>CAUDMG010002480.1:3052500-3767500 GCA_958450375.1 Homarus gammarus | reverse complement strand
ACGGTGGATATAACGAGGGGCGAGGGGGAGGAGGCTTACTTGTTTACACAGTCATGAGTTCCTCGTCGTCGGGAGTGAACCTACATCTCGCCTCCCAATAATAGGATACGAGAATCCATATTTCTGATGTTTGGTCCTCTTGTTCTAAGCTCAGAGGCTGCATCTATCAACACACGGCCTAAAATGTCAACTTTAATCTTAGTGTAGGTCGATGCGTACACCACGAGTTCTTTATTGGCTGTGTATGTTGAGTTAGGACAAAATTCCCTGGACACTTGGCATTATCTGGCATCTGGTGAGGTGGATTGGAATTTTAACATTTTATCGTGTTTTTATTTGTATTAAGGAAATGTTTTATTTGTGTGTGTGATTCAGGCTATAATGTGTGATTAATAACAGCGTGAAATTGTGAAACATTGTTATTATAAATGGTGAGAATAAGTTGGTTCTAATGAAGGTTATCCGGTAAGAACAAACCTTGTTATGTATTGTGCTCCGGGAAAGGAAATTTAATTAAGATACAGAGATGATTTGGTGCTGACGAGCTTGTATAGTTTGGCAGAAAATGTGTAGATTAAAGGCTCATGGTTACTGAATGTGTGTACGTGTGTGTGTGTGTGTGTGTATACTTTGTGAAATGTTGGTGCTGGAGGATTATATATTTATTATACAGTATATGGTGCCAGTGATAGTTTCGGAGTTATTATTAGAGAAATTGCTCCTTGGGATGTCGAGGGGGTAGTGAAACTGCGTATTGGGAGGCTGTGAAGGAGGCTGCGTCTTAGGAAGTTCAACTCTCTCTCTTAGTCTAGTTTATATTTATGAATAATGATGAGAGAATGTAACTATACTTAGCTTACGACATAACCCGTGTGGTCGAAATGGATTCAGAATGAGGTTGACTACCGTAACTGGATACATTCTGTTATCTTCTTCAATCAGGGGATGAAAAAAACTGGTGGAAGAGTGAGGATCAGCCCCCAGCCCTGAGGTACATTAACACTAGTATGACTTGGTGAGCGTCACGCACCACTGTAACATGACCATCTGCTGAGTCTCCTCCAGGTGGTGACATCATCTTCCCCTGGCACCACACCGGTCACCACTAGCACCACACCGGTCACAACACAGACACACACGACCAACTATGATAAAAGCATAAATATTGTTCTGACTCACCTAATAATTTACACACAAATATCTCCACAAGTACAGACTCCTATAAAGTACAGGTACAGTAATATTACCCACGTTCCATCAGTACCATACAAAGTGTTACAGTAATGACTACACTGTAATGGAGGGAAGAATAGCAGAAGATACACCGGGGTGATGTATTTTCTATTTTCTTCAAGTCGTGACCTCAACGTATGACCTTGTGACCTAGAAAACATAAGAGCCTTAGGGGTTGTCGTGATGAAGATGTTTACCAAATATAAGCGCTCTAACTCTCTCCGTTGTTGAGTTATGCTGTGGACATACTTGCGTAATTAAGTCGAGGAGGCGTCACTGACCGTCCCTCTCACGCGGTCAGATCAGTGTGAGTAATAAGTTGAATTAAGTGTTGTATATTTTGTCTGTGTGTATATGATTATGTTTAGAAGACTAATGTGTATTAAGAACAAACGCTGACCCTGTATGTTGGGTTAACAGGCTGAACAATGTGTATACCTGTATCATTTGGATTACTCGGTGATTAGACATCCCAGTTTATAACACCTGAGCATTGACCAGCTTAACGCTAACCTAACCTAACCGAACCTAACTTAATACTCAACTACCCAACTACCTAACCGCCCTAAGGTAGTAGCGTTACAATTGTTAATCTTCAAGTGAAATAAACTAGGGTATCTAAGCTCTAGGTGTGTGTGTGTGTGTGTGTGTCGTACCCATTAACGTTATGACGGAGCTCGGTACAACACTGGCGTTCTCTGTCTAGTGAAGGGGTGACGTCATGATTCCGTATACCAGAAAGACTTGTTTAGTAACAGAGGTTCTCACTCACTCACTTACTATCTCCTGATTATCACATTCTCTTGTTGTTATTGTTAGATAAGTCCTTCTTTCTTGTACTTCTTCTTTTTCCTATTTATTCTTGTTCTTTTTTCTCCTTTACTGTACTTCTTCATTGTTTGTTGTTCTTCCTATGCCTCTTTTTCTTCCTCATCTTCTTCCACTGCGTTCCTCTCCTTTTTTTTTTTGCCCCTATGCCATTCTAAACCTGTCTGTCTGTCTATCTGTCTGTCTATCTGTCTGTCCATTTTTTGTCACGTAACTAACCAACGCAACTAATCATACTATTATTGTTTGCTTGTTTGGCCTTAGATATTGGTATATGTTTATTGTGGGGGTCACAGTTTGTCCGGGGGGGGGGGGGGGTGATGGCTCAGTATCCACGCAGCGTTCGTCTGTCCCCACCCACATCAACCCACCCACCCTACCCACCTTTTTCCCTGTGTGTTTCAGAGGCAGATGGTGATTAATGTACCTTTATTTGTTTTTATTATCCCAAAATACCTATAGTGAAACCTCTATTTAGCGGACTATATGGAGAGGAAAGTCCGTTATATGGAGGGTCCGTTAGACGTGAAAACTCCATCTAACGAACTAATGGAGAGGAAAGTCCGTTATATCGAAGGTCCATTCGATGTGAAACCTTCATTTAACGGACTGTATAGAGGAAATTCCCTTGTGTCGAGGGTCCGTTAGACGTAAAACCTCTATTTAACGGACAATAGAGAGGAAAAGTCCGTTATATGGAAGGTTTCACTAGATAACTATTTGACTGATCTTGCGGAAACTTTGTACAGTAAAGTTGATGAGCGGACGACCGGAGTGAGGGGAGGCCGTGTGAGGGGGAGGCCGTGTGAGGGGGAGGCCGTGTGAGGGGGAGGCCGTGTGTGGGGGAGGCCGTGTGAGGGGGAGGTCGTGTGAGGGGAGGTCGTGTGTGTGGGGGAGGCCGTGTGTGGGGGAGGCCGTGTGTGGGGGGAGGCCTCGTGAGGTGGTAAATGTAATGTATTTCATGATCCTTACCTGTCCAAACACTCAGGGATTCTTGGTGTCTTAAAATGTATTAAATATCAATGTTAAATGTTTATAATTGGGGAACATTATTATTAAATCTTGGTATAATTGATGTTTTAAATGTTATATAATGTTGCGTTTGTTGTCTACAGTAGTGAATGTTTATTTAGTCTGAGTTAATATGGTGGATAGGAATGAGTTTTATTTTTGGTATAACTTATGTGATTTTTATATGTGAAATGTTGCTCATACATTCACTACACATTGATGAAGGTTTAGGCTCTCTCTCTCTCAACCTCCTCCTGCCACGAAAAATATACCGCCATATCTCTCTCTCTCTCTCTCTCTCTCTCTCTCTCTCTCTCTCTCTCTCTCTCTCTCTCTCTCTCTCTCTCTCTCCTGCCACGAAAAATATACCACCATTACACCAATAAATTGTAGTTAAATTTGCATGCTAATCTGCTCGCTTGGCAAAAAAAAAAAAGAAAAAAGCGATCGGTCGGCAGTCGTAAAAAGATTTCCACACGATTTGGCGATTACCGCGCTAATTTAGGATGGAAAAAGTACCGCCTTTAGTTCAGAGACCGTGCCATACCCTAACTCTCTAGGGGTAGTGTGTGTGTGTAGAGTAGCTGGTTGTTTGCATGAGTTAGAGAGAGAGAGGTAGGTTGGCTATGCACAATATCAACTAGAATCGTAAATTAATCAACCAGATACTAGACGGACAGACAGATAAACCCCTTACACTACCCTCCCTCCCTCCCTCCCTCTTTCTCTCCCCCTCCTCTCCCTCTTTCCCCCTCCTCTCCCTCTTTCCCCCTCCCTCCCGCACTTGTAAGACCATCAGCCAGTAAAATCATGTTAGAATTGCACTCGCCTCTCTCCGACTTGGTGGCTTTGTTGTGACGACTATGGTGGGAAATAGGTCTAAATAACTCCTTGATCACGATGACTTAGTCCCCTTGAGTATACAGTGAATTAATCCACTTAGTATGATGATTTAACTTCTTTGAGTACAATAATTTTTAGTAGGATCACTTGAACCTTTTTTGGTACTATGACTTAGCCCCTTTAGTACGATAATTTAGCCCCTTTAGTACGATGACTCAGTACAATGACTTAGCCCCTTTAGTACGATGGCCCCTTAGTACGATAATTTAGCCCCTTTAGTACGATGACTTAGCCCCTTTAGTACGATGACTTAGCCCCTTTAGTACGATGACTTAGCCCCTTAGTACGATGACTTAAGCCCTTGAGTACAATAGCGTTACCTTTTGATTATCGCTAACCAATTTCCTTCAAGTACCATAATCATGTACTCGGGAGTCAAGATCATTGTACTCGGAGATTTAGAGTCCCGGAAGACGTAAAACACACACACACACACACGACCCTCTACGATCTATGTAAATTAATATTGCTAAGGGAGGGGGGGGGGGGTTCCTCTCTCTCTCTCTCTCTCTCTCTCTCTCTCTCTCTCTCTCTCTCTCTCTCTCTCTCTCTCTCTCTCTTTGCCCCTATCCACACCTTCCTGTTCCCTCCCTTCTCCTCCCCCCCCCCCCCCCCCGGGTTGACCTTTGACCTAGGTAGGGGCGGGGCCGAGTCAAGGGTATCATCGGATGGCTTTATGACCAGGTGTTAGATGGCCCATGGTGATAGTGGTGCTTCAGTCCAATGGTGAGAGTGGTGCTTCAGTCCAATGGTGAGTGGTGCTTCAGTCCAATGGTGAGAGTGGTGCTTCAGTCTAGTGGTGCTTCAGTCCAATGGTGATAGTGGTGCTTCAGTCTAGTGGTGCTTCAGTCCAATGGTGATAGTGGTGCTTCAGTCTAGTGGTGCTTCAGTCCAATGGTGATAGTGGTGCTTCAGTCCAATGGTGATAGTGGTGCTTCAGTCCAATGGTGATAGTGGTGCTTCAGTCTAATGGTGATAGTGGTGCTTCAGTCCAATGGTGATAGTGGTGCTTCAGTCTAGTGGTGATAGTGGTGCTTCAGTCCAATGGTGATAGTGGTGCTTCAGACCCTATTAGAAATTTGTGATGCCTATTTTATCCTATTAGGGGCCAATATTCCCCCATTATTTTAGCCTCCTATTATTCTAACCATTGCCTATTGTTATTATGGCCTAGCAACACCCATTAGTTTTCACCTGGTACCATTATTTACCCTATGTGGTGCGGTAGTAATGGCAACCCTCTCCCATTAGCCATTGACGTATGGTCGTTACTGAGAGAAGTGATAGTTAGGTGACCATTAGTCCATTAGTTTCTCTCTCTCTCTCTCTCTCTCTCTCTCTCTCTCTCTCTCTCAAACACATTAAAACAAACCAACACACATTCAAACACACACACACGGAAACACACACACACAATCACACACACACACACACACACACACACACGAAGTAAGTGAAAAATTGACATCCTCAGACCGTCATAAATCGACAATTATTTCGTATTTGTATGTAAAATGAAAAACTTGTAATATAATACAGTGAAACTTCCATACAATGGTCTTCTCTCCATATAATCCGTTAGATGGAGGTTTTGCATTTAACGGATCCTCGATATAACGGACTTTCATCTCTATATAGACCGTTAAATTAAACTTTCACTGTAGTTAAAATTGGTTAACCTGGGGAGTTGTAGGTAAGAGATTGTAGGTGGTGGAGGGGTTGTACTAAGAGGTTGTAGGTGGTGGAGGGGTTGTACTAAGAGGTTGTAGGTGGTGGAGGGGTTGTACTAAGAGGTTGTAAGTAGTGGAGGGGTTGTACTAAGAGGTTGTAGGTGGTGGAGGGGTTGTACTAAGAGGTTGTAGGTGGTGGAGGGGTTGTACTAAGAGGTTGTAAGTGGTGGAGGGGTTGTACTAAGAGGTTGTAGGTGGTGGAGGGGTTGTACTAAGAGGTTGTAGGTGGTGGAGGGGTTGTACTAAGAGGTTGTAAGTGGTGGAGGGGTTGTACTAAGAGGTTGTAGGTGGTGGAGGAGTTGTACTAAGAGGTTGTAGGTGGTGGAGGGGTTGTACTAAGAGGTTGTAGGTGGTGGAGGGGTTGTACTAAAAGGTTGTAGGTGGTGGAGGAGTTGTACTAAGATGTTGTAGGTGGTGGAGGGGTTGTACTAAGAGGTTGTAGGTGGTGGAGGAGTTGTACTAAGAGGTTGTAAGTGGTGGAGGAGTTGTACTAAGAGGTTGTAGGTGGTGGAGGGGTTGTACTAAGAGGTTGTAGGTGGTGGAGTTGTACTAAGAGGTTGTAGGTGGTGGTGGGGTTGTACTAAGAGGTTGTAGGTGGTGGAGGAGTTGTACTAAGGGGTTGTAGGTGGTGGAGGGGTTGTACTAAGGGGTTGTAAGTGGTGGAGAGGTTGTACTAAGAGGTTGTAGGTGGTGGAGGGGTTGTACTAAGAGGTTGTAAGTGGTGGAGGAGTTGTACTAAGAGGTTATAGGTGGTGGAGGAGTTGTACTAAGAGGTTGTAGGTGGTGGAGGGGTTGTACTAAGAGGTTGTAAGTGGTGGAGGGGTTGTACTAAGAGGTTGTAAGCACGGGGAAAATAGTCTTAATTTGGGACGGTTCAAGGCAGGGGAATTAAGTGTGGAGAATTGAGAAGATTAACAGAACCGGTTTATCTTATAAAGGTTAATAAAACAATAACAGAGGTAACTAACATATGGTTATTGATTACGTTAAACCACCTTTAGAAAATAAGTATCCCTCACTGACGAACACCATCCATTAGTCAGGTCATGAAATCCAAGCTCAGTGCTTATTAAACTTCGGCAGAAATTGACTACGTTACTTAAGTTTTTAATTTAGCGAAAATATATTAAATCCTTCTTTAGAGAAACATTAATAGCAAATATTAAAGATAAATTGACATATATTCGCAGTCTCTCTCCGCGGTAATGATTGGATACCTCTCGACCAATCAGCGGCTGGTAATTGGCGGGGAAATCACCAGAGCGTGTCTATATGTTAACTACACCTGATGAAGCATGTGATGAGTGTCCACTTTAAATTTTAAGTCAATCGGGCAAGCAGTTCAAGAGAATGGTGGAAAAACTCTCAACCAATCCAAAGCTGTGGGGGGAGGGGGGTGGAAATACCCAGCGAAGCGTGTCTGTGTGTTAATGAGTTGAGAGGAGCCGTGTGATGAGCCTCCACAGTAAATCTGGAGTGAGTCAGACAAGCGGATCAGAAGATAATGGTCAAAATGCACGCACTGACACACACACGCACACTAATTTCTATGTCCTTCAGAACCTTAGTGTGTGTGTGTGTGTGTGTACTGAAGAATGAGTTTCTTGACTTTGGGAAAATATAAAAGCATTGAATACCCAAGTCTGTGGTAGTTGTTGTGATAGAAAACGTAACTTTCAACACCATAAAAGAAAATGGGGTAATCTGGACAGCTATAGAAAACGTAAAAAATTTCTGTAAAAAAATTAGTTAATGATTTTTTTTTGTATCATGAAATATAAAGTCAATCCATATATACACCATAGAGAGGTTCAGTAAGTTATAAGGTACAACAATTTGTTCTTCTGATAATTATAATAAATATATGAACATAATGCCAACAGGACACATAACTTAGAGTGTAATGTGTAAAAAATATAGTAATTGTCTCGAGCTTGTTCATTTAAAACAGTTACTTGTACCTTCAGTAACACAGAATTAATTACGTCTGAGACCAAAGCAAATTGTTAATTACACGTTCAATAAATTGAATAAATAATTAGCAGGTGTGGAGGAGGAGAGGTCTGACTCATCTAGCCAACTCTCACCCACAGCACCTATCTCAAAATCTACACCAGCGCGAGCAATATACAGCGTCTGGCGTACACTTCCATCTTGCAATGACATAGATATACCTCAGAAACTACGTCAGTACGAGCAATCAACAGCGCTTGGCGAATATCTTAGTCCTCCCTCAGCCATAGACAAACGTTCGCCAGTATGGAGCGAGTGAGGAGGTAATCAGCTGGTAATTATGAACCTTCCTTCGAGCAACAGTAACCATCCTGCCGAGATATCATGTCTAGTATACCAACAGGATATGTCTTGAATACCAGCAGGATATCATGTCTATAATACAAGCAGGATATAATTGTTTTGATAATTTCATAATGCCTAGTCTCACAATCCTCTACTCACTCGTAAGTTGTGTCAGGTTACTAAGCCACTCGTACCATCCTCACCACCCACCCACTCACCCACCTACTTTCTCGACCCATAGCCTCCTCTACCCGGCCAGTTACCCACCCACCTTTCTTCCCGGCCACCCACCCATACCTTCCCGACCACCCATCCACCCACTTATCGATCAGATCCCTCACCCACCTTCCTGACCACCCATCCGCCCACTCATCATCTCGTCTGCTGATCCGCTCCCACACTTTATTCATTTGACTGCCTTATCTGCTCGCCCCACCCGCCCGCCCTCTGCAGGAAGGTGTGTTCGACATTGGAGTTTTCTTATACCCGTGTGACCTTTGACCTGATACAAGGACGTGTGGAGGGATATTATGACCAATTTCCCAAGTTTGGGCACTGATTGGATCCATTTATTTTTGTCTGGTGTTATTTGGACGCCAGAGAAATAATATTGTATTGAGATTTTGTTGTTCGTTGTTCGAAGCATTTTGTCTATATCTGTTTCATCTATCTATTTCATAATATGCGCACACACACCCACTCCACACACCCACTCCATACCCCTACTCCACATCCCCGCTCCACACATCCACAACACACACACCCACACCTACAACACACACCTACTCCAACCCTTACTCCACACACACCACACGCACACCACCACACACAACGTACCCCCACTCCCCCCCACACCACCCCCCCCACACCACCCCCCACAAGTTTAAACCAGTGTGTGTTTTGCAAATCCTGAATCAAATCCCTGAAGGAGGAGTGTGTGTGTATGTACCACGCCAAGATCACACACGATAACACAACGCTCGTAGCCTACAGTCTGAGATACCTGAGGTGATATGAATGACCTTAGGACCTAGTGATTTTAGGTAGTGGTTCATTAGTAAGTCTCTCTCTCTCTCTCTCTCTCTCTCTCTCTCTCTCTCTCTCTCTCTCTCTCTCTCTCTGACAGGAATATAATCTGCCAGAACTAATGCACGCTATGGTCACAAACTGGTCACCCGGCAGTCGTGGTAGAGCCAGTGAACCATGATGCCACGCTAATCAGCTCCGCGGGATTTTAGTACCAGCCCGCTGTTGCAAGATGGAGGCAATCGTTCTTTAATTTTCATGTATATCATTTTAACAACCACACACACACACACATCAATGCTCATCAATGATGCCCTAAGAGAAACCCCTGCTCGCTGGAAATATGTCGACGACTCCACCATTGGGATCAGCGTCAACAATTCTGCTCCCAACTATACCGCCCTTCAGGATTTATTGAACAGTCTCCAAAACTGGGCCACCAACAACCATGTCACCATCAACCATACCAAGACCATGGTTATGCACATCAACCTCTCCTCCGACATTGTCCCACCTCCTTCCATTACTCTAGGTCCGAACACACTCCAGGTTGTAGATTCCACGAAGCTCCTCGGCGTCACCATAGACAACAAACTAAATTGGAAACCACACGTCAATGAAGTTGTCAAATCCTCCAGTTTCCGTCTCCACCTCCTCCACCGACTCAAGTCCCTCGGAGTTCCTGCACACGAGCTCCTCAGTGTTTACACAACATTCATACTTCCCAAGCTCACCTATGCCTCCCCCACCTGGTCTTCCTCCCTAAATGCCACACAACGTAAACACCTAGAAAAAGTACAAAAGAGGGCATGCAAGATTATTCTCTCCCCCTCCTACTCCACATATCAAGAAGCGCTCAACACACTGACCCTTTCGACTCTCACTGACCATCACCACGACCTCATCTGCAAATTTGGTAAGAAGCTTCTACACCATCCCCGACACCGGCTCCTACTACCACCTGAGATCCCTTGTCCGAGAATTGCTGTTCGACACCACAACCGCATCCAGCCCATACGTGCACGAACTGATCGCTATAAGAACAGCCCAGTCCCAACCATTGTAAAAATTATCAACAACTTGTAATACTGTAACACTGTCACTATGTTGAGATGAACTGTAGTTTGAGCTTTTCCCCATCTAAGTTATTATATGTCTTATTTGTGTCACTTATGTTACTTGTATATTATTTGTAATTCGTAACCCATTCCCCAAATATGTAACTGTATATTTTCAGCCTTCTGGCTGCCAAGCTCCTTCAATAAACCGTTAATTATTATTATTATTATTACACACACACACACACACCTACCTACGTGCACACACACACACACCTACACACACACACACACACACCCACCTACACAACACTCACACACCCACAACCACACACACCCATACACACAAACCCACACACCCACACTCCTACATGCACATGGTCAAAATAGAAAGATAAGAGAGTGCTTTCGGTGACGCTGGCGGGAACATAGAGATATTATAAAAGGTTTTTAATACACGATGTAATGTACACTGCAGCGTGTTGGTGTTGGGGAGATAATCTGGTGATATCTTGGGGCTGTGAGGGGTGGGGCTGAGCCATGGCCGCCCGCGGAGTAATCGGGAGGATCTGGCCCGGCCCCCGACCCCCGGGTAAACTGCGCGCGCACCTCCCCGCCAAAACTACCATCACATAGTTTCGGGGATTAGAATGGTGTACATAGAGAGAATTGATTGCCTGGGCGTTGTCGTGGTCGGCGTGTGATGCAGATTAGTTACGATGTTTAGATTCTCATGTGAAAGATTAATGGAAGCCAAGTAGTATTAATGTAGTATATTTTAAGAGGTTAGTTAGAGGGGCTCAAATTTGGCACGATGCTGTTTTGGGAGTCTGTGTTTGTAGGTGTGAGTCCATCGCCTCCAAAATATAGTGTTAAGCCAACTTTTGAGTCTGAAAGGCGACCGCTAAATAGTTTTGGTATGGCACTGATTTCTGGGTCCATAGAGGCACTGATAACGTCTCGTGTAAACAGGAAACGCACACACACACACATACACATAAACAACACACTACAGAAACAGAATCGTGGTAGATTTCTATATAATCCTGAACTGGCCTCCGTAAATAGATGTTCTTGAACCACTAAGTATTTTTATAGGTCCAAATGTAAAAAAAAAAAAAAAAAAAATCGTTTAGATATTGTGTTTGTTTTTCGATGTTTATATTCCATAGAACCAACAGTAAGAGTGTCGATGATGGCAACAGACAAAACACGATCGAAAAGCGCACGACTCCAGCCGCCTCAATAACTGATTTACAATGATCGTCTCCCAATTAAAATCCAAAGCGAAATTAACACAACAATGAGATATGTGATTGGCAAAAAATATTATAAAGTTATTTTTAACGTCGAAATGTGATTTATGGGCGTTACATCTTTATTCTCTTGCAGCAGACTCTTGGCCTGGGTGGTGTGCGCTCAGGGGTCAGACCAGGGAATATGAGGTATACAAATGATGCCATCGATTATTAACACCCATTAAGCTCCAGGTACCTTAAGTTCACCTGTAGTAATAAGACACCAGGGAGGAGGAGTAGGAGGAGGCAGTCTTCATGAGGGGTCTGGGGTGGGGAGATTATGGTTTATTGGGGGTAGGGGAATACTCTTAAACTCGCTCTACACGCACAGTACACCCGGCTACACCTGTTGTACTATAGACAGTACTCTTATTTATCATTGGTATGTTAGGTTGATTTTGTGACGTTTACTATTGATGATCTTTTGTATATTACAGTTGATTACGGCATCATGAGAGAGAGAGAGAGAGAGGGTTTTTTCACATGCATACAATTAAATTATACTAGTGTACTATACCGAGTGAGTATTATTGTTGTGTAAATAATTAATATACTTTAATAATTCACTGTTCACGTAAGACATACAGGAGAGTGAGTGTTTCCATGTCTTGGTGGGGTAAGCGCAAACAGCAGACTGAACCAACATGGTGACGTCAGTGTGGACAAGGGGGTAGAGTAGAGTGAGCTTAAGTTCTTTATTGGGTCGTCGTCAGTGTGGACAAGTCGTATACAGTACAAGCAGTATACCTGTAGACTGAACCAAACACAAAGTCTGCCCCCCCCCACCACCCACCCCACACGAGCCTCGGTGACCGGACATGGCTGACTGACTGACTGGATGGCTGGCTGACTGGTTGGTATGAGTCACCCTACACACAGATTTACTCTTATAGTATTTTGCACATTCATTCCCCCTTGAGTGACCGACGCCCCTCAAGATAGCATCAACGTGTGGTGGCGGCGGCGGCCATCTTATCTCCCCAGTAGCCGGGCAGGGGTCCACGTTCACAAAGGTTCGTACGATAACTAGACCTTGTGAGTGATGGTGTATGAGTGTCCACCTCAACCTAGCTCTACAAAATATAAGAAATTAGACCCAAAATACAGTCAAAATTATACTAAGACTCCATCTTTATCTAGATTCAATTGACTTACCAAGAAATAAGATTGACTTGGTCCCCAAACTGGTGCTAAGTGTAGTCTCAAGGAGTGTAAATTTGATGTTAGTCTTTGGGTGGAGGGGGGATGCTTAAGTCAATCAGATAAGTGTCTTAATTCGTCTTCATTTACGAGAAGTATTTATTTATCCAACACTGGGTACCAACCAGGGTGTACACTGTGACAGCAAAGTGTACACAATACCAGCCTGCGTGTACACTGACAGCCAAGGTGTACACTATACCAGCCAGGGTGTACATTATTATACCAACCTGCGTGTACACTGATTACAACTTGCTAGGTAGTCAGTCCTTGCAGGTGAGTCTGGCAGCTTAAGTTAGTGGAAAAGAAAAGCTTCATTATTACATAACCATAAACTCAGTGCCCGGTTGTTACAAAATATCCAAACAAGAACTTAAATGATCTACAGTATTTTTTCTTTAATAATTACTTGAACACACAACTCACTTGTTTAGACAGATTACAGGAAATTTAATGTTATATGTTACGCATTGGTTAAGACACATAAGAGAATTGTAATTGCATAAAGTATACTGTCCCTACCAACACACATTACTCAGTCGGTCTAATCCACAACAGGAGAAATGAATATAAAGTATACAGTAATTTATATTCCCTAAGTCAATAACACAAACATAAGTCCAGTAACTTGATGACTTACAGCGGGGACTACAGGAGATTCCGCCCTCCACCTTACTGTACCCGAGTTGGAGGCCAGGACACCAGAGGCTGAGACCACTATCATCATGTTTGTGGAGGGTGGTGAGGTAGCTAAAAGATTATTAATATTATGGTTGTTGTTGAGAATCACGTGAAAATTAGGCATCCCTCATGTAACCTAACCTAACTTAACCTAACTGAAGGTGAAAATTAGGCCCCTAGTTTATTTCACCTGATGATAAAACACCTAACCTACCGCCCTCAGGTAACGTTGGGTGAGTGAGCGAGTTAATGTGATTGCGAGTGATTTGATGAGTTAGTGAGTTGTTGAGGTAGTGAAAAGGGGGATGAGTGAGTGAGTGAGTGAGTGCATGTGTCATTCTTGAGAGTTATGGAATTCATGAGGCGTTGTGTAGGAAGCTATGTGTGTGTGTGTGTGTGCACGCTATTGATACAGGTGGTTAGGGCAGGTGCTAATCTCCTGATTCTTAACTTGAGGCAAATAATGGGTTAGTCCACTCCCTTGGCAGGATGTTAGTTCAGGGTTGTCCTACCACCCACGGACCTACCCACGGACCTACCACGGACCTACCCACGGACCTACTCAGTTTAGTGTGTGTGTGTGTGTGTGTGGCGGCATACCACATGAAGCACTGACAAAGGCATGGCTCAAGTGGCGTCGTATAATAGTACAGGAATTCACTCGTATTAGATTCCTTCATTACATTTCTTGTTAGGGGTCTCTATTGTAGTAACCTTTGGCGAGGGGATTGTGTGTCAGCAGAGGGACGCCGCCACACACACCTGCAGATAAATACTGGTCTAATCTGTGGCACATTATATATAGGATACATGAGGAGGGTGGCAGCGCCTTTCTCTCTCTCACGTCTGCCTGTTGGTGTGGTCCCTCCCGCTACTGTGGTGAAGGAGGGGAGGGACCACGTAGCATACATCAAGAGGAGGTAAGACGTATACAAGGGTGGGGTGAGGTGGTGTTCGGGCGACCAGGGAGAAGGGGAAGGGAAGGAGGGGGAGGCGAGGAGGGAAAACTAAGTCTGTTGTGTGTCTTGGAGTTTGACCAGAGATGCAGGGAGGTGTGTGTGTGGTGGGCGGGGGTGTTCAGTGGCAGAGATACGGGTAAGAGTTAGAGGAGATGGTGAGAGTCATTATAGTGAGGGTAGAGGCATAGCATCTACTTCGTCACCAGTACGCACAGACAGACAATGAGAAAAATATTATGCCCCGTAATAGGTTAGACAGTGATGATTTCTGTCACCAAATGCCCTGACAGTTGTTCGTGGAGGAATAGGAAACTAAACACACAATTTTGGAAGGACAGCAAAATGTGGGTCACGTGGGACGATGTAATGAGATTTTTTTTTATTTTTGAGGTGAAAATTTTAAGCTACAAATAATTTTGGTTCATAAAATTCGATCTGTTTTCCTGTTTTAAAGACAAAATTACCATATACTTTATTTTGTTCATCATTACGTTGATATTTATAACACATTACCATGAAATATTGACTTCATTCTGCATCATTACTGGAAAAGATTACGTCAGTGATGATAGATACGACGTCACTAGCGGGACACTTAAGACCCAGGCCAACTTTCACCCACCACGTCCTCTGGCGGTGAGTTAAGAGGCGCCCCTGTGCCTGACTGAGAGGAAATGCCAGGTTTTGCCTCTGTCTGACCCAATTCATGCATACATACATACACACACACACATATATACATGCATACATACTCTCTCTCTCTCTCTCTCTCTCTCTCTCTCTCTCTCTCTCTCTCTCTCTCTCTCTAGAAATATCACGTTAATTTGGCTCCATCACCAATCCCCGACACACTTATCATTACTTATAACTACTTATCATCTGCCTGGTCTTATTGTAGTAGTTTTTCTTGTTTACTTTTTTACTTTTCTTTATTATTACTCTCTTGTATTCTTTATTACTTTTTTTTATTTATTTATTATTGGTTATCTTGCTTTTTTATTACTTTTGATTCTTTTGTTTCTTACTTTCTCTATTTTCTCACTTTATTACTTTCTTGAATTCTTTTTCTTACTTTTGTTATTGTCTTCACTATTTTCTTGTTTTCCTTGTTTATTACTATTCTTGCTCTATTTCTTTATTGATTTTTCCATTTTTATTACTTTTTATTTGTTATTTGCCTTATTACTTTTCTTTATACTATATTTGTCTGCCCACAACTTTTTATCTATATTTGAACGTGAAGGAAGACTATTTTAAGTGCCTTTAAATGTCTATGTTATTCTTAGCATTATTTACTGTATTTTTAATTTTTACGTTATATTTGACATTATTTACAGTATTTTATTGGTGTATTTTTATTTTTTTATATAAACTAATCAACTAACGTCCATTTTTCCTATTATTTATGTCCCTAAAAAATAAATAATAATTTCTCTATGCTGAAAACAATAGACTTTGATATTTCGTGGTATAATTTATGTTGTGGGGAAGACGCGACAATACACTCAGACGGCCAGGCCAGGTTTACACCCCTCTTTGACTGCCTCCCGTGGGTCTGTAGGGCGGGTATTCCGAGAGACAAGTTCGCTTTGTTTTTCCCAGTAACTGAAGATATGAGGGTGTTATCTGCCTCACTGATTCACTCAAGCCACCACACAGCTTTGAGATTATGTACCGAGAAGATGAATCGTTTTTTATGGCTAGTTAGGTGGATAAACTAACTTTGGGATGTTTTGAGAATGTTTAGGAATTTCCCTCGCTGTTGGCGGCTCTTTAAAGCTTTGGTTCAGAAACTGGGGTCCACGGCAGTATTTCAGGGGGTTCACGGAGGGCTGTGTAAAGTTGGGCGTTATTCATTTCGACTTGGCAAGATAGAATTTGCTTCTTTTTCTTTTCAATTTGACTATGAAGTAAACAACTGGATAACTTCAAATGTTATCATCAGTGTGGGTAATGGTTGTGGTTGTTATAGTATTCGTGTTATAGTTATACTGTTATTGGTTGTTATGCCTTTGGCCTTCATATGGGGAGACAGGATAAATATGTGTTCATTTTATCTCCTGATCATAATCGTTTATTTTTATGACTTTTGGTAAACAGTGAAGGAGGCTAGTGTTGTAAACCCTACCCGGAAATATTAGGTATTAGATGTACAGTACTGTATACGTGTTACATTTCTGTGTAAGTAATTCCTGTTTCACGCACCCACGTACATACAAAGATAAATTAATGCACACTTTCTATACCCACTAGTTTATATCTCATCAGTCCATATAGCACGCGGACTTAAATATACAAACAATGGGATACGGACAAAAACCCCACCGGATTTAAACCCTACCGGACAAATCTCACCCTACCGGACACAAATCCCACCGGACAAAACCCACAACGGACAAAATCCCCTCATAGTAAAAAATAAAACAAAATCTCTTACTGAGACAATGTATGTATGGGACATCATGAAGTTTAGGTTATATGGTAAAAAAAAATACATTAAAGCTCTATTTAAGCCTCAATATTTTTCTCATGGTAAATATCCATCATCTCTACAAGAGTTAAGAATTGAAGGCGAGTGGACATTGACAGGTGGATCAGACTCCCACCCTTTCCTAATTCATGACAGTGGGATAGAAGCATCATGTCTGCCACCGAGGAAGGTCTACGTTATCTGACAGGTTCCGACACGTGGTATATGTATGGGACTTTTACCTGTGCACCATCTCTAGGAGAATCTGCTGTGAGCTGTGTTAATGCCTTCCCTGCATGGCAAATCCCAAGAAATATATGAAGAAATGTTGACAGCAGTTCATGACAAGGGAGAGGAACTTGTATTTTACATGGATGTCACAACAACATTCACAGACTTGGAACCTGCCATCAGCAACAAGGTGGGTCCACATGTTAATGCCAAGGCGTGTTTCTACCACTTGAAACAAAGTACCTGGCGAAAGATACAGAGCCTTGGGCTGAGTAGCCGATACAAAGATGACGATATCAAGCATTTCTGTGGCATGCTAGATGGACTTGTCTTTCTTCCTGTTGATCGTGTGCTGATGGGATGGACTACATATAAGACAATACTCCTGGTGGACTTGAAGATCTCGTTGATTACTTTGATGCGAACTACGTCACCGGCACATACCGCCGCATTGGTCAGACCAGACGATATCCAGGTCCTGTGACAATGCGAATGCGGAGGATTCCTCCATTATTCCCACCAGAGAAATGTAGTGTAAACCTAGCTACAATTGAAAACGAATACAGCAACAACAACCTCTTTGAGAGCTGGAATCGTGAATTCCAACAGCTGGTGGGCTACTCTCACCCTACAATCTGGACTGCTATTGACTGCATCAGGAAAGGCGCAGCCATTGTGTCCATGCATGTTACACTTGACGCGAGAGAGTAACCACTTCAAAAACGTGTAAGACGGGACACCAGAGACCTTCAAACACGACTTTGGAAATCTGTGTTGATTTTAGAGATGGCTGCAAGACATTGGAGTAAATGCTCAGAGGCACTGGGCATAATATACGCTAATGATATGACTATAGTCCAGTATAACCTACACTTCATAATGGTCCATACTGCGTCTTAGTAGGAGATATTGTCAAAGTGGGTTTGTAAGAAATTATTTAAAACTCCAATTAGATTGTCTTATTTTTTTAACGAGATAAATGTTGGTGCTTATATAGTTTTAATTTATTCTTTATCATATAAATTACATTTCATAATGTTCGCCATTATAAACTTTAAATAGATTTTGTTTTGTTTTTTACTATGATGGGATTTTGTCCGTTGTGGGTTTTTGTCCGGTGGGGTTTTTATCCTAGGGGATTTTGCCCGGTGGGGATTTTGTCATGGACCCACAAACAATACCTCACGAGTCGGGAATCAAACCCTGGACCTTTGCGTGTGAACAGGGATCGCGACCACCGCGCCACAAGGATAGCAGTTATAGAGTGTTGTGTGAGATGTGATAATATGACCTTATAGGTCACGTAACAGTTAGTTCTGCTTGGTTCGTGGCGCCAACTGTAAGTAACTGACACTATGATCTATGGGGGCAAAGTCCTCGGTGATTCCTGTTTATATTCACTTGTATCAGATCATATCAGACACAACAATACGGGCTATGTCGTGTTATGTATAGAACTAACGTATTTAAACTATGCACTGAATCAACGTTTGCGAGACGGATAGAAATTATACCACACTATGAAATGAGAATCGCCCATAAAATCGAGGTGTCGTGACCGTACTCGTGGGGAGGTTCGGCTACAAATGACACTTTCCTCTTATGTGTTGCTAACTTATTGCTATTTCCCAGAAACTTGTTGGCTTTTATTAGGGAGTAGAGGCAATAATTTTTACCATATCACCTTAAGTTTATGACTAACCCAGCAGTACTGAGGATCCTGCTCATTATTGTTACTACTACAGCTATTTATTTTTTTATTTTTATTTTTAAGTTAAAGGTTTATGGTTATTTTTTTTTCGCAGGAGGAAATGTCAATAAGGGTTTATGTCTTGACTAATTATGCTACTTAGGTTTGAGTACAATATTTTTACTTCAACTAAAAAGGTGATGAATGGATAATTTTTACATGTTTACACACACGCGCGCGCACATACACACCAAAATTGGGCCACTAACAACCACGTCATCATCAACCATAACAAGACCATGTTTAAGCACATTAACCTCTTATTTGACCTTGTTCCCTCTCCCTCCATTACTTTGGGCCCCAACACACTCCAGGTTGTAGACTCCACCAAGCTCCTCGGCGTCGCCATAGATAACACATCATTGAAGTTGTCAAATCCTCCAGTTTTCGTCTCCACCTCCTCCGCCGACTCAAGTCCCTCGGAGTTCCTGCACCCGAGCTCCTCAGTGTTTACTCAACATTCATACTTCCCAAGCTCACCTATGCCGCCCCTGCCTGGTCTTCCTCCTTAGATGTCACACAACGTAAACACCTAGAAAAATTGCAAAAGAGGGCATACAAGATTATTCTCTCCCCTTCCTACTCCACATATCGAGAAGCGCTCAACACACTGACCCTCTCGGCTCTCAGACAATCACCACGACCTCATCTGCAGATCTGGTGAGAAGCTTCTGCACCATCCTCGACACAGGCTCCTACTTCCACCCGAGATCCCTCATCCGCGAATTGCTGTTCGACACCACAACCGCATCCAGCCCATACGAGCTCGTACTGATAGCTATAAGAACAGCCCAGTCCCAACCATTGTAAAAATTATCAACAACTCTTATGTGTGTTCACTCCCAGCCAATCTTAACTTTTTGCACTGTCACTATGTTGAAATGCCCTGTAGTATGACCTTCTCCCCACCTAGTCATTATATATCATATTTGTATCACTTATGTTACTTGTATATTATTTGTCAACCAAATGACCCATTCCCCAATTATGTAACTGTATATTTTCAGCCTTCTGACTGCTATGCGCTTTCAAAAAACCGTTTATTATTATTATTACACACACACGTAAGAAATCTGTTTTAACTGCCTGGCATAATCAATCAATATTTTGAAAAGAGATTTGTGTGGTTGTATTTGTGAAGAAGGCTCGTGTAGTGAAATTTAAAATAATTAAATCTGTAAAAAAAAGTTAAGAAATTTATTCTAGTAAAATAAAGGATTATTTATTTATATTTCCCCCCAAAGACGTGTGTTATTTGTGAAAAAACACTCGTGTAATAGTATTTGTAAACAGTGTAATTATGTGTGTAAATGGGCTTGTGTAAGTATACAGTATTTGCTGGAAAGGAGCTTCCATGTGTTTCAATGTGAAGGTGATTTATTTTTAGTTTAACAAATTTATTGACAAAGCTTGGAGTACAGTTTGCTTATTCTGAGTAATTCAGTCAGGTCTTGACACTGAGGGTGGTATCACTTCTCACTGCCACGCAGGACAGAGGTTCATACACTAAGAAATACATCATATTCATTAACAGTATATATATATATATATATATATATATATATATATAATATATATATATAGAGAGAGAGAGAGAGAGAGAGAGAGAGTGTTCAGAAAAGATGTAAACTAACCCACTTGGTGTTATTGTGACGTCAGCAGCAGCACTCGGCCCATATCTCTACTGGCGCTGTGTCTTGAGTGCTCGTGATCACGTTGATACATGCGTGTTGTCCATTAAGACCTGTTAGCCTTTAATGGGTCGCTGCCCTTTGCTTCTATGTAGCTACTGGCGACGGTGAAGCGACCCTGACGTGCGTGTAGGGTTGACAGGGAGGAGGGGGCACTGTTTTCATGGGGGTCCAGACAACAGCCCCTCAGTTAAAGTGCAAAGTAGACTAAGTTATGTTAGGGTAGGTATTATAGTCTTATGGTACAATAAATGTAATATATTACATGCCAGAGAAGTATTTGTAAAATGTAAATAATAAAGGTAATGTTGGAGGAGATGGCGAACACCAGAAGCTATTGTTCGATTTTACAAAAAGATACACTGACTCCTTAACAAAGTTGCTTTCATTGGTTTCCTTGGCACCAGATATCAAAATAATTACTTTCTCTTTGATATGGCGGAGGGTCCGCAGCGAGAAAGTTAGGTAAGGTGAGGTAGGTAGGTTTCTTTGGTTGGTGAGGTCAGGTTTTTTTAGGTTCTAGTAATTGTCGCCTCTTAAAATATTTAGTATAATAAGAACGTGTGGAAAAAGTGAACGAAATTGAACAACGCCTTCTGGTGTTAAGCATTCTCCTCCAGGATTACCATGATAAAGTATAAAATTAATTATATAATTTTTTTTTTTGCCCTGGGGTGGGGGAGGAGGGCTTTTGTCCTAGAGAGCTTTTGTCCTGGGGGGGGGGGGGCTTTTGCCCTACACTGGTTTTTAGTTTAGAATCTCCCCTGTGTAAGCGTCTGTTGTTATGTGAAAGTTCATTTTTAAGCGAGTACGTAATAGAGTAGGACCTGTGGAGTGCGTCCTGTGAGTACTGGGGAGGGGGGGGGAGCTGTTGTGCGTTACTGTTGTTTAGCGAGCTTAATATAGTGCATGTTAAAGAGAGTACTTGTAGAGCGAGCATATACTAAATTAAGGGGTTAAGCGAGGAATTCAGTAAGTTGAAGAGTAATTCACATAGCTAGAGGGAGACTGAGTGACCGGGTACAGTACTGGGAAAACCTTTGGACCGTCTCGGCGCCTCTCTCGACCCAGATCCTTAGAGTCTTACGTTAATGTTATTCGCCATAAGTGATGACGTGAGAGGCCTTCTGACAAGCTCCCTTAAACAACGACACAAAAGATGGCTGTCGAGATTATAGATAACTTGATGTGAAGAATAAAACCTATGAACCTACTGCAGTCCAGGATTCCCGCTTTCTCACCACTGACAGTTCTACCTCTTGTTAAGTGTTTAAAGACCATCGTTGTTGAAGCGTAGTAATAACACTATAACAACAACAACTCCTCCTGTCATCTGTAGGAAACCACCATCTTGGTATGTGACGTCACCCCTAGCTGTATTGTACAACATGTCTATTTTTACTCATTAATCATACATCCTTGACGCTTATGTTTCGTATTACGGCGTAGATCTCGGGAGTTTTTCATCTTCAGTTCCTTGTTGTAGCTCATATGACAAACACTCTTATATTACTGTGTGTGTGTGTGTGTGTGTGTGTGTGTGTGTGCAGAAGTTAATTCTTTAAATAAAAATAGGCTGGCATGTTTGTCATTACGTCAGCCTCGTCAGACTTGTTAAACAAATTGTTTAATCAGTCAGATAAACCTTATCTTGTGGATAAACATGACGTGTTGGTATAAATTATATGGTGGTAAAAGTTTACTTTGAATAATTTACTCGGTTACTTTCAATATTCGTGTAGTCGAAATAAGAATGTACCGATAGAGAAAATTCTAAAGGCCATTGAGAGCGAGTAATGATAACCGCGTGTTATGGTAACTGGTGGCTTACATCCTACTTGCACGATCGTCTGTTTTATGCCATTTATCCTAACCTAACCTGATCAGGTAACTAAAAAGGATAAAAATCGCATAAAACAGACGATCGTCCAAGTGGGATGACGCCAACTGGTGGTCATGGTGCAGAGATCATGCTAAGGGAGTTCACATCCTTGTGGTTGTGTCCTATACAACATAATGTGTATATTATTTCACTAATATATCTTTAATATGATTTGTACAGCAGAGAAGAGGAGGAGATTCACTTGTGGATCAGCAACAAGTGAGAGACGACGAGATAAGATGTGTGAGAACCCTGGCTACTGGTGGACCCCGCACAATGCCTCTCTGTGGCCAGGAGAGTTACGTGTCTTCATTCTCTTTAATATATATATATATATATATATATATATATATATATATATATATATATATATATATATATATATATATATATATATATATAATGTGTGTGTATACCTGAAAATTGTTACATTCAGAATTATCGCAGCAACAACATAAAGCGTGTATGATCCTTGTAGTAGACCTTGTAAGGTTTCATAATAATGTACTGTACTGGTCATTCTTGCCAATAAAAACTCTCTTACAATTTATCATGAATAATACATACTATACAGTATATAGTATGTATGTGAAGAAAAACAAATATATTATTAATACATGTTACTAGTGTGTATGTACGTATAATGTGGACGAGACTTTAACAAAATACAGTACATTATTTCACTGTTACAGGTGTGTACAGTTCATAGGTGTACCATTCAAGTGCACATGTTCCTGGCAAGGCTGTAAAATGCACATGTTAGCTGTAGTGTTGTGTGAAGCTGTAATTCCGTGTGAGGTTCAGTACTGCAGGTCGTCTGTGAGGACACACTGTAGTGCTCCTGACGATGATCACCTCCCGACCACCACCTGCTGTGTCCTTACCTGACCTACCTGGCTCTCACCTGACCTACCTGCATCTCCCCTGACCTACCTGCATCTCACCTGACCTACCTGGCCCTCACCTGACCTACCTGGCCCTCCTGACCTACCTAGCCCTCACCTGGCTCTCACCTGACCTACCTGGCTCTCACCTGACCTACCTGGCTCTCACCTGACCTACCTGGCTCTCATCATTTATTGTCTCAGCATCACCTGGCGTCTTTCTCCACCTCACAAACCCAGGCAGGAGAAAGGAATCCCAAAGGGACGCTCCTCCGCCTTGTGTCTGCCGTGACCACATCAGGGACGTCAACCATGGTCATATAAGGAGTTGAAACATACATCAGGCGTAATAAAGAGTGTGGATAAAACATCATTAGCAACGCTTGTAACCACACCGGACTCCCTGCTTCTGACCCTGGCCTCCTGCACTCCGGTGAGGCGTGTGTCTTGTGATTACCAGGACAGGGTGTTAAGAGCTGTTGTTGCTGCGGACCATACTATTACTAGGAGAGGCTGGGGATCACAACATCACTAGGAGCTGCTGGGGACCACAACATTACTAGGAGCTGCTGGGGACTACAACATTACTAGAGATGCTGGGGACCACAACATTACTAGAGATGCTGGGGACCACAACATTACTAGGAGCTGCTGGGGACCACAACATTACTAGGAGCTGCTGGGGACCACAACATTACTAGGAGCTGCTGGGGACTACAACATTACTAGAGATGCTGGGGACCACAACATTACTAGAGATGCTGGGGACCACAACATTACTAGGAGCTGCTGGGGACCACAACATTACTAGGAGCTGCTGGGGACCACAACATTACTAGGAGATGCTGGGGACCACAACATTACTAGGAGATGCTGGGGACCACAACATTACTAGGAGATGCTGGGGACCACAACATTACTAGGAGATGCTGGGGACCACAACATTACTAGGAGATGCTGGGGACCACAACATAACTAGAAACTGCAGCTGAGGACCACGCTACCACTAGAAACTATTGCTAGGGACCACAAAATTACCAGGAATTTCTGGGGACCACAACATTACTAGGAGATGCTGGGGACCACATTACCACTAATAACTGTTGCTAGGGGCCAAAACATTGCCTGGGTCTTCCATCTTGATACACTTAGACCATCTAGTTGTGTGGAGACTTGGCATCACAACCCAAGACTCGTGTCGTGTTACTGAAGAGCACTGGAGGCGTCTGGTTCCAGTCTGTGCGTTAGGTACAGAATACCATAATTATTGGGTATTCTTCAGTTCACCGTCCCCTTGTAAGCGTGTACTGGATGCCCCCCCTCCCCCCCAAAAAAAAGTATTGTATCTAATCTATTTCTAAAAGATTATTATTAAAGCAACTTAATAACAGATATATTATTACCGGCATCAGGAGGATATTATATTGTAACGTAAAGTCACGTCCATGATTTTTGGAATTTATTTATAGTTTAAATCAATTCATTTTAGGTTCGTTCTGACTTTAAGGTTTATGTTCTCCAAGAGAAATAGTGAGTGTGGAGAGAACATAGGAACAAGTGGGTGAGTTTGGCGGGGAAGTAAACACTAAGTCGAGTGTGTAAACAGTCTCCCCTGCCAAGCTCCGATGTTGTTTTGGTTTCTTGCTGCGTTTTTCATGATTTGGAGAAGCAGAAGAAATACATTGTTATATTTATGTAATAAACATTATGTGGAGAAACATCAAAATTACACAAGAGAAGATCATTTCGGTAACTGGGACCAAGAAAGTCAATTGTTTATACTTTAAAAATCCCCCGTAAACTGGAGATGTGAGAACGCGCATGACTTCGGCTAAAATATCGAAGAATTTCGCCCAAAACTCCATTAATATTACACTGAGACTCTCCCTTAACCAGAAAGGGTCGTTCACTTAACACCAGTTAACAGAGAAAACTAACAAACAGAATCTTGGTAACTCCGGATGGTTATTTTCACGCTGCTAGTTCTCGGCTCTTAAGTGGCGCAAGTCTGTCTGTCTGCGAATTAGGAAAGGCAGTAATGAGTAAATGGTTTTGTACTGTAAACAAACCCATTTGGAGGACAACTGTGGTGTCAGGTTTACCATACACGTGTAAATAGGGATAGTAAGTTGTGTAAACAGGCAGGGCGCGGCGCGGGCGAGGGTGCGGCAATAGGTGGCCAGTGGGAGTGAAGACGATCATTACCTGTGTCAACACGGCCCCCGCCTGGCACTACCTGGGGGGCACTGCTACTGATGCTCTCTCTCTCTCTCTCTCTCTCTCTCTCTCTCTCTCTCTCTCTCTCTCTCTCTCTCTCTCTCAGTGTAGCCGTTAATTATGTACATTTGATAAACGTTTACTTGGATAAAAAATTAAAGAACAATAAAGTAAACTCCCCCCCCCCACACGAGAGAGACACTACCCAGTAAACAAACCATCACCTGGGCAGGGTACAAAGGAACAACATAAACATCGTAAAGAATGTGTCCGTATCCACACAGCCTGGGCAGTCAGTGAGCCCGGCCACCACTGCAGCTCTGGCGGGCATGGTGGCGTCTCTCGGCCCAGATTCACGTGTAGCGGCCACTAAATGTTGCCGTTTGTCAAACTAAAGTGAGCAGTTTGTTCTCAGGTTGCATCATAAAGGGCTGGAGAGGCGCAGAGAATGTTCGCTCAACTTGAACAGCGCCACCGAAAAAAGAAATGAAGCTTGAGGGCCACTTTATATGGCTTTAATAATCTATAAATATGACACAGGAGGCATAAAATGTCAGAGACGGGAACTAGAGGAGTCTTTGCTTTCTCCTGACGACAGGTGATGCAGCTACTGACGGGTTTACAATATTTACTCACCCATAACAGCTGGCGTGGTCCTGTTACTGGATATGGCCTGTATCGCATGACCATATAATGTTAGGTATGCTGAGTTTATCACAGGAAGATGTCTGGCGTTATGGTTAATGTTGTTAGAGGGAGACTAAGTGATGCTGTGTCTTAGTGTCGTATAACTGTATATTTAACTCTACAACAGTATTATATTTTCCCTCATGTTTCGTAAGTTTCAACAAGAGGTGATGTACATGACAGCAACAACACACACTGACGCGACTCATATCATACGTTGTCTAGCCTGCCTAGCGCGTCATAATAAACAAACCTTCTAATTCATGCATAATGGGAATCGTGTACGTGGTGTGTACTTTTTAAATGTCCGTGTAATAGAGTGGAGGGGGAGCACGTACAGCGAGGGTCCCACCGACACGCAGAACTAACAGTACAATGACGTTGAGAGTCATTTAGGAAAATTTATGTGTAAACTGTTGATGTGTGTGTACTTGACTTTGCTTATGTGTGGCTGTGAAGAGGGAAGGAGAGATCCATTGGGAACTTCAGTCATAGAAACAATTGGGTAATAAGTGTAAAGTATAGCTGTTTCTACCGGTACCTTGATTAGATAGAAAGGTAGGAAGTAGATAAGCCAGATCTATGTACCGCCAATCATATCCTTGGATGACTTCTAAAGATGCAATCATTGGCTGGAAACTCTGAACAATACTCAGTGTTCAAATATGAGGGCTTTCCGCTCCAACCAATAATAATATATTTAATAATAACCGAGGGATATGATGGTGGTGTTTACAACTGGCGTAGCTGCGAGGATTATGTTAAGGAAAGCTTATGAAGCTCTTGATGCTATCTTCATGGGAGACTCATATTAACCATAGAGGTGTTAGGTACACGAGGACTGGCCCTTGAGTGTGTGGTAAAGGTTACTTATAGCTTATATCACATTAATCCCGTTGATTTATTGGATATTTAATGATTAAAGTTGTGTTCTGAGTAACGATAATGTAAGCTGTAGTTTTACTAATACCAGTCAGTTATAGTGTCTAGCTTTGTGCGTTATATGGGGGGGATACAGTAATTACTGCTAATCCACACCTGTAGTGATTATTACTGTTAGTGCTGCCTCAGGTGGATAATAAATGACTTAAATACTCAGGATATAAATGTTGTTGCGTGATATCGTCCACATAAGTCAGACGAGTAGGTGGTGTTTTATTTTTTATTTATTTATTTTATTTTTTTATTGGGCACTCCCTTACACCCTTGTGTAAGGTGAAGCGCAAAAGCGTTTACAGCGCCCAACAGGGAAGCATGCCTTTATGTATCCTTTATGTCTCATGAGTTGAGGGCGTAGAAGTGGTGTTAAGTGTGATGGTCAGGTCAGGTCAGGTCCTAACCACCCTGGCCCAAACCAAACGCCCATAGCCCAAACGTCCTTGTAATATCTACTTTTTATTCCTGCTAATATTGTACCGCCAAAACCATTATATTATAAAAAGGCTCAGGCTCTCAACTGGCTCAGCCATGTTAATATTATTATCGACTCTATCTGTTTTTTCTGGCTAAATAAACTGTTTCAGTGTCAATATCCTACAATTGAGCCGTGGGACACAAGAGGTGGCCCGCGACTCACCACAACAGCGGGGAAGCTCAACCTGAGAAAAAAATCCCAGCTTGTATGATAATGTGTTAGGCCACCGCTTGATGTGTTGGTCTTGTGTTTAAGTAACGTGCTGAAATTAATAAACAAGGCATGAGAGAGAGAGAGAGAGAGATTTGAAGGTATATTTATAAGTATTTGGTATTTCTTGTTTTTGTATTAATATGATGGATTTTATTAACTGATGGTGTAATTCTCCTTTTCCAGGGACCTGCGGTTCAACAAGATCAGGAGTATTCCTCCCAACCACTTCAAGGACCTCAAGCACCTCCACACGCTGTAAGTACTCCACACTCCCTCCCTTTTTACCAGTAGAAACGCCGGTCTGGTGCACGCGGCCGCACCACTACACCAAAGTTGGAACCCTGTGCCTCATTCAGTCTTGTCGATCACATGTTGGCGACGAACTGTATACGCTAGTGTGGCCGCACCATTTTCACAAACGTCTCGGGTAAGCACGGAGTAATTATAAGAAGGATGATAGTTTTATGTTGTGTGGCTAGAACAGTGATAGATGACAGTTAGTACAGTGATGCGGGGAGCGTCTAGGTTGGAGAGTGTTCTGACCCGGTAGTTGTATTATGAGAAAATGAGAATATACTGTTAAGGAAGGAACACCTGTACTGAGAGGAACTTTCGTGTAGTCCACTTGTGTGTATTTCATATTACATGGTTTGTATTGTATCGGTATTTTACCTGTGCAGTATTGAGCTTATGATTTCCTGCATAAAGTTCACTATGAAAGACTCGTCGTCATTAGAGAAAACGAAGACTTTTGGGGGGCCACACGGTTGATTGCCTTCGCTCGAGGTATTTCTGCTTCAGGTAACATTTTCGCCTCACCTTGCATGTACACTACACTACACCTTTCATTTACTTCACCAGTGGAAGAACATGATTCTGTCTTGAGAACTGTGGGGTTGTGCAGGTCGTGGGTCTAATGTTGAGGAACACACACACTCTCTCTCTCTCTCTCTCTCTCTCTCTCTCTCTCTCTCTCTCTCTCTCTCTCTCTCTCTCTCTCTCTCTCTCTCTCTCTCTCTCTCTCTCTCTCATATCTTGGACACGTGTGGAGTGACAACAATGGTAATAAACAGGTATTTGATACAAGTAATACAAATGGACACACACACACACACACACACACACACACACACACACACACACATTTTTTACTGCACTGTAAATAATTTTGTTATAGCGGTCTCCTCCTCCTCCTCCTCCTTTTGGTGTAATTATAGGCCACCAGAGATGAACACAGCCAAGAGTGGTGAGCTGTTGAGATGATTAAGATGAACACATTCAGAGACATAGTTGTGGTTTTTTCTTGTCGTGCTGGTGGATAACGGACTAAGTTTGGCCTGTTAACATTACCTCACCATGTAACACAAGAAGTCAAGTTAAACACATTCAGTGCTCGTAAAATTTCAAGTGAATTTTTTTCTCCCCAAGTGAGGATCCATCTTGGTAATTGTTAGTGTTGCGCTTGTTAACAATACTATTATAATGAACAAGGACAGTAAGAGGTCTTAACTGTGTGTTGATCTTAACTGTGAAGCACTGTAGCTTGTTCTTGTGTCGCTCTTGTGATTTACATTATCATTCCTCGCTGAATCATTGATAGTGGAGCGGGTGGTGTGTGTCTTAGTGTGCGGTGCTGTAAAGTTGAGCGTCACACAGTGCTCGCCGGAACGTCATCTTGCAAGACAATCCTGCCACAGCTCTTATCAGTGGTAGTGTTACGCTACACGTTGTGCAGGGAGTAAAAAGCTGTCACACGACCATGTAGCCAGTAAACACCAGCATCTGTACTGTGCTTGTGTATAGGGCACGGGGCTGACGTCTGGTAGTGGGGCACTCTGCTGGTCCTGAGGTGGGTGTTTGATTGTCCTCCAGCAAGATACATAATATATTGGAAAATATTCTCTAAAATACTGTATGTTTTGTCCCCTGACTGGTGTTTAGTGAACCAATATAATGAAGTTAGAGTACGTGGTTATTTTTGCCTTTGAGTTAAGTTCAACCAGTCAGGTGCGTTCTTACATCTTCTGGGGAATATTCACTGTACGATTTTCTTTTTTTTAGAATTTGGACACCACCATTTTGGGCCAGTATGTATCGTCTTCCTTGCTGACCAGATTAATCTCTTCGTCAGGGAGGGAGGGGGGAGGGCAGTAGCTTGTTTAATCCCCGCCATTTTTCATGATGAATTTGTCCTTCGTGGGTCCAGTGTTAGTACGGGAGGAAACCGGAGTACCCGAAAAAAGAAAAAAAAACCTGCCCTGTTTGCTTGGGTCACACTGGATAACACCCTTCTCACGTCCGACCTGGGTATCGAATCCGGGACGCCAGGGGTGAGAAACAAAGCTCGTTACCACTTTACCACCAACTGTATGCTCACCTCAAGCCTTTAACAACACAACCAATATAATAGTCTAAGTGCACAGATCGTACGTGTGTGAAAGGGAGGTGGTGTGATTTTGAATTAACTGCAATAAGAAGAACTATATGCTAAGAATAACTTGAATGTCTTGTGTGTGTGTGTGTGTGTGTTTGTGTGTGTGTGTGTGTGTGTGTGTACTTGTTGTCCTAAGCCTCTCGTCTCTGTCCACACTTGTCTTGCGCCACTTTACCTTCTCCTCTTGAAGGTTTCTTTACCCCTTGATCCACCCCAGACGACAGTGGGAGGGAAGTAAAGACACTAAAGAGATAGGTTAATGATACACATCACTCAGTGTCGTAAGTTCCATGCCGAAGTAAATACGTAAGTGAGAGTTCTTCAGTTTTAGTGGGGAGAGGAGGAAGGCTTAGGGGGAGGGGGGAGAAAGCTGGGGTGTGGAGGGCAGGAGTAGGGGGGGCTTGGGGAAGGATGGAGTTCTCTGGTGACGGGACTGGGCCAGCTGACCGCTCTTGTACCTGACGACAACGCCTGAATGATGGCCGACTCATCCCCTGAACCCACAGTCACGACCAGTGGTGGAGCCCCTGTGTAACCCCCCCCCCGCCCCCCACACACCCACCACCGGTGTTGGGAAAGCTGAGTTTGTGTGGTACTAGTGGTTGAGGGTGTGACGGTGGTGGTGGCGGCGGCGATGTGTGTGTGCATGCGTGCGCGCGTAACGGTGGCAGTGATGGAGTGTGTGTGTGTGGTGATGGAAGGTGTTGAGGGTGTGTTATGGTGGTGATGGAGAGAGAGTGTGTGTGTGTGGTGACGGTGATGGAAGGTGTTGAGGGTGTGTTATGGTGGTGATGGAGAGAGAGAGAGAGAGTGTGTGTGTGTGGTGATGGTGATGGAAGGTGTTGAGGGTGTGTTATGGTGGTGATGGAGAGAGAGAGTGTGTGTGTGGTGATGGTGATGGAAGGTGTTGAGGGTGTGTTATGGTGGTGATGGAGAGAGAGTGTGTGTGTGTGGTGATGGTGATGGAAGGTGTTGAGGGTGTGTTATGGTGGTGATGGAGAGAGAGAGTGTGTGTGTGGTGATGGTGATGGAAGGTGTTGAGGGTGTGTTATGGTGGTGATGGAGAGAGAGTGTGTGTGGTGGGGAGGGAGGATGTGGGGCAGAGAGGGACCAGCTTATCTGTCCCCACGATAAAGAAGAAGAAGACTGGTTCAGTGAGTCGTATGTGAGACTTTGAGAAGCTTTACTCTCACTGTTCTCTGTTTAACTTCTCTATTTATTGTTCAACTGTTCAATTGTTCACTAATCTCTGTTCAACTGTTCAATTGTTCACTAATCTCTGTTCAACTGTCCACTGGTCACTGTTCATCATTGTTCAACACGGCGAGTGACCAGTACCACCACCCTTCTCCAGTACCTAAGCCCGACAATGTGAATATTTGACTCTAAAGCTTTAAATAACAGTCCCAGGTCATGAATCAGAGTCCCAGGTCATGAATCATAGTCCCAGGACATGAATTCTAGTCCCAGGTCATGAATCCTAGTCCCAGGTCATGAATCCTAGTCCCAGGTCATGAATCCTAGTCCCAGGTCATGAATCCTAGTCCCAGGTCATGAATCCTAGTCCCAGGTCATGAATCCTAGTCCCAGGTCATGAATCCTAGTCCCAGGTCATGAATCCTAGTCCCAGGTCATGAATCCTAGTCCCAGGTCATGAATCCTAGTCCCAGGTCATGAATCATAGTCCCAGATCATGAATCATAGTCCCAGGTCATGAATCATAGTCCCAGGTCATGAATCATAGTCTTAGGTCATGAATCCTAATCCCAGGTCATGAATCCTAGTCCCAGGTCATGAATCATAGTCTTAGGTCATGAATCCTAATCCCAGGTCATGAATCCTAGTCCCAGGTCATGAATCCTAGTCCCAGGTCATGAATCCTAGTCCCAGATCATGAATCATAGTCTCAGGTCATGAATCATAGTTCCAGATCATGAATCCTAGTCCCAGGTCATGAATCATAGTCCCAGGTCATGAATCATAGTCCCAGGTCATGAATCCTAGTCCCAGGTCATGAATCCTAATCCCAGGTCATGAATCCTAGTCCCAGGTCATGAATCCTAGTCTCAGGTCATGAATCATAGTCCCAGGACATGAATCATAGTCCCAGGACATGAATCATAGTCCCAGGTCATGAATCGTAGTTACAGGTCATGCATAGTAGTTCCAGGCCATGAATCATAGTTCCAGGTCATGAATCCTAGTCCCAGGTCATGAATCCTAGTCCCAGATCATGAATCATAGTCCCAGGTCATGAATCATAGTCCCAGATCATGAATCATAGTCCCAGGTCATGAATCCTAGTCCCAGGTCATGAATCCTAGTCCCAGGTCATGAATCATAGTCCCAGGTCATGAATCCTAATCCCAGGTCATGAATCCTAGTCCCAGGTCATGAATCCTAGTCCCAGGTCATGAATCCTAGTCCCAGGTCATGAATCCTAGTCCCAGATCATGAATCCTAGTCCCAGGTCATGAATCATACTCCCAGGTCATGAATCATAGTCCCAGGTCATGAATCATACTCCCAGGTCATGAATCATAGTCCCAGATCATGAATCCTAGTCCCAGGTCATGAATCCTAGTCCCAGGTCATGAATCCTAGTCCCAGATCATGAATCCTAGTCCCAGGTCATGAATCCTAGTCCCAGGTCATGAATCATACTCCCAGGTCATGAATCATAGTCCCAGGTCATGAATCATAGTCCCAGATCATGAATCATAGTCCCAGGTCATGAATCCTAGTCCCAGGTCATGAATCCTAGTCCCAGATCATGAATGATAGTCCCAGGTCATGAATCCTAGTCCCAGGTCATGAATGATAGTCCCAGGTCATGAATCCTAGTCCCAGGTCATGAATCCTAGTCCCAGGTCATGAATCCTAGTCCCAGGTCATGAATGATAGTCCCAGGTCATGAATCCTAGTCCCAGGTCATGAATCCTAGTCCCAGGTCATGAATCCTAGTCCCAGGTCATGAATCCTAATCCCAGGTCATGAATCCTAGTCCCAGGTCATGAATCCTAGTCCCAGGTCATGAATCATACTCCCAGGTCATGAATCATAGTCCCAGGTCATGAATCATAGTCCCAGGTCATGAATCATACTCCCAGGTCATGAATCCTAGTCCCAGGTCATGAATCCTAGTCCCAGGTCATGAATCCTAGTCCCAGATCATGAATCCTAGTCCCAGGTCATGAATCCTAGTCCCAGATCATGAATCCTAGTCCCAGGTCATGAATCATACTCCCAGGTCATGAATCATAGTCCCAGGTCATGAATCATAGTCCCAGATCATGAATGATAGTCCCAGGTCATGAATCCTAGTCCCAGGTCATGAATGATAGTCCCAGGTCATGAATCCTAGTCCCAGGTCATGAATCCTAGTCCCAGGTCATGAATCCTAGTCCCAGATCATGAATGATAGTCCCAGGTCATGAATCCTAGTCCCAGGTCATGAATCCTAGTCCCAGATCATGAATCATAGTCCCAGGTCATGAATCCTAGTCCCAGGTCATGAATGATAGTCCCAGGTCATGAATCCTAGTCCCAGATCATGAATCATAGTCCCAGGTCATGAATCCTAGTCTCAGATCATGAATCCTAGTCCCAGGTCATGAATCCTAGTCCCAGGTCATGAATCCTAGTCCCAGGTCATGAATCCTAGTCCCAGGTCATGAATCCTAGTCCCAGGTCATGAATCATAGTCCCAGGTCATGAATCCTTGTCCCAGGTCATGAATCCTAGTCCCAGATCATGAATCATAGTCCCAGGTCATGAATCATAGTCCCAGATCATGAATCATAGTCCCAGGTCATGAATCATAGTCCCAGGTCATGAATCATAGTCCCAGGTCATGAATCCTAGTCCCAGGTCATGAATCGTAGTTACAGGTCATGCATAGTAGTTCCAGGCCATGAATCATAGTTCCAGGTCATGAATCCTAGTCCCAGGTCATGAATCCTAGTCCCAGGTCATGAATCGTAGTTACAGGTCATGCATAGTAGTTCCAGGCCATGAATCATAGTTCCAGGTCATGAATCCTAGTCCCAGATCATGAATCATAGTCCCAGGTCATGAATCATAGTCCCAGGTCATGAATCATAGTCTTAGGTCATGAATCCTAATCCCAGGTCATGAATCCTAATCCCAGGTCATGAATCCTAGTCCCAGGTCATGAATCCTAGTCCCAGGTCATGAATCCTAATCCCAGGTCATGAATCCTAGTCCCAGGTCATGAATCCTAGTCCCAGATCATGAATCATAGTCCCAGATCATGAATCATAGTCTCAGCGTCATGAATCAATATCCCAGATCATGAATCATAGTCCCAGGTCATGAATCATAGTCCCAGGTCATGAATCATAGTCCCAGATCATGAATCCTAGTCCCAGATCATGAATCCTAGTCCCAGGTCATGAATCCTAGTCCCAGGTCATGAATCCTAGTCCCAGGTCATGAATCCTAGTCCCAGGTCATGAATCATAGTTCCAGGTCATGAATCGTAGTTCCAGGTCATGCATAGTAGTTCCAGGCCATGAATCATAGTTCCAGGTCATGAATCATAGTTCCAGGTCATGAATCATAGTTACAGGTCATGAATCATAGTTTCAGGTCATGAACCACAGAGCCCGGATCATAAATCACAGAGCCTCCAGTTCATGAATCACAGAGCCCCCCAGAGCATGAATCACAGAGCCCCCCAGGTCACGAATCACAGGGCCCCAGAGCATGATATCACTTCACCACATAGATAACACACATAAACATGATACCGTCCTGACATGTTCATTTTACGCAAATTGGGTGTCAGAGGTCAGGGGTCAGGCTGGGCACACTCACGCTCTGGGTAGTGATGTATACACCTTAACTGTATATTAGAGGCGGCGAGTGGTGGTGCATTTCATCAAGTGTGTTCTTTGTGGGGTAATAGTGGTGTTGACGTGTACTTTATATATAAACTATACCGTATATTATAACTTGGTATACGTGTACATTCACCTAAAAGATATTATGGAACTTGTATTATTAAGCTTACGGTTATTATATGTTAAGCTTTGATTGGATCTAATGTACAGACAATAATAGAAATTCGTCATTTAGTTCTTAGGAATATGTTTATAATTATTGAGAAATAATACGTATAATTGTTTTTTGTTTTTCTTGTGATATGAATATATTTATATAATGGAAAAGTGTAGAGGATACACAAGTTATTCAGGAGTAGTATACAACAGATAACTCGGTAGTGAACACTGGCGCCTCGTAAACATAGGCTCAAGAAACAAGCAACAATTCAGCTTTCCCGGTGAGTGTCTGGGAGCGTGAGGGTTCCCACGTCTGCCCTGCCCCAGCTGCCTCCACCAGCCCTCGTGTAGGCGTCACTCTCTGTCTCACACTCACCGCGACTCTGGTATTTGACCTAGTGTGACACTATGCAGGGGCGTCATTATAACTTTACCATTAGCCTATGTTTCCTGTAGCACGGTTGACATAATTATAACTGTGGCTGGCACTCTTCCTTGCTTAATACGTCAATAAAGGACATGATTGTGGCACTGTTTTCTTGGCACCGATATTTCGCTGAGATGGCTTGGCACTGAAAGTCTGGATGTGCCGAAATAGGACCTTTGGTTTGAAAATATACATGTGGCTCTGCCTTACAGCCTTATTCATGGCAATATAGTGTGCAGTAAATAGTTGTGACTGTTCTTAACTGTGTGGACCTAACACGATTGACTTGGTATTTGCATGTCTTGGTAAGCGTGTGTCGTTACAAGCGTGACACTTGGCATGGCTGTGTAGGCGTGACACTTGCATGCCTGTGTAGGTGTGACACTTGGCATGACTGTGCAGGCGTGACACTTACATGGCTGTGTAGGCGGGGCACTGCTGGTTTATCACTGTATTTGTCCTCTTAGGCGTGGCCCTACATACGTGGGCGGGTGAGGATGGTGGTGTGACCCAGCCAGCATGACCCAACCAGTGTGACCCAGCCAGCATGACCCAACCAGTGTGACCCAGCCAGCATGACCCAACCAGTGTGACCCAGCCAGCTTGACCTAACTAGCATGACCCAGCCAGTGTGACCCAGCCAGCTTGACCTAACCAGCATGACCCAGCCAGTGTGACCCAGCCAGCTTGACCAAACCAGCATGACCCAGGCAGTGTGACCCAGTGAGCTTGTCTCGTGGCGTGACACACGGGGGCGGGCGGCCGACACTAGGAGGGGCTGCCTTAAGGTTTTATTAATGAGCCCCAGGCCAGTAGTTGCTGCTATTAACTAATTATCTGGCTGATCCCCGACACCAGGGCGCCACCACTATGTCTTGAGAGGGAGGACAGTGCCACGAGTGTAGAGGGAGGACAGTGCCACAAGTGTAGAGGGAGGACAGTGCCACAAGTGTAAAAAATTAGGACAGTGCCACAAGTATAAAGAGGTAGGACAGTGCCACAAGTGTAGAGGGAGGACAGTGCCACAAGTATAAAGAGGTAGGACAGTGCCACAAGTGTAAAGAGGTAGGACTGCCACAAATGTAGAGAGGGATGACAGTGCCACAAGTGTAGAGAAGGATGACAGTGCCATAAGTGTAGAGGGAGGACAGTGCCACGAGTGTAAAGAGGGATGACAGTGTCACAAGTATAGAGAGGGAGGACAGTGCCACAAGTAGAGAGAGGGAGGACAGTGCCACGAGTAGAGAGAGGGAGAATAGTGCCACAAGAGTAGAGGGAAGTCAGTGCCACAAGTAGAGGAAGGTCAGTGCCACAAGTAGAGAGAGGGAGGACAGTGCCGTGGGCAGCTGTCAGTTTATTATGCTCGTCATATGAACGATAGCGGCAAAAGGATCACATAGTAGAGGTCACAAAGGGTCTTTATCGGACCCCAGTGATCAGGTTATAGTGGCCTACAATACCAGAGCGTATCATCGATTATACTGTGTGTTAAAGTCTCCTCTGAGTGGTTGAATCATCCACTCAATGCAAAATGTGGATACAGTCTCAAGATATTAGCTGCCTTACCATAAAGTTCTGTGCCGTTACTCACTCAGTTTTCTTGGACCTGTTGCTATTCTATTTTCTCACAGTCCAAGTCATAGTGGCCAGACCACATATTTTACATTTATATTGGTTCTTCATGAGGGTTATACCGAGAGGTACTTATAACGTAACCTTCGTCTACAATAATTACAACATAATGTAGTCGATTAATCTTGTTACTTGCTCCGTACATGTTTCAATAGATTCTTATCATTATAACAATGGGTCGGTTAGTGCCTGTTTGCACCAGTCTGGTTGCTTCGAATACAGCTGTAAGAGGTTTTCTGGTCACAGTTTTCAGAAATATATGTGATAATCCTAGACTGCATTCAAGAGCCTCTTTATTAGACGTAAATTTAGTTAAGTCATCAACTTTTCTTGCTCATAAGAGACCATTGTGAGAGGGAACCCGCAGCTACTTGACTGTAATACCATCAGCAAGTTTACCGAGACACAGTGTTATCTGCATCACCAAAATTCAAGAGCCTCGGAGCTATCAAAAGGTTGACAAATTATTCTATCTTTGACACCCGATATTCCCAGTTCTTTCCTCGTGTTAGGTATTTTAGTGCTCATGGGGCAGCCTCAAACACTTCATATCCTTTTTTTCCAGTCACGAAGGATCAAGACTGGTGAATTGGTAATCTATCACAAATCTTTTGTAGGCTTGGTACAGTGTTTTAGCAATTTTGATATTGGCGCCATAATTGGGTTTGTACGTCGCTTTAGTTTTGAGAAGCTTAACCCCGATGGTACGAGGTTCACTCTGCTGGATAAAATAGTCTGGCGTCCAGTAGTGAAGGGGTTGTTGTAGGTGAGGTGCAGGGGATAGAGATACTGAGTTATTTAAAAGAGGAGATATAGTCAATGATGGTGTTACCAGTTTTAAGCTTTGATGCTCAGCGTTTGTGGTTACCAGCTTGCTTGTTTAACATCTTAGTTAGTCTTCTCTCGGTGGAAATGATGAGACTAAGGTTATTAAAGGCTGTATGTGTTTTAATGTGTTCAAGAATATCATATGCTGGGACTGTCTGGGATTGACTTCAACGGTGCATTCACGAGTACAGTGAAGTGAGTAGGGGTCAGTAGGGCTTAACTCTCCGCCTTGGGGAGGGGGGGGGGGGGGGAGTTGCTTATCTTTGACTTCATTTGTAGCTCTGAAACAGTGAAGTAACCTCGTATCCTGGAAAGTGCTGTAGATCCTGAAGGTGTGAGCTAATAGTTTGGCCCAGGTGGCGACCCTCTCACCCCTAGCTCACTTGTGTAGTGAGGGTGCACGTACTACTACTGCTGCTGCCGCACATATTCTCTCTCTGCTCGTTTTTATTGGTGTATATGTATTGTATATATATGTACATGTGCCTGAGGATGTTTATGTGTGTTTGCGTGTATATGCGTCATTGTGTGTACGTGTATATGTACGAGTATACTGATGTGTACGTATGTGTATGCGTCTAGATTGTATAGTGACGGGAGTCACTCACCCGGCCAAAGGCCACCGCAATATAAACAACACAACGTCACAACTTGTTCGCTGTAACGTTCCCGGATCTGATTGGGTCAATATACGAGTATCACAAGTTTACTAACTTTGTGTCCAACAAACTGTGACAACCAGTTACGGCTCTGAATGGAACTCATTGTTTGATTGACTGAAGGGATACTGGGCAGAGTTGGCAGATTTAGCAGTGTGTGTGTGTGACTTGTTATAGAAAGTCTCCTTTACCTCAGCAAGGTTAGATAATATTAGCCCACGAACACTGATGATGACAACATATGTTTTACCAGTTAAGACCATGGCACGCTCTTGATCAACTGCCTGTAGTGTGTTACTTGGAATGTTTTTTCTTCATCACATTGTAAGATGTCGAGGCAAAAGACACCAAGTTTCCACCAGAAAAAAGGTATAACCAACGTTGATCTCACTACAATTATGATTTTCCCGCTGGGTAAGTTTCACAGAGAGCTGTTAGTATTGTGTAAATGTTTTTAGATCATGAAATCATATATGCTCTTTTCTTCTGTTGTTTCGGCCACAAGAGCCCGATATCAGCCGGCGGTTCAGTCTCTTCCTCATATCATAGAAGTAAGTGTAGTGTGATCCAAGAGTTGCTATTCACACTCAGGAGGCTGACGAACTCCACTCTTACTTCATGTCATAAAATATTACCAACTGCCGTGCGTCCTCTTGTGTGGGTGTGCCTCTCACCCTCGCTAGTGGGTTACTGTTTCGCTGCTCGCCGTCACACAGGACTTGAGGTTGGTGCCACTGTGTGAAATGTATTATGATGGGGGAGTTTAAGGCTGTTAACCTCATCTTTCTGCTGCTACATTTGGATCTATTGACCAATAAATCGAGACGTCCTGAGACTAAGTTTAACCGGGATAGATAGTTCCGAGTTCCCGATTGTACACTCGCACCACAAAGTATCGGTGCAGGGTGAGATCAACGACTTCCGAAACGATACGTATACACTGTGATATGTCGGGAAGGTTGGTAAGTGTATCCTCATAACACCCCCCCCCCCCCCCCTCACTAGGTGTTGCCACAATCAGTGTGTTTGTTTCCTCTTTTCGGATTGTTGCTTTGTGTCGACTGAATGGTGAGTGAAGGTTCGGTCTCGGTGAACGTGGGTATAAAACAGAGGCAATATGAAGCAGTAGAGATCTACACATGCAAGACGACACGAAAACCTCAGAGGGAACACGAGGGCCTATTATTGCCCTTCATAACGAAGGGTTCGGCGTCACGATGGATTCGGCGATACCTCGAAACTGGTGCTACATACGACAGGTCTCGGAGCGGCCGTCCACGCTGCACCCCCCCTCAGGACGACCAGGTTGAGTGGTTTATTTGGTAGCATAAATCAATGTAGCAATATTCACAAGTATCACAAATAATTTTGTTAACAGGGAGCTCCTCATATTTCATAATGTCTATTTATCACTTCCCGACCTTATTTATAACGGTTTGTTTCACTTGACCAGGCCATAGTAGCTGCTCAGCAGGATTACAGGGCTGCCAACATACGGCTGGAACAACTCGCCTTTCCCCATACCTATCGTCACTGGTCTCAAATTGTTCACACTACAGTATGCACCGATACTTTTTGTTGCGAGTGTACCTGCGACAAGTACAGTACCTGAAGTGTCGCAAAGCTGTGGTGATGCACCTTATTAGCCGGACTGGGTCCACCACAGTCCTGCACCAACCTAGCAATTTTCAGCTGTATGTCTTCAAAACTGTGGACTGACCCACCCTTCATGGAGGCACAGGAGATACTGCACGACCACCTAAGTCACTTGCATCTCCATACCATACTTCAGCTCTGCCTTCAAAACTGTGGAAATGCATTATTAACACACACACACACACACACACACACACACACACAATGTGTTTTATACAATACACTAGTTGAGTTACCTGACTTCGTCCGGGTGGAGGGACAGGAGATAGTACACGACCATCCCCGAGGCCACCCTCACCTCTTACCTAATCTCAGCTTTCTATCTTCAAAACTGTACAAGTGCACAAGGAACACGCACCTTAGCTTTCGTCTTTATTCAAGACATCTTCAGAGGCAATTGAATTTACAGGGACTGAGAGAGGCATATATACAATGAGTGACCTTACATAACATCGTCAGGTTAACAACATGGGACCCACTAATCTAGACACCACCTCCACCACAAAAAATAAATAAATAAAAATGAGTGACATAAGTGGCATAACAGGTCAGGTCAGGTAAAAAAATTCGACCCACTAATCATCATCACTACATCCAAGTCAAATGATTTCAAAGCATTTAATATATTATCACATTTGTACTGACCATCACTAAGGTTTATAGAATTCATTTCCCTAATTAAACTTGCTTCAACCAGAAGTCTTTCTGTGCCACATGTTGATTTAAACACTTCTAGACTGTTTTCCTAATCCATGGGATGATTATTGTTCATTATATGAACGAAAAGTGAACTGGTTTCAGATGCTGTTCTAAATTAAATTTGTGCTGTTTTATTCTAATTTGTAATGCTTCCCCAATATATATATATATATATATATATATATATATATATATATATATATATATATATATATATATATATATATATATATATATTTATTGATGAAACCACACAGGAAAAGGGAAACACTGGAGCACCTGAACTTTCGTCTTTATTCAAGAGTGAGCACCGTGAGCACCGAAAGTATATATCTATACTGTATTCATCTAACATTAAAACTCCCATAAACATTAATATGTACATAATTTAGGCATAAAAGAGAGGGATAAATTGCATTTTTTCCTCAAGGCATTAATAAGACCTCACTCACTCTTGTGTCGCCTCCCTCACAGGAGGACTCTGAGGCATCGCTCACACGCGCGTGAATGGCCCTCTGATTGCAGATATCCTGCCGAAGGTGATGTGCCGGGCCCCCACCTCTTATACGCTCATTAACAGTACAGCAGGAAGTGGCGGAGGATAGCAGGCACAGCGGGGGAAGCTGATGTATAATAATATCGTAATCAGCTGCAGCCATTGTTTCTTCTACTGTACGTCATTTGTATTAAAATGAAAGTAACGCTAACGGCTTACAGAATCACGGTATTCGGGTGACTCGTGTATATTAAGCCATGTCTGATGGTCTGTCTGTTAGTGTTCCCCAAGATAGTTTAAGATGTTTACAACTATTATATTAGGTCAGTGAAATAATTCCGACATTTATTAATGTCATATTGCGTGTATAATATTCATAATGAAACCAGAAGGTTTTTGTTAATACATGAGAGAGAGAGAGAGAGAGAGAGAAAGAGAGAGAGACTGACTCTGTCTCATACAGGTAAGTGTGTTTAGTAGCTGTGGTACTGGTGGTGGTGGTGTGGTACTGGTGTTGTAGGTGTGGTGGTGTGGTACTGGTGATGGTGGTCTGGTACTGGTGGTGTGGTACTGGTGTTGTAGGTGTGGTGGTGTGGTACTGGTGATGGTGGTGTGGTACTGGTGGTGTGGTACTGGTGTTGTAGGTGTGGTGGTGTGGTACTGGTGATGGTGGTGTGGTACTGGTGTTGTAGGTGTGGTGGTGTGGTACTGGTGATGGTGGTGTGGTACTGGTGGTGTAGGTGTGGTACTTGTGGTGTAGGTGTGATACTGGTGGTGGTGGTGTGGTACTGGTGGTGGTGGTGTGGTACTAGTGGTGGTGGTGTGGTACTAGTGATGGTGGTGTAGGTGTGGTACTGGTGGTGGTGGTGTGGTACTGGTGTTGTAGGTGTGGTGGTGTGGTACTGGTGGGTGTGGTACTGGTGGTGTGGTACTGGTGTTGTAGGTGTGGTGGTGTGGTACTGGTGATGGTGGTGTGGTACTGGTGGTGTAGATGTGGTACTTGTGGTGTAGGTGTGATACTGGTGGTGGTGGTGTGGTACTGGTGGTGGTGGTGTGGTACTAGTGGTGGTGGTGTGGTACTAGTGATGGTGGTGTAGGTGTGGTACTGGTGGTGGTGGTGTGGTACTGGTGTTGTAGGTGTGGTGGTGTGGTACTGGTGATGGTGGTGTGGTACTGGTGGTGTGGTACTGGTGTTGTAGGTGTGGTGGTGTGGTACTGGTGATGGTGGTGTGGTACTGGTGTTGTAGGTGTGGTGGTGTGGTGCTGGTGATGGTGGTGTGGTACTGGTGGTGTGGTACTGGTGTTGTAGGTGTGGTGGTGTGGTACTGGTGTTGTAGGTGTGGTGGTGTGGTACTGGTGATGGTGGTGTGGTACTGGTGGTGTGGTACTGGTGTTGTAGGTGTGGTGGTGTGGTACTGGTGATGGTGGTGTGGTACTGGTGGTGTAGGTGTGGTACTTGTGGTGTAGGTGTGATACTGGTGGTGGTGGTGTGGTACTAGTGGTGGTGGTGTGGTACTAGTGGTGGTGGTGTGGTGCTAGTGGTGGTGGTGTAGGTGTGGTACTGGTGGTGGTGTAGGTGTGGTACTGGTGGTGGTGGTGTGGTACTGGTGGTGTAGGTGTGGTACTGGTGGTGGTGTAGGTGTGGTACTGGTGGTGGTGGTGTAGGTGTGGTGGTGGTGGTGGTGGTACTGGTGGTGGTGTAGGTGTGGTGGTGGTGGTGGACTGGTGGTGGTGCTGGTGGTACTGGTGGTGGTGGTGGTACTGGTGGTGGTGGTGTGTGTGACCGACCCTAAGTTATTTTTCTCTCATTTCTTCTCCTCTTCTCAATCCTCTTCCTCTTCTCCCCACTCTTTCCCCTCTCCCCCGCTCCCCCCCTTTTCCCACACCTCCTTCCCCACTCCTCCCCCACTCTTCCCATTCCTCCCCACTCTTCCTTTTCCACCCTTTGCTCTCCCCACCAACTCCTCTCTCCCTACTCTCCACTCCCACTCTTTCCCCCCCACTCCCCCTCCCCCAATCATCTCCCCTCCCACTCCCCGGGTGCCCACGCCGGGGTGTTAGAGCACCTATCAACTAATGGCAAGGCGCTGGACTACTCTAGGCAACGTCACTGATCGTATCTGACGTTACTCCAAGTGGTTCTAATGTGTGTGTGTGTGTGTGTGTGTGTTCCTCAGAAAGGGAAGGAGAATGCCATGGTAGGTTAGGTTAGGTTAGGTTAGTACTCATCATCAGGAGCCAGGGTTAACAGGCTTCTTAGAGGGTAATAGGTCAGTTGGTCCTCACTCCTAATAGACCCCTGATCTGACCTAACTTAACCAACACATTGGGGACCAGTTTAAATGTAGCCCCGAATCTTTGTGGTTAGGTTAGGTTTGGGTCTATTAGGACTTAGGTCACATTTTATCTCCCAACTGTGGTGAGTCTTGGCCGTCACCACCCTGAGCTACAGTGTCTTGGTCACGATGGCTGCGGTGTTCCAGTCTCCTCTTGATGACTGGAGGTAATCTTCATAATATATTGGATCACTAGAAGAAAGATTTATTGATATTTGAATTTCTTATGAGCCGTAGGTGTTATTTAATGAAAGAGTAATAGTTAAGGCTGTCAAGAGCGGTGTTTGTACGTCATGAGAGAACTTGTTTACTGGTAAGTGAAGATGTTATTCTCTTCCTGACCGTCCCGCGTCTTGACTGTCACGTGTCCTTGCCGGATGACATCACACCTGTAGTTAGTTCTGAATGTTTATTATTTTTTTGAGTTGATGAAAAACAATGGCGCTTATTACTAAGCAGTCAGCATTTATTTGGTATCCGTTTTATATAATAATGTGATACGCTATAGGCAAGGACTTGTGATCCAAGTTAAGGTCATTGTAATGGCTGGTGTAGACGTTGTGTATAACAGAGGTATCGTCACAAACAACTGCAGTAAAAGATGTTGTCCTGAAAGTAATGGTCCAGCTCCTACTTCACCACGTCACTAAAGTGTTTGTATATAAAGATTACGACTCATGAGAGTGAGAGCATACGCCTCGGTATTGCGTTCTTTTACCCAGTGACCTGCAGGGGCGCCTCTGGTGGAGAGTCTTAAACCTCCTCCTCCCCAGCAACTCCATCTGCTACACCCTCCGGTTTTGTTGTCTCCTTGGTCTGTTTAGCCCAGGGACGTTGCTGTCAGACCTGTCCCAGAAGAAAATGAATCCTCATAGAGGCTGGCGGCCTCAGTGTGGTCAGTAAGTTGTTCCTGCAATATCCTGCTGCACCACCCTGTGTGGCCTCCCGCTACCATGTGGAGGTCAGTCGCACCTTGCAATCAACAGTCTGTGTCCAGTCTCTGATAATTATAGCTGTGAAGACTCTCTTGATCGTATTGTTTGGACACGTTCTGGTCCACAGGCTTCGCTGAGTGAGTGTCGCATCTTGTGTGACCAGAATGTTTACTCCCACACTGGAGTCACCGCCGCAACACCTCGATACCTCAAACTAAAACCTGCTCGAAGCTGGGAAGCTTTCATGTCCATTAGAGCCATGTTGATCAGATAATATTTGTAGGAGCTTCTCGTGTTCCTGATGGAAACATTCCCCGGTCTCCACGTGATGATACTTGTAGCTCACTGACTAGTCTAGGACCCAGATGTTAGCATACTGTAGTGTTCTCTAATGGGGTTTTATACCCATGTACACACACTCCAAAGGGTATCTTTACGGATGGGTCCGATTATTTTCAAAATGAACACTGCGACTTTTGTTGTCTCTGTAGGGCTGTTAAAAACCTTCATCCGTTGTCATATTGTCTGACACAAAATCGTATAGATACCTTTTGGATCGTGTGTTTATACTGTATTCTCTCTACCCTCCGCCAAGCGAATATCAGTTACGCCAGGGAGTGTACAGTATGTTGGTAACCAGAGATAATGTTTGGTTTATCAACGTGATGAAGTACAAGACTGAACCTTACAAGGGATCAGTGATGTAAGCTAAGCTGCACCCGAGTAAGTTAGTGTTCACCTCAAAGTTGTGGTGTTCACCTAAAACCTTTTGACCCCCCCCCCCCCCCTGAAACGTAGCAGCTGGCGGGATCTTCTGGGTGAGTGTACAGTATAAGTACCTACAGTATATTATGTCAGGTATGATATGAGCATTACTGTTCCTTCTGTTCTCGAGTTACGACACAAACAAGGGGATTTATCATAGTTACGACGCAAACGGGGATTTATCATAGTTACGACGCAAACGGGGATTTATCATAGTTACGACGCAAACGGGGATTTATCAGAGTTACGACACAAACAAGGGGATTTATCAGAGTTACGACACAAACAAGGGGATTTATCAGAGTTACGACACAAACAAGGGGATTTATCAGAGTTACGACACAAACAAGGGGATTTATCAGAGTTACGACACAAACAAGGGGATTTATCAGAGTTACGACACAAACAAGGGGATTTATCAGAGTTAGGACACAAACAAGGGAATTTATCAGAGTTAGGACACAAACAAGGGGATTTATCAGAGTTACGACACAAACGGGGATTTATCAGAGTTACGACACAAACGGGGATTTATCAGAGTTGACACAGACAAGGGGATTTATCAGAGTTACGACTCAAACAAGGGAATTTATCAGAGTTACGACACTAACAAGGGAATTTATCAGAGTTAGTACTCAAACAAGGGGATTTATCAGAGTTGCGACACTAACAAGGGAATTTATCAGAGTTAGTACTCAAACAAGGGGATTTATCAGAGTTACGACACAAACAAGGGGATTTATCAGAATTACGACGCAAACTGCATAATGGGCTTGATACATTACAAGTTTATATGAATTCATTAAGATGAGGATATGTGAAACTCAATGATACAGGAAATTATGTATTTGAAACAATTTTTGTGTACAAGATAGCATTATCTTGTATTACAAAGCTTAATAAAGTTTTATATGTAGCTTTTCACTGGGCGAAATAGACCTTAGAATATATACTTTCTTTAGAAGCAATTTTAGGCATATTTTAATACTAGAATTAATAATAACTCTACTTGTGGGGCAATTTACTCTCTCGCTAGATCTTCCACCAGGAGCACTGCCGTATTAAAGTATTTAGTGAACATTATTAATCCCAGGTATTGAGAGGAAGGGCTGTTACCATAGTGTGTGCACCAAGAGGTAGACCCCAGGACCAAAGTGGACATATAATTGTGTATAAGATGGTTTATCCGAGTTGTTTTATGGTGTTTGTTCCTTGTTTCTCATTATTTTGTCACTGAACATTTGAGGCGACGGCAGGCGTGGGTCAGTTAGCCACGGGGACCTGCCGGGGTACAATCGTTAGCGACCTGCTGGTGACTGGATTGTGTGTGTAAATGCAGTGCTTATATCATTGAATCTGTGTGTTACAGTTAATTTGTCCAACAGTCTTGAGAAATTACTGGGAATTTATATCGACAAAAGGACAAGAATGCTGTAATAAGTTATAGACCAGTTATTGATTCGTAAAACTACAGTGCTTGTATAAGGGATTTAAAAAATGCTTTAGTTCATATTTAAAAAAAAAATCGTGTGTGTAAAACTTATGTCAAATTTATTTCAATCTAATGTTACTTATTTTTGTCTTGGGGTTGGGAAGATGATTAATAAACTGCATTTGGTCTTGTGAGAATAAGAATGATAAACTTTTAGTATTTTGCATATTTATATTTTTATGCGGAGGAAGAGCGTGTCGCTGGATGGGCCTACGGCAGCAGTCACCACCAGTTTACTTGACTTAGGTAGTGTACTTACTGTTGACAAAGGATAATGAGGTGTATAACATAAAACAAGGAAGATCTTCAGAATTTTGCTGGAAGGGCCGAAGGAGAGCGAATTCTAAGACCAAACATGTGTAAACTGTGATAAGTCGACCCGCTGTTTACGCCCCCGCACCGTTGACGAGCCACCGAGGGGTTGTGCTCCTAAATCTAAAACACGAAACAAAAACTGAACCAAAGAATATTTTACATTCCTAGACTCGGCCATAAACTGAGTTTCCAACTGGTGGCTGGACTTAGTGGTGCTTTACGTGACATTCTTTGTCATTCTTGTGGTTTTGGGCGGTGGTGGTAGAGTAATTTGTCACGGGACTACAGCAAGAGATGCACCTCACCGCTCAGAACACACTGACCTCCATGGAACAGGGCGTCATGGGGTTGATCTCTTTAAATTGAGAGGGACACCGACCACACTTTTGACTGCTAGAGAAGATATTAGGGCTTCATTGGCCATTCGTTTACAGTGTTCATCAAAGAAGGAAATGTATACTGTTTCACCCGCTTAAGGTGTTACAAAACCGTAGCTTGGTATATGTCACCTCCTCCCTGGTGCCGCCTGCCTTAGTTTGTGTTGACCCAATAATATATGCAATTAACTTTTTGAACAAGGTATGTTTTGTTTCCTCAGAGTGGGTGAAGATTACAGGTTTGTTTTTATAATATATGAAGATATTTGGTGCTGTAGAAACATTAAATACTTTAGATAGTTGGCCCATATAAGATATTAGTAATATAATTAATCAAGAGAGCAGAATACGTGTTTACAAAGGAGTATTGATACGTATTAATATATTTATCCTCGAGGGTTCAGTGATGGTCCACAACCAGACGTCACACACCGTAGTACTGTACACAGACGAAGGACTCGGGTATAATGTATCCAGCCAACACCCGTGAAAACTCCTCGTCATCACCATTACTTATTATCACACGTGACTAATCTTTTAGCCTGAAATATTTATCGACTCCAAGAGCTAATTGAATGCAACAACTGGTAGCTGATCCATGGAACAAAGGCTAAATGAAGAGAAAACTAGCAGAGTGATGCAGCAAGTTGACTCACTGTTGACTAGAGCAGAGTGACCAGACCTCCAGTATAGGTCCATATTCTCAGAGATTCGCCTGGTAATTTGTTCCGTTAATTGGGTGTAAGAGAACACGTCGAGATACGATAGAGTTTCCGTGCATTTATAATGTCAAAATAGTCAACAACTTTGTTCGTTCTACGGGCTAAATACATGCTTACATTCCCTGTTCTGGGGACAGTTTAGCGAACAATTCTTTGATAATTGAAACAGCAGCACCAGCCGGCCACACTAGGCAGAGGGTGAAGTTCATTAACTTCAATAACATCACTTGTGGTGGACGCTTGGCCACAGTCTGTTTAAGCCTCCACTCTGCTGTCCTCCAGGTACAGTTGGAGGTCCACTTACCTGTGGTTATCCGTCTGTCTGTACTTCAAAGCTCATTAGCACGATGGCTGGGTCATTGTTAACTTACTTTAGTCAGAGTTGGTGAAGGGATGCAAGTCTGTCTGAACCAGTGTTGTAACGCTTTTGGTGTCAACATATGCAAATTGAGTGACAGGTTTGTATATTTACAGTGTATTGTCTTATTTTGTGAAAGTTTTTTGTGTATAAAGCACACACAGTGGTTTGTACAGTACATACTCTCCTGCATACGCCCTTCTGTCTCTCTTCACTTTATCTCCACAACTTGCTCGTTTAACTCACACAGACTCCCTGTTTACCTCACAGTGACACAACACAACTGTTTGGTCTTAACAGTATCAGGTGTATACAGAACAACAAAATCTGGCGTCTTTGTAAATATGGCGAGATATTACTAGTGCATGTGTGTACTGGGAATTTCACTTGAAAATCGACGTTGGAGTGAGCGCCCGCAGGTCTAAATAAGTGATGTGGTGTAATCTAACCCAAGTGTGAAATATTGTTCAAGTTCTGTGTATATACCTGTGCGTGTGCATAAGCGGCCATATTAGAGAACTGACGACTTCAAAATGCATGTGTTATAAAGTTAAGATAGTTCATGTCAATATATACTTAATATCACTTGCTAACTCTTCATACCTATGTTTTGGCCGCTTCTGCTTATGCACACACTACTCACGGGTAATATTACCTTCCATGAGTATTTTATACCACAACGACAGATACACCCGCGCCCACTGACCTTCAGGGTTCCTCACCAAAAAGCAGTGCTGTGATCGCCAGATACCTGTTGGCTGTTGCTTGCACATGCAAATTCAGCTCTTAGTTTACTCTGTGTCCATCTTGTGGGCCACTTCAGTCCAGGAGTACGGCGCGGCGGCCCTCACCGTGTTAGTTCTGCTGCTTAGGGGGAGTATCGTCCGCCGCCACTCCTAATTTTGGTAGTGGTGCTCGTGTAAGAATATTGTACACATGCGCCCCCGATGTTGGCGCTGCTGTCCCGTAAGGTTATGCAAATATTGGGCCAAGAGGAAGGCTTATATTTACATAATCTTAAGATGAATATGCTTTTGGTAGTGCATATCGGTCTTATAAAGTGAAATTTAAGCGCAGGTATACTATCATGAATGGGTGAAGAGTCTCCAGGCTGACTCGGCCGTGATAGAAGTCGACATCTCAAGGGAGTACTTTTTCACGATACGGTATTAGTATTTGAATCCGTCTTAGTTCAGAAAGGGAGTCCACTCTCACCCCGGCACAAGACTTAAGTTGCCACCAGTTGAGAGGCGGACGGCCCTTCAAGGCGGCTTTTGAGGAGGAACATGAGAATAAATGACTTTCCTTGTGTGTCGTGACCTGGAAGGTGGACAGCCGCTCTCACATCAGCCTCCTGCAGGACCAAAGGTGGAGCGTTCCCTCCCGTGACGCTCACAGCCAGGTCCACCATGATATATTGCCCGTCACTCAAGGTGTTGGTGGGACAGGCGGGGCTCAACACACTTACTGGGCGGCTGTCTCCCCGCCCATGTTACATCCTTACACACACACACACTCAGGGGAACAACTATCACACACACAGGGGAACAACTATCACACACAGGGGAACAACTATCACACACAGGGGAACAACTATCACACACACAGGGGAACAACTATCACACACAGGGGAACAACTATCACACACAGGGGAACAACTATCACACACACAGGGGAACAACTATCACCTTACTAAACACAAAACAACTAGATACCTTTTTTTTTATTAGCTTATTAAATTTCTTGTGTTTCTTCATCACCATTGGAATGCTTAATGATAGTGTTGTGAATATCCTACCTTTATCTCTTCACCTTTATTCATGGTCCAGAAATATCCCGTCTATGGATTCTGTTCAGTAACTAGACGACGCTAATAAACCAATACCTTAAGTTGTCGCTTAGTAAAGATGTATGGTCATTGGTAGGACACTTTATCCTATACTTGGATCGTAGGTCAAAATTTATATTGAATTTGGTTTTCATGAAAGTTGGTGGAAGATCGATATTGATAATTATTAGTCAGTTTTTAGGGATCACTTGGAAAATCTCCCCCCCCCTCCCCCCGCTCCCCCCTCCCCCCGCTCCCCCCTCCCCCGCTCCCCCCCCGCTCCCCCGCTGCCCCCCGCTCCCCGCTCCCCCCGCTCCCCCGCTCCCCCCCCCCCCGCTCCCCCGCTCCCCCCGCTCCCCCGCCTCCCCCCGCTCCCCCCGCTCCCCCCCCCCCCGCTCCCCCCTCTCCCCCGCGTTACCTGGGAGAGAGAGGGGGGGGAGAGTGCTCAGTTATTAGAATAGGAAAGTTTGAATATTTTTGGTATTTATTTTCCGAGAATATTTACAGTAAATACTTTACTGCCTATTTATCGACTTAGGAATATTAGGTTATAGATTTCTCCAACACTTATGATGGTGAGAAATGGAACGTAATAACAAGACGAGCATTTGTGAACACTAATTTACTACAACGAAAATTCCCCCCCTCCCCAAAAAAAAAAAAAATAAATAAATAATAATGTACCACTAACTTATGATTCTCCCTACATTACTTCCAAGTATATATAAAAAAAGTAATATATTATGTAGTGCTCTAGTAAACAATAGTGATTAATTTATTTTGTAGTGAGAATAAAGTGTTTTGTGGTGGTGGTGGGAGAAGTGCAGCAGCATGATCATATTTATTCATGGTGCAGCGCTCCTCTGACCGTGTAGGGGTGTGTTCCTCCTACTCCTCCTCTTCTAGATGACCCCCCTCCCCTCCCTTCCCCTCCTCTCTTATCTGCTCCCCGGTCCTTCATCCTCTCTCCTTGCCCCTTCATCCTCCCCCTCCCTAACCCTTCATCCTCCCTCCCTGGCCCTTCCTCCCTCCCTATTGGCCCTTCCTCCCTCCCTGGCCCTTCCTTCTCCAGTAGAGGACCTCCACCACTTACATTAGGTGATGCTCCACACAACTAAATATTTGTAAACATTAATAATGATTTATTTATTGTTAATTTTTCCAGATTGAGGAATACAAAATGTTTGGAGTTAAGAGTAGAGACATTGTATGACTAATCGGTGTTGGTGTCTCCCCCCAGACTCCTCAACAACAACCACATTACCAGGCTACAGAACGACTCCTTCACTGGCCTCGAGTCCCTGCGATACCTGTGAGTTTACTATCACCGTTGTTGTCTCTAGCGGTTCATCACACGTTAGTTAGTTATTTATGGGTGTGTTAACTGTGAGGTGATAATATACTGTAGCATGATAGATACTGTCACCAATGAGCAGGATTATGGCTTGGAACTTTCCGCCAATAACAATGATATGGTAATTATATTTTAAGAAGTGAATACAGTTATTTATCTTTTGATTATTATTTATGATATTTTTAATGTATTTTCTAGATCTAAGTAAGTACAAACTCCTTAAACCACAGATGTTTGGGAAGAGTTAATGGAGGGAGGCATGTGTATAGTGTTCATAATCGTGGCATCATCTACTATGGCCTTGGTAGGAGGAGAAAAACAGTTTATTTCCATTTCTAGAAACATACAACCTCCTGCAATGGGCATGTTGAATAATTAGAAAAACAATACAAAAAATATATATATCAATGTTTTCGTAATGATCGTAATTATAAGTGTGTTCATGTGAGAAACAAGTTACTCAGTATAGGTTGGTAGTGGTGTGTGATCGAGTGGCAGAGAACATTATTTACAACCCTGCCAGGCTGCTCACTCAGGTAATTAAATATTCATCGGGTGTTGGTGTGATTTCCGTGAGTGGCGGCGTCATGTGTAGCTTACTGCTGCTAAGTGTCCAGTGGAGAGCTTAGAACTGTGATGACAATGACACTTCAAGGTGCTAGCGAGTACTGGAAGCTTATTTATTTGCCTTTGAATTAATGTTTATGTGTCTTATTTATCTTATATGTGTGTGTGGTGTAAACGTCTTATTAGTTGTTAGTATTTCACGTGTCATTGCTAACACCCAAGTGAATATAGTTTTAAGTGTAAAACCTGACAATTTGCTATTGTTTCCCATATATACACATGTATAAGAACTAATTTAGCTCCTTTTAACACACACACACACACACCACACACGCACACACACACACACACACACACACACATCTTTAGTTTATTTATTTTCTGCTTGACACTAACAATGACAGGCAGTGTACAGGTGTGAGGGGAGAGCCGCCGTCCTTAGTCCGTCACACCCGACAACTTACCAACCTAGGAACCAATCCGAGGCTATATAGCGTTCTGTTAAATTAGACCTCCGTAAAGTCGTTCGATACTGCTAAAGATTTTGTTTCCTTAAAAAGAATGGAACAAGAGGCGATTAAAGTTACAGGAAAGGTAGGCGGGGGGAGACGAGTTATCGGGTAGGGTCCGGGTATCTTCAGGTAAGACCTATCATGTACCCGAGAAGACTGTACGCTACATAACAACACTGGCGCCGAATTGGAAATGTTTAGAGTCGGATTTATGAGCCGCTAATAAGGTCTCGGGTACGTAATTGGCAGTAGAGAAGTGTGATCAACTGGCCAGGCCGTGTAACTTGGGTCTTGGACGTGTCAGAATGCAGCTTTGTTGGAGTGGTCTAGCCGCGCCTTCCTCCAGCGTTGTCAGATGATGGTGTGGAGTGTGGCAGGGGTGTATGTACCAGTATGCAGGGGGTGGCAGGGGTGTATGTACCAGTATGCAGGGGGTGGCAGGGGTGTATGTACCAGTATGCAGGGGGTGGCAGGGGCAGCATAGGTTGGCATAAACATTAAGACTGCTGGTCAGAGAGAAGGGGAGGTTGTGCTTGCCACATTACCTATAAGGCAAGACAAACTTGAAGTTTAGGACCGGGAAGTGTGAGTCAAGTGTGCAAGTTGTTTTGATACGAGGAAGGCAGAGAACTTATTATTTGTTTAAGAGAACAGAGGAGCAAAGGCGGATTTCTTGGCACAGAAGAAGGCTGAATTAATGATTGTCGCGAGACTCCTAAGAATGAAGATGCATGTGTGTGTGTGTCAGTGTCTAGGACCTGGCGGAGACGTGTTGTGAGAGTTGATAATGACTGGCGTATCATGTGGGTTGTGTCATCTTAATCGAGATAAAATGGACGTCGGCGCAGCCCATCATGCCCACTACTAATGTACTCAGTATATGTATATCAGGCGTGGTGATGATGTCAGCTTAAGTACTTCTCTCGGAGTGGGTCGCCCTGCCACTACATTATGGTTATCGAGTTTTCTTAACGTATCATATGACTCGGTAGAAGGACTCAGGAGTAAGAGTCGAGCAAACTGGGAATGATGTAGTCGGTGGACTGACGTTTGGGCCATGGGCCACGACCCCCTGACGTTTGGGCCATGGGCCACGACCCCCTGACGTTTGGGCCACGAGCTGTAGGTAGGGTGGACGTTAGGGCCAAAGACCAAAGAGTTCATAACAGTAAATTATAATCCCCTTAATACACCTGGGAACCTTCCACTCAAGAACCTTCAGGTTTTGTTAGGTTAAGTTATTATGTTATTTATATTACTGTACTTTGACGCATGGTTCAAGCGTCCAGGGTCGTGGCCCACAGCCCTAACGTCCCGTGGCCAAACGTCCTACGTGTGATCTAGTGACAGTCGGTAGTGAGGGAATTTTGACCCCCCCCCCCCCCCCCGTCCCCCTGGGCACCACCATCCGTCCTCCGAGTGACCAAGTTGTCCAACAAACATTTTTAGTGACTAAACATGTCTATACCCCCTTTACAACTCATAGTTTCTACTGTTCTTCCTCCCATCAAAGCACAGTTAAATGTTATTCCTAGCTTTCTTATACAACTGCCATGAAGTTACCTCGACTTTTATTTTCTGGTATTCACTTGAAGTTCATGTACTGTGAGGCAGATTCTGATTTGATCATCAGTTGACTCAGATTCCTTTTGTATTATTGAGTGATTCTTTTCTACACATTTTCTTAGACGTAACCAAAGGCAGCGTCCACCCACCAGCTATAAACCGATCTTACACATGACCCACAAGTTAATACCAGGTATTGACAATGTGTCCATGGAATATGGGACGCTACACACACACGCACACATACACTCACACGCACACACGCCATTAACTCTACGGATTCTGCGCGCCATTTCTTATTATTGAAAATCTCAACTGATGGCACGTTCTTTTGTGTCACTTCAAGTCCTCTGTTACCTTACTGGTTGGTTGATCGATCAGTCACAGTGTCGTACGATTGGTTGGCAGGTACAGTACTGGTCATGGACAGGCTCATGAGTATACCTGAACTTGTGCCAGTGTTGGTCAAGCCTGGACTAAATGAAGAGTTTATGCTTGATGTTAAAACAGCATTTAGTAGAAGATAATTCTATAACACTCCAATGGCGTTAAGTGCGATTTATGTGGACTGGCGCCTTCTTTAACCAGAGGCTCTGACTTGTGGTGGAGCGGCCGTCACCACATTATAGTCATCCCTCTCTACTAACAGGCTTGGTGCTTTATACTGTCAGGGTCCTACCACATGTTTTTTTAATAAACCTTTGAAACTGTACAGGAACTTATACCATGAAATAAATGGCTCCTCAAGCATTTTCTTTCGTCCAACAACTACGTCAAAGACAGTCTTGAACGTCTCGTGTCACCCTTACGGAGGTGCCAAACAAACTAGTCTCTGCTCTTCTGTGGGGTAAATAAAAACCAGGTACTGTACTGTATATACAGCAGATGTGCCCGAGCAGGGGGAGGGGGTTACAAACCCGCCACTCAGCCTCAATTAATGAGGATTAAAAGAAAAATTACCAAGTGAACTGCAACATTTTCTTTATTGAATATTTAATTATTAAACATTATCATAGAAATTTGATGGATAAAGTAAAATATTTAATCAAACAGAAATAAATTATGAAAATAAATATATATTTTGTATATACTGCATGGATAAAACCAGCAGTATTAACCTATTCATGGAAATTAAACTTAAATTTTAATTCTCTTAGTTTTCTCAAGCTTCCAATTATGTGCAATCTGATCAGTTATGTCATTTTCACAAGCTATGAACAAAAGATTTTACAACCATTTTTCTCAGCTTCTGTTTCTCAGGGATGTTTTCAAAAGCTTAAGCCTGGTAAAAGACCTTTCACTTTAACCTACTGAATGTGGTGCTGTCAAGAATAGCCTGAAAACTTTTGCCACTCGGGCACAGGGTTGACCCATCCCTGTGCCCGAGTAGAGCTTCAAAGACAGACCTTGTATAAGACCCCTACTGGTGAGACAGGAGAGTACTGTAGTAACTGTTCTCCATGATGGTAAGACAATAACACACATAAGATAAAGAATTTGTATCACGACTGACGGTCCCCAGAACCGGACATGTAACCCAATGATGCAATACTTCACTTGTTATTTTGAATTTAGACATTTTCAATTTAAGGAGATTAATGGTGAAATATCAACGTATTTTAGCCTACACAAGATACCTTGTGATGGTCCACACGTTAGAAAAGAAAACACATTTGAAAGTTGTGTTTTCCTGTTTTACAGTGGCTGGGGAGGTGATCGCTTCACAGGACTCTTGGCTTCCCATCTCTGCCGTCAGTTAAGCTCCTCGTTGTCAATATCGACGGCGACTCTTGTTAAGTTGGCTGTATTTATTATACAGCACCTTTTACGGGTGTTCATATTTCTTACACCGTAACACTCGCAGACCTTGTTTAGAGAAATATCACTAATATGTATTATGCGTTTGATCAAATTATTGCTAAATTTCCACTGTTTTATTAATTTGTACAATGATCGCTAACAGTCGTTTCGTTCACTCAACTTGCGACAAGTTTTCCGTACTGGATGGATTAAAATGTAAACATCTCATGACAGCGAAACTCACAACTTCTTTGACTTTGATGAACATACACACACCTCTCTCTCTCTCTCTCTCTCTCTCTCTCTCTCTCTCTCTCTCTCTCTCTCTCTCTTTCACACACACACACTACTACTACTACTACTACTACTACTACTACTACTACTACTACTACTACTTTGCTGTCACTCGGAATCGAGTATGACGATCATCCAGCTATGATACAATGATACAAGGTGTTTGGGATGTCAGCTTGGTTGGTGAGTTTTGAGGTGACTAAAGAGACCCTATACGGGACCCGCAGCGTCTTTCCGGCGTTGGTGCTTGTCTGCCTCGGTTTGCAGTCGAGCTAACTCGGAAAATATTGACGCCTTTTCGTGTGGTGCTCCTCCAAGCGTTACGATGTTGAATAATCGACTCCCAGGTGAGGGGATCGATTTGACACTTTTTCAGGTTTGTCTTAAGACTATCCTTATACCTTTTCAATTGCCCACTGGCGTTACGTTTACTATTCGTTAGGTGACTGTAAAGTAGCTGCTTTGGCAGTCTACTGTCGTCCATGCAGGTAACATGTCCAGTCCAATGTAGTTGTTCATGGATAATGGTAGCCTCGATGCTCCTACAGTTGGTGTCAGCAAGAATAATGGCATTTGTTCTCTTGTCTTCCCGGCGAACTCGGAGGATGGAACGTAGACTACGTTGGTGAAAGTTTTCAAGTGCCTTGTGCTGCCTCCTGTATGTGACCCACGTCTCACTGCCATATAGCAGGGTGGGGAGGACCACTGCTCGAAATACGTGCAGCTTTGTAGATAATTTCAGCTCCCTACAGCTAAAGACACGATTTCGGAGTCTGCCAAAGATTGAGATGCACATTTGATCCGATGCTGAATTTCTTCATCGATGTCTGAGGTGGTGGACAGGTGGGAACCGAGATACCAATAGTTGGCAACATTAGAGAAGGTAGTACTGTTAAGCTGTTAAGCTGGATGGATGATGGAGGTGTGTCTGAACCAGAGGCAGGTTGAAGGACAATCTAAGTCTTACGTACATTCACCTCAAGGCCTAAGTGTGCATGCGCGTCTGCGTAGGTGTTCAGGATCTCCTGTAGGTCGTGTTCAGTGTGAGCAACAAGGGTGAGGTCGTCTGCATACTGAAGTTCAGTAATGAAAGCTGCCAACACCTTTGTTCTTGCCTGGAGTCGTCTTGTGTTGAAAAGACCCCCCTTCACCCGGTACACGATGTTCACCCCGCTGGCTAAATTGACACTGGCACCAGTAAGGAAGGCAGCCAAAAAGATGGAAAAGAGAGTTGGTGCCAGTACACACCCTTGTTTAATCCCTGTTTGGATGGGGAAGAACGCTGACTGGGTGCAGTTGTGCAGGACACTGCCGTTCATGCCACCATGGAGTTACCTCACAATGGGGATGAATTTTGATGGGCAGCCAAAACGGCTGAGGGTCCACCAGAGGGCTTCCCTGTTGACCGAGTCGAAGGCCTTGGTTAAGTCGATGAAAGCCATGTACAGGTCACGACGCTGTTGTCTGCACTTTCTTGGATCTGGCGGGCAGCAAAGATCATGTCAGTGGTGCCACATGATGGTCTAAAACCACATTGAGATTCAGGGAGGAAGTTTTCCGCCTCAGGAAGAAGTCTGTTTAGGAGGACTCGGGCAATAATCCAATAATCTTGCCAGCTACGGAGAGCAGCGAGATCCCACGGTAGTTGCCACAGTCTGACCGGTGTTCCTTGTTCTTATAAATATTGACAATGGAGGCATCTTTAAGAGCATGGGGGATTTCTTCCTTTTCCCATGTATTCTCCAAGAGGGAGTGGAGACGGCTGGGAAGCAGAGGTCCTCTTCCTTTATACACCTCGGCTGGGATTCAATCAGGCCCAGAAGCTTTGTTATTTTTCATCTGTTTGATGGCAGTAGCTACCTCATCCAGGGATGGTGGATAGCTGAGGTGGGTCAGCTCTGGATGCTGAGGGACCTGCTGGGTAGTCAGGACATCCACGCAAGTGTTTCAGTTGAGCAACGAATGGTAGTGCTCTTTTCAGCATTGAAGGAGGACTTCATCATCTTTAATTATGAGGTTACCGTCAGATGTGCAGAGGGGGGCTGCACCATGAGTGACTGGCCCATAAAATGTTTTAGTGGAAATGAAAAATTTGCACATCATGTGTTGATCTGCAAGTTTTTGTGTTTCACATGCTTTATTTTAAACCAGTCGTTCTTTAGATTGCGAACTTCCCGTTGGGCTGTCGCTTACTTCTTGCGGAAGGTATCAGCTTTGGTTCGAGACTGAGGGTTGTTCTGCCAGTCGGTAAAAGCAGCACGTTTATCATCGATGTGTACTTATGATTGCCGGGTCATTTTCATTAAACCAGTCCTGGTGTATTCTTTTGATCTGGCCGAGGGTCTCGCTGCAGGTTTTTGTCCTAACAGAATTAAGAGTATCCCATTCGGCAGTGGGATTCATGTTGTTTGCTATTGGGTTGCTTATAAGCCCTTGTTCGACCTGCTCTCTGAAAGCATGTGCTACTGCTGGATCCTCCAGATGCTTAATATTAAAACCTCTTCTGGAGGCTTGCTGTCTTCACTGTTTTGGGGCAACGTGAAGTTAGAGTTTGGATCTGACAAATCGATGATCAGTGCCACAGTGGTCTGAGCCACGCATGGCACGGCACGGGCTGCTCAATCGCACAGACAGGACCGGATTGCACTGCTGCTTAGATCCCAGTGCATAAACGACCATCTTATCTGTGCTACCCATGTGCAGCTTTGTGACTAGAGACTCCCCCGGCAGTCATCTCTGCCTGTCCCCATCGCCACTCCTCCGTCGCCATAGGACTTTTAGGGGTATAGGGGTTTTGATGATGATGAGAGGTATGATGAGTTGATTTATGTGGCGAGGCAGGAGCGCAGGCTGCAACCACACATCTTGGCCCCCCTTTTTCCTGATCCAGTGGTGCAAGTGTTGCAACGACTGTGGAGAGGGAGGGTTGCAATGGACTGCCAATAGCCCAGTTTGTTGGGTTTCGCCTTGGTAGCCTGTCCATCAGGCATTGCCTTCGTCCGACGGTGTAGTCGTTGGGTTTCCATGGTGGTCACATCTTCTGCCTGCACCGCCGTTGGGGTCTTGTTAGAGCTCTGTAAGCATGTCTGCCTGATGTGGGGCTCCACCTCAGATTTTCTTTCGGGGTTTACTCCCGTACCCTTATACCTGCCTAGGTTAATCTGCAAGGCAACAGGGCGGTGGTTGATAGGCGCCAGGACGTGTCCACATGCCAGTGGGCCCATGCGCCATCCCTCTGGGACTCGCTGCTACTCCGAGATCCCCTGCTGATCTAGCCTGGGCCCACAGGGCACCCAGTTACCGTGTGTTGCCACAGGGAGGCACAGCAGGAGTCTTGATGGTGAGGAGGCTGTGTACTGGCAGGGGAAGACTGATGTAAGTTGCTTCCCTGTTCGCCACGAGGGCTAGCCAGCGGCGGCAGCTGAAAGCAAGAGGGAGCAAGCAGTGCTTGCACCTTAGCAATATCATAATGCTGCCACTCTAGACGCATTTCACCACCCTGTGTGTGGCTGCACACACACACACACCTATCTCTCTTTTACACACACCTCTCTCTCTCTCTCTCTCTCTCTCTCTCTCTCTCTCTCTCTACACACACACACAAGGGGGTTCCTGGGGGTGTGGACCCCTCCTTTTCACCAGAAAATTCCAATACTTTTCTTTAATACATTATTGTACTCAGGCATTTTTGTATAATAAGAACTAATTACTATTGACTTCAGAATATCTCCTAATATCAAGTGCACATGGCTTCAAAATGCCCATAATATTGGTCCATTTAAAAAATACTAATAATTCTAGGGGGCTTACAGCACCCCCCCCCCCCCCGAAAAAAATGGGTGGGCTCGCTGTGCGCGCCAGGTTCCCTCCACCCAAACTTCTTAGACCCCCTTTTGATATTCCTGGATCTGCCCCTGACACACACACACACACACCTATCACCCAGCATCGTGTCTACCACCATTACCTCGGCTCTTAATATAGGTAGTGACCACCACCTTTGATGAGCCGCCAGCCAGTCCTCGCTAATCTTCCGAGATACAGTGTGACGTCACTTACTGTCTACATGCCTTCATTTTGTTTACTTCTCGTGTATTAGTGTCACCCATTGTGCTTCATACGTTGGGGTTATGTTCACAGCTAATACTTCCAGCAACTCCAGCTAATGATTTCAAAGTTATGCGAAAACAGACGGTCTCCTCCCTGTCTGGGGTACATTTCCTTCAGAATTATCCTGTGACATATGTTAACGAGTTACTGCCCCCTAAGGAGTGACACATCATTGGCAATGTTTCTTTACTTTACACACGACCTGTAAATAGTTGCAAAGATCTACACCCAGCATTGAAAAGAGTCATTTACATCTGAACTTCCTCGTGTATGCCAGAACATTCAGCATTTTTTCATGCTATATAATACTGGGAATGTAATACTTTGTTAATTATCCTAATGCAGGGAATAGTTATCCTAGTTTACAAATAAAGGAAGCCTTGTGTTGCAGTAGACTATCCCCTGTAGATAGAGTCATCACTGAGACAGGTGCACGGACTCCTCCAGGTCGTTTGCTGGACTTTTCTTCAAAATTCTTTTTTTTTAAACAGCATGATATATCTTATTAAATTTAAGAATATTTTATTTCTGTATATTTCAGGAAATAATCATGTTGGTGGAGTGTCATTATTTTGTCACGGTGACCTTATGTCGTTGGCGTTGTACCCTCTTGTGCCCCTGACAAATTGTTTCCTTAAAAAATATCAACAGAAGACATTTGGTCAAAGGTTAAAGCTTGACCTAAAGCTTGACCCTCTGACCTCTTGACAGCTGAGAGGGTTAAGCCTGTTGAAGGTCAGGTCGTTGGCCTTTGTAAACAAAACACTTTGTGATGGATAAAGTGGAGAATGTTTATTGTGTGTACGTCATACAGATGTTTGCCATTGTTGCTTTATTAATTTATTTTCAAATTCTTCCGAGACAGATAGCTTAACGCTGCATGTTGGATAATGGGAATGACTTCAGGTGAAATCCTGTGCGAGATGTATGAAGTTTATGGTATTTTAGGCGTTCATTAGAATAAAAGAATTTAATGCATTTATAATCATATCGGGTAACTTTGTTTCTGTCGCCACGTGGAAAAATCTGTGGTTTGCTGCATGTGTAATTATATTATTGTGTTAACGAAAAAAATCTTGATTCAGATTCTGGTTTATCTTGATATTGTATTAAGTGTTGACTTAGATGGTGTGGGTGACAGCGATAACAACAGGTAAAGGAAGAGATTAGGGTAGAAAGAATATTATAGTATAGCCATGTAAGTTTTTGCCTCAAGGACCGCACCACAGACGCCATACATACACCTCTCCGTATGTGTTAGCAACCCGTTAAGAAATCATAAATTAATACTAATGTATTTTTTGAAGGTAAAGAAAAAAATAATAATGCATTTTTTTCATAAAATTAATATTTAAAGTAATCTAAGTGTATGCACCAGGAATTACTGGGTGAACAAGTGAACAGCCGTGAACATTTTACAAAGTGGGTTGTAGTACGTCACACAGCAAGCAGTTGTAGTTTATGGGTGGACTTGGGTGGGTAAGGGGGGTGGGGCTCTATGCTGCCTGACTGCTGCTCCAACGCCTCCTCTCTCTCACTTTCTTTCTCTCAGGTACCTGTATAAGAACCGGATACGGGTTATTGAGAGGCAGGTGTTCCAAGAGCTCGACAAATTGGAACAACTGTGAGTAACCACTAACGTTTTCTTCTTGTTTTTATTCTGTCTAATTACTGAACACTCCTCCAGTCATAATTATGTACCGTACACATATAAAACTTTAAAGGTTAATGACATGTTCATGAATGTAATGAATTCATATATATATATTTATTAATAATATGATCTCACGAGGATTTTTTTTCATATGTTAATCTAAAGCAACACTAAACAATGTTACCATGGCATCCACTGCCTTCTCTGTTGCCTCTTACTAAAAGCACTTCACTTTCATCTATGTTACCAGGAGAAGTAGTGTGTTACCAGGACTTGGTTTAAGCCACCTCGGTGTACTGTTGTGGTTAACAAGTCTGCTCCAGGAGTAACACCTAGACATGTTTCACTCTTAATGTTGGATTTTTAACACGACTTTTTAAAGGTGTCATAACTTCTTTTCAGGTTATTTATGGATGATTTGTCACCCGAACTCATTGTTATTTCCGGGATATTGCCATCATTCCTTAGTGTTTGGCTGTATGATATGGTTACCTGCTGACTGAACAGTTTGACCATGCAGTATATAACGAAAGGACTGTTATTGCATGTAAATACTTCCCACATTTTAAAATCCAATTTGATCACTAAACCCACACCATTTACCCTACTAAGGAGAGAACGGGTAATCTGAGAGGTACCCGCAGGCAGCACACGACGGAGTACAGTATACTGTATTATCCTGTAAAAGCTGGCTGAGTACCCATCCTCGCTCTCCACCACTCTTGAATCAGACCCACCACTTACCTCACCTACAGCCCACCACAGTGCCAAACACTCACCAGCTTGGCTGCACATCCCAAGACTCCCATTAAAAAAACAAAAAAACAATAATCACCATGAACAGAATTTTTTTAAGTAAAGAAATATTGACACACACACACACACCCCCGCAGCACGTCACCCAGCTCGTGCACCCCCACTCCAACCACTCAACTGCTCCTGTTCTATGCTTCCTCACTCATACACCAACCAACATTACATTATATATACGGACGCCTTTTATTAACACATTAGAAGAATATATCGTTCCTTTTGTACATTTTAATAATGTCCAAATAAGCAACCTCGTGTGGTGAAGGCGTAAGAAATGACTTCTTGACATTCGTGGCCGCTTTACTGTGCCCCGTTGAGTACCTGCACCTGCAGCACACAGATATTTTCATAATACAGTAATGCACCAGATAACTTTTCTTTTGTTGATGTTCAAAGTTCTCAGTTACTACATGTTTTGTAGTATTTTCATGGACATATTTTAAACTTTAAAACTATTCAGTCTGTAGACACCGTCCCGGCACTGTACATGGACGATATACTCTTGGAGATGTTGCTGTCTAGTATAGTGAGACATGCCCAGTGCTTCCCTCTCTTGTTCCCACGTACTGCACTGTACTTTACAAGACACATGTGTTGACTATCACGGCCGCACGTCCACCAACTACACACATCACCTCACCCTGCACACTCCCTCGTCATTCCAGGTACCTACATTTCAACGACCTTGCAACATTCGAGGCCGACACCTTCTCCAATTTGACCAACCTAGAGCGGCTGTAAGTATGTTGTACCTAAGGAAATGTTAATAATAAGAACGAGAATGCTCTCCTGTTCTGCCACCTGACACAAACAGCTCGGCTTAAGTGTGTTATGTGTGTTTGGGGCGTGGGTGCTGCTGTAGAAATTGACCAGGATTTAGTTAAGAGGAGTAAATGTTGTGTGAGGTGGCAGTCAGGCCTGGGACTAGGCTTAAGTTGTCAGCTGGGGTGGGTGGTCGGCCTAATGTGTGTCCGCCTGTTTTACAGATACCTTCATTTCAACAAGATTGAAAATTTAGGACCCGATGTATTCTCCAACTTGAATAGGTTACACAGGCTGTAAGTAATGACGAGTAGCGGGAGTTATGGATGACTTACTAGCACGCTACATATTCCAGTTTTCTAATTTCCTTATTTGGAATGACCCCAGTACAGTATTTTTCTCCTAGAGCACAAGTAGCGGTTTGTACATAGCCTTTTCCCTTGGTTATTTAAGGTCTTATGTAATATTTAACCTTACCTCTTTATGGTCTATTTTTTCTGCATGGTGTGGAAACTGGAGTCACGGGTCCTATAATAACAGGGATTGGGTCCACTAAAATAAATAATTATAGAAGCGTTAAACAAAATTAAATTACATGAACCACAGCTGAATGCAAAGTTTAACATTCTAAAGACAGTTTATGCATTCATATCTACTTAATATATTTTAAATGATACAATGTTTTCATCTGTGGAAATAGCTCTACCGAGAAATTAGAGGTTGTGGCAAAAGTCGTTCCAAAGTAGAGTGCATTGACATCACCTTTTATACCAAGAAGATAATTTGTCTTTAATGCTTCTCCATCATCAGGTTGGTTACTGGGGGCCTTGTTATAATTGGCCCATTTCCTGAAGATTTATCACTGCGGGATGTTAACAAGTCTCTTTATGACTACTTATAGAGGAGTCCTTGAGGAAGTTGCACACCCAAAAAACGTCCTTATGTACTCCATTTTTTTTTGCACCCAACTCTTTTCTTCGCCATGTTAGTACAGTAGTGACATTTTCCTTAGGCAAGAGGCATTCGAAGTAACACATCACGAGTACTTTACAATTCCACCTGGGTGTTTGTCACACAGACGTGGTGAAGAATGCAGTTATGTTCAAGAATTGATAGCGTACATCCTTGAGTACTGGACATGAAACTTCCTCGTGACTGTAAACACAAATCACTAGATGATTTAGGCATTATTCCTTCACTTTTTCGTGTTGTATCACATCCAAATCTAAGATTGATGAAACTTGCAAAATAAGTACCAGTTCTTGTGGTGGAGAAGATGTAAAGTTGAACAAATAAGATATAATTAAACCATATGTGTGTGTGTGTGTATCGCTTGGTCCTTGACACAGCACAGCACAGTTTTATGCACTCGGACACTGGGGGGACGGACTTAATAAAGCCATGATTTAGAAAGTAGATCGATCGTAAATTTTTCTAATTTATTGCTTCGCCTAAATATTTAGCCAGTTCCTACTTGTAGCTGCAAAGTTAAATATTATATTCATTAAAGTACTGTCTAATGCTGAAATTATAACCATAACAGTAGTTAGGTTACATAAGGGCACTAACGAGCTGTAAGTTTTTCTGTGACGAACTACTGATAATACACCAGAAGTTGCCAGAATTGGATTTAATAAGAATGTGTTATGAGTTCCTCCATACCTTACCTTATGTGGATAACACGGGAGTGTCACCAACACCCGCAGCCCTACAGTGTTAAATGACTGCCAAGAACAGGACCACTATGCCATTAATTTTTCAGATAACACAAAACAACTGGACCTAATGCCAATGATCCCAGTTGTGGGTTTGGTTACATTAGGTTTCATTGTTTCGTGTGGTCTGTTTCAAAAGAAATAATCCTGTTCATGGTAGTTATTTACTTATTTAATATTAGCCAGTTTGCTACAGCCTCAGGGACAGCTAGAGCTTTCTCGGGGTTTATCTATAGACTTTAAGACTTTAAGGTGTATCTTTTGTTATTGGTATCGGATACAAGAGTACTTATAATAGTAGTTCTTTCTTATTGTAATGCATGCTTAGTAATCTAGACAACTTAACTATGTAAATAGTATATAAATACGTATGTTCAAATTTAGTTTGCATATAAATATCTCAATTTTGACTGATTAATTTTTCAATGAATGCTAAATGATTAATTGCAGTATGAAATTATGTTTTATAATGTTTGTTGCATAATGCCAGTTAGGTTAGTTTTATTCAGATCAAAGGAGGTAGGATTGTCACGCCAGACCTCACATATTGCGTCTGATGTTTGCTTTTTTTTTTTTTTTTAATGTATGACATTTGGCAAAACTGTAAGGCAGCAAAACATGCCACATATAGCAATTTAACAGTCATTGAAAATATCCCGGTAGCAATTATTATTGACGTAATCACAATATGGTAGTTGATAAGTTGACAAATACAGAAATACTGAATAATTTTTTTGGGGGGGCACATCATTTGTAGATGAATCAACATATGCCATGAAACAACATTCACGTTGTATGATACTATCAACGGTGACCCCACAGTTTTATTAATTACTGTACTACATGTTAAGCATATCCTAAAATATTGGTTGAATGCCATTGTCTAGTCAAAGTTATCCCGTGTAGCATCTGGCAAAATATGGAACATCATCAGAAATTTTAATAGATGAAATGGCACACGTCAGGTACAGCGTGGTGTGTTTTGTCCCATTGGTTTGTCTAGAGCAGGGGTCACCAAACTTTTTTCACAGTGGGCCGGATAACTGAAAGAATGACGAGCTCGGGCCGCATAATCTTTCTGTTCAATACTTGCAAGCCAGAATGAAAGCTCTGGTAACGTCAGAGCATAGGCGGAGCTACCACGAGCCGGGGAAGGACTTGGGATCTGGCCCGCGGGCCGTAGTTTGGTGACCCCTAGTCTAGAAGAGATGTTCCCCAAGCATTTTCCAGTGCAATCCCGTCTAGTACTGTCGCCTATCCAGTGTGACCCCAAGTCATTACATAAGCTATATATATGAGGATCCTTAGAGTAAATACGGACATATTGATATACGTATTTGACTATAAAAACAAGTAAGGAAAACGTATAACATAATTTAGAAGTCTTAAAGTAAACACTGGCAGAAACAAGCTACAACTCTGTCATATTTAATATGTGACATTATATGACCATTTAACGTTCTATACGTGGGGATATAATTGCATGGTTAAGCAACGTAACATACAATTTTCTAGTTACATCTTTGTCATACTGTACGTATTTCGTATGTGACTTGTGTGCATCATCATATAATTAATTTTCATTACAAGTTACATTAGTCATAAGTCATACGTAACATTTGTGCATTATTATTTAATAAGTTTTTTGTTAACTGGGGGTATATGTGGTTAAACAATATAGCACAAAATTTTCTAAGTTTAAGTTTGATATACCGTTACGGTAATTTTTTTTTTTTTTTTTTTTTTTTTTTTTTTATTGGGCACTCCCTACATCCTTGTAAGGTGAAGCGCAGAAGCGTTTACAGCGCCCAACAGGGAAGCATGCTAAGTTCATGCTTGCCTTTATGTCTCATGAGTTAAGGGCGTAGAAGCCTGAAGGGCGTAGAAGCCTGAAGAGTCAGTGGTTTATGTCATCAAGTTATTGGAAGCTCCAACAACTTTCCTTGAATACAAATTCGCCGCAACTTTCGACTTACAACAGGTACCTACTTTACTGCTAGGTGAACAGGGACTAATGGGGGCTGGGAAGTAAGTCCAAACAACTTCCACCGGCCCGGGAACCGAACTCGTGACATCTCGCTTGCGAGGCAAGAACGGTACCGCTTCTACCACCGGTCCTCCAGTTACGGTAATAATGTTTTATTAACACTATTGAGCAGGAAAGCTGCCTCACAGACAGAGGAGCTTCCAAATTGTATCAGAATCTTGATAGATTGATTTTTTTTACCGCTGGTTGTCAATTTGATAAATAGCCCAACACATTGATATGTCATCATACATGGCAAAATTCATCCTTGCCTCATTGTCAGCCTGTAATTATGCTATTTCGAGGACAAAAGAGACACTGTTTTACAACTGTCTTGAACAGAAACTGAACAAAATCCTAAGACTCAGTAAGCAACTCAGGGCATCTATCATTGAAACTTGCTGCCATTTTTTTGTTGCGCGTAACGTATTATCAGCGTTCGCCTTCCCTGGGCTGACTTGGCTTGACACAAGGAGAGTAACTGCATTATTCCCTTGACCATAATTTATTGTCCCGACGTAACGAGAGAGCACTTGGGGCCACGTTCTTCAGTCTCTGACACCTAGACTATGAGCTCTATGGGACCCCATCGATCCCATGACCTGTATGTGACCCCTTATGATGCATCTTGCGATCCCGTGTTTGGGAACCACTGGTTCTAGAATTCTTGTTCGAAATGTCAAACGCTAGGTGTAGATTGACCAGTATGTCCGGAAAGAACTCATTATTATTATTAAATAAATATAAAGGAATTCTTTCTGGACTTTTGAGGAAATGTCAGATTTTTTTCGTCTTTGCTGGTCAATTTTATCCAAGGAATTTTGTCATTCACGCAAAATAATCCAATAACCTTGGTGGCCTTCTTTCGTTCTTGAATAAATGTATAACAGTCTCCACGAGTGATCCTCAGTGCTGTGGTGAAGCTGTACTTATATTGTACCAATCGGTAATCTTTTTCTCAACTTAGGCAATATTACACACCTTATTTATGTTTAAAAAGCTGGAGCTTATAAACTGATGCACATTTGTTTAAATAAATGAGATTTTAATTGTGAAGAAGGTAGTGCACGACAACCTCACAAACAGTATCTGAAGTATCAACCTTTTACAATATCACACTAAGGCCCTGCTGGAGACCCGTCGTCCACCTCGGTTTGTTACCACCTTACATGTAGATATGGTGATTACGGGGCCAGGGATAAGCAAAGGCCGTTCAGGTGGTGCGGATTTCCGGTGATGGGGATAGTGAAGGTGAGGATAGGCCCACGATCGCTTGCAGGTACAGTACTCATAAATCCTCAAATATCTATTCCATGACACACTGAAGAATCCAAAGAAAATTGTACCCACGAATATTATTATTATAATTATTTTTTAGAATCCCAAAGGCTATCCAAAACACCTACTGTATACTTAATATTCCCTGAATAATGACCTGACCAGCACCACAGTTGCGTTATCAAGGAAACGGCAAAAACTGTTGACTTTTGGAATTCTTATTCTAGAACATTTCTTACTTAGTACACCTGTGATTAATGAATCAGGTGTCGTAACTGCGAAAAACCGCATTGGTATTTACTTTGTAAACAGAAAATGAGCCAGGGTCTCTAAGCTTTCAATATTTTGGCGATCTGAGAAAAAATTTATCAGATTTTAGCAGGCAGGGAGTCTTTCCAAACTTGAGCATAGGTTGCTTGGGGGGTTCATTTTTGTCATTTGGCCAAAGGTGTGGATACCACAGCTAACTTGCCGTATTTTAAGTAAATACTGTGCATAGTAGTTTTTAACTTGCTCCACCATCGAATGTGTATTCTATGCATTAAGACACGTTTTAGGGAAAATCTCGCATAAACCATCATTAAGGGCATAAAATTAAACTAAAAATCCGTATAGATTTTAATTTTTTATGACTTCCCTTTCTTGTCCATTTGATAATTACTCGTTCGAATATATTGAACCATCCACCTTGAGTGATGACCGGAGTCCTTAATGGCCAGGTGTTGACGTTAATGAAAAGGAATCTGTGCTAACACCAGATAACTGCTTCATCGACGACGACTTGACAACCAAGAGTTTTATCAGTAACTCCTGGATAAGTATACAGTAATTAATAACATTCCAATCTGGAATAAACAAAGTACAATAGTTGATCACCAGCAAGGTATTTTATCACTGGATCTTGGTGAGTCTTGGGTCAAACGTTTTCGGTTATTGTATTAAACACTTGGGTTCTGGATGATGTAGGTGTAGAAACAAAGAACTGGACGTAGACAAAGGACTATGAAGGAGGTTGTAGGTAGTGGCTGATGTACATACGTGTGTGGCCAGGACTCACCATTCTCACTTACAGGTTCCTGCACAACAACCGCCTCCAGAGGGTGCCCAAAGGTGCTTTCTCCAACCTCCACTCCCTCAGACGACTGTGAGTCCTACTTCAAACATTATCAGGTGTCATAATAATGCTTCATATATTTATTAAAATGTGAGGTGTTGTAAGAATGCTTCATATCATGTTTACTAAAATTATGAGGTGTTATAAGAATGCTTCATATCATGTTTACCTAAATGAGATGTTATAAGAATGCTTTATATCATGTTTACTAAAATATGAGGTATTATAAGAATGCTTCATAATTATGTTTACTAAAATGAGGGGTTATAAGAATCCTTAATATGTTAAGTTTTATAATTAGTAGGTGTTATAAGACTTCTTTATTTTTTTGAAACTAGCAGGTGTTGTAAGAATGCTACGTGTGTGTAAAGGAGTTAAGTGGTATAGGAAAGCATCGTGTGTCTGTCCTCTACATCTTGGCTTTTTTTTTTTACGGTGTAAATGCCTTTATATAAATAAAAAAATTAACAGTGGATATTTTGCTGTGACTAGTTAACTTCCTACTAGCGCAATTTTACAGTGAGTGTGCCCTGATTGGCTAATCTTCCATTACTGGCAAACAAAACGGCAAAATATCCACTGCGTTCATTTGGAGTATTTCAACCGTTAAAATTACCCACAAATTAGTTGTTCAAGGTGGGCAGGGCTTTGAAGTTGAGGAAAAATGTGGGGGTAAAATACCAAAAAAGAAAGTAGATTTTCACTTGCTACTATACGAAATCAAAGTTGAAGCTGTTTTTCAGGTGGTTTTTGATATGTTATGAACAAATTTGACCTTCATTTCTGGCACAAATCAATAGTTTCTGAGATAGCCCTTCCCCCTCCCATCTCAAAATTGAGAGATTTGCAATAAAAATTAAAGTTAAAAGGGTTCAAAACACATCGAAAACCATCTTAAAACAGTATTTAACTTAAATTAATTAACTTAACCTAACTGGTGGAGCTCCACAGTCATTCAATGTTCTGGGTGTGTACCGCCACGTATGAACATACATAATAAAAGGTTAAATATCTTACTTAAACGTAATTTGCACCAGAAATACCATTGAAGAAAAGTGCCTTGGAATTGTCAAAACTACTGATTGTAACTATAAAATTTTTGAGATTCGTTCAGTGGTAACAAGTGAAATAATACAATACCAAAAAGAACACCAAGCAAACAAACCTTTGAAAACCATACCTAACATTTCATAACTTGTAAAATTAAGAATCACTTTTGAGTTTATGGAACCACCCTCATCTGAGCACCGAAAACGACACCAACACAAATTAAAACCGAAAACACCATCACCTACTAAACACCGAAAACATAAGGTATTTTTTTTTTTTTTAGTTTTAGGATTTTTAAAGGTTAGGAAATGTTTGGCAGGTTTTCAAAAGTCATACGAAAATACATCCCACCGCTGCCACCATTTGTAAGAGGGGAAATTTTTTATGTTTGGTTTTGTCACTTTATTTTATTTCTGCAACCTTCTTGGTTATACCTCTCTCATTTTCTTTATTTTCGAATTCATTTTCTCAAAGTACTTACTATATTTTTTCAGTGTCTCATACTTAATTGTTCATTTCCTCTTATTTACTTTTATTCTCCAATGTAGTTATATTCTGTGAATTATAATTCACTACAATGACTGAATGGCTGCAACCGTGGGAACACATCTACATACCTGTAGGACAACGAAGTTGGATAGCGTTACGGGAGGCTTGATCCTCCGTCTCGCCCGTGGTTATATACCCTTGAATTGCCAGCGATCACTACTCACGTAGTGACAGAAATCACAACCAAACTAACTGTTACTCATTCAAGGATGACCCTCAGTTGACAAAGGTCTGGCAAATTACTTGAGTTGATTTACATAGACTAATCCAAGATTGAGCTTGCCAGTAGAAAGTGGAATAACAACGTATTGACAACTGTGTCCAAAGGCGGAACTTACTGGGAGGGATCATGAGTATAAACGTCGATGGGGAAAAACACGTCTCTTCTTAGGAATAGCTAACCAGCTCCCCACTCATGTTTTGCGTTCATGGAGTATAATAAGAATCATTTGTGTTAAAACAGATTAGCAGTCAACGTGACCATGACCCTATATTGGTCGAGTAATCTGATGGATAAAATCCATATGAGAAACAAAATTAATACTGTATAGTGATTCCATAAACACTTTTAAACAGTAGCAATGTTTAGTACACCGAAGATGCAGTGCACCTCATGAGGTTAGAGTTTATGCATTCAGTGTTATCCTCTCTCGTCTCTACATTATTAATACATATACAGTACAGTACTAAAGCCTAGGTTATGCACTGTTTTGGAAGTAAGTTTGAATACGTTAATGTATTTGAATTATTTTGAAAAATAAAAGTAAATGTTTGCAATGTTTTTTTGCATTGCTTTATTTTTATTGTTTCTTCTCATAGATGTATTAAAGGACTCGCATTTTATCCTTTGATGTATTTATCTTTGCATATGTGCTTAATTTTATGGAAACTATGTACGTAACGTTTTGATTTGAAAGTAGACATAAGATCATAGTAGGTTTATTATTATTATTATTATTATTATTTTAAATACCCTTTGCAGGCGGTTGGACTCGAATGCATTGGTGTGTGACTGCCAGCTGATGTGGCTGGCCCAGATGGTGAAGGAAAAACAACACACCACACAGGTCGCTGCCACCTGCCAGTTCCCCTCTGTCCTCCAGGGCAAGAGTCTCACTTCTCTCAACGACTCAGAGTTCCAGTGCCGCGGTGAGCCATTCTAAGTCCTGGGATTCTGTGGTTAATTAAAGAGAATGGAGAAAGTGTTGTGAAGGGATGTGGGGTATGATATGGCCGTATAGGGTCAATTTATAGTAGAGGACATAATTAAAAAAATGGGGGGGGGGGTAATTTCTGAGAACAGCACTACCACCACCACCAGGAGTTGTTCGATTTCGTTCATTTTTCCACAGATGTTCTCGTCATTATACTAAGTATTTTAAAAGATGCAAAAAAAATTATTTGTATTTTTTCTTTTTTTAGTTTTTATTTATGATTATAAATCTCCTGTAGTGGGCAGGGAATTAAGGATGAGGAAAATTGCAGAGTAAAGCACAGTGAAAAACTGATCATATAAATATGACATTAAAATGATGTCTGTACTTTGTAGGACTGCGAAAATTCTGCTGAGTCACTGTGTGTTGTTTGTTTGTTACAACCAACCAGCTTGGTCCAAGCGTACTGTACTGTACTGTACTGTACTGTACTGTCACGTCCACAAAGTTGCTTTCATTAGTACCAGATATCAAAATACAGTAAGTACTTGATGTTTAATATGGCGGGGGGTCTGCCCCTGGCAAGGAAGTTAGGTCATACAGAAAACTCAGATCAAACAACAATGACCCTAAATAGATGAATAAATATTTAAAGAATATTATTAGACAAAAGAAGGCTATAGGTAGGAGAATAAATCGTGGTGAAGCTTACCTCCGAGATTATTATAAGGTATTGGCCGGTAGGGTTAAGACCGAGATAAGAAAAGCAAAGAGGAATAATGAACTGAAGGTAGCAAGGGAAGGCGAAGTCAAACCCCAAGGGATTCTATCAAATGTATCAAACTAAAACACGAGAAAAGATTGGACCAATACGGTCAGATACCGGCGAGCTAACTGATAATGACGGAGAAATGAGCAATAATCTGAGTAAATATTTTTCAAGTTTTCACCACCGAAAATTTAAACATGATACCCGAGGTACCAACTCTATGCAGAGATAGTGAAGAAAATAAATTAAGCGAGATTCTTAGTGACTAGTAACGATGTTAGTAAGCAAATAGACAAACTAAAGCCTAATAAGTCACCAGGTCCCGATGAGATATTTGCCAGAGTATTAAAGGAATGTAAGGAAGAGCTTAGTATGCTCTTAGCAAAGTTGTTTAACATGTCCTTAAAAGCGGGTGTAGTACCAGAATCCTGGAGGATAGTGATTGTAATACCGATTTTCAAGAAGGGAGATCGATCACTATCCTCTAACCACCGTCCAATCAGTCTAACATCAATTGTAGGCAAATTACTGGAAGCAATCATTTCAAACTCTCTTTGAAATCACCTGGAGAAGCACAAGTTGATCAATGATTCCCAACATGGCTTCACAAGTAGGCATTCATGTTTAACTAATCTATTAACATTCTTTTCATGTGTTTTCGAATCAGTGGACGAGGGGCACAATTATGATGTGGTATATCTCTACCTTAGCAGAGCCTTCAACAGAGTCCCCCACGAAAGACTAATAAGAAAAGTGGAGGCTCATAGCATTAAAGGAGATATTCTAAAATGGATTTGGGCGTGGCTACAGGACAGGAAACGGCGAGTGAGCATTAACGGCACTAAATCCAATTGGAGCAACGTCACTAGTAGAGTTCCCCAAGGCTCAGTACCTGGACCATTATTATTTAATATATACATAAACGACATAGGTATTGGCATAGACAGCAACATAAGTAAATTTGCTGATGACACTAAAATAGGGCGTGTAATTAAATCTGACGAGGACTCCGCAAAATTACAGGAAGATCTAAAAAAAAATTTTGAATGGTCTGAGAAATGGCAGATGAAATTCAATGTGGACATATGTAAAGTAATCAGTATAGGAGATGTAAACAGGGAAACCAGATACTAGATGAACAACGATGTTATTGAGAAATCCGACTGCGAGAAAGATTTAGGAGTAATGATAAGTCAAGTAAACAATGTGTATTTGCTTGAAACAAGGCTAATAAAGTACTTGGGTTCATACAAAGGAGTGTTAGTTACAAGACTAGCGAGGTCATCCTAAAACTATATTTTGCGCTTGTGAGACCTCACCTGGATATAGAAGCCTTGTAGAGAATTCAGAGGAGAATGACAAGACTAATCTCGGGCATTAGGAACCTTGAGTACAGAGACAGGTTAAAGCATCTTAATTTGCACTCCCTCGAGAGACGTAGAGTGAGGGGCGATATGATAGAGGTGTATAAATAGAAGTCAGGGCTGAACAACGGGGACATTACAAAGGTACTCAAACTCTCCAACCAGGAGCGAACTCGTAGCAATAGTTTTAAATTAGACAAATTTAGATTTAGGCGCGAAATAGGTAAACGTTGGTTTGGAAATAGAGTAGTGGATGAGTGGAACAAGTTACCAAACATCATCATTAACTCGAATATGCTGGATAGCTTCAAGCATAGGTTTGATAGATATATGAGCAATAGGGGTTAGGTGTAAATGGGACTGCACAGGATGGGCCAATAGGCCTGCTACAGTTTCCTCCATTCTTATGTTCTTATGTAAGCTTCTTTGGTTGGCTCTATTAGGTTCTAGTAAATGTTGCCTCTTTTAAAATACTTGCTATAATGATAAAAACATCTGTGGAAAAAATGAACAAAATCAAACAACTCCTACTCATGGTTCGCAGATATTACTGATATTTGTTTTGCTAATGATAAGTTCAGACAAAAACAAGATAGTTTTTATCTATGACACTTTTGGCGCTCTTTACTCATAACCAAAATATCATGAGTTGAAAATCAGAAAACTACTAGAAAAATTCTAAGCTATTATTGAAGTTGTTGCCACCAACCAAATCTCATGATTTTTTTTTTAATTGTAAACAATGGGTTTGACAGTTCTAAAAAACTTTTCTTCTATGAGGTTTCCGTCATAAACAACCTATAACCGAGATATTTAATATGCTGGGGGGCTTTGCCCCCCAGCATATTAAATAGACATATTAAATATCTCGGTTCTAGGTTGTTTGTGAGGGAAATATCATAGAAGAGAGGTGTCTTGAAATTGTCTAAACCATTGTTTGCAAGGAAAAAATCATGAGATTCAGTTTGTGGCAACAAATTCAATAATAGCTAAGAATTTTTCTAGTATGTACGTAGATATCGAATTGTCCTATGCTGTACCACATATAAATTGACCTGCTATACTGTAGTGTAGATTCTTACAACTGGTAATGTTAGGGATAGAGTAGGGTCTGAAGAGGCAAGGGTCAGGAGAGGTTTGGGTCAGGAGGGGCATGGGTCAGGAGGGGCATAGGTCAGGAGGGGCATGGTTCAGGAGAGGCATGGTCGGGAGAGGCATGGGTCAGGAGGGTGTGGTCGGGAGAGGCTTGGGTCAGGAGGGGCATGGTCTGAAGAGGCATGGGTCAGGAAAGGCATGGTCAGGAGAGGCTTGGGTCAGGAGGGTGTGGTCAGGAGAGGCTTGGGTCAGGAGGGGCATGGTTCAGGAGGGGCTTGGTCGGGAGAAGCTTGGGTCAGGAGGGGCATGGTCGGGAGAGGCTTGGGTCAGGAGGGGCATGGTTCAGGAGGGGCATGGTCGGGAGAGGCTTGGGTCAGGAGGGGCATGGTCAGGAGAGGCTTGGGTCAGGAGGGGCATGGCTTAGGAGGAGCATGGTTCAGGAGGGGCATGGCTTAGGAGGAGCATGGTTCAGGAGGGGCATGGTCAGGAGAGGCTTGGGTCAGGAGGGGCATGGTTCAGGAGGGGCATGGTCGGGAGAGGCTTGGGTCAGGAGGGGCATGGTTCAGGAGGGGCATGGTCGGGAGAGGCATGGTTCAGGAGGGGCATGGTCGGGAGAGGCTTGGGTCAGGAGGGGCATGGTCAGGAGAGGCTTGGGTCAGGAGGGGCATGGCTTAGGAGGAGCATGGTTCAGGAGGGGCATGGCTTAGGAGGAGCATGGTTCAGGAGGGGCATGGTCAGGAGAGGCTTGGGTCAGGAGGGGCATGGTCGGGAGAGGCTTGGGTCAGGAGGGGCATGGTTCAGGAGGGGCATGGTCGGGAGAGGCTTGGGTCTGGAGGGGTATGGTTCAGGAGGGGCATGGTCGGGAGAGGCATGGTTCAGGAGGGGCATGGTCGGGAGAGGCATGGTTCAGGAGGGGCATGGTCGGGAGAGGCTTGGTTCAGGAGGGGCATGGTCGGGAGAGGCTTGGGTCAGGAGGGGCATGGTCAGGAGAGGCTTGGGTCAGGAGGGGCATGGCTTAGGAGGAGCATGGTTCAGGAGGGGCATGGCTTAGGAGGAGCATGGTTCAGGAGGGGCATGGTCAGGAGAGGCTTGGGTCAGGAGGGGCATGGTTCAGGAGGGGCATGGTCGGGAGAGGCTTGGGTCAGGAGGGGCATGGTTCAGGAGGGGCATGGTCGGGAGAGGCTTGGGTCTGGAGGGGCATGGTTCAGGAGGGGCATGGTCGGGAGAGGCATGGTTCAGGAGGGGCATGGTCGGGAGAGGCTTGGGTCAGGAGGGGCATGGTTCAGGAGGGGCATGGTCGGGAGAGGCATGGTTCAGGAGGGGCATGGTCGGGAGAGGCTTGGGTCAGAAGAGGCAGGGGTCAGGAAGGACATGGGTTAGGAGAGGCAGAGATCAAGAAAGGCAAGAGTCATGAGGAGCATGGGTTGGGAGAGGTGGGAGGCAGGGGTCAGGAAAGGCATGAGTCAGAAGGGACAGGGACCAGGGGAGGCATGGATCAGGAAAGGCATGGGTCAGGAGATGGAGGGGTCAAGAGAGGTAGGGGTCAGGAGGGGCATGGGTTATGACAGGTATGGGTCAGGATAATAAGATAGACTTTTTCTCTAGTGTGTTTAATATCTTGTGTTGTGTTGACACTCCAGGTAAACCACTGATCAAGGAGGGACCAGCAGACGTAGATGTCAAGTTTGGAGGAACAGCGTACTTCACCTGCAAGGTTGAGGGCAACCCCCAGCCTGAGGTTGTATGGTTCCACAAGTGAGTATTGCTCATTTGGCATTAATTGTGTTATTTATAATATCATTAATGAAATTACTCTCCTCTACTCTATTCTCTCATGTGACTTACTGTTGGATCACCAATTTTTCCCCTCATGTTTCCTATATAAGTGGATCTCGGCCTCATTTCACTTATATTGATTTCTCTTCGTTTTATTTATACGTGTGCAGTATACTGTATCAATCTCGACTCGCTTCCCAATTATTATACAGTATCTTGTATAATATAGTTATACTGCATACAGTATAGCATTTGGTTAATGTACTAATAAATACCCCGGTAATTACTGTATGTAGATGCTAAAGTACCTTACCCATGTAAATGAGAGCTTGTTTATTTCTTGAACTGGCTTTTTCAAGGCTGATGATTGGCTAAAAATTAACACAATAAAGTGGATTACATCAATAATACAATATCCTCATGTGTACAGAGTATTCCAATGTAAATACAGTATTTGTAATTTAATTTTACAAAATCACCATACACCTATCAATCAAGAAAACACTTAATTTTACAGTATTAATGTACAGTACTGTATTAAAATTATATTAATATATATTACCACGTACATTATTATTGAAATACTGTACACTATACAGTATTACAGCATGAAAGTGTTAAAATTACTAGTTCAATATTGCAGACTCTGCAGAAAAGTGTCCCTCATCTCAAAGAGTACAGTACAGTACAGTACAGTACTTATAGTGCTTCAAATTAATTTCAATATCTCTACAGTACTGTATAAGCTGTGCACTATCAAAGAATAAGTCTCAAATTTTATCATATTTTTGCGGGAAAATTTTCAGTCTAAAGCTTAACATTTGAATATGGTATGACAGATTCCAATTAACTTTTAAGGTAAGTTTATTTGTTATATATTTTGGCGCCATAGGATTTTTAGGTTTAAGCACAGGTTAATTTTGTATCAATTAAAGCTTGATTTGGCAGAAAGTTATGAACAGAGACAATGTATTTTCTCCCTCATAGGGAAGTGAGTCCATTTTAAAGTACTGTACTGTGAAGTGTGTTGTTAGTGTTGTATTATGAAAATGGATTGTGATTTCTTACCTGTGTGTCCTGGTTGACCAAATTCTTATGTACTTAACAGTAATGAGGTGATCGGTGACAATGAGCGTTACAACATTCTGAATGACGGGACACTGATGATAGAGAACACCCAGGATGGTGATGTGGGCTACTATGAGTGTATGGCCACTAACCCAATGGGTGAAGTCAAGTCCCGCAAAGCTAAAATGGTGCCTGAAGAACAGCAAGATGAAGTTAGGCATGAACAACGTAAGTCAATTCAAGTACCCTGTAATAAGTTGTATGGAATTCATCATGGTCATGGTGACTGGGGTATTGAACTACTCTATCTAGAGTCTATATTATCAATGCAAACATGGGTAAGGACATACTGTACATGAAAGCACCTTTTATATTCATGATTTTTAATAGTCACAAGAACCCCTATAAATATGCAATCTGTGAGTTCCTCCACACAGTAAAGTGCTTATATTGACAAATTTTTTAAATTACCCTTTTGTATTGTCTAAAAGCCTTTTTCCATTTCTTACCTTATTTACTGGCCACCCATTGGTGGCCATGCTGAGGGAACGAAGCCAGTGGCTTGTGTAGGATCCTTCATCATTCTTGATAATTTTGTCAAGGGCTATTTTGAAGCCCAGTACTGTTCTTGATTCCACAGCTTGGGCTCTCACCCATTTTACTATCCCTTCCATTAAAATATTAAACAATTCTGATAACAATACAGTACACAGCCTTAATGTAATTCTGCTTTCTCTGGGGACCAATGTTTTTCTTCCCAATAATCCCTGAACACGTCCTTTTCAGTTTCCCTAGAAGACTTTGGAGAGCAGTCAACAATTTCCTATTTACTAAATATATTTTTTATATTTCCCATATCACTATTCTAGCTACTCTATCATATGTATTTTCTCAGGTATTGATCGATTGATTTGATTCGGTAAAATCTTCGTACAAGTTTACAATTGATTCATCATGTATACATACAGTACAATGCACATAATGTATACAGTTCAGCTTGCATATAAGCAATTCAAGTACATTGTGCTGTATACAGTGTACATAGACCATACAGGTATGCAACGTCCAGTGTATCTAGACAGTGCAGGTATACATTGTGTAACAATAAGGCATTTCAACCAATGATAGCCAACAAAGCCACCAGATGTTAATTTCCAATTGGGACCTTTGTTTAGGCTTGATTACTAATTAGTAATACTTTTACTTTTATCCTCTGCACCACTGATCGGCCTGTTAGCCGCTTGGGCGATCGGTCACGTCTCTGATTACTTTTCCTTTTCAAGAATAAAAGTGATAATTTGCGATGAATATAACATTTACTGTATTGTGCTTATATTATCTGCTTCAACAATACAATATTCTATGGTTAATAATATAGAAAATTAATCCTTTTACTGTGGCTTCATTGGCTATGTATATGCTTGTTTTAGCTTTGAACTGTTTGATAACATAATGGTTTTAATGTGAGAAGGCAAATTGTTGCAGTCCTTTATAACTGCAGAGAAGAAAGTGTTGTTGATTGACTACAGACACCAAGTACTGTATTAGATCATGAAATTGTGTTCTCTTCCCCTAGTGCCCTAACCCTTAAAAAGTTTGTTATGAGATACTATGGACACAGCCTTTGAAAACCCTAAAGGGGTGATTCAGGCTCAGAAGCTGCTCTCAACCTGCCACAGGCAGGACTTCATGAGCAACATGATCTATTGCATTCATATCCAGAATAAACTTCATCATTTTGTCTTGAATAGTTTTTAGTATGTCTTTTAAATGTGTTAAGGCAGAGTACAGTACTGTACCATAATGAACAGGAATAGTTCAAGTTAATTGTATGAGCACTGAACAAGGGATCCTACAGGCATCAACTGAGAGACATTGGCATTTATATAGAGAAATTTTATCATCAATCCTCCACTGCTGCAAACAAATTCTTCCTTTCCCTGTCCAGATTATTTTTATTTATGCAGACAGTCGATCTACACATATTCCCTTTCTCATCTCACACTGCCCTTCCCGAACAATCTGTTTTTGGAGACACGACAACAAACTTTTGTTCCTCTACCATTTTTTTATTTACTTGTTACGTCTTCCTTTATGCATGGGAACTTTACATGCTCTCTGCTATTCCTTTGGTACCCTTCCTTTAAGTTGTACACACATAATTTTACTTTAAACATACAAATATGCAAATTATTGATGTAAAGTATATTTTCCAATATTCACCAACAGTGTACAGTACTTAGACTCATACTACTCTTTAGTTTCAGTTCCCACAAAGCCCCGTTTCCTGCTGCTGCCAAATGATGTGAATGTGACTGAAGGATCTCCTGTTGAAATTGAATGCCAGGCATCTGGTATTCCCAAACCTGACATCACATGGACTAAAAATGATGAGCCCATAGTTGAAGGTCCAAGGATTCAGGTTGGTGAGCATTATGCATTATATCAACTAAGATATACAGGTACTGACACCTTAATTAGTAGATGTAAAGACTAAAGCCATAACTTGTTTGTCTTACAGATTGTATTTTTGTCTGTGTGTGAGTGTATTGGGTCTTCTTTTTCTGTTGGGCGTTAATGGGAAATATGTTAATATAGACATGAAAAATTTTCTTGCATTGGGAATTTTATATATTTCACTTATACTATTATCCTCTATCATGCTTACTGTCTTATTCATTCTGGATGTATTATTTATCTCTTTATGCCTGTCCTACAGTGCTTGATATCTCTTCCATCCATTAGCTACTGAAGTACTGTACCCAACACTCCAACAGCCAACTTGAACATTAAGATATTATTGTAGATGTAAGCAGCAAATGTTCATCAGAGTAAGCTGAATATATATCTGTTCGATAACATCACTCCTGTATGTTTCACACACACTGTCCTGTCATTGTTATCAAGGGGGGGGGGGGGGGTCAGAACTTTACTTGTCTCATATTTGTCTAAACTTGATCTCCACAGATGTTAAGTTGAAGTCTCTCCAACTTATCACCATGCCTCTATATTGTATTTTCAATTTGACTTTTGTTTTATACATATACCTTATTTTTTTCATCTTTGTGACTTAAAGAATAGCAAAGGAAAAAGTAATGAGTGCACTGATAAATGTATGGCGAGAGAGAACTATATGTCAGGAGGCATAGATGATGAGGTAAAGGGGAATTATTGAGTCTGATTTATTATATGGGTGTGAAGCATGGAACTAAGATACAAGAAAGAGCAGATTAGAAGCTACAAAGTTGATGTGTTGGGTGAATAGGATGTCAGGCATGAGAAATACAGAAATAAGGAGATGTGGAAATAAAAAAAGCATCTGACAGAGAGTGGATTAAGGTGAAGCTTTTGGAATAACCTGTCATTGTATGTTGTGACAGCACTGAGTGTGAGCTCATTGAAGACCAGACTTACCCACAGTGCTTAAAAGAGACTTAATGACTGCCTGACTCGCTAGTGAGCTGACCAGGGGTGAAGAGTATATGAAGGTTCCTCAGGTGGGAGACATATTGAGAGAATTTAATTGAAAGATTGGAGTAAAAATATTAATTCAGAGGTGGATGGCAGGAGGGAGAAGAGAAGAGCAAGAGTATGGAGATGTAGGGTGAAGGATGCACTGGATGTGAGAGGATATAACATCTAGGAAACAGTAGTGTACATGTAGACCTTGGATTGATTTCTCCTACAGATATCTAGTCGTGGAGCCTTCTCAGTCTCGTCGGCAATACGAAATGATTCTGCACTTTATCGTTGTACTGCAGCTAATCACCTTGGACGAATTGCTGCTACTGCCACTCTAAGAGTTTTGGGTAAATATATTTTTCCACTTAACTTTGTACATGATTAGTTGCAAACAATGCAATTAATTATCGGTATGTTGTCATAACCTCACTTCTGTGTAAATAACTGTGTAATATAATCACAGCAGGACACCATTCTTCCCCAACATTCATAATTTCTATATGTATTTACACATCCCAGCAACAACAACCAAAGTAATTGCTGGAAAATTTTGCTCTATTATACTGTTTATTTACCTAGAAATGAACATCATTGCTTAAATGCAAAGATTGAGGAGTACATGGGCTAGTTACTGGTGGTGTTGGATTGAAAACTCTCTCTCTCATATATATATATATATATATATATATATATATATATATATATATATATATATATATATATATATATATATATATATATATATATATATATATATATATACACAGTAAGTCCCCAAGTTACGTACATAATGGGGACCAAAAGGTTGTACTTAACTCGAAATGTACTTAACTCGAAAATCCCCCAACCCTATAATGTTATCTGGAAAATCCTGTGCTGTTTTCCAATCAGCACTCGCCGCCTCACCAGTCACTCGAACATTATGCAGCTTATTTCGCACCTTGAATCGGTTAAACCACCCATGGCTAGCATTGAATGTCACAGTATCATCAGGGTGATCTTTCTTTAGGTCGTTGAAAAGACTTAGGGCTTTCTCCTGAATCATACTGAGACACAGAGGCTTACGTTTTTGTGTGCAGTCCTCGATCCACAGCGCAAGATATTTTTCCATTTCTTCCAGAACCTTCCCTCTTCTTTTAGTTATAATCGTAGATTGCATTGGCACTGCAGATTTCACATGTTCCTTGATCTTTTCTTTGCCCTTATCAATTGTATTAACAGTTGACCGACTCAGGTTAAATTTGCGGGCAACATTGGTCAACTTTTCACCACTTTCAAGCAGTTTTATTATGTCCATTTTTACCTCTAGTGAGATTGCTTGACGTTTCGTAGCACTCCCACTGGCTTCACCACTCTTACGCTTTGCACCAGTCATTGCACACAGAGTAAAGTGTACAAAATAGGGCAGAAATTCACAGGAGAAGTACTGTATGCACAATGACCACACTTGTTGTTTTGGTGCGTCTAGCGTGTCGTCTGCATGGTCAGTGATAGTGGCGGCGCGGTGTGGCTGGCTCGCCCGCCAAATTTAAAAATTGCTCGCCCTTTTAAGACAATATTTTTGCAATTAAAGACTTCAGAAACGATGTACGTATCGGCCGTTTGTACGTAATTCGGATGTACGTAATTCGGGGACGAAGTGTGTGTGTATATATATATATATATATATATATATATATATATATATATATATATATATATATATATATATGTGAGAATCAGTCTTACTGTTTTAATTAATTGCTATACTAATGAGGTAGATAACTGTACCTCCACAATAAGGCCCTACTGTATACAGGGTATATCCTCTTGGTTTACCTGTCACTTCACATAACCTTAAATAACCCATAACCAGCACATACTCCCCCCAACAATATCAGTCGGCACCATACTGCTTCATCCTGGATATATATTCTCCCCAATTTTAAAGTGTCCTTCACCCCAGCTATCCATGTCCTTGGTCCTCTCCCTCTCCATTTTATATATAAAAGATATATAAGATTATAACCAGAATAATGCTAAATTGGTGAATAATTATATATCTATCAATGGAAACACTATTTTGCTGTATTCTACTGTATAACTGACATGCTTCATTTTGCTTTCCCTGGTTATAAAGTTTCTGTTTAATTTCTTTTGCCAGTTGCACCAAAGCTGTTAGTTGAACCTGATGACCTGTACGCCAGTCCAGGCTCAAGTATCCACTTCACATGTCGGGCTGATGGAGTTCCCCCACCTATCATCTCTTGGTTCAAAGATGGTCAACCTGTTGTGCCATTTGGTGGCCTCACTATCTCCCTACATGGTGAGTTATGGTGACCTCACTATCATCCTACATGGTGAGATATGGTGACCTCACTAGCATCCTACATGGTGAGATATGGTTGCCTCACTATCTCCCTACATGGTTAGTTATGGTGATCTCACTATCTTCCTACATGGTGAGTTATGGTGACCTCACTATCAAGATGGGACTTAGAAACCTTCCATATCAAGATAGATTAAAGAAACTAAACTTGCATTCCCTAGAAAGACAAAGAGTGCAGGAAGATATGATAGAAGTATTTAAGTGGGTGAAAGGAATCAATAGAGGAGATATAGATAAAGTTCTTATAATATCCGAGCAGGATAGGACTCGTAGCAACGGATTTAAGTTGGATAAGTTTAGGAGGGAGATAGGAAGGAACTGGTTCACAAATAGGGTGGTGGACGAGTGGAATAAGCTTAGCATCTTTGTAGTAAGTGCTGGAATGCTGGAAAGTTTTAAAAGGAGGCTGGATAGATTCATGGATGATAGAGAGTGGTAGTAACTTTAGACAGGAGCTGCCATGCACAGGCCAACTGGCCTATTGCAGACTCCTTATTTTCTTATGTTCTTAAATAGAACAGTATTGGAATGAATTCAAAGAAATGACATTCAAGGGTGTGGAAAAACTTATAGGACAAAAGAGTGATCATGCTAAAACTGATTGGATCACAAATTAAATTTTAAGAAAATGTGTCGGAGAAAAATGTTGGTTAGTAGAAGTGGAGCTTGCGGGTCGTGTCGTGTTTCATCTCTGTAACAAAGGTGTTAGCACCAGGGCCTTCGTTGTTGAGTGGTGGCAATTGGATAGCGATTACATAAGAGCACTAAGGTCCTCTTAGTGATGTGAATGTGTAAATGAATGTAGGATTTTTAACGTTATTCACGATTGTATATTGAAGGAATATTGACAGGTTAAAGAAAGTATTTTTTTTGGGGGGGGGGGGGGATTTGTGATAATAGGAGACATAATTAAAGGAAAGAGAAAAAAAGAAACAAAACAAAAGAGAGTAATTGAATGATTCTATAAAAGTGAAGGTAGGTTCCTTAGCCTTGGTAACCCATTAGGGGTAGTGCAGATATAATTTATTGACTGCTGAGCCTTTGGTACATCAGGAGGCAACAAGGCTGGCACTGCATTCAACTATCTTCACTTTTACAACCACAATACTTTACTGTATAAAGTTAGGTACCTATTCACAACCTGGCAAACTGAGGGTACAAACATTACACTCACTTGGCCACAATACTCCCTGAGTTAATAAGTAGTAAAGCTAATGAGGTTCGATTTGAGGCAAGTAAAAGAAAGAACTTCAGTACAGTGCTAGTGAAAGAGTGGAGATGAGAAACAAAAAGGAAATAAAGATACTATAGTAACTAATTTTATCAACATGATTTGAAGCAGTTGTGAGGAAATTGAAAAAGGAAAGAAGGCAAGTGGGGTTGATCAGCTTCCTGCAGAAATTCAAAAACAATTAGGCCATTATGGAATTCATTGTTTGACTAAAACATGTGCAGGGTACTGTAATTACATAATACAAAGGAAACCTTCCCCCTGTTGTTTTAAAAAGGTTGACTTTTGCATTGTTACTAAAAAAACTAGGACCTGTAGAGTGCAGTCAGTTTTGGATAATTAGTACAATGAGCCATGCAAGTAAATTGTTCTTAAAGATGATTTTAAAGAAACTAAAAACTAAAATGATCAGTCAGTTATCTGAAGACAAAATTGGTTTAGAAAGGGGTGAAGAGGTTGGGCAGGTGTCTTGGTTTGAGAAATTTAAGTGAGAGGGATTTGGAGGTACAATGAATGACAAAAGTCGTGTCGTGTAATTTGGTGAAAACGTATGCCGAAGGGCTAAACTTTTGGTGCACTCTGCCTTGTGGTAGGAGGCTCTCATTATGTTTCACGAGTTATATTTAATCTTCGGACAAAAATGCGACACTACTTTTGTCTTTGATCTGTACATAAAGAAACTGTACTGTACAAAACTGTATCTTTTATGGATTTGCGGGAAAATATATGGTACTAAATCAGTACTGTATGCTTATTGATATCATGAAAAGATAGACAATTTGGATGGAGGTATTGGATTTTTATTTATTTATTTATTTATTTTGTATCAAGATGCTTCAGTTTTATTATGTAACAAATTTACTCATTGGTTAGAGTTGGGCAGAGAGTTACAAAACATTTTCTTTTATTTGCATATTCAGTATGAAAATGGCAATTTTCTTATGGTAAATAGTGTAGAAGTTGTGTTTCAAAAATTGCACAGAAAATGCAACAGATGGCTTTTTTTTAAATCTCAGCATTCACTTGTGGTTTTTGTTTCATGAAGCAGAATTTCAACAAACAAACAAATTAAAAAATAATTTCCCACAGTAACGGAGCTTTAATGTGATGGTGAGATACAAATACAGTATGTAGTGTGGAGAGATTGAAACATTACAATACAGTATCTACTTTCTCATCCGTACCATTGTCTTTATTATCAGGTTTGAGTGAAGATGCTGAAATATCTCATTATAGTACACCTTTGATATTAATGGTCCTTTTACTGTACTCATCCAAGGCCAAAAAATAGCAATGATTATTTGATTTTAATATTCATGTGTCAGAGTATATAACAAGACCGAACTGTTAATTGTATTCCCATTGAGGTTAAAATCGACAAGTATAATTAGTCTCCATCATTATTTATCTTATAAATGACTGTACAGTATATTCTTTTTGGTTAACATTAGGTTATATCAACAGGTATCAGTCTTGGAGTGCAGCACGTTAAACCTGCAGATGAAGGAGAGTACACCTGCCGTGCCCAGAACGCTGCAGGTCTGCAGGAAGCTGCAGCAAGTCTTTATGTTCGTGAAAAGGTAAATAAGAAAGACATTAGTTTATCATTTATGTTCTTGACATAATACTTGATTTGTTTAGAATTACTTATTATAAACAGATGCTTCACAGCCATCCCACCCCCCTGCTTCCCACTGTGAGGTTGGGTGGCCAGAATCAAGAACAAACTTTTCATTCTTACTGTAGAAACAAATATTTAATTTTTAACAAGTGGAATAATTCTTTAGATCGTTATGAAGCTTTTCATTGAGAGATATGTTATGTATATTTAACCAGATGCAGTGGAGGTACAGACCCTCAGATTCAGGATCCTTGAGATCAACACTGAACTTGTTTTGAAGATTTTCCAGTGTCTTGGGGCCCCAAGTCATCGACAGTATGTTACCCTCAGCGTACCAGGAGACCACTCAAGGTTTGCATCCACACATAAACTCAGTTGAATGCTGGTTTTACTTCTTAAATGACAAAGTAAAGGAAACATTACTGTATACTGTACATATTCCAAATTAGAAAATTTAAGTTAATTTAGAAGTTGAAGGTTCCCTAAAGGCAAGTTAAATGGGTTTGTTGGTGTTCCAGCAGCTTTTAAGTTGCATCATGTGCCAGAAGTATAGAATTAAAAAATACATATACTGTACAGTACTGTAATTATTGTCTAATTGAATAAATAGCACAATACAGTACCTTAATAATATTTATTTATATTAATTCATATCATTAATATATCATTACTGTTTTTACATATCTTTTGAAGTTAATTTGGGTCAAATTAAACCAAAGATTTGAGGTAACTTATGCCAGATGCTGCTCCTTGTCACTTGGTCCATGTGACAACGTGAAGCCTCTGGCATAAGTTACTTTGAGTCTTTGGTTTGCAGTCAACATTGTTTTCTTCATTTTGTTATTTAAGAAGTAAAACAAACATTCAAATGAGTTTGTGTGAGTGCGTGGAAGCAAAATTTAACTTGACAAAGGAAGTAAATATCCTGGTTTCAATATCTGGTTTTCTGAGATCCAGCTTCGAGGGTCTGTATCTGTACTGGGAATGAGTCTGCTAATTACTGCAGAAATGTGTCATAAAGGTCTTATCTTTATTAGAGTCATTAATGGTCATTTGGTGTGTGCATCTTGCCAGGTAGCTCCTGTGATTCGCAAGAAACCAAGAGACGTGTCGGTAGTTAGTGGCCAAGAAGTCATTGTATTACCTTGCAAGGCTGATGGTCGACCAAGACCTGTGATTAGCTGGCGTAAAGATGGTCACACTATGGAGACTGATGACAAGCACAGGTGAGCTTATATGTTATTGTGGAATATGTTCTACTTGTGTATTTCTTAGAGATCATAACAATCATTAGGTACGTAGGGGATCAAAATGTCAGACCAGTTTCTGTAGTTTTATAGTGTAACTCAGCGGGAATCTGTTGTCAATTACTTCTACGAAAGTAAAGGCGTCGTCATTTATCTTCTTCACTTTTTTTCACCCCAAATCTCTCCTCCCCCCCACTTTATACTGTACATACATCCTCTACACACTCGCATATATTGTCCATTTTGCTGTGTATTGTACAGTGCTCTACTTCACTTCCACACTTACTGAATGTAGGGGGGAATAAGTTCTCAAAATGACCGTGAATTCGCGAATAACATTTTGCTGACCAGAGAGGGGGGTACATTTTTTACTTGTGTACAAAGAAATATATATTCCCTTGATATGTTTGCCCTTAGGACAATTATATCTTTTACCTGTATTGTATATATACTGTATGTTTGTGTGTGTAGACACACACATACACAAAACACATACAAATAAATGATTGTGGGAAAATGCTCTTACAAATAATCAGAAACAAATTTATTAAATATGTGACAGTCTACCTTCAAGTCTACTCAGTGCTTTATTAATATCACCATCAAACCAGGGGGCAAAAGTCATTTATGGTCAAACTGTACCAGTACAGTAATTAATAAGCTTCTGTTTAATGACCCTTCGAGGTTGCAGGATAAGAGAGGGTCTACTTGCATATGTATCCAGTGTTTTAACATATGATTTTTCTCCCAAGAATTGAGAGTGATGGCTCATTGTTCGTATACAACGTAACCCAAGATGATGCCGGGATGTACGAATGTAGTGCCCAGAACCCTGTTGGATATGACACTGCCAATGCTAGAGTAACAGTACAGGGTAAGGTGTTCCTATGTTTTGTTTGATGAGATAATTTGTCCTTTTTTCTACATTCACTAGTAAAATATAACATAAAATATGGGTTTTTAAATGTTTCTCTTTGAATACTGTAGTCTGTGAGATTCATAAGGCAAATTGTGGTGACAACACAGACCTACATTCCCCAACCTCACCTCTTCTTTGGTGATGACAATCATTTTGGATTAATATTTTCCTTCCAGAAATCAAACTCAATCATACCTATTTCTTAGTCTTTATAATTCTTAAACAAATGACAACTTTACCTGTGCTTTTCAAGATTTCTAGAGGTCGAGACCATCACCAACTGTGATTGGGAAGTTCATCAATCCTGTCAGGATTGATGGAAGTGATACAGCACTGTACTGCTGTACCTAATTTGTTTCAAAGTTCTGAATTTTGTAAAGATGACATGGTCAGTGGAGGCAATTCTTGTTATTTTTAGTTCAGTAATATATTAACTGGAAGTAAGTAGTGAAGTTTAACAGATAGCAACAACCTAGCTTCTGTATAATTTGTTATCTTGATGGAGACAAGTTTGGGAGGAGCAGATGGCAGTCCTCACACTTGTATTAAACTCTTGAGTTATTAGAAATTGACATCTTATGATAAGTGTTCCTGAAGCACTTACATTTGATGATACCAAGAAGGGGATTATGTTTTTATGATATTTAGAAAACAGTTTTGAGGATGTAGTAATCAGGCATTCTCATTTTTCCTTAACTGTACATCAGTTCTACAACTCAGTCTTAGTGACATCCTTTACCAACACGACTATTTTGTGAGGAAAGAGTTCCATAAAGGATAACGCTTTCTGTAGTGTGTTTTGAGGTACTGTATTGGAAAATTTATCGAGAAAAAATTTCACTTGTTTAATCTGAACAATATTATTACAGTAATAATAATAATGATAATAACATTAATAATAGTAATAATAATATTAAAAACAAAAACATTAATAATAATAATAGCTGATTTTTTGTTTCTCAAAAGCACCAGTTATTCTAAAGAATTCACTAGCACTCGAAACACTACAAAGTCTAGGACCTGAGAATAAAAAAAATAATACAACAAAAAAAATCACAAAAGGTGACAGTTCATAATCCTTAAATTGTAACATTTCCTAAGCCCTGTAGTTTTTTATCACTTTATCCTCTTCAGAATCCTAAGTTTTTAAAAAAGAAAGTTTTTAAGTTTTTTCTTAAAGGCTTCCACAGAAGTCAGCTACTTCATGGATGCAGGTGTTAAAAGTTAGCTAGTTAACTTAATGTCGGGTCCATCCATAGAGGCCAACTCGTAACAAAAGTAAGGTAATTTAATAAAGATTCCAGGGGTAAAGGGTGAACATTATACAAAGGAGGAGTTTTTATTATTTAATAACAATAATAACTAATAATAAAGACAAATCCTAACCACAACCCTTACACCAGTGCCCTAGTTAAACATATAAATATCTTAACTAGATACAAACTAAAACATCTACTTCTCTTGGCGATGAATGTTATGGGACGTGGGATGATCAAGGCGGTCACTTGAAGCGCAGGAACCCGGGGAAGGTAGAGGTCCTGCGGGCGAGCCACTGTGAACTGCCTTTCAGGGCGAGATCCAGGCCCCTCGTCACCTTGGTGGTTCACGGGAGAGGCTAGAGTGTTGTGGTAGAGGTTAGGGAGACATGGCAGTGTTGTTATTGGGGCTTCTGACTCTTGCTCCAACGTCGTGATGCAGCAAGGTTGTGTTGTTACCATCCCCCAGTTGGAATTGACCCAGGCGGAGGGATGTGACACAGGCAACTGATTTTACAATCTGGGAGTTGTATAAGAAATGGATCGGGCAGCAAAAGAACATTCCTGTACTGCTCAAGGCCCCTCAGGGAATGAGAGATGATCACTACTACAATGCAAAATCATTTCAGAACTTGTGGTCAGAGTATTTAGTAGGTCGGCCATATTCTACGATCATTACCTTTATAAATGATAAAACAATAAAAAATAAGTAAGAAAAACTATACAGTATATTGACCCTCTAGAAACTTCCCTGGAGCCTGGCTAGCGCTCGTGGTCACTATGCACTTAGCGGCCATTTTCTGCTTGCCTTTGTGTCCAGGATGGCCAATAATTTAATGCATATATTTACTAATAATGGTTATTTCCTATTATATAAATAATTAATTTTGAACTTATTTTATTTGCATTATTTTTCTTAAGTGCTCGGCGACACACACGCAGTCTGTCTGGCGTCTCTTTGTGTTTGGTAGAGCAAGTAATGCATGTAAATAGTTATCGGAATAATAATTCCACAAATAAGTACATTTATAACATAATCATAGCATTATTTAACAGAAATACTACACTACAATACAACTACACTACTTTTAGAGTGAGAGGTTGACTGACGACTCTCTCTATGGCGACAGGCTAATGCGTACTAACTACACTGAGCCCACCAACGCTACCCTGCGTGTGGCGTGACCACCAAATAGTCATGCTGGAACCTTATAACCCGCACTGGGCATTCAAACAATGGCGCGAAAAGGTGTGCGTTCCGGAACGTCAACCGCGGCGCCCTAGATGAACGTTCCGGAACATCAACCTGGGCTTAGGGGTTAAAAGTCATTAAGCAGAGTTTGAACTCTGTCCTAGCTTAAATTGGAAGCCAATGCATTTCGATCATGAATAGGGTAGTGGAAGCCTCAGTAGGTGAGTAAAAATAATCCTGGCAACCCTATTCAACACTGTCTGAACTTTCTTCAGTAAAGAATTAAGTAGGCAGACCCATAAAGAGTTAGAATAGTCAACCCAAGACAATTTAAGTGAATGTAATAGTGTCACAAAACCTGTCTTTCCAAAAACTGTTTAATACCATATACAGTAGATTTCAAATATGAAAGTTGCAACTCTTAATCACTGGAGTTATACAGTATGCTTTTTAAAATTGAGTTTTGAGTCAAATTACACTCCAAAATTACAAATAGAATTGACAGAACCAAGTTGTACTTCTCCAAAGTTTAAAGAACCAAAATCATCTGTGCTGTCGCCCCTCCTAGCCACTCAAATTTTAAGATCAGACATCAAGGATTTCATCATCATCTCATTATCCTCAACATTTATCATTTGCGCATAAACCTGTGTATCAGCAGCATAAAAATGGTAGGCAACACCATGAGCATTCAGCAGAGATGCAAGACTACTGGTATAGACTGTAAAAGAAGTGGTCCCAAAACTGATCCCTGTAGGACTCCAAACTGCAAAGGGACCGGATCTGAAATGGTCCCACCAACCATCACACATCGAGATCCTGAAGTAACAGATGATGATCCACCATGTCAAAGGTTGCAAAGAGATCAAGCAAGACCAAGAGGAAGGACTTTCCCATGCAAGTGTTTATTACTGTACCAGACCATTATGAATTTTACATAAGGCAGTTTCAGCTGAATGATGCTTCCTATAGGCTGACTGGACCAGAGGGATCAATCTATTTCTCTTTGGTAGATGAAGTAACTGATTGAGCATAGCACACACTACAATCTTTGATAAGAATGAGAGATTGGAGACCAGATGATAATTTGACATATTTTCAGTATCAAGACCAGGTTTCTTAAAAGTGGGCACAATAAAGCCTATTTCTCAGATTACAGAAACTTACCCTCTGCAAAGCATTTATTTTGTGATGTACAAATAAAGGCTGCAACATGTTCATGAGCAAGTGATACCTTAGATACATTTATAGGATCAAAACAAGAAAAATCTTCCTTGAATCCTTGGTATAGTGCAGAATGTTGTTCACCCCTACATTACAAAATGATGAAAGAGTGAGTTTTATGGTGTAACTCGGTTGAAATTCAATTAAAAATTCATCATTCTAAGAAACACGATCAAGATATCTTTGTCATAAAAAACAAGGAAAAGTCTGAGGCAAGCTGAGCATCTGAAGTGAAAGAAGACATAGTAGTTCCAGACCTCTGGCCCAACAGCCCATTCACAACTGCATAAAAAGTTTTCTGATCACTACCACAAGAGGCTACTTGACTTCTGTAGTAGTCAACTTTGCATGCCCTCGTTGAACAAACACATCCCTACGCTCAGTCATATACTCTGATTTAGTATGGTTTGTTCGCTGCCTGCACCACTCATTTAATATTTCTATGACCTCTATGAAGAGAATTTATAATTATACGAGTCATACCAAGGAGAGTCATCTCGTACTGTAATGCTCTTCGCGACCTCTTGACAATAACGGTTTGAAATGAACTGGAAGACATCATTATGTTATTTAGTCATCTCCTCAGAGGACAAATCAAAGGACTTGACCCAATTCAAAGAATGATTGACTTCCTGATCAATCCTGGTCTGGTCAATGTTTCTGTAGTTCTTGAAGATAATTATTTTACTGTAAGATGGGGGTCTTGGGGCATTAAAAGAAATGTAATCAAAGCATGGTCTGAGACTGCTGGATCGATCAGGTCAACTTCAACGTCTAATACACGATCATAGTCAGTAGGAGACAAAAGTAGATCTAGAGTGTGTCCAGAAAGATGCGTTAGACACAACACATAATTGACAAAATTGTTTAGATTGATAATTTCCAAGAACTCAAAGAAAAAAGGTTTCAGAGATGGGTTTTCATCAGATTAATGAAAGTCACCACAGATCAACCATCATCTGTTCTTTCCTGAGAAGTCTCAAGAAACAAGTCAAATTCATCCATGAATTCCCTATCTGTACCTGGGTGACCTGGATGATACACAACAGCAACTCTAATAACTTGGTGATGAAGTTTATTAATACCTTCAAAAATTCAAAGGAGCAAAAAAACATTCACTACTAATCAGTCTTATGTTGAGCAGAGCCACAGAGCATATCAGTGCCACTCTGCCACCCGAAGCTCTTGCAGAGGTCTGGGAACATAACGAGAGAATGTGGCCGCAGAAATACTAATATGAGAGAAATAAAGGTTACCATCTCACTCATTGATGGGTCATGTGTTTGTCTCATCTATGGACATATGCATCATATATTTGAGCTCCACATTTTTTTATTAGCTCAATTACCAGGTGTCAATGAATTCACAACATTATGATTTATCTGTCATCTCTCTGTATCTTCTTACATTATACTTCACTATGTGTATGTGAATGAAGCTTTGGTCTTAATGAAAGAAAAACTTGCACTTCTTATTTTTATAAATTCACAATCCATTATTTATTATTATTTTTTTATTTTTGTTTGTGTTTTTGCAGAAGACCCAAGACCTCATGTTGGAGACCAGTTCTTACATCAGAGTTTTGAGGAAGCTCGTGATCAGGTTAACAGAGCTGTCAATGATACCATCAGGTTTGTTGTAGTTTCACTTACTTTAATAATTTTATTTGACTAAGGGTGAGGAGATCTTGTGCAGTGCCCTTGTATCATTGTCCAATGTGGTTTATCTGTTCATTAGCATATAAATTAAAAAGATCTAAATTTATTTTAATCACAGTTGGCATAATCATTCTGTGAATCAAGAGTCTAATAATAGAATTTCTCATTGCATATAGATGGAAAAAAAATACATTTATAACCAGGCACTGGTTCCAAGGAGACTTGTCTGTTGTAGCCATCATGTCTGTGGGTCCTGGCCCAGGCCCTAGCTGCAACTTTGATGGCTGCCATTAATTAAACATTCAGTACATGACATATATGGGAAAACTCGGCAAGGCCAGAGCCCCATATCTGCTGAGTTATCAAGGGTTTACTGTACTGATAAAGTTTTCCATGTCTTTCTCAACTACAGTATATTAGTTAAGGGGCTTGTGTGTGAGCTGCAATTCCTTTCATAGATAACATAGATGGTGAATATTAACTGGTGTACTTTTATTAAATTGATATCTGTGTTGTACAGTGACATGAAATCCTAAACTTACCTTTACTGTACTGATTTTTATTTTATTCTTCTTTGTGGATTCTACACCCTTTGATCTAATGTATATACTGTAGGGGTAAGAGTACCAGTAATTAGTATTTATTGTTATGCCTCTTAGGATGGTGCATTGTTTTACTTTCCAGCCAGTTATTCCAGCGAGACAGAAGCCGTACACCACATCCTCACGAGTTGCTGCGTATTTTCCGTTTCCCTTCTTCTGAAGGACGGGAGATAGCGAGAGCTACAGAAATGATAGAACAGACTCTGAATATTGTAATGCGACATGTGGAATCAGGCATGGTGTTCAACCTGACAAGTGAGTTTGAACTGAAATTATTTTGTACAAATCCAAAAATATTGAAAGGAATTAGTTAAATACTGATAGATAACAGCTGTATAGCTAGAGACATAACTTGGTATTTGTTTGGTTATAGTTATGCTTCCAAAAAGAAGCATTTAGTTGGCACTTTGTCTGTCCTCCCATCCTGTATTTCAGTCTCCCTCTCTAACTTTCGAAGTGTTGAGGGAAATTTTTATGATGTTATTTAGGAAGAGTAATGTTACTGGACAGGTTCACAAACAACTGCAAGCCCCTATCATGAAAGTTAATATCCCACTTTGGGGTCAAAGTTCAAAAGTGAGTACTGTACAGTAATACTATAGTATACCATGATAACTCAGATGAACTGAGTGGAAGGAGTCTAAGGGATGCAATGTGAGTGTTTTCTCACTGGGAAGCTACTGTACTGTACTGTACTGTACATTTTTTAAGTGTGCAAATAGCAACAGTACCGTGCTATATTGCTTATTAAGCCTTTCTTAGTTGAATATATAATCATTCAAGAGATACGATAGAAAATATAAATATTGTTGTACATTTAAAGTGAGCTAAAATAGGAAAATGTAAACAGAATGAGGGCAATGTTATACAGTTATGAAAGAACCTATCTTTTTATTTATTTATTTATTTTTACTAATGTTGTGTTCTTCTTTGAATATTACTCAGAGGAATTACCATCATTTGACTGTAAACTTGTAAACTTATTGGTCTTGTCTTAAGTTCCAATGATATCGATGAGTTTGTCCTCTGATGAGATGCACTTTCACTGCACTGACATGGTCAGTGATTCCTATTTATTTATTATTTTATTTATTTATTTATTTATTTTTTTTTTTTTTCATCACCCTCAGCTTACTTTCCTGGCAGGACTTTAAACTATTATTGCCATTAGTACTAACCATTATTGCTTGATCTGATCATCAATAGAAGGATATTGGTGATAAAATACCCAGCATACCACTGATTAATTATCCATACAAAATGTGCACAGAGTAGGTTTAAGATTTCCAGAATTATGAGATATTGAAATCTGTCCTGTGGAGGTTATATTGTCCAGTATTTTCCTCTGATCTGGGAGCATCCATTCTTCTTAACTACCATAGAAAAGGGTTGTTTTCTCAAAAGGACAGTGTTCCTTCTCTAGGCCTCCCATCTCTTGTTCATGATACTCTCTCAAACAATACTTACTCTGTAAACAGTTCACTTTTCCTGCATCACATCTTTTCCCTATATGAACCTCTTTTTCCTCATCTGCTTGAGCACTTCTTTTTTATTTTATTTTTTATTTTACAGTGGAAACAAAGTCACTTGCTTTATATGTTTGACAGTCAAGTCAAGGTGCAGAGTTAGTAGAATTTTTTGTAATGATACTTTGGAATCTTGGCTTTTCATTCTCAAATACTATTATCAACATGTGTTCAAAAATATCTATATATTGTATCACACTCATAGCAAGCTGAGAAGATTTATTTGCACTTTTAGGTACAGTATAGGAATTTTTATCTTATATTATACAATTAGCAAATTCATTTTACAGTCTATTACAGTACAGTACTGTATTATATAAGTATTTTGTGGAGGTATGGCAGATAAACTCACCTTGCTGCACTCTTGGCAGCGTTCAGCTACCAGGACCTTCTTTCTCCTGAAAAGTTGTTTTTGCTGACAAATCTCTCTGGATGCTTGGCTCACCGACGTAGTGTCTACTGTGATGACATGTGCTTCCATGCAAAGTACCGCACCATAGATGGCACCTGCAATAACTTACGCAAACCTCTGTGGGGCTCCTCACTCACGGGCTTCAGACGTATTCTAAGTCCAATTTATGAAAATGGATTTAATACACCTATTGGTAAGTGTCATGTCACATATATTTAAAGTTGAAAATTATTTTTATATGTGTGTTCTTTTAAGTTATACTTGTTAAGTGCACAAAAATTATTAGTACCTTTAGTTGAATTAATTCAGTTTTATAGGAATGTAGTAAGTGAGGTTACATTATCTTGACTTGTTTATATTACAGATACTGTAATTGTAAAGTTTACTTGTATTTCTAAACCATTAGTATTTAAAGTACAACTTGGGAGGAAATTTACTTATGATAATTATGCCTGAAAGATTTGTTTCAAATTAGAGAGTAATGACATATAGTATTTTCACGGCATGAAAACTGTTTAAAGTATAATCACTTTTTCAGAATTTTTATGTAAAATGTGAGTTCTTTCCTAAGGTATTGGATATGCTTGGTTAGTGGATACTGTCACCTTAGACATTACCTTTGAAGTGGCAGCCAAGATCATAGGCTTCAAATGTTGCTTTCTCTTAACCCTTAGGCCCCGGGTGACGTTCCAGAACATCCACCTATTCCCACATTTTCTATTTACTTTTGGAAAAATAGATTTCTTCTTGATTTATCCATGTGGGGGGGGGGGGTACTGCTGGCTAACGCAAATAATTTTATTGAGTTCGGAGGTAACCCTCTATTATACACAAGGGATTAAGGCCTGTTGGGCCTCTTGTTATTATTGTGCAATTAAACTTAAACCTTGCACATGAGGCCCAATTTGGAAAATATCTTCATATACAGTTAGCGTTTGCTATTCAAGGGGGGTTATGTTCCACGGACCATGCGTATTGTCAAAATCAGGGAATATTATTAGCAACCTTAATACAGTCTCTCCTCGACTTATGACGGGGTTCCGTCCAGACGACTAAGTCGAAAAGGCGGAAATAATACATAGAAATTCTAAAATGAAATACAGTACAGTAAAAGTAATCAATAATGAAAAATGAATAAAGTGTTGCTGTACACTTACCTTTATTGTAATCAGCTGAATGCACATGGGGCCTCAATCATTTTTTAATTAAGCAAGTAGACTATATTAATTGGGTGAAGCAGAGGAGGAGACAGGGCTGGGTGGGTCATCAAGTTCGCTTTCTTCAAACAGGTTAACATACTTGCTTGTTGAAGGTATTGGATCATCTTTAGGGAGTGAAATGCAGCAGTAGTGGGGACTCGAAGATACGTAATGTGAAGAATACTTTATACGACCATGACCGTCGTATGTCCGGGTTGTCGTAAGTCGAATATGTTGTTCAGTCGAGGAGAGACTGTATTGTATGTTTAAAGATACTCGAGTCACCCATAAACACACCCATGTGTTGTTTCCATATAATAAACCTAGATACCTCCATCTGGTTACCAAAAAGTTAATTTCCATTTTATGCTGTAAAAGCTAGATAATGATGTCTAAAATCATGTGAAATGGTAAGTAGCAACTCGAGTCTTATGTTCTGAATCGTAGGAATTGTTGTGTAGCGTCTCCGATTCCATGGGAACCAACTCTGGTATTTTAAATCCAACGTTGCCATGATCTCTGCGTGACCTGGGAGACATATCACTCTGAATTTATTTTATACCACTTTTTTTTTTTCCACCTTTTTTCATACTAGACTTGTGATTATATAGTTCTGGATAGGTAGGTGAATAGAAAAATTTAATTCAGACATAATCATTATTTTTTATTTACTAGCATGTGGCAATTCTAAATAGAATGCAGCTTATAGAGAGGCCTCTGCTCCAACGCAAACATGCTGCTGTGAGTTTCAGACATCACTTACATAAAACAAATTTTACTATTTATTGTACTCAAATATATAGATATTATTCACTGAGGCACTTTTTAGCAGTCAACACATAACATATGCTATTGTGTAAGGCACAAATTTGTATGGTACAGTTTTATAACAAATACGCTGTAACAGTGCCTCTACCCTAAAATAATGAGATTTTTTTTATCTGGATTAGCCCACCTGGGCACAGGTCACTGACCCACATCTGGGCCTGGAGGGGTGGGGGGGGGGGGGGTCATATAATTAACAATAATAATAATAACCATAAATGCAAAAATGAAAAAAAAATCAAGAATGAGAGATGGTATAGAGTATGTATGTTGTGTTGTCAAGAGTAAGAGAAACAACTGAGTCCCTGCAATTGTGTTTAAATGAGGCAGAAAGTCAGATCAGCAACCTAGGACTTGGTCACAATTTTTGTGATGCCATATGACAGCAGGGTCTACCATTAGACAACGCATTATACTTCCAATATCTTCCTTGCTTGATAGCTGTGTACTACCTACATACAGTATATTTACATATATATATACACTATTTAAAAAAGTCTTTCCTGTGTCTTAGTACTTTTGAAGGGTGTGGTATTGTTGGAAGCATGAGCTCGAGCACAGAGCAACGTCACACTGATTACACTGATAGCAAGTGTCTTTACATACTTTGGCTCGGATTTTACTCGTATGGCATACATGACATTTTTTCTGGGAATACTGTATTGCTTTGCCCTATTGGAAGGATTCACTGAAGGGAAATGTCAAGAAGTTAGTTGCAAATGGGAGCTCCATCACTACCGACAACAACGACGGCCAAACACCAACTGAGCGTGCTACGGCATGGACACTGTACACCACGCGGCGACCCAGCCCACGCGACGCTCTTGTATGGGACGGAAACGTTTCGGTCCAAGAAAATACGCACGGAGTTTGAAAAAATTTTGGTACAACTGAGGCCGTCATATGTCCGGATGGTCGTATGTCGAGTAGGTCGTAAGTCGAGGACTACCTGTACTGTAATGTCTTATTAACCCGGCACCAAATAAACCTAAATAATATGGGGATTATGGCGAAATTGAATACTGTCGTTAGGAAAGGATTGTGGTTGACAAAGGGAGAGAGTTGTTGCCCCAGTCCCACCAGCACTCCCTTCCACCAGCCCCACCGACTATTCCTGACTACAGTATATTGTATTTTATTCATATTTATGCATCATATTCGGGTACACACAGACTTGATATGAAACAGTGGATGATGCAGATGGCATATATGTGAAACCAATGATATAAAATGAGAATATATTCTTATATGTGTTATCAACATAAATGTGATATGACATATATCAGTAGAACATGCAATGAAGACCCCTTGTATAGGGAAATAGAGGATAACAATAGAGTGTGAGAGAAAGAAAAGAATAGAATGTTTCAGGTTCAGTGGAGAAATGATGGAGGATATATAATAATGAATAAATGAATGAGAGTTTGGCAGTAACTATTCTGAGGAATAATGCAGCAACACTCCTCTTCACCGTGTGTCTTTATCCACTTCATTCATATCACTGCTTACGGTCTTTTTCTCCTCCTCCTTTTTCTTGATAATTGATAAAAACATACTACCTATCACTTCCACTAAGAGCACCACACTCGAAAAAAAAAAAATACCCTGGCGAAGATAAGTGGAGAGAGAAGAATAATACAACACTGTGCACCATATAGTGATACGGTGCACAGTGCTGAGGGTAGGGAACTGTACCGGGGGAGAGGGTGGTAAAAGAGGGGAATGCTGAAATACAACAATTACTTGAATAAGCATTGGTCATAGGCCTTGGATACCCAGACATGAGCAGAGGTATATTTCATTTGGGTGTCACCCCCAGCCTGTATAGGCAAGTAGAAGCTCAATTGGACACACAAAATTACACAAGCCACAAAATCAGAACCTAGCCTTCTCCCTTTAACTTAAAGAAAAGGAAGAATGCATGTACGTATTCACTCAGGAAGGGATTAATCTATACTTGAATCCTGACTGAACACCTTCATTAAAGTGGATTATTCCTGTATTATAAGACAAAACCTGAAACTTGTAGCATTTATGCAGTCATGTGAGGTCTTAGGACTGACTGTACCAGACTGCATTGCTGGGCTTTTGGTCTTAGAGAAATTGATTTTCAGTTACCTTTCTGTGGAGCAAGTCCTTAAAATATTTTTTTTGTGGGTTGGCATTAGGAAGGGCATCCAGCTGGAAAACTTTACTTCAACATGCCTGATGGCAACCAGGTCACCAGAGCTGTGCCCATCCCCTGGTCTCTGCTGCACTTTCTGGGCTGGTGCCCTGGCGACATCCTACTCTGGTTTTACCCAACAGCTGCCATCAGGTAATCGCAGCCGACCCATGCAAGCGTGGAAAATTACCATAAAGCATTAATCATGATGATGTTGAGAGCCCTTGCCATTATCTCAGACCTTCATCTATGGTTATCATCAGAAGACTTTGCCTAATATAGACTGTGTGGTCCAGGAAAGTATGTGAAATTACTACTAAACCTTAGAAACAAAAGTTGTGGTTTGATGAATGAAACTTTCTTGGTAGGTTGCTATCAAAAGACTGTATGTAATTTATTCCTCCTCCCCCTCCCTTTCTCTTGTTCTTTTGGGAAAATGTGATTCACTAAAGTTTGTGACTAGAAAAGGGGATTGATTGCTGAAATCCATATTTGCATATTTGTAAATGAGGATAACAAACAAGTAACTCGGTTTCCCTTCCTCCTAAATTTGTGGAGAGGCTGAGTAAATAGAAATGAACATAGATTGGCTGTTTTATATTTTTATGGGCAGGTATTTGCAGATACACAGATCCAGATCAAAGGGTCACACATCCATGATAGACTCTGAAGCAACCACCTTATCAATGACTGTCTTTGAAGTTTAGGTAATATACTGTACTGGGCGAGTAGTCATTTTATTATAATTTTATCTTTTCCTTTTTTTTCCTTTCCAGGACTACCTAACACTGACTCGTTAATAAATGAATGAAATGTGGCTGGAAACACGACTCACTTGTCTGTAGTTCTTGACCACAGAATGAGTTTTACAATTCAATTTCCCATTTTTTTTCTTTATCTATAGGTTGGTCAAAAACAAAACGATACCATGGGTTCTTCAAGCCCAGTGCAAGATTGGTTTCATCACGAATTATCAGCACAGAGGAGGTGTCACCAGATCACCATTGTACACATATGCTGATGCAGTGGGGACAGTTTCTTGACCATGATATAGACCACGCTCTTCCATCTATATCTTCAGAAAGTTTTCATGATGGAGAAAGTTGTCAGAGGTAAGTAATTTAAAATTCAACAGCTGTCAACTGCATTATTGTTATTTGTCAACTTGCAATTTCAGGTAGATACACTCTTTTTTTTTCTTCTGCTTCTTTACTGTGTTACATGCAGACAGTCATTCATACAGAATATGTACAAAAAAGTAATAATCAAAACAAATACCTAAAGGGAATACAAATTTCTTATGTGTGTGGGACTTGCTTAACCCTTAAGCCCCGGGTTAGGGTGCTGCTGGCAGTACCCCCCTGCAGGGATAAATTGAGAAAAACAAACATAAGTTTTTCCAAAAATAATTAAAATAATAATAATAAAAAAAAAAGTCGGGAAAATATGCGGACGTTCTGGAACGTCACCCAGGGCCTAAGGGTTAACACACACAGCGGGGTAGGGGGAGAAAGTCATGGGGGATCTCGGCTCGCTGTCTCGTGCGTAGTGACAAGATTGCCAAATGGCAAGGCAGTATTTTTTTTTTCTCATTTATTATTATTTGTATTTATTCCTCACATTTACTGCTACAGTATATATTATTTTATGTACAGTCCCAGTTAAAAGTCCAGTGCCAGGCAGTTTTGGCTAACCTGGTTATGTGATAACGTCGGATACATGCACGCATGAACTCACATGATAGAACTTCCGTGCCAATGGTTTAAAGGGTGTACTGTATTTGGTGCCTAGATTGCCATGTTGCCAGTAATGTCCGGAACAAACCAATGAATACCATGAATAATTACTGCGAACTAAATTGAATGATGAGAACCAATGTAATTACGAGAACAGGTGAAATGCCTTCCACACACACACACACACACACACACACACACCACACACACACCGTGCTACACCGTCTGCTAGACACCTCGATCATGTGAACAATCCATTCTGTGGTGTGTCTATGTACACATCCTCTATGAACTACACCATGTATCAGTGATGAGTTGTCTCATGTGAGTGTCAGGAGGATAGGTATAAAGAATGCTGCATAAATAGATAATTAATTTCAAGCCATAGCCCACACTGTAGAAATTGGTCCAGCCTCCACATGTTTACGGTCACGTGGCCACTCCTGGCTTCTTGATAAACATGCTGCCAGTTGTAACGGGTGTTGTCAGGTCTCCAGCAGTGAAGACGGCCGTCATTGCCCTGAAGTCCAGGTCCTCCCCACATACTGATGAGTGAACTGTAGTCTCCCAACCTGGTGGTGTTCTTCTAACCTATCCCAGACAGCAGAGACCATGTGGTAGATCCCAATTCCATGGAGTCATCACCTAACTGTACTAGCCGAGACCTCCAAGTGCAGCCGCTCCATCGTGGCCGGCGCATTGGTGAAAGGATGGTCGTGAATGTCTGCCACAATCCTTGTGTCATCTGCTGCACTGGTCAGTCTAGGCCGTCCTCATCTGGGAAGATCTGTTAAATTACCAGACACTTCAAACCGCTGTATCAAACACCGCACTGTCGATCTTGAGACTCCCATCTGCCTTGCAATCTTGCTGATACTTAACCCAGAGTTGCTCATGCCAACGAATTTCCCTCTGGAAGGTATCGTGGTGTTGGTGTCCCATGGTTGTAGTTGGTGAAATGACTGAACGGTTGCTGTATAACCACGTTATAACCTCAGGTAAGTTGAAGGTTGTGGTGATTGGCATTAATTGTCCCTAGAATCGTTATTTCCATATTACAACAAACTATTATGTGCAATGATACTGGCATCATTAATAATTTCAATAAGAGAGGGATAATATACCCACCACCACCAGTCTCCATTATGAACCTTTCTCCTATGAATATAGTGTTTTATATAATATCTGTCCTCCCAGCACTCACATAAGAGAAATATTATCACCAATAGGTGTAGCTTAAACTGGAGGAGCACATAGACACACACTAAAATGGATTACTCCCATAATTCAGGTGTGTAGCAGACACAGTGTGTGTTTTATTATTAAAAGTGTGTTTGTAACATAAGTAATTTATTTCTCCTAAGACATTACATACATACAAGTATTACATTAAAACTCGAAAGTATTTTTGTGATAGACATGAGTTATCGAGGCAATGTGTTTCAGTTACTGACTGACAGTGGCCAATATCACTGGTAATGTTACGTTAAAAGGAATACGGATAAAAAGACTCCCATTTTACCACTGATCAGTGATAAATTGTGTAATTCATAGAGGAAATTCACATAGAGACGCCATATAATGGATTGCTCACGTAATTGGGGTTTCTGTCAAATGCCATTTGTGTGAGTGCATTTATGTCTCTGACGTTGCCACATAACTGGACTAGCCAAAACTGCCTGGCACAGGACTTTTGGCCGGCACTGTACAAATGTTAGCTTCTTTCACACACAGGCCATCCTGTGGGCGACGTGACACAATTCAACAGCTTAGCCTGGCAGTCACTGGGGACGGGCAGAATCTCCCACGCATCCCATGTGGATCGCACTTGTTACGCACATCACTTTTTTCATAGCAGTGACATTACAGGAAAGGCATTGGTTTAACGACCATCACAAAATTGATCATTAGCCATCACATAGCAGTAAATTATGTTAATTTTTTAACATTGTGAAACTGATTGAGTGTACAGTATATAGGTCCATCGTATAACAGTCATTGCCTGTACATGAAAAAAAACTAATGTACGTGGATGTGTTATGTGTATTTATACATACAAAAGCAATATGTGTGTTAAATATGAAAGTTCAATGTCTTTTACCCTTTCATGCTGTGAACTAGAAACACTGTACAGGGAGGGGGGGGGGGGGAGGACTTTAAACAGGCTGGGAAGATTGTATTTAGGATTTGCTTGCCCCGGGCTTGTGACTTCTGAAATTTATTTGCCCTGACATATTTTTACTTGCCCTGATATTGTTTGGGAAATTTACTAGCCCTGTTTTTTATATCCATCTCGTGAGCCACCTACCCTTTCATCTCCTGAGCCATCTAACTACACCAACTCCTTCATCGCACCTGCCTGCATGTACGGTACATAATGTAGAGTATGTTGTTATATATGATTTATGTACAGTACAGTAGACCCTTTCATTAAAGGACTTCTCAATGCTGGATATTCCCAATAACGGACGTGTTCTTGAGTGGTATAATTAACTGACTCGGTCAATTGGCGCTTGCTAGATTCAGCATGGCTGACACTGTTTACAAAATGATATAAAACATAACACTGAGCTTATGAAAGTGTTAAACTGATAAAAACCAAAATATTTCCTGTAGGCTCATTATATTAACCCTTAAAGGGCAATGGACAGCATATGATGTTTAGGTTTTTCATGCTATTGTTTCGGTGCGCTCGTGGCTGTGTTGTCTGGTTATTATGGTGATGCTGGCAGCTCCCTCTAGAGCCAGAAAAACGTACTCCCAGTTCAACTTGTGATATCTCAAAAAAAAAACATATATATATATAATATATATATTATTTCCCATATATAATGACTAAATATGAATTTGTGGAAAAAATCAGCTTCTAATAGTGTAAAAAATGAAATACAGTATATCAATTAGGGCACATTTTACATGTATTTGAACAACATTATCTTCAAGTGATTTGCTCTGTTTTCTATGTCACAAAATATACCCCATCCTGAGTGGAAAGTGCACCTTAATATACCCTTCCTTTAAGGGTTAATGGAGCGGTATTTTTTATTTTATTTTTATTTTTTTAATTAATAAAACAAAATTTCAATGGAGTTTGTGTGAGTGTGTGGTACAGTTTCTTCGTACAGTACCTTCCATGTCCTCCATTGCATTGTACAGCTATTTCACTTAACTTATTTTTGCCCAATAAAGAATATTAGAAACTTGTTTTTTTCTTTATCATATCAAGACTTTTTTCCTGTAGAAACATATCTGAGCTTTTATAATGGGAGGTGGTGGAAAAATGTGATGTAATTTAGGAAGGGTTTTCAGGAACGGAGCCCTGTCATAAATCGGACTGCTTGTATAGTAGCGAATATCAGGGGTCTACTATATTTTTATTTTTTTTTATGTGTATTTGAATAAACTACCATTAAGCAGGGGGTAATATAACAAGTAAAAAGCGAAATGGTGAAGTAGCAACAGGAGGAACGTATCCTCCCTTATTCCATTTGATGCTTATGGGAAAAATTTCTTTGATTAAAGTCGTTTCAATAACTGTTGCACTTTTCAGGAACACATCCCAACGTAAACCAGGGTATTACTGTACAATGCACTAGCAGATGGACAAATTTTCCAAGATCTTCACATGTTAAAGGTCAGAGAGAGAGCGCATGGTGCACTTGCATCTCAAACCACACACCACCATGCCACACACTGCAAGGCGGGGGTACTAGCTCCATGTGCAGAGGGATAATATGGTCCTGTAAGCATCACATGTCTGCTCTCCTTACCCCATAAACTGTTGCCCTTAAGGAGTCTTTACCAAGATTTTAGAGGAAAGCGAGTCATATTACTGTAGCTTGAAAATTTATATTCTCAAGTGTAAAAAGGTAGAAAGGGGAGCTTTTGGATATGTGTGTTGAGGGTGAAGGCTCATTATCTTTTATGGCTAGAGCTATCAAGTTTAATGAATCAATCGGCAGGCAATGGAGGTAGAGCTAATTGACACTTTTAGAGCAAAGCCAAACAACTGACCATTAGTTGTGGGTTATGCTTATACAGGGAGGTAATATCTTCCCTCCGTAACGTGTCCAGCATAATGAGGGAGCAAGAGGCACGACCCAAAATAGGTATTTTCTAGCTTTATGCTGTAGCTTTTATGTGATTATACTCAATCAAATGTAAATTTAAGCAAGTTTTGGGATAAATGAGGTGGTTAAATGAATGTTTTGCTATGTTAACAGTAATGTTAGGGCAAATGTGGAAGGTTATTTGGGCCCCAACCCTAGTTCCTATTTTCCCATTTGAAATAATGATTACACCAAGGGTTAAATCCATAAAAAGTCATATTTTTATATGTCATAAGTGTTAAATACATACACTGAGAACCCATCATGAATAAACCAAATCGTGAACATCAAGCCCTCATGTGTTGAGGGTTTACTGTATCGCTCTTCCATAAGGAGGTCCCCTTGTTGCTTCATATAAGTCACTACCACCCATCACCAGCATGCCCTTTCTAATAAATTATGTGGTGCCATCTTCTCTGTTCATTCATTCATAATGTTGCTTCTTGGAAGTCTAATTGTCTCAGTTTATTTCAGTACATCTTGAATTAGTTTTTCTTATATTAATACCTGGATTTCCTCTACATAATGCTGACTATTTCAACAATCATATGCCTGTGAAACAAATGGAAGCAAAGGTGGCTTCAAAAACTTTATCCAAAACTAATGTAAACTTATAATACAGTACCAATATATATATCACTACTTTAGAAACCAGATTTATTAATGATTACTCATAAAGTATTCTTCTGACCTGAACATTGAACAAGGAATGAAAAATTAGGCACTTTATGTTCATTACATATTTACAGAAAACATTATTTCTGTAACTGCTTTCAGGTCATGTGATTATGCATCACCTTGTTTCCCAATTGAGATTCCTCCTGATGACCCACGAATCCGCCATCATCGCTGTATGGAGTTCACCCGCTCTTCTGGTATCTGTGGCTCTGGGATGACTTCTGTGTTTTTCAATACTGTATTGCCTCGGGAACAGATCAATCAACTCACTTCTTATATTGATGGTTCACAGGTAAGTCCACTCATAAACTAGATAATGTATAACTTTGTCTGGCTGAGACACTCCTTCTGTAGTAACAAGTATAATTAGCTTTCTGCATTTTTTAGGGTTACTTTGCAATTGCAGAATTCACAAATTTGGATACCTTGGTACACTGGGAAAAAGGGGGTTATATTTCCAGGTCAGACTGAGCATAGGGGGAAAAGTACATACTATCTTCTCTTTGCAACCACTCAGGAGCAACAGTCTGGTGAGTCATTCAGTACAATAGGTGATGCACCACCTTGTAGGTGCCACATTTTGTGATTAAAGACTGAACTTGAAATATGTTTTTACCAGATAACTGTCACAATAGTATGTTGGAAAATTAAGTACTGTGCATATTAAATGATAAACACTGGGCACCAGATAGACATTTAACTTCCAAAATCCACAGCAGAAGATTTACAAAAAAGGACATACAACATTTTTTACATAACCCTTGGAATATACTGGATGTTTGCTATAATTTCCAGTCCATTAAGATGTCTGTGGTGACCCAGACCTTTCAGTTCTCTCACCAAAACACAGGCAAGTGATGTTTGTTCATCTCCTAGAGCACACATGGGTTCAAGCATGATACAGCAGCCTGAACGAGACTATACACTTCCCTGAGGCATTGGTCCAGGAGAGAAGGGATAACATACCCTTCACTATCTTGAAGTCAGGAGCAAACCTTTCCTTCTTGGATGAGAAACTTGTGGAAGGCTGCATTATTTTTCCTAAGAACTAAGTCGTTTACTTTATGTACAGTTGACTCGTTCTAACCAAATTGCCTTCCCACTGCAGAGGCACTCACACCTGTAGCCAGCCTGTCAACACATTCACTTTTATCTCTAAATTATGACATTCTTCTATTTTTTCTTACATTCTTGCCTTCCCCATTAATTTTGTAATTAGAAGCCATGACTAAGTGGAAGAAATAGGTAAAAACTAACACAAGTTCATAATAGCCAGCTGAGAGATGCAGCAAGGTGTTTGCAGTTTGGGAACTGCAGTAGGAAAGAAGGACAGAGCAGGTACTTGGACTGGCATGCCTCTGCTGTACTGACAAGCCAAATATAACATCACACCACCTCTTTATGTCCTCAGTGTTGGAATGAGAGGCAAAGTGGGGTTAGGGTGATGGATTTGTAGATACTGAAAGTCAGTGAGTCGTGCATAAGGGTTAGTATATTTTAGGCCATTCATAAATACTTGGAACTCATGAATACAGAGGGTTTATTGTACACAGGTTAATATCCATGATTTGCTGAACCCAGACATATGAGTGAATGACTTTGAGTATTAGTTTATGCTTTCACATCTTATCTGGTTTCTAAAAGAAACCCATTGGGCTCAGCAGTTACTGCTAAATTCTGAAAGCATTTAGTCCCACTCTCATCATCATGAGTGGGGTTGTTAATTGTCAAAAAACACCAATGTTTAATCAATCCCTTCAATTCCAGCCACCCAAGTAAGCTGTATGAATATTAACAAGACTCAGTCTAGTCTATGAGCAACCAAGTGCTTTTACACAAATGATTTTTGATAATTGCCAAGTTTGACTGTTGCAGTCCCAGGTGTTGTATAGGGGCAGGTGTGTTATTATTGTGTTACAAGAGTGTTTACAATTGTCTTAAAGAGTTGTTTGTTTATCTTGTCTTCCAACTTCACCTACTGTATGTTAAGAAATATGTGTATCTATTCCTTTACCTGGGCATGTGATTTAAAGGAAATATTGTAGTTACAGTATACTACTGGCAATACAGCTGCAAGATAGTGTATAAACCACTTTTGTGATTATATGCTTCAATTACTGAGAGTGTTGCTAATGGCATTGGTTTAATTCTGCTGGATTGCACTTGCAATGTGGACTTAATTTCATGGCTGCTCTTATTTTAGGAAAAGAGTTGATATCTTACCTAACAGGTGTGAATAGGTCCAGCATTATAAGCTGTGGAATGTGGGAGATCTGTCAGTACAGGGCAAAGAGGGACTGGATGTACTGGTTCCTGTCTCATTTTAAGTAGCTCAAGATAGTGATCCTGAGGTCAATTTCACTTAATGGGTGAAATTTTAGTTGTACCATTGGAACTACTATCTGATGTAGGTGAATGAGTTTTGACCAAATTTTTTTCCTTGTTCAGATACTACTGATATACAGCGTATCTATACCTTCAAACTTTTTTTCCGGCCACCATTGAACATACTGGTTTGCAACTGTCCATCTATCCAGCTGTACTTTTGTCCATTCGTTCCTTCCCATTCAAGTCAGTTAGCAGGATTATTCAAAAAGTAACCAGTGTAGAACAGTAACATTTTGAAGTTTTATAGGCATTCTTAGGTTAGGTATGAAGCCGTTTGATTTTTTTCTTCTGTTCTACAAGTCTTGTTTGGCAGATCTTAAATTAATAGCCATACTTCTACTCTTATACCATTTTGATATTTTTTGTTCCTTGGTAAGCCTTCTTCACCCATAACTAGTCATTATCATTCAAGTACGTGATCACCGATATCACCATCTCTGGTCATTCACGTACTAGAACGTTTTCCAAATATACTTTTCTCCCGCCATTGAAACTGAGTCTAGCTACCATAATCTTTTGGCTGGTGGTGTCTGGCATCTTGTGTAAACCTTTCCCACCACTTGACTTTGAGGACCCCCCCCCAGCAGGGAGCCCCACCCTCCCTTCTCTCCCCACAGTCAAGGCCGCGGGACTCCACAATAGAGTCTCGATAGCCATGGCACATGAACATAACTTGTCATTCTGTCAGGATGAGATATACTCTGAATTATTTGGTAGAGGTGAAGATGAACATGGTATTGACAGAGAAGCATCTTATATTGAAGGTGATGATAATGATAGTGACCTGGACTATGTGTTTGAACAAAAGGAAAGTGACAACAATGAGTGGGAATTGAAGGAGAGAGGGTTGCTGCTCTCCTTATCTCCAGGAGCATTCAGTACTTCCTAGGCTTGGCAATAGTTCACCAGTCCAGGATTTAAATGCTGCTCAGCACATTTAAACGTGGTGAGCTGCCACTTTTACTAGTATTTCTTGTTTTCTTAAGTCATTTTGGGGTGTTTGGGCCATAAAACAAAAAATTGGTTTTTACCAATCGGGGGGGGGGGGGGGGGGGTGTACCATGTATGTATAATAATCTGACCTTTTACGGGTTAAGTACCAGCAGAGGTTGTCATCTTCAATGTTTATTGTATTATTGTATGCAGAACAAAACTAAATTTGTTACATTCTAATTTTTGGTCAGGACATTTGAGGTGAAAGTCAATATTGGACATACAATCTAATCAGGCTTTTCACATCTGCTCTGAAACATTTTAATCCAAATGAATAACATGATGAAACATTTTTAACACAGGATGCAGCACCACCAGGTGATATATTGTGTATCCATGTTGTTTTGGGGTCAAAGTTCATCCTGCATGTGAATAATTCTTTGAGTCTCTGATCCAGAATATATTAACAAATGATAGTAACATCATAAAACAGTAGCATAATGTACATCCCTACCAGATGATGTGTCATGTGTCTTAAAGGTCAAGGTCACAGTTGGAGGTCACCGAGCATATAAGATAGGCAGTTCATGTGTGTTGTGTAAATTTTAATCAATAATGATATCATGAAATATCAACACAATACAGTAAAGACTACTACCAGACACCAAGTGACTCACTGTATGTTAATCATGATGCCAAGTGACTCAGGTGCTCATAATGAAGCCAAGTGACTCAGGTGCTCATAATGAGGCCAAGTGACTCAGGTGCTCCTAATGACCACAAGTCAGATGACTAATATTTACGATTACTGATGCTGAATGACTCTCCAATATATATATTCCCATTGATTAGTTGAAACGAGTAATTCATGAATGGATTTTTCACAGATTTATGGGTCTAGTGCTACAGAAGTACGACTCCTACGCAACATGACTCATAATCGTGGTCAGTTACGACACGGAATTTTCATGCCATCAGGAAAACCCCTTATGCCATTCAGTGAAGGTGCACCTGTAGATTGCCGAAGAGATTTAAGTGAAAGTGGCATAGACTGTTTCTTAGCTGGAGATATTAGAGCAAATGAACAGGTGAGGTTTGAGTTTTTGATACAGATTGAAATTTATATAATGCTATTTGTAGATTGTTCCTCTTAACTGATGGTAGTCATTTTACATTTAAAAAAAAATACGAACCAATGACTTGCTGTATACAGAAGAAGTCCAAAAATCCGGACTGCTTGGGGATTGGGTCGGTTCGGATTTTCCGGATTCTCAGGCAGTATTTTTAAAATTCAAATTTAAGGAGGAATAAAGAAGAGATGAACAGGTACATTTTGATAGTTTATTCATTAGCAAATATAGCATGCCTCATTTATCAAAACGAGCAGTTTTAAAGAAAAAGCTGTGAATTCTAGAATTTTATTCTTTGCCTTTTTTATATCATAAATTGTAGACTTTCCAATGTCGTATGTTTCCATTAGAACAGTGTTGCTCACACCACGTTCTAGTTTCTTAATTATTTCAAGTTTGTCACTCAATTTTAACGTGCTCTTCTTTCTCTTCACACAACGAAGTTTATCTACTTCAGGATCCATTATTATGGGCTTGTACAGTAGTACAGTCAACCCTCGCTTTACGCGGTCCCACTTTACGCGTTTCCACGTTTACGAGGTATGCTGCCGAACACGGAATGCTCACTTTCCGCGGTGTGTGTACCCTTTTTCGCGGAGAGCGGCGCGAGCAGGGTGCGCACAAGGTCGCCCAGTCATCAAAACATTACCGAGTTCTTCACCCACCACCCACCACAGCCGGCCCAAGTCATTGATAGTGAGGATATGGACTTAGAGGGGTTTGACAAAGAGGCCCTGCAAGCCTCTGTGGTGGACAGTGATACAATTGATACAAGTGATACAGGTGAGGGCCAATAATCTGCCCTCTGCCTCGGAACCAACCCCCCATCCCCGTGTGCCCAGCCATCTTTTCTACTAATGTAAGTGTTAGAAAACCTAATATTATTGATATTTCTCTTAATTATTAATTGTGTGTGCATACCATCATAAAATTTAGAAGTTATTTTTACTACAACGTAGGTATTGTGTCTGAAAAAGTGGAGTTTGGGGGCCGGCCCGGTCTCTATTTCAATTAATCCCATATCTTATGTTGTTCACTTTACGCGTTTCTCACTTTACGCGGGCCGCCGTGGGTTCAATTGACTGCGTAAAGTGAGGGTTCACTGTACTCTGTAAATGGAAAGAGTAGAACTCAAAATTACATATGTTGTCACAGTTTGATTGCTCGTTTTAAAGTGGCGACCACGTGGTCGCTTGTTGTCGCTGTGCAGCTGTGGTGCTCACGTATGCGCACATACACACAAAAGCCCGCTAAAAATAAAAAAAAAAAAAAAAAAAATAGTTTGAGTTTTCGAAAAGTCTGGATTCTCGGGTGGTCCGGATTTCTGGCATCCGGATTTTTGGACTTTTACTGTATAATGTGTCATGTTATATAGCTAAGCATCGTCTGATGCATTTCCTAACATAAGTTACTTGTACTTGTTAATGTTGTAGTTTTCCTGCAGGCTGGTCTGACTGCCATGCACACAGTGTGGTTTAGAGAACACAACAGAATAGCTGAAGCCTTCAGTCAAATCAATCCTCACTGGGATGCTGATACTGTGTTCTATGAAGCTAGAAAGGTATGTGATTTTTATATCTTCAAACTCTCATTTTTGCTGAGACAGACAAAGAGAGTGAAAGGTGTTTTGATTGCCTTTTTTGGGGAAATTAAAAAAAAAAGTTCCAGCATATTTTTGAGCAAATTTCGTTGAGTCACAATGTAAACAGAACCTCATGTTCGTCATTCTTACAATATTCTAGTTTTCAGTTTGTATTTTCCCATTACACTAGACCCTGAAGATAAGGATGAACTGTGTGTATTGGTGACAATGTTTAGTTACCTAGATCAGACATATCTAACAAATTTTCGTGGGTGTTATATGGCAGATTAATAGCGCTGACAAACTTGCAAGTTTTCATTAAGAAAAAAAGTTGTCAGTTTAGATTCTCATAAGCAAGGGTCCTTGTCATTTCTTTTCAGTTTGGATGAAATCAGCATATTGAAAACACTTTGACTTCAAAATAAATCCATTCAAAAAGATTTTTTGAAGTCAGCACAATAATACCTTCATGATTTACAGATTGTTGGAGCCCAGATCCAGCACATAACATACACTCATTGGCTGCCACACATCATAGGACCACAGGGGATGGAACAGCTTGGAGAATACAGAGGCTACAACCCTGACCTGGAGCCCACAATTAGTAACGTCTTTGCTACTGGTGCTTTTAGGTAACATTTATTAATGGGTAAATGATTACATATTACTTTCATATTATTAATGATAATTTAGTTCAAAGTGTATAACAGTATTTGAAATATAGGATTTTATGTAACTTTCCTCTGAAGGTTAATGTTGAGGCCATCAACAGCCATTTTGGTTTTTAAGTCTGTACAAGTGGGAGGTATTTATTGGATATATGGGATGGATATTCTGTATCTAATTTGAAAATGGATATCACATCAAATCATAATTTGAATGAGGAGAATGTATAGAAAAAGATTTGTATCAGTAATGATTAAATTGAGAATATATTGAAAAATAAATTCATAGTACAATTGAGACTGTACCTCATTGTAGTTAAACTGGTGGTGGAAAAAACACTCATAAAGGACAGTTTTTATGAAGACTGTGTTCATGATTTGTATTATACTCTAGCTGTCGACTCCAGGGTTGTAGATGTGACTTTAGAGATTGTCTTCACTTTATCAGATAACACATAAAGTACAGTAGAATATGAAACTAGTACGTGACTTACCCTTTCCTTAGGGGTATCACATGTAATAATGAGATATTAGAGTAACTCACTATGGACATTTCTTTTCTTGGTCTCTTCAGAAAAGTGAAGATTTGCAAAATCAAATTGAGGCAAAATTTTTCTTCTGTTAATCATTGAGGAGTTCACCTTCAAAAGTGTGTGTGTTTGCCCATGTGAGTTAATTGGGAGAGTCTTTTGGTATGGGATCCTTTGTGTTATCCTTACCTTGATCACATCTAAAATTTTGCACCTGCCAAAAAGAAAGAACTGGCCTTGTGAAATCCTAGCTTAGGGTTGGGGAAGTGTGAAGACGTTACCTTGATCCAACTACTGTACTTCACTTTGATCTTCCACTCGTTGTTAGGACTATAATTGGCTCACAAAGTCTATGGCTTGTTAACTATGGCTTAGGAAGTTTGAAGTAATAAAGGAGATTTACTAAACCAGCTTGAATCAATAGTTGTTCAACCAGTTTTGGTGCTGTTGACCAAGAACAACAACAATACCACTGTTACACTAGTTCTTCAGCTGTACACTTGCTATATAACAGTATGAGAAATGTATTTTAAGGTGTTATGTATTCCTCCCCATCCATAAAATGGAGCGTCAGAAGCTCAATCCCTCCTTTATGCAAATTCTTTTTTCCATCCTTTGCAGATTTGGGCATTCTTTGATCAATCCAATTCTCCATCGACTTAATGCTACCTTCCAGCCAATCCCTGAAGGTCATTTACCACTGCACAAGGCTTTCTTTAGCCCTTGGCGTATTGTACAAGAAGGTGGAATTGATCCACTTCTCAGAGGTCTATTTGCAACCCCTGCAAAACTCAAGGTAATGCTATTGACTCAAATTGAACTAAGGAAGAGGCTTTGTTCAAAAGTTACTCATTATTTACTAAAGTAGAAGAAAGAACTTATGGTAGAGGAAGGTAGGTTATGGTGATTATAGAACCATTAAGTTTAACCCTTTCAGTGCGATGTCATTAATTTATTAGGATACAGTGGTCCCTCGGTTAACGAGCACAATCCGTTCTAGAAGGTTGCTCGTTAACCAAAAACTCGTTAACCAAAACCATTGTTTCAATGGGTTTTTGGGTAATTGGTTCCAGCTCACCGAAAATTGCCTAAATTCAACAAAAAAAGTAGAAAAGTACACTTACTTTGAGGTGTGTATGTAGAAGGCTCCTGGATGATGATGATGAGAATTAGAATGGGGGTGGAGGAGAAGGGAGAAGAGAAGGCATTGGGGTGGAAGAGAAGTCACCCCATGGTGCCATTTCACCCATAAAATTTTAGTTCTCTTGGTATAATTCAAGATTCTTTTCTTTAAATCAACACTGCACTGCATTATATATTGTCAATATGTAAAATAAATATCAAAATGACCAATAATTTGCTTGTAAACACAGAAATAAAGCGTTTAGTTGAAGAGAGTCTCAAGCAAGATGTTACCTCCACTGAAAAGACACCAAGACTGACACCTGTATGCTGTGTTGGCAGGCTGGATGGCGTGCCACAAACAAGTGCCCTACCTTCAATTATGTTCAATAATTGTTAAAATGACTAAAAAATTTAATATTAAACTTTTAAAATTATTGAATAGTATAAACTTCTTGATATTTACTAAAAGGGTAAGGAATTTAAGCCCTAAAACCGATTACTGTATTGGCAGACTAATACTATAGCTGGTGGACCGCCAAATGCAAGCTAAAACATGTGGAGGTCGGCTCGTAAGAAACTCGTTAACCGAAGTTAAGAATCTTATGGAAGGTAACTCGTTCACCGAAATCTCGTTAACCGAGGCACTCGTTAACCGAGGGACCACTGTATCCTGTGTGCGGACATTTTGAAAAATTACAAACTATTTCTTTTATACAAGTCCAGTAAACCCTCGCTCTTCCGGACCTATCATATCCAGATTTTGGTTGGTCCGAACTGATATCTGGATGCGACAAATTCCTCTCTCTCTCTCTCTCTCTCTCTCTCTCTCTCTCTCTCTCTCTGTGTGTGTGTGTGTGTGCCGTGTTTACTACCCACTGCTAAAATGAACCCAGTTCGCATCATCTACTGAACCAAGCTGTGAGGTGTTATGGTTGTTTTTCAACTCGTATTTTTGGGTAGATATATGTAACTTTCTTCATTTATTTTTACTTTGTCACATGCACACACCATCCTACATATATACAGTATTGTGAAAAAAGTAAAAGAAATAATTGTCCTAAGGGCAAACACATAAGGGAATACAGTGGTCCCTCGGTTAACGAACACAATTCGTTCTACAGAGTCATTCGTTAACCGAAAATTTCATTAACCGAATCCATTGTTTCAATGGGATATTGGGTAATTGGTTTCAGCTCACAGAAAAGTACATACAAAGTAAAGCCAAAAATGCATAAAGTCAGAAAAACTCCTAAATCCCCCGTGAATGTTAAAAGTCCGTGTACTATTTCCGCCCCCCCCCCCCCCCCCCCCCCCCCAAAAACCCTGGCCCCCCCACGTCCTTATTTACCATAATACCTGTGTGTAGTTCGAGTTTTTAAGACCAAATTATTTTGCAAAAAATAGTTTCGTTAGGTAGAAAAATATTTACCAGTAACTACCAGTAAACAATGGAAACGACGCACCAACGCACCACCAGCTGTGAGTGTTGGTACAGTCGCCAGGGCAGATCTCTTGCGTCATCATAGCTAGCCAAATGCATGGTATGGTATACACAGGACGATGTAAAACAAGGACGATGTAAAACAAAGTATTCATTTGTTAAAGTTTATTTATAGATACTGTACATAAATTTTTGTTCATTACATTTGAAACATCAATCTTTGTTAATTAAATTTGATACAAAAGAAAACTACGATACCGTATTTTCATTAAAATATTACATCACAAGTATATTTGACCTTAACTGTGACTGAATGAATATATTCTCAGAAATAAATATGGAAATGTAATATTTTGGCTGTAATGACATACATATTACTGTACAGTGGAAAGTGGGATAAAATTATGAAAACAATGACTCGCTTTCTTTCGTTGTTCAAAAGATTTTACCGTAATAGCTTTTCGAATGGTTTTCAGTTAAAAAACTGTTGAACTGTACTCGTACTGTATTACAATAATATTCTATCCTATCATTAGCCTTATAATCCCACAACTGAAAACCATTCGAAAAGCGATTACGGCAACATCTTTTGAACGAAAGAAAGAGAGAGTCATTGCTTTTGTCACAATTTTATCCCACGTTCCACTGTAATACATACATCATTTCAGCAAAAATATTACATTTCTATGTTCTCAGAAATAAATGGTAGTTTTGTTGAAACGTAATGTACAGTATTTAATATTAAAATGCAAAAATAGCTATAAAAACAATTAATACACCCGAAATATACTGGCTGGCATCTCCACTCGTCCCTGCTCCTGCGTCCAAGGTCACCTCACCACTCCTCCCAACTCGCTCCCTCCCCTCCCTCCGCACCGTCACTACTGCCGACAACAAACACAAATGTTTTGTGAATAACTGCACCTCCACTTCCTATGTACAGTACTTGTACTGAACTGTACTGTGCTGTGCATTTTTACAAACAATAAACATGGCAAGAAAAGCTATTAAAAAAAGAGATAAGAATTTCACTTCACTTTACTGTACCGTACCTCTCCTCAGCGACAGGGCGGGGGTCATCGGGCTCATCGTCACTCAATTCCATAACAGGTGGTGAAGTGGGGACGACTGTGGATTCAGCTGCTTCCTCACTGTCCCCAGTGATTGATGGTGATAAATCTCTCCTTCGGTGATCAAAGAACATGGTGATGGGGAGTTGTCTCTTTCTTTCATTTCTTCCATGATGTTTTTGTATGGAGCGAAAACGTCATCCATCCCTCGCATGAATTTCAGGGCACGCACCATGGAGGGGTCCATACTATAGGCCAGGTTTTTCAGTGCCTCAATATTCCTGGTCATCTCCCCCAACTTCTCCAACGTTATTTCTTGGTGCTCTTCCTCTTCCTCTTCCTTGCCTGAGTCTACTAACTCCTGTAGATCCTCCTCGGTCAGCTCAGTGTCGTACTCTTCAATTAGCTCCCTAATCTCGTCCTCTGCCATGTCCCGGAAGCCTTCAGCAGCCACTTTCCGTGACAGTGCCAGGGTCTTTCTGAATATTTTCATTAAAATCCATCAAAATCATTTTCCTTGTCATCGTCTTAAGCACCAAACAGCTCCTCCCAGTCTTCTCCTTGAACAGGGCTAGAGGGTACGTGTTTTTCGAATTGTTTTCAATTAAAAAAATGTTACAACACATGTATATTTTACCTAAACTGTGCCTGAATGTCAGTAGCACCAGGTGACGTCGTTGATTATATGTTCAAAGTCCGCGTGTTAAATGGACTAAAAATGAAGTATATATATGTACCTCGCGTTTCATACCAGCTGGATTCGGTAAAATGCTACTGACACCACATAAGAGGCACGGGCAGTTTCCCATTGAGGTTCACGGCGCCATCAGCTCGATGAACAGGCTTTGTGTGAAATATAACAGAGTCTAGAACTGCTTTTAGTGTCCTTGTGGTCTAGCCGGTAAGCGCTCCCTAGTCACACCCAGTAGGTCGAGGGTTCGATTCCTTGCTGGTGAGGTCGTTGATTATATGTTCAAAGTCTGCGTGTTAAATGGACTAAAAATGAAGTGTATATATATATATATATATATATATATATATATATATATATATATATATACATATATATATATATATACATATATATATATATATATATATATATATAGTATATATATATATATATATATATATATATATATATATATATATATATATATATATATACTTCATTTTTAGTCCATTTAACACGCGGATTATGTATATATATATATATATTTTCTTTTACTCTTATATCACTTCTGTAATGTGATGCAGGTGATTAATTTTTATCTCTTTTGCAAAATATATGACGTTTATATTCAAATTATTCGCTGTCTTGCAAGGATTCCAGCAATACAAATTATAATCTCCTAACTTTAGTCTGAGATATTATATAAGATAAAAACTGTAAGCCTAAAACCAGGGCTGGGCGAGAAGGAGGGAACAAGCGAGCGAGCAGGGGTGAGGTGATATGTTTGACAGTTAGAGCCGAAGGTCTCATGTGTGTTTATTTAACAGTCCTTAAGTGACTAAGCTTCTCTCATTTTAAAATGCCAGTGAAATGACCTGGGTGAATATAATTTACATTGCTGGGATTCTTGTAAGATAGTGATTAATTTGATTATAAACAAGCTATAATTTGCACGAGACATAACTATTTTCGTACCATATTCATTTAGTACTTGTACAGTACAGGTCATTGATTTCTTTTATGTTTCTTTTAGTATGGTGTGTGCATGTAAATGAATGAAATAAATGAAGAAATTTATGTAAATCTACCCAAAAATACAATTGAAAAATTTTAATTCATGCAAAATATATGACCTTTACATTCAAATTATTCACTGTCTTGCAAGGATTCCAGCAGTGCAAATTATATTCTCCTAACTTAAAGCCTATTGTATAACCACCAAACCCTTGCTGGGAGGTGGAGTTGGGGGAGGGAGGGGAGGTGACAGTGACATGTTTGACAGTTAACGCCAAAGGTCTAGTGAAGTATTTATTTGTTTATTTATATCCTTTAGATTGAGTTTTTGTTTTTTGCTTATAAAATGTCATCGAAATGACCGGGTGTTTCTCAGGGTTGGAAATTCAGTTCTGATCTGGAACTGTTTACAATTAACAGATCCCTTTTGAAATATGTTTTGGGTCTTAAAGATTAACCTCTCTTTTTTATTGGATTTTGTGCACCTTTTGCAGCCCTTTAGTGAAAGATATATAAGAAGTTCATATATTTAGATTTCTTGAAATTTGTTAAGTAAGTTTGCCAAAATTGATGCTGTTTTTTTCCTATTGCAGATGCCTGGCCAGTTTTTAAACACAGAACTGACTGAAAAGTTGTTTCGTGCTGTACATGAGGTAGCACTTGATCTTGCATCACTCAATATACAGAGAGGACGTGATCATGCTCTACCAGGCTACATAGAATGGCGAAGAGCTTGTAATCTTTCAGTGCCAGAAAACTTTGATCAACTTAGATCTCACATATCATCAGTTAACATTAGAAACAATCTCAAGCAGTTATATGGCCATCCAGGTAACAATCTAATATAAACAATTGTAATTACCTTTTTCCATTTGTTGCCACTATCAGTTTCATTAGATTGTGTTGTTTTATGTAAAAAAATATACAGGTAGCATATACCATTATTGAAAAAAGGATATATATACAGTATTACCCCGCTTTACGCGGTTTCACTTTACGCAATTTCTCATATACGCGGTGCCTCGCCAGAACCGAACTTTCACTTTCCGCGGTTCATCTACCCATATACGCGTGAAGTATAATTTTTTTTTTTTATTTAGCTCATAAAATTCATACACATTACCCAGCCAGAATATAATTTACATTGCTGGAATTCTTACAATTTGATGATTATTTTGAATATAAACATCATAGATTTTGCATTAGACATACAAATTTTAGATCTAATGTTTACTCTGAGTAAATATGTTATCTTTTGTGCAAAATATATGACATTTATATTCAAAATATTCCTGGTCTTACAAGGAATCCAGCAATGTCAATTATATATCTTCAGTTAATAAAAGAAAAAAACATTCTTCACGACACTATCTGTCAATCAAAGTACCCCACCTTGCCTACCCCCTTCTTCCAACCGTGCCAGATGGTCGGTCCGTCCGAACCCTCCCTACAAGAGAAATGTAGGGTGAAAAAACTAAATTTTAACATTAGTAATAAATAAAACCTCAGATTAAAGTTAGGATAATATAATTGACATTGCTGAATTCCTTGTAAGACCAGGAATATTTTGAATATAAATGTCACATATTTTGCACAAAAGATAACATATTTACTCAGAGTAAACATTATATCTAAAATTTGTATGTCTAATGCAAAATCTATGATGTTTGTATTCAAAATGATCTTCATATTGTAAGAATTCCAGCAATGTAAATTATATTCTGGCCGGGTAATTTGTATGAATTTTATGAGCTAAATAAAAAAAAAAAAATTATACTTCACCGCATATTTGGGTAGATGAACCGCGTTAAGTGAATGTTTGGTTCTGGCGAGGCACCGCGTATATGCGAAATCGCGTTAAGTGAAACCGCGTTAAGCGGGGTAATACTGTATATATATATATATATACTATATATATAATTCTTTCTCTCTCTCTCTCTCTCTCTCTCTCCATGAGCCACATTCATTATTTACAATGACTGGTTGTTGTATGTTATCATAAATTTTGTTAGGAAATGTGGACCTCTGGGTTGGCGGCTTGCTGGAGGACCCTGTTGAAGGTGCCAGAGTAGGACCAACTTTCCTCTGTCTTCTTGTTGATCAGTTCAGGCGTTTGCGTGATGGTGACAGGTCAGTTTTTTCTTTTTATTATGGTGATAATTTAAAAGTGATGTCATTAATACAGTGTTTTGTATTATATAACTATTAATGCCATATAACTTTTGGGTATTATATCTTAATGCTAGTCCATGAAATTTTATACTTATAAATTTATCATATTGTATGTACAGTATTCTATTTAAAGTTTCTTCAAATATATATATATATATATATATATATATATATATATATATATATATATATATATATATATATATATATATATATATATATATATATATATACTCCTGAATTATTATTATTATTATTATTATTATTATATTATACACATTAATGATATAAATATTGCAAGCAGATTCTGGTATGAGAATCCAACTATATTCAAGACTGAACAATTGACACAAATCAAACAAGTCACTCTAGGAAGAGTCATCTGTGACAATGGTGATAAAATAGAAGACATGACACCTGATGTGTTTGTGTTACCACGTGAACAGAACCCAGCATTTATGGAATGTTCGAAGCTTCCATATGTTGATTTACGTATATGGACTGACTGCTGTAAAGGTACATATGTGTATTAATGGCTTCCAAAAAATTAGGTCATAATGATACTTGATAAACTTACTGCACTGCATAATATTCTTATTGCTTATGATTACAGGCATCCCTCAACTTTTAGAAGGATTAAGGTCCAGAAAAGTTGTCCATATCTTAGGATTCTGTAACTTGAAACCTACTTTCTAATTGACTTCCAGACTTTAATTGCACTCCTTTGGTCAAAACCCCCTCCTCCACACCCCTATAAACATATCAAAATAATTCCAAAGAGTTTTTAAGTTTACTTAAAATGAATTTTTTTTTTAAATAAACTATGCAGTAGTAACATACTATAATGAACCCTCAAAGATCCGGACTAAAGGGGGGGGGACCACCTGTCCGAAAAAGCCGATTGTCTGAATCTTCCGGTGAATGTACTAATGTATAAAAAAGATAAATAATGAAATAAAAAATACCAAAAATACAGTACATATTATCCTGACCACTGGGGTTAGTTATACAGACTTTTCCCTGTGAAAAAGCCATAATTGTAGTCTAATTTGAAAACAGTGACAGGCACAGTGATAAACAAATTATATAAACCGTCCATTTACCTACGGTTTATGTTTCCCACCTCCTTGGGCACCTGTGTCCAACACAACCATCTGGTCAACCAGTGCCCACGGTCCTAAAATGTTCTTTGCTCTGTTTTGGGAATGCATTTTAGGGAGGCTTCTTAGCCCAGAACCACCACATTTTTTGTCGTAATCCTCCGAAATCCAGATTTACCAGGTCCAGATCTTCAAGGGTTCATTGTACTATCATTTTTAATGGAGAATATTGAAGAGAAATGAGAAGCTCATTCTTGCAAACCTAACCCATAATTACATGAAGTATGAGAGATTCGTTTGAAATGATGCATTTTTAATGTTATAAGCACAGGACTTTAAGAATGTGTTCAGTCACAAAAAACACCACTGAAAATTTACCCATCATTATTATTTTTTTTTTTTTTTTAATTTATTTTTTAATGGGGAATAGTCCACCCAGGCACAGGTCATCGACCCAAAATGGGGCCTGGGGGGCAAAAAATTAAGAATAAAATGACATTAAAAATAGAAGAAGAAAAAAAGATTATATTAATCTACACCACGAAGATGCCGGAAAATCAGCTAATTGGTTTGCCAGTAGGTGGTGGTTGGTACAATTAACAGAATCTTTACTTTTGCGTCATTTACAGTAATAAGTACTGATACTATAACCTAACGATTTCTGGTCATGCACATGATTTAAAGTACTTCACAGAAATAGATAGTTTTGATACGTAAAAAGTTTAGAGTGTGCTGGCAGGGAATTAGCACATTGCTAAATAAGCAAACATTTGGGTTTCATTATACAGTGGATTCGAGTTAACTTGGCAATTAGATACCAGAAGACATTGTGAATTATCAGATTGCAAATTATAGTATAAATGGAAATGCTGTAATTATTATTGGTTTCAGAGACCAGAAATTACCCATAAACTGTTCCAAAATGGTTTTAATAAACACTAGACATGGTACATAATAACTTTTTAGAATTCATTTCCCTAATCAGACTTGCTTCAACCAGAAGTCTTTCTGTGACACGTGTTGATTTGAACACAAAACTAATATGCTACATAATTTATTTGTCAGTGGCCCAAGGTTAAAAATGCTTTGAAAGCATTTGTGGTAGATGATCAGTGGGTCTCATGTTTTTGGCCTGACTTAACCTTACTTGTTAGGCTGCTCATTTTTATTATCTCTTCTTTCGTGTGCTGTGGAGGTGGTGTGTGAATTAGTGGATCCCATGTTATTGACCTGACCTGATGTCATGTAAGGTCACCCTTTATATATAAGCCACTCCTTAATAAGTCAGTATCTTAACTTTTTCTTCAAAATGTTCTCACATTGTGTTTTTTTCTTTTTCTCACTCATGACCATGAGCACTGCCACAAATTTTTCTCTCAGGGGCCACTGTAACTACATCCCCTTAGCACTCCCCTTCCATGTCAAGCTGTGAATGGAGTCATTGTTATTTTTAACTCCTATTTTATTTTTTTAACTTTACATGTATGCACAATTGTTCATACAGAATGTGCAAAAAATAATCATAAGGTCAAACACGAATAAGCATTTCTTACATGCACCACGGGAGGTAGCACACAGTTGGGAAGGGAGGAGCAGCATGGTGGCTCTCTGTCTTGTGTCCTGTGTACTGTACTGTACAGTATATTGAAGAGATTGCCAAATGTCATCGTAGTACATTTTCTTTTCTTTCATTTATTATTATTATTATATTTTTTTATTCATCACATTTACAAGTACAGTATACACATGACACAGTTCAGCCAGGCAGTCACCAAGTTGACTCCGAAGACGTATGTGACTGCTGGCTGTGTATCCGTGACATCACATAGAGGGGAGGGAGAGTGCGGTTGGTCGCAGTTACAGCTCACTGCGTCAATTCATATGTTCACTTCCCACACATACACACCCAGGCTCTTCATTTTTCTTATTTTATAGTTTTATATTATATTTTCTTTATGTATAAGCCATATTAGAGTATTGTAATCAAGGAGGTTGAATGGATGGAGGCGGTGTTCGCTGTGTATGTAACAAATGCGTGAAGCCAGGCCGCCATCTTGGTGAGGGCAACAAAACCACAGTTGCTGCAGCTACTTACGAACAAACGTTGGTAATTGATAACTCTGCAGGATTTATACTATTGTTTTATTTATTATGCAAGGAGGATGAAGTCACTGAGAGAAAAGTGCCACCATATTGTTCAAGGCATCAGTCACACTCAGTGACTTCACTTGAGGCAGTTGGCGCCGCCTCCATCCATTCAACCTCCTTGATTGTAATAGTGTGCACTTGGAGCACAGCTCTCTTTTTACATTAGAATGAATTTCCTATTATTGTCTGACCTGCCTACCCTCTTTTATTCTTATACTGTATATGTGTAATCACCATGCTTTCATCTGAACAATATTTATTCCTAATTGAGGTACAGGTACTTTTAAGAAGTCTACCAATGCTAGTGTCAGGAGCTTTGGAGAAATGGTATCATCATGTCTTTTTTCTTTTACCTCTTTGTACATTCTGATCATAGAAACATTACTGTGACTAATAAATGCTATGTAAGTTTATTTTTCCTCATGTTTCTCAAGTCATTTGTGACAGGTCTTGTACTGACTAAATCAAAGCCTTTTCATAATTTATGAACCATGTACAGTCTCTTTCAAGATTCTTCGAACACTGCTGGAGACAGCTGGCAACTCAAGGCCGTTTGTTTACTATAGTACATAGTATAATATAATACGAAACAACAGAGACCAACCATTAATTAAGCAACAGGGAACTAAGTAACCAATCACAGATCACTTTTACATTCATTCATAATTTTTAGGACATACTATAGTAAACAAACGGCCTTGAGTTGCCAGCTGTCTCCAGCGGTGTTTGAAGAATCTTGAACGAGATTGTGCATTCAATTAATTCACATTCCTTACACCCGAGTAATTTATGTGGACGTAAATTTTATACCCTTATGTACATTTTTACTCATCAGATATGCTTTTTCTTACTTAGTTTTAGATTATTTCATATACTATAAAGAAGTATTGCATTTACCATTCATCACAATCTTACACTAGTACGCTATAGATAAACGATTAACTTAGTTGACTTCTAAAAAAAATTCTGTAGATTGTCGAAATGCTGGCAACTTCATTAGCTTGACCCAAGGACCAAACATCCGTTTCCGTCGTCAAGCTCAGTTTTCTCATATTGAGGACCAAGAGCATATTTTGATGGGTATAACCAGTGGAAAACAAGAAGCTCACAATGAAGTAGACCCATCACTTATGTATAGTAATAATTCAGAAAATATTACCTATAGTGAATATAGAGAAAGGTAAATATAATATGTATTTATGAAAAAGATGTTGATAAATCTTAGAAATTTTGGGCAATCAGTGAAGCTAGTAAACCATGGAAAAACACTTTTAATTCATATAGTAGTCATGGTTTAAGTGTAATATTAATGTAAAACAGTCATCCCCTGTTATTTCTGTATGATTTTTCTGTCTAATTTATTTCTTGATTCTTGGAAGTCCTGTGGCTAGGCCCCACCACAGTTACCGCCAAGATGGTGTTAGAGGCTGGGTACCAAGAACAAAACATAAAGAAGTCAAAAGTGATTCTAACCTGGGAAGTTATGAGCAAGATATGACAGAACAGCGAATAGAAGGGATTGAAGTGTTGATAGAGCAGCTCTCAAGAACTGTTATTGAGCTGAATAAAAAGGTTTGTACAGTATAATAGAAATAATAGTTGTATGCAAGCGGCTTTTTATTATTATTATTATTATTATTATTATTATTATTATTATTATTATTATTATTTTTTTATTCCCCCCTTCCCAGTCCTTGATGTGGGACATTATAAAATGACCTGTGCCCAGGTGGGTAATGCCCGTAAAAAAAAAATGCTGCATCCACATTTTCCTAATTAGTTGTCTGGCCTTTGGGACTCACTTTCACTATTTCTCTAAGTAAATTTTTTTTTTCTATCCTTACTTAATCTTAATTGCTTGTCATGAGTTCAGATTTATCCAACTGCAATATGTCTAATGTTACAAATTTACTGCTGCATTGGTGATAAACTATGCTATTTGACTAAAGGTAAGTTTTCAGTTGTAAGAAATTATGATATGAATATGTATGGAGCACTGATTGAATGAAAAATTTTGACACAAAATTCTCTATTTTATTCTTTCTACTTTGCACAAATTGGTCCAGTTACCTAAACACAATTACAGTAGTTTATTATGCAGCCTATATGGACTTATCCATAGTTGAAGCCATCTTGATGCAGTGTTCACATCTGCTATGTGGTGTAGAACAGGCAAGTTCTTAATACAGGTACACCACCGATTTTACCGGCACCCTTGGTCCAAAGCCTTGCCGGATAATCTGTTTTGCTGGACCAACCGAGGTCCTGCAAATTATACACCTCCTGTGTCTATAAAGCACCATGGACTGCTAGAAACTTAAATTAAACTATGTGATGTTTATACTCAAATTAATCACTACGTATATTACAAGCATTCCAGCGATGTAATTTATATTTTGCTAAGTCTAGTCAGCTACATTTTATAAGATAAAAACTTTAAGCCTAAACTGCCTTCACCCTGGCTGTAAGGATGGGGGAGGGGGAGGTGAGGTGTTAACAGCTGTCAGGGAGGGGAGATAACAAAGTGCATAGTTATCGTACAGAAGGAGTTTTAGTTTTTCCCTTATAAAATGTCACTGAATTAACTTGGCAGTATATAATTTGCATTGCTGTAATTCTTGTTAGATAGTGATTAATTTGAGTATAAACATCACATACTGTACTTTGCACTAGACATAAAAAAATTTGAAATTACTTATTACAGGTTTACCCTTAGGACAATTATTTCTTATACTTTTTTTCACAATATATATTTAGGATGGTGTGTGCATGTAAATGAGTAAAAATAAATGACAAAAGTTACATATATCTTCACGAAAATATGAGTTTAAAAACTTGTACACAAATGTACTACACTAGATTAAAATTTCTATCTCATGTGCAAACTATGTGATGTTTATACTCAAATTAATCAGTATCTTACAAGAATTCCATTAATGCAATTTATATTCTGCTAAGTCTAGTCGGCTACATTTTATAAGATAAACACTTTAAGCCTAAAACTACCTTCAGCCAGGCTGGGAGGAAGGGGGAGGGGAGGAAGTTAAGTGTCCCTTCATAATTTTGTCTGGACTAAAGGAGGTGCCGGACCATCAATTCCCAGATAATCGGTGGTTGTACCTGTAATAATATTTTGAAAGTCAGCCATCTTGGATGTGTTTAATGCTTATTGTAAAATATTTAGTTAAATATCCTATATTATCAGGTTACCACCTTAGAACAAAAGTGCAGTGGAAGTATCAGAAAGAGAAGAAGAAAATTATGCAGAGATGAAGAGGGCCATGAACGACACCCTGGAGAATCCTGGCATAAGGATCCTTGCACTACATGCAAGTGTCGGGTAGGTTGAGATAAGGTTATTGTACTGGTCACCAATAATGTAGTTACATATCTAAAAAATTGAAATTGATCTCGAGCATGTGTCATAGTTTATTATATGAACTGTGAATATAATATGATGATTTACTTCTCTTAAAGAAACATAGTACAAAAATGCTCCACTTCTGTGGATTAATTCAGGCCAAAGCTTGGTACTTTAGTCTGAGTTTTTAGGAAATCTCTGTTTATGTTAGACCACCCTTCGTAAAATAAATTTTTGTATTACATACAATACCGTAATGACCCCATTGTGGAGTTATTGCTGTGGATACAGATATAGATCACTTTCAAATACAGATTGAAACTCCCTAATCTGGATTTCCATAAATTGGAAGCTTCTATGGTCTGAACACTGTTAGGATAAAATGTGTGGAAATGATGTATTAGTTGCATCTGAATACAAGAAAATCCCGGTTATTGCAAGAGATGTGTTCCTAAAAGTCATTGCGATTAATGAAACCGCAAATATCGAGGCAATTTTCCCCATAAGAATTAATGTAAATAGGGGAGGATGCATTCCCAGCTGACAACTTTCACCACATATTTTTCGATAAATACTCCTCATTATCCAAGGCTATGAAGGACGAAGGTCGCAATAATGTAGATTTCACTACACACGGGAGACTGGAGCAACTGAGCTCACCACCGCTCTCTCACAATGTGAGCGACTCCAGCCAACAATCATAAGAAATGTTAATTATCTTTTTTACCTTATTATTATCGTTTCTTTAATTTTTTGACACATTTTATACGAAGACTGTATGTGCATGTAACCGAAAAAAAAAATTATGTATACAGTATCTACCCGAAAATATGAGTTGAAAAATAATAATAACCAACTCCCAGCATGTACACACGCGCGTAGGTTCCCTTCATCACCGCTCCACACACACACACACACACACACAGACAGAGAGAGAGAGACAGAGAGAGAGAGTGAGTCGTGGGGGTTTGATCACAGTCAGATTCCTCCCCCCCACCCCCCCGGTAAGGGTCTTGTATCTCCCTCCCACTGCATCTTCATTAATTAGTAAAGATACGTTACTGTAATAATCTGTTATTATGAATGCCTACCTGTACCCTTGTCATCAGGAGTGCATCTCCTATTTGTAATGGTATAATATAATAACAGTTCACTGTAAAAGAAGTTATTTTTATAAAATATTTTACCTTATTATTAAAATACATACAGGTGTTCCTCTACTTACAAACGAGTTACGTTCCTGAGGCTTGTTTGTAAGTCCAACTTTACTCGTGTAGATACCAAACATATTGTAAAAAATGAAAAGATATTTAGTACAGCTATACCCTTTAATACAGTCTTTAAATCTGACTCACTCTTCTCCTCTTAGGTAATGTTTGTTCTACAGGTATCTGGAATTTTCTTCAAAATAATTCAGTCTCAACCACATTAAACACCTGTTCTGGCAGTTAACTCCCCTCAGTGATGATGTTTGTATCTCTGAAAGTTTGTAAGTTGAACGTTCTTAAGTAGGGGAGCACCTGTACTGTACCTTGTGTTGCCTTTAATTTGATATAGGCCTAACGAGAGCTGATATGTACGAGATGACACTGGAGGTGGCGGGAGGGACTGGCCGTTGCCATGATCGCAAGTCTTAGCCTGTTATGATTAATGTTTCATCATAAATAATATACAAATTTAAATAATAGAAAAAAATACGCCAGGTGTGTGTGTGTGTGACATGTCAGTGTATGTAATAAGTCAATTCTATCAATTGTGTATTTTCAGCATTCTGGCAGCTAAACTATTTCAAAATAAACTGTTAAATATCATCATTATCTACCTCACACCACCTGCACCCTTCCGCACAACCCCCCTGCTCCCACCTTCCCTTCTCAAGATAGCACACTGACTACTGTGGACATATATGTTTGACCTTATGATAATCTTTTTTTTCTATTTTTATGCATTCTGTATGAACAATTGTGTGCCTGTAACAGAGTAAAAGACACTGAATAAAAATATGTACTGTGTATCTATTTGAAATTACAAGTTGAAAAAGTAACAACAACACAATTCAAAGTTGGCCCAGTCGGGGTGAAGGTGACCTTATGTTGGAATATGAGAGCTGCGGCTAGCCCGCCCAATTTTCATTTGAAATATTACTGTAGGTTATCGTAAAATTTCATTTGCAAATAAGCGAGGTATCTTTGCGAATATCGAATAGGGGTGTTAAAATATCAGTTGCTGATAAGCAGGGTTGTGAATAGCGATGTATTCCTGTATTAAGTACACAATTTAATTAATAGTTCAAAAAATAAATAAATAAATTGCAAAAAACTTTACTGGCATAATTTAAGGGTAATAAATGCATCCAGTTTAAGAAACCAGTTTCATTGTACAGTAATAGAATATGAGAACATATAAAATATACTTTAAAGCTGATACTAATTAAAAGATTTTAATATGTCTCACAGCCATCAGGTGCTGGAAGAAAAGAGTGGTGATGCTCAGTGGTACAGTACTTAATTGATTTCATTTGAAAACAGTTGTACTGTATTTTGAAATATTAATTTCTCAATGTGTGACCCCTTTATCATAATACTGAGGAGGTAACAAACTGCTTATATTCTGCTAAATAACATGCTAAATACTGCAGTTAATGCAGGCAAGGAAGATAAACTGCCACCTAATACTTTACTGCATTGAGGTTCCAAGTCCTTTTTGCATTATAAGTTATATGTGAACTTCCATTAACCAGAAAATTTTAGGATCTCCTGTAGCTCTGCTCAGATCCGAAGGTTATTGAATTGGAAAAGTTCAGCCTGTAGTAGTACTGTATACAGTACAAGCCTAATTATACAAAAATAATAAGCTACAGTGATAATACTGATTCTAAACATTTTCCATTCAGCTGTACTTTCAGCCACTAAAGAATCATGTTGGGGCAACTGTTAGATCTGAATCCCACTAGCAGACTATGAAACCCTTGCATAAAGAACTAAACCCTATTTCTGGTACATATTAATTTTAACCTCTTTACCACTTTTGAGCTTACCAGTCATTTGGGCAGTCAATCAGCTTCGTATTATAAACTGTTGGCAAGTACTGTTACGAACAAGATCTTGGTTGTACAGTTGAACACAGAAATTGGTGTAACACTCCACTTAGAGATTGTGCAACCGGGTCACTCTTACTTGATGGCATGTCACTGTCCTGGTCCACCCCATCATCACACAAAGTTGTTTACTGCCACCCACCACTGTCGATAAAGGATTTGTACTGTACATCTACTGATAATGCAAAAATACTGGTGAAAATAATGTATATTTTACTGTTTGCAGTTCTTAAAGTAATAATATATTAATAACCATTATTCATTCTTTACATCAGAAAGTGTACAAACAAGAGAGCACGATCAGCTGGGTGAGCACCTCTCACACTGTAGCAAACCTTTGCAGTGGGTTGTTGATTTACAGGCTATGTAGAAAACTTGACCTTTTAATTTTCAATATTTTTATTTATTGCCTTTCCTATATGTGGTCACCTGAAATGAAAGGGTTAATTAAGTCCAGCCTATACAAACACTGGAAAGGCAATAAATAAAGATATTGAAAATTAGGAAATCAAATTTCTTGTAAAGAGTTTAAAAGTAATACTGATAAATAGTTGTACGGTATTTTCCTTGTGTCAAACAAATAAGAGAATCGATTATTCAATTTTGGTACCAAATCGAATAACTTTTATGAGTTAGCCCAAGATCTCATATATGTTATTTGACACAAGCTGTAGGAACTCACCCTTTGAGTTCATACAGCATTCACTAGTAGGTTATACCCTCTCTGAAGAAGATACCACTGATAATTTCTATAATGTTGGCTTCTTTAATTTACTTAAGGCTGTGGCCTCTAGGGGCACAACTAACTGTTAACTCCACACTTGCACATTTGATTGATTCATGCTCAGAGATAGTTATAAATTTCCATTAAATTGCCCCCTGCCATTCTGTATTAACTGAGTAATTAAAAACTTTCTCATCACTTGGAGAGAGATTTAAGTGATAACACCAGTTTGTTAGTCCTCCTTTGGACATTGTCTATGAATTGGAAATCATTTGCACACAGTAATCTTGAAGGCCAAGCAGATTTGTTTCTCCATAATGAAATAGGTGTACACACTTATTAGAGACAGACCATCTAGGTATGTATTAGGATCTTCACATTAACAAAAAGTACTATAGTTTGTTGTCAACCTAAACAACCAGATCTTTCTTGCATCATGTTACAGTTTGAGAAATGTCTTTTTGACATATCCTTCCTCACTATTATTGTACATATTTTTACAGAGGGGTAATGTTGAGTGCCGAGTACTTGAGTGTCCCCCAGTGACATGTGACAATCCAATTACACAAGAAGACCAGTGTTGTCCTGTCTGTTGAGGAAAAACTGTTTATAGAACCAGTTTCTTCAATTCGCTTCCAGTTCTTGGAGGCTCTTCTGTGCTCGTCCATTTGCTGATTTACAAATTTTCTTTTACCAGTTTCCAAGGAATATTACTGACTTTGAATGATTGTAAGTCATCTGCCAAAGAAAGAAAAAACATAGAGCAGTATTTCCTATGTGGTGAACATAATTGTTATGTACTGTGTAAACCAAACATTCTTTTCTTTGAAAATTTCACGATGCAAAATAAATATTATGTTATGTATTACAAAATTAAAGTGAAACAGCATTTGTAAAGTGGGTGCATACAAGATTAGAAATGTAACTGTGATCTTTACAATAAGGACAAAGTTGATTTATTTACAACAGTTTGACGGTATAGGTACTTTCTTACAGATCCCTGATTTATGTACAGTCAACATTGTTTAAAATGATGTGGTGACTGCAGTGATTGTAGGGATCTACTGTAAATAATACTTTACTCATAGAGAACCAACAATATTATCAAGAGCCTTTCACGGTTTTAGACTTTCAGAACATTGCCTGCATATTGCCTGTCACTGCCACTGTGAAGTTTACTTAATTGTTTTACCGTTTAAAAAAAAATAAGTAGCGTTTGCCTAGCTTGCGCTTGCATTACTAGTCAGTAGGAAATCATATATGTTCACAGGTGTATTTACATGAAACTTATGAAAAATGTTAACCAATTTGTTTATCACAACTTTTTCTAGGTTTAGCTCAATAGTTACCTTAGCTCTGCTTTTTAATGACATTGTAGCATTACTAATATGGTGCTAATAATTGACATAGAACTTTATATCTATTATATTTATTACATACCATAATACCATTCACTGCCAGTAGTGTTATAGGAATTTTGTTAACTTAAAATAATGTACACCTTTGTTTGTCAGGACATTTCATACATCATCAGACTACATTTAACCACTTGTGTACAGGGTGCCCTCTTTGGTGAAGAAATTAATTAAAGTGGCATCCCCATAGTGAAGGGGTTAAGATGTATTGCATGCCTCTTTATTTTTGCACTCTCGGTTACATTAATGGTTATTTGATGATTTTTGAAGTGTGCTTGTACTGTATTTTCCTTACCTCCATATTTAAAATGGTAAAAAAAATTAAGACAGATTTAGTGATTTGTTTGTTAACAATGAGCCACATCAGCATACTTACATACAACACTTATTCTGAAGAATGTGAGATAGTCTTAGGAATTACTGTACTGTATGTTTAAAACAACTTGATATTTTATTCCTGCTTTAAGATGGCCAAATCAAATTGGAGAGTCTGAAGACTATGATCCCAAACATTAAAAAGCAAAATATCTGCAGTAGTATACTTAATGTGATATACTGTATTGCTTGATATTTTCATTCTGTAGAAAACTAGTCAGGGATATTCTACACATACTGTACTACATGCAAAGATTTTTTTTCCGTGTATCCTTTTTTTATGAACAACCTGCAAAGAAATGATAACACAAAGTTACTCCTAATTGACTAGTTTTTCTCAGCAAGTTAAATGAATACATCTGTTAATACAAAAAAAAGTCCTGGAATAATGTCTCATGAGTAATAAATTGTTCTCAAGCATAAGTAATCCACACCATTTTTGTTACTCTACTGGAGTATATCTGAACAGATGTTAATGAAAAAATTATCACTCAACAAAGTTTGTATTAACCCAATTCAGAATTATCATTGATCAGCAAACCCCGATTTACGAGGATTTTATTTATGATTTGCACGTACGCAAAACCTTCCCACGCTGATTTACAAAGTAAAGCTCCAATTTACAGAAAGATTTTAATTGATTAAAATGAAAATATATTAAAATAATGCATTTTTGTGCTACCGTACTGTATCAGTATGCTTCCTTATGTAATTATTTTCCAACACTTGAAATGTTATTAAGTCTACAATAAGCATTCAATATGTCATCATTCTTCTACAACCACCATATAGTAATATCTCCGTTAGCCGGAATCCCCTAAACCTGGAAATCTCTGATAGCCGGAATTGAAATTTGCTCAAAAAATCATTCCTAAAGCCGGAATGTTCCAAAAGTTTCCGGCTTTAGGAACAAGTTTTCCAAGATTGAAAATGAAGAGAGTTTTCGGAAAATGTCTTGAATAAAGATGAAAGTTAAATATTTTTGGGGGGACCTGACCTGACTCAATTTCAGGTGGGGGGTATTAGTGGTTTCGTATCACTGACCTGATGGAATGTCAGGTCACCCTTTCATGGGTGGGGGATTAGTGGGTCTCATGACCTGAAATTATCTTGAATAAATACAAAACTTAAAGTATTTATAGGAGATTGTGAGAAGTATAAGTATAAATGAGCAAAGTTGTATCCCTTCAACATTACATTACATAACATTTTACATATGAGTGAGAACGCAGAAGGTATGGGTGATTAGAGAGATGGAGTGGTAACATGCACCAGTGTTACCAAGCGATAAACTTGTTCAGGAGTCAGGTGGTGAGGTGACGTGCCAAGACATTTCCACAGTACACACATTAACAGAACTACAAAACCATTGTCTTATAACATTTAGCATTATAATTTCTATTTTAAAATTAGACAACTGATCAATGAATAAACTAGGGCGTATGGAGACTCATTATACATTAGTGATGTCACAAAGCTTTGAAACTGCAAGCACATAAATTATCACAACCTGTACTCAAATATACTAAGTTAATTACTAAAATTATTATGGGTAGTGCAAAATATGGGATGTTTATACTCAAATTAATTGTTATCTTACAAGAATTACATCAATGCAAGTTATATTTTCCTTAGTCAAGTCAGTGACATTTTTCTAAGCAAAAAAAAAAAAATAAACCCCTCTACCTTTCATAATCCTTGAGTTGGCATTAATCTCCCCACCTCCCAGCTGGAGAGAGAAGGGTCTATTTTTTTTTTGGGGGGGGGGGGGGGGTGGAGAGGGGGGGTTGGTAAAAGTGACCACCATCCCCCCCCCCCCCAAAAAAAAAGGGTGGCCTCACTGTCTTCCATCTGTCCTTGACCACTGGATAGACCGCCCACGACTAATTCGTGTGTGTGTGTGTGTGTGTGGTTGTCTGTGTGGAGTGTGGGGTTGTGGAGGTGTGTGTGTGGTGCAAAATAAGTTATGTTTATACTCAAATTAATCACTATCTTACAAGAATTCCAGCAATGTAAGTTATATTCTTGCAAGTCAAGTCAGTGACATTTTTTAAGTGTTGATCTCTCCTGAATTTTTTGTGAAGAGGTTGAGGGATCCATTGGGGGGGTAAAAGTGACTGCACCACCCCCCTCCCCCAAAGGGTTGCTTCACTGCTTGTCTAAAGTACTGACTCATTCCATGATACAATATTGTTTATTTGTTATTCATTAATTAGCACAGATACGTTACTGTAATAATCTGTGCTTATTAATACCTTGTACCCTTCATATAGTGCTATGTATATACCTCATAGGTAAAAAGTAATGTCATTCAAGACATATTCAGGTCATAAGACCCACTAATCCCCCACCCAACACTGGGTGGCCTTACGTTACATCAGGTCAGGTTAGTAACATGACCCGATAATCTCCCACCCAACCATCATCGCCAGCGTTAAGACATGATTAGTTATGTATTACAGTCAATTGAGTGAAGTGTGTAACAGAGACGTGACCGATCGCTCAAGCGACTAACCAGCCGATCAGTGGTGAAGAGGATAAAAGTAACCCAGCTCTATTATTGCCCGTATCATATAGAGCTTTTGTTTTTAAATATATTAATTTAACCAAACTTTTAGATAAAGTATTCAGGATTATTTTGATAAAAAAAATGGTGTGTAACGAAATTAGAACTGATTTTAATGATTCCGGTATCAACATTTCTTAAATTTTTTAATAAAAGAATGAAATTTCCATCACTACATCATATAGAAATATTTTGTTTAAGGATATCTTATTGGAAATGTTTGGTAGAGAATTTTTAAGGATTATGGTATCAAATTCATCTCCCTATCACAATTAGCCACGCTTGAGTGAGGGAGGGGGGGGTGAGACCACGCTACCCTACCCCACCCCCTAAAAAGGTTCTCTACCAGACCTAGCTTGGAGAAGGAAGTGCCCCTAAGTGCTCGCGTTAGTGACCAGAGGAAATGGCCGCCTTGGATCGTTGTGTTGTGGGGGAAGAGGAGCGGAGTGTGAGGAAAGACGACCTCTTGGCCACTCGTTAAGTCAGCTGGAGCAGTTGAGGAGTGAGATGGACGCTCTAAAGGGGGAGAACGAAGCCCTCAGGACTGAACTCCTTCAGGTAGGTGTCCTGAAGGAGGAGTAGGCGTGGAGAGTGGTTGTCTTCAAGGGGACTAGGGTCAGACTCAGGAAAGCTGACCAGGGTGTGGAGTGCAGTAACCCCTACCAGGTGTGGAGGAAGCTGGCTGGGAAGAGAAGAGGCAGGACGTTGTGGTGCAAGGAGAGGAAAGGGCAGTTGTACAAACCCTGCCCAGTGGTAAGGTCGTGGTAGTTGGGGACAGCCAGGTGAGGTTTTTAGATAGGACTTTTTGTGCAAGAGAAAGGAAACATAGGACTAGGGTGTGTTTTCCTGGGGCTGGGATAGGGCATGTAGCTGAGAGGATAGATAGGGTTTTGTCAGGGGAGGGTACCAATCCAGTAGTGTGTCTTAGTGTGAGAGGAAACTACATAGGAAAGGTTAGGAGTGAGGAACTTTTCAAGAGGTATATGGAGGCGCTGGCGAAGATTAGAGATAGGGGAGGGATCCCGATAGTATGTGGTGTCTTGCCTAGAAGAGGGGTTGGTCGTGAATGGCTGTCCAGGGCAATTGCTATAAATTGCCAACTGGAAAAACATTGTGCAAACAATAGTTGGGCATTCATTGATAACTGGCAACCATTCTATGGCAACGACTACCTGTACAGTCGTGACGGAGTACACTTGTCTCGTGCGGGGGTAAAGACGTTGTCTGCATCCCTGGAGCGTGAAATTGTCACTTCAAAGGGAGGGCTTCGCCAGTAGAGAGAAGTTGGGGTAAGTGGGAGTCAAAAAACAAGCAGGTCCTGGGAAGTAAAATTGGTTACTCAGGACAAGGGGTAAAACAGGACCAGGGAAGGGTAGGTTTAAATGTATACTATGCAAACAGTAGGAGCGTTAGAAATAAAATAGACTTGCTGAGAGCAGTTGTATGTACCGAGAATGTAGACGTCATAGCAATCACCGAAACTTGGATGAATCTGGCGCACAAATTTTTTTTATCAGAGTACCACACAGAAGGGTACAACGTTTTTCACAAGGACTAGGAAGGGGGGAGGGGTCGCATTCTTTGTCAAGGAAACATTAAAATGTTGTATCAAAAATTCAGTAAAGGGTGAAATAGGAACCGAGTTTGTGTGGGTAGAAATCACGGAAGGAAGAGAAAAACTAATTATGGGAGTGATTTACAGGCCCCCAAGTCTTGGGAAAGAAGCAGCTCAGCCCATATGGCAGGAAATGAGTAGGGCAGCAAAATATAACAACCTGTGCATTATGGGGGATTTCAACTTAATAAATATTGACTGGGACAACATTGTAGGTGACTATGAATCTGAAGACTTCCTAGATGCAGTACAGGACAATTTTTTGAAACAACAAATTACAGAACCTACTAGAGGTGACAATATATTAGACCTAGTATTAAAAAATAAAGAAAATATTATCAGAGATATCACAGTAGGGGAAGAACTAGGTAACAGTGATCACAGAGAAATCAGGTTCACCCTAAATTAGGAAACAAAAAAACAATGACAATATGGTCAGAGTCCCAAACTTTCGGTTGGCGGATTATCAGGTGTTAAGAAGGTACTTAGGTGAGGTCACCTGGGGACAGTCAGGTCAGTCCCCAGTAGGAAAGGATGAGGTCACAGATGATACAACAATTGATCATGACTATAATATATTCACTAGTATACTACGTAAAGCACAAGAACAAAATACAGTATACCATACAGAAAAATTAGGTCAAATATAAATGAGCCAAGGTGGATGACCAGAAAACTTAAACATGACATAGGAATAAAGAAAGGAATTTATAAGAAATTAAAGGGAGGGGGGGAGCAGCTCAGAAATAGGTATAATGAACCATTGGACGGTGAGAATTTCCAACATAGGACTTCAAACACATCCAACGAAGCCCGTGTTGATGTCAGCACTCGAGGATTCTGGACACGGACAGCGAGCCTTCTTTGACATCAGGATTTTTTATCCCATGGCCGCATGTCACCGTAACTTAGCTCTCGATGCTGCACACAGGAGGAATGAGAACGACAAGATAAGGGCATACGAGGAGAGAATTCAGAACGTTGATCAAGGCAGCTTCACTCCTCTGGTGTAATGGGACCAAGTGCAAGATGCTTCTACGCCAGACTCGCAGAGGTGCTATCTGAACAGAAGCAGCAGCCCAGAAGTTATGTTACAGCCTGGATGAGATGTTGACTCTCCTTCTCTCTCCTTAGATCTGCTTTGCTCTGCCTCGGGAACGAGAGCATCGGCCCCAAAGCTGACAACGGTTGCAGATATTGATTATGAGGCAACAGTCACTGAATGCCGCATAGATCCGCAGCTGATCTTACTCAACACAGTTAGGATAGCTACTTATGTATTAGGATATTTTATTTTAAGGTAATAAAATGGCGGCGAAGGTGTGGCTATTGGGGTAGGATGAAGGCCACGTACAGGCTACAGTAGCACAGGATATAGTGGTCACAGGTTACAGTAGTACCTGATACAGTGGACACAGGTTACAGTGGATACAGATTGCAGTAGTACAGGATACAGTGATCACAGGAACAAAGACAAAATACATTGAAAAATTAATCTATAAACTATACAGGTAAAATGACCTCCAGAGAGATTGCACATGAGGGGAAGTGCCTTTATAAATGTTGTGTTGAAGTATTAAACATAACAGTTAGTAAGAACTTGAGAGATATTGCATCGACAATTTAATACACAGTCTCACTATCATATGACTGTTTACCCCCACAGAGAGGGTCGATTCACACACACATTGCCCCCAACATGTAGGGCCAAGAGTTACTATCAGTTGGTCTAGCAACATCAGAAAAGTTAGGGCAGAATCTCCTATAATACCCTGCCATACCCAACAAACATTGGACTGCCTTATGGTTTGTGGGTATGGGCAAGGTATCAATGGCCTCAACTTTAGCCTGGACTGGGGCTACTGTCCCATAGTCAATATCATATACTAGTTGAGCATGGCCAAACTAACTCTTAAAAAGGTTAACAGTGAGCTGAACACTATTAAGATGACTGGACAGACAACAAAGTGACTCAATACGTACACTCCATGTGGAAGAGAACACAACTACGTCATCAAGATATGCTCTGACACCATTCAAACCATTAATGATGACATCAAACGTTGGAAAGTTGGAGGGGTGATACGCATACCAAATGGCATAACGGTAACAAATGCTGATATGAATGATGCAAGTTGCCGTAAAGCATGAAGGCTGTTGCTGGTATTGCCTTGACTGCATAGTCAAAGTGGAAAAAGCGATTGCAAGCAATAGGGGAACAAGTTCCCCAAGGATGAAAATAGATGAAGCTGGAGCCTTGCTGGTTGCCAAACTAGAACAAGTTGAGAAAGAGATCCTTGCTAAGACTGAGGAAGTAGCTGATTGAATGAAGGTGGTTGCTAAGAGGAGTTATGCCGAGGCCTTAGCAGGGCCACAGGAGGTGGCGGAGAGTAATGCAGGATCAGAACAGGTTCTACAGCAACTAGGGTCTCTGAAGAAGTGTGTCGAAGAAATGACAATTAACGGACCTACTGTTAGGGGAGAAGAGGAACATCGTGAACGTTTCCAGTGCACACGATAAGATGCACTTTAAGAATATTTGTACAGGTTCTGAAGATACCATCAACCCTTCAGGATGTGAGGAGGCTGGGACATAAGCAGGGGGATAAGCCTCGCCCCCTCAGGATCACACTAGTGAGTGAGGAGGAGAAATGGGAGCTTATTCGGCAGGCAAAAAAATTCGCAAGGAGCGTGGCATCTCGGAGTGTATTCATTCACCCAGATCCCATGATAATGCAGAGGGAACAGCACAAGAAGTTCCTGCAGGGCTTGAAGCAGAGGAGGGAGGAGTCAAGCAGGAACGGGGACGGGTGTACATGGATTATATTCAGGGGGAGGGTAGTGGAAGCAAGTGTGCCGACACAGAGCTAGGGGGCAGCAGCACACACTCCGCCCGGGAGGTGGCACCAGCTCGACCTACCAGCCGGCAGGAGGCAAGCGTCATGTAAACAATGATATTTCTTACCTCACCCTGCAAAATACAGTGTACTTAGCAAATGCTGCAGCTTTTGAGAATGGAGGGGGCCCGGAGTTACTACCAAGAGCAGAGACGTTACCGAGAACAAATTCTGGCTTGAATGTCATGTACACTAATACTGACACGTTCCTTGATAAGAGGAGGAGTTTGAAACACTACTGAAGGTACACCAACCCGATATTGTAGGAGTTGTAGAACTGTTGTACAAGAACAAGAGAATCGACCCAGAGGAATGTGAATCCAGTATTGCTGGTTATGACTCGTTTACGAACCTTTCTCAAGAAACTTGCAACAGGGGTATGGTTATCTATGCTAGGCAAGACCTTAGAGCCAACCAGGTGAGGGTACAGGGAGAGGATATTTTTGAAGAGTCCAAGTGGTGTAAAATTCAATTAAAGGGAGAGGACTTACTTATTGTCGGGTGTATCTATAGATCCCCAAACTGTGGCCCACTAAATTAAAGGAACTTAAGAGCCTTAATAGACAATGCAGTGATGCTCAACCCAAGCCACCACCTTATCATGGGGGACTTTAACTATGGCGACCGACTGGAGAAATGAGTTCACCCCAAAATGACATGATTAACCCTCTTACTCTTTTGTAGAAACTGAGAGATAATTTTCTGTTCCAACATGTTAGAGACCTGACACATTACAGAAGGGAGCAAACACCCAAGCAACTAGACATCATCATAACAAACGAAGAGGGTATTGTGGCCAAACTGGAACTCCTTGTCTCAGTTAGCACCAGTCACCATATAGTGTTGTCATTCAGATTTAACTGTTACCTAGTTCAAGATAAGGCCAGGCCAAATTGCAAATATTACTAGGGAAATTACAACGGGATGAGGGAAGAGATGAAGGGTATCCAGTGGCCTGACTCATTAAGGCACTAGAACGCAGACACTACGCTGAATATCATAACTATTAAAGTGACCCATTTGTTCGATAAATATAAACCCAGTGGCTCTAGGCGTACGAGGGGACCCCTACACATGAACCATGCGGCGGTCGACAAAGTTAAGAAGAAAACCCAGATATTCAAGACGGGTTGGGTCAAACGATGAGCTGGACAGGAGGATGTATGCAGGAGCCAGAAACCAAGCAAAGGCAGAGTGTAGAAGGGCTGAAAAGGAGTTCCAGAGGCTGGTTGCAAGCGAGATCAGGTCAAACCCAAAGGCATTTTACCGCTATGCAAAATCGAAATTAAAAATGCGAGGAGTATCAAACCTGAGGCTTGAAGATGGTAGTTACGCAGATTCTGACCAGAATAAAGCCGAGGCATTGAAAAGCTTCTTTTCCTCGGTGTTCACAAGAGAGGATGTTATTAACCTTCCTGCATTTGAGGACAGACAATTTGACAGAGCACTGACCTACATTGTGTTCACAGAAGAGGGTATTAGAAATAAACTGTCGAAGCTAAAGGTCCATAAGAGTCCCGGCCCTGGCATGGTGCATCCCAGAGTGTTAAGAAAGTTGTGCAACGAGCTTGCCGAGCCCCTGAAGATCCTATTTAGTAAATGCCTGGATGAACAAAAGGTCCCCAGTGATTGGAAAGTGGCTTATGTGAGTCCTATCTTGAAGAAGGACGATCGTCACTCCACGAACAACTATGGACCAGTGAGCCTAACAAGCAGAATATGTAAAGTACTTGAGAGTATTATCAGAGATTCCGCGATGGAACATCTAATAGGAAACAACCTTGTAAAGGCTTGCCAACACGGTTTTATGCCGGGACACTCCTGATTAACACAATTGCTCAAAGTATTGGATATTTGGACCCATATTCTGGAACGGGGTGGTAATATCGACAATATATACTAAGATTTTGCCAAGGCTTTCAACAGTGTACCCCATGAAAGGCTGAAGATCAAACTGGAAGGGTACGGAATTTTGGGAAATGTCCTAGCGTGGATAGAAGACTTTCTACATGACTGCAAGCAGTGGGTGGTGATTAATGGCACGAAATCATCATCTGTATCTGTCACAAGCGGGGTACCACAGGTCAGTGTACTGTACAGGCATCCCCCGCATTACGGAACCCTGGGTTGCGGAATTTCACTCTTACGGAATTTGTAAATTATGACTAATAATTTCGCGATACGGCCCATAAATCCACACTTATGGAAATTGGGGTAAATTTTAACAATTAAAAAAAAAATCACTACAGTATAGTCTGGATTTACGCGGTTTTGGTTAATGCATTTGGTCATTTCTAGCGGTGCCTTGCCAGAATTGAAATGCTTTAATTATGCGGTAAATTTGGTCATTTACGCGGCGAGTCGCTGGAGGGTCCAGACGCTCCACGCCATTTTCATTCAAGCGGTCCATTCTCAACCATACGTGGGAAGCGGCGCAGTGAGGGGTGTGCATTAGGTCGCTGTTGCGTTATCGCTGACGTCATATGACGTATTGGACTGTGATTGGGCCACGCATCCTTACCTCCATCTCCCGCTAGCTGTGATTGGTTTAATGTAATATGACGCGCCCTGCCATCACAGAGAAGGAGCAGCTACCCGCGTCAGACGCCCTGTTCTCAGTCACCCCATACTGTGTTCCATTGTTCCCGCTAATCTCGTAAGAATGGCATCCGCAGGACCCCCACCACCACAGAAAAACTTCCATTACCTGGACCCAGCCGCTCCAAGCCAAAGAAGATACTACGTGCCCTAAGTTACGAAGTTAAGTACAAGATCGTACAAGTGTTAGAAAAAGGAACGAGGCAAGCTGATTTGGCGCGCCAGCATGGCGTGAACGAATCTATGATCCGGACGATCAAGAAGGATGCCGCCAAGATAAAAGAACACATGAGCATCACAAAGTCTGCAAGTGCTTCAATGGTGAAGTACTGCCAGAACAAGGTACTGCTCAAGACTGAGAATTTGCTGGTGAGCTACTTGATTCGTCAGGCAAGACGGAACATGGCAGTGGACAAGCGATCAGTTCAGGACTACTCACGTGAACTGTACGTAGCATTGGCACATAAGATGGGAATTGCAGAGCCCAAACCCTTCACTGCTTCCTCTGGGTGGCTGCCAGGGTTTAAGAAGAGGAACAAGATCACCAACATTAACATTGTTGGTGAAGGAGCGAGTGCTGACCGTATTGCGGCGAGTGATTTTCCTCCATTCTTACGTGATATTATGGAGGAAGGACAGTACACCAACGACCAGGTGTTCAACATAGATGAATTCGGTCTGTTTTGGAAAAAGCTACCTACCAAGACCTTCGTTGTCAAGTCTGCCAGCAAGTGTCAGGGCCGGAAATTGCAGAAGGAGTGCATCACCGTTTTGTTTACCACCAACGCCTCCGGTACCTTTAAGCTCAAGTTACCGGTGATCCACACAGCCCGCAAGCCGCACACTTACAAGAACATGGACATGACCAAGCTAAATGTCCATTGGCTAACCGCACGTAAGGCGTGGATGTTCACTGCTCTGTCCCTCTCCCGGTTTGACGACTGTTTCATTCCCGACGTCAAGAAATTCTGCGAACAACAGAATGTTCCATTCAACATTTTGTTGCTCCTTGACAACGCACCAGGACACTCGCCCCTACTGTTGGATCGTCACCCCAACGTAAAAGTGGTCTTCCTTCCTCCCAACACTACATCGTTAATCCAGCCCATGGACCAGGAGTTGATATGCAACGTTAAGGCTGCATTCTCTGCAAAGAAGTTTAAGCTTCTGAACGACTGGACCAACACCAAGGATGAGTTGCGTAACCTGGGTGAGACCGATAGCGGGATAGCGACAGTGACGAGGACGAGGAAGAAGAATTAGCGGAGCAAGAAGTTCGCGTCAAACAGTTTTGGAAGAAATTCAACGTCAAGAAAGCTGTTGATTTCTTGGTGGAGGCATGGGAGCAGCTGTCTATGGCAACGATTCGTCACACGTGGCGGCATGTGTTGCAAGGTATCCCAGGTGGGAGGCAGAGTCATCCTGTGACTTGGGAGGTTCAGTCTGTTGCAGTGGCAGTGGACCTTGCAAGAGAAGCTGCACAGAGTGTTACAGCTGCAGGCTTCTCAGAGACCACCAACGAAGACATTATGGAGGTGATCAGGGATCCTGAGGTGACTGCCGACGAGATGTTGGAAGATGATGACGTCAGTGAAGTTGCAGGTGGTGCGGCAGCCCGAGAAGAACATAAGTTAACACATGTTAATGTAAAGGATGCCATCAAGTTTGCAGAGAAACTCAAGCTCGCCCTTTCCAACGACCCTGACGATCACCGCTATGAAGTCTTCAATAACCAGCTGTTGCAGACTATGGAGCCGTACATCAAGGTGTATCACGAAAGCATCAACACTAGCCGTCAGCGTAACATCACAGACTTCTTTGCCCACAACCCACCACAGCCAGCCCAAGCCAGTGATAGTGACAGTGATGTTGACTTTGAGGGAATTGTCAGGGAGGCCCTCACAACTATGGTGGATAGTGATGGTGATTCACCTGAGGGCCAGTAATCTGCCCTCTGCCTCGGAACCAGCCGCCATTCCCGTACGCCGACCCATCTCTTCTACTAACGTAAGTGTTAAAACTTGATTTTTCTTTTACCTGGTACAGTATATTATTCTCTTATTGATATTTATCTTCTATATATGTGTGTGTGCATACCATCATAAAGTTAAGATACTATTTTTACTACAACGTACGTATTGTGTCGGAAAAAGTGGGGTTTGGGGGTCGGCCCAGTCTCTATTTCAATTAATCCCATTTGTTCTGTTATTTCATTTACGCGTTTCTCGTTTACGCGGGCCTCCACGGGTTCAATTGACCGCGTAAATGCAGACTATACTATATATAAAATAAAATAAAAATTTGATTATAATTTGTTTGGTGTGGATTTCTTGGTGTTTGCTACCGCCAAGCACTCCATTGTTTAAGTCCAGTGTGCGCGCATGTTTCTCGCCCCAACAGTTGGATTTAACTTTTACAACATACAGTAAGTGCAGTACAGTGCATTACCCTTATTCAAGATGACTGGAAAGAGGCCATCAAGTGGAAGTGACCGCAGTAGTGCAAAAAGAAGCCGCAAAGGCATTACATTGGATATTAAACTTGATGTTTTCAGAAAGTTTGTTGCTCGAGAAAAACTTAGCCAGATTGCAAAAACATTAGGTTTTGCAACTTCAACAGTGGGAACAAGCCTAAAGCAGATGATGATTTACAGGGCAGGGCAGACAAGAGTAGTGCCCCTCCCTCTGTCTCCCAATAACTCCCTTTGCACCACCTATCCTCACGCAGCAGTCAACATCTTTTCTGGTGAGTACAGTACAATATTTTTATTTATTCCAACTGTATTTCTCTTCATATTACATGTATATAATAAATTATTTAATGTACTGTATTGTATGTGTTTATAAATGTTTATTTTCATTCATAAAAGTGCTTGAATTACTTTTTGGGGGGCCGAAAAAAAAATCCTTAGGAAAGCATCTCTAGTTTTATAATGGAAGTCAATGGGAAAATAGGTTTCGCGTTACGGAATTTCGCGATATGGTCAATTTTCCAGGGACGCAACCCTTCCGTAACGCGGGGATGCCTGTATTGGGCCCGCTGTTGTTTGTTTGTTTCATAAATGACATGCCTGACGTTGTACACTCCTCCATACAAATGTTTGCCGATGACGCCACGTTATTTCGGGAATCAAGAACCAAGCGGACTGTGAAGAGCTGCAGAAGGATCTCTTTGAGCTCCAATGTCACGAAGTGTAAGAGGATGCACCTGGGGCATACCAACGGTAAGGAGGCATATCATATGTCCCAACGGGATGAAAAAACTGCACTATTTGACCCTGAATGTGAGAAGGACCTCGGTGTGTATGTTGACAATGAGCTGAAGTTCTCGAGCCATTGCGAGAAGAAGGTAAATCAGGCAAATAAATTATTGGGTCTTATAAGAAGGTCGTTCAGATATCTAGACGGTCCGTCCCTCATAACGATCTTTAAAAGTGAAGTGCTTCCCCATCTGGAGTACTGTCTGGTCCCCGAGATATGCTAGGGACTGTCAGTTGGTTGAAAATGTTCAAAGTGCCACCAGACTGGTGCCTGCACTTCGGCACCTCAACTACCCAGAGAGATTGGAGCGCCTGAACTTGCCTAGCTTATACTACAGACGAACAAGGGGCAAGCTAATTGAGGTGTATAAGCATCTCAAGGGGCACTACTCAGTCGAGTGTCCTTACTTGGAGCTGGCGGATGCTTGCCCCACAAAGGGTCACAGCTCAAGATTAAAGAAGCCGCAGGTCCAGAAAACTGTGAGGGCAAACTTTTTCGGAGTGAGAGTTGTGAACTCTTGGAACAATCTACCAGAAAGTGTTGTGAAGGCACCGGGTGTGAGCTCTTTCAAGACCAGACTTGACCAACACTGGAGCAGGTTCAGGTACATTCAGGAGCCGGTGCATGCCCAGTACTTGCCAACAGTGCGTAACAAAGACGTGACCGATCGCCCAAGCGGCTAACGAGCCGATCAGTGGTGAAGAGGATAAAAGTAAAAGTAAAAGTCTCGCCCGCTCTGACAAGGGTACCTGATAATACCCCTTAAGTAAGTACAGTACATCATTTTAATGTACTTTGCAGCACTCACTGCATCAATTATATCATCAATATGGGGGAGGGGAAAACTGTTTGTCTTTGTGAGGGAGTTTACGTTTCTGTAATCAGTACACATTCTCATAGTACCATCTGACTTTGGGACCAGAACACAAGGGGATTGTCAATCAAGAACTGCACCTCGTCATTGAGAATGCCGATTTTCCGGGTAGACATGCGATTGGGTGCTTGTTTCACTGGGGCTAGGCTGCGGCACATCATCAAAGATGGGCTGAAATTCCTGTACGAGACATTACATTGCTCCTCTGGTCCTGTAGTGGATGGCACAATTTAGAAGAAAGATCACTTAGCACATCGTAATTGTTCAGTTTGATATCAGCTTTCAACTCCCCAAAGTCATGCATAGGTAACTCATCCACCACTTCATCACAAGTCACAGTATTGCACACCACTTTATCATGTCTAACACATAGGGTTTCAACAGGTTTACATGTAGTCTTCCTACGTACAGGCGTTTCAATGACATAGTTAACATCTCCCACTTTACTCAAAACTTCAAAGGGACCCCGATACTTAGTATAATCGCCCTTAAGGCAATCATGGAATCACTGGATAAGTAGACCCAGATACGATGACTCGATAATATAATTCGGTCAAACCTGTCAAAGACAATTATTACAACATCAGTAAAAATCAGTTAACATTTGATATAACATTCCTTAACCTAATGAACTTCGCGCAATAATATAACTACAGTGAGATATTAAGAGCACCCCTAAACATAATGTAATTGACATAATAATATGTTGGTAGTATCTCATATGTGCGCTAATGTTCTGTAAACGGACTTAAGTATTCTCGGGTCATAGAGGAGTAGGATGTTCCCTGTACGGCTTCAAAGCGTTTTCTGAGCCCTCCTAGCAGGACGACGGGTGTATGGCATTTGGTTCATATTGACGGATAAGCACATTCAGCGTCTTCACCCGCCAAGCCCTTCGCCTCACTCCTCTGATACATCCTACCTACTAATCTCGTTGTAACGGGCCGAGTTTTCTCTTTTTATAATTTACCATCCAGATATTATTTTTCTGTTAGTCTTCTTATTTATTCATATACTTCTATGTTCGTTGTAGCATTCTTTCCAATGAGTATCCTGTTTTATATACTTATCCTTCTTCAGTTCTTTACATACATACTTATTCTTATATATTCTTGCTTATATTCTTATATGTTCTTTATCTCTATATACCTTATATTCTTATATATTCTTATATAAGTAACTCGTATGCTTCTCTGCTTATATTTTCCAAGCGGGAGCCGCCAGGCTGGCGCGGAGGAGGAGGTGTTGCTTGCTGGTGGCACTGGGTAGAAAGAGGATGGTCACAGCGGTGTCAGGCCTTATAAGGCGGGGATAGGCGTGGGTAGATAGTTGACCCCCGCTCCGTGGGCGGCGCTGGAGGCGTAGGCTGGGGAATTCGAGAAGGTTCGGTGCTTGTAGGGGAGGAATCCACTACAATACTCCCCTTTCCCTCCGGGCGCGGCGGGAGGCTGGAGGTTGGCAGAGTTGCGTGCCACATGTGAGGCAGAACGGGCGGTGAATGCCACATGTGGGACATAACGGCGAGGGGGTGGATGAGCCGGCCGCTAGGGGGGGGGGGGGCAACTCTGTCTAGATACACAAGATCTGTGGGAGAAAAGAGGGAGAAGGAGGGTTGTGGAGGCGATGAATGTTGTGCTTCCCTCGCGACAGGTACAGAGTCCTCAGATGCGCCTGCTGGGGTGTGTGGGCCTGGGTCAGGAGCAGGGGCTGCGTTAGGAAGAGTGACCATGACAGCGGGTGGGTGCATGACAGCAGCAGGGTCCACGACAGCAGCTGGGTGCAGGACAGTAGCAGGGGGTACATGAGGGAGAAAAGAGGGGTGTGTGGGTCCGCCCTCAGGCGCATGGGCCGCGTCGGGAGCAGGGACTGCCAGGCAGGAGCGGAGGAGGGTCCGCGTCAGGAGGAGGGTCCAGGACAGTGGCAGGGGGTACTGCTGGGCCGGGGGCGGCGTCTGAGGCAGGACGGGTGTGCTGGGGTCGGTAGGACGTGGTGCTTGGGGCAGGAAGAGGAGCGGCTGTCTGCTTGGAGTAGCAGAGCTGCTCTAGGGTGTCTAACCTGCGGTGTAGAGACAGTAGCTGTAGAGCCGATGAGAGCTGCCTCTGTGTGGATAAGCCAGTCTTCCATGTTGCTTGAAGACTGGGAGAGTGATCGGTTTCTCCTCCATCTTGTGTGAGTGCGAATCTCCGGGGGTCACCATTTGTAGGGTTATGAGATATTGGTTCACACTCAGGATGGGATGGAGAAAGGAAATTCACAATGTGCTCACTGTATACATATTGTATTGGATGTACAATGCAGCTTGTTGCTGGGTAGGTAGCATGGTAATAAGCGTTGAGTAGAGAGAGCTGGGTGTTGAGGGTGCCCTGAGTGAGGGCACGCGGCTTGAGGGACGCCTAGGTCGCCGGTGGGAGCGGGAGCCGCCAGGCTGGCGCGGAGGAGGAGGTGGTGTTGCTTGCTGGTGGCACTGGGTAGAAAAGGGATGGTCACAGCGGTGTCAGGCCTTATAAGGCGGGGGTAGGCGTGGGTTGGATAGTTGACCCCCGCTCCGTGGGCGGCGCTGGAGGCGTAGGCTGGGGAATTCGAGAAGGTTCGGTGCTTGTAGGGGAGGAATCCACTACAACAACTCTTGATTGGGCTTACCAGCTAACTGGCATACATGACATGTACGACAAAAATCTGCTACGTCTGAGGAAACACCAGACCAATAGAAGTACCTCAAAACTTTATCCGTGGTCTTCTTTACACCCAGAAGTTCTCCAATGCTATCATGGGCTAGACTCAACACTATATTCCTTTCGCACTCGGGTAAAACAGTTTGGTACAATTCTGACCATAATTCGTTGGCAGGCACATCAGCCGGCCGAAACTTCCTCATAAGGACATTAGATTTAATATAATAACACAGATTCATTGCGGTTCTCTCCTGTTCTGATATGGCCCTAGCAAATAATGGAACCAACGACTGGTCAGACTTTAGAACAGAAATCAACATCTCTCTTGTAACAGGAAGGCTACTGAAATCAACCTTCACACGATCCTTAGAATCCGTCTTCACACCACTTGACACATCACTAACGGGTTGGTCCACTAATTCTGCATCTAACTGCTCTGGCTTAACATCAAACAGTCCATTCAAATCATAATCAGGCAAAAAATCACTCCCATCACTCACATCTGTCCCATGTCACCATATTAGCTTGACTAAGGGTTACAGCACAAGGAGAATAACCCAACACACTTACTCACAAGGTCTGCAGCAGGGTTATTACTCAAAGGTGTAGAGCACACAACTGGATCCGGAACAACAAGGCTAGCAGCTATATAATTTCCTAAGAGGAACGTTACTCTCTCCACTGGCAAAAACACCTGAACCCCTACTGTAACTGGCTGAGACAAAAGGTCCGTCCATAGATGCACTTTACACAGAGGAACGCAAGTGATTCCAATAATGCCCTGCAACACAACCTGCTCACCAGTATAAGCCTCTTCCATAGATGAAAAAGCACTTTTCAACAGAAAACTGATTGAAGCACCAGTATCCCTCAAAATACGTAGTGACAGCAGGACTACCATCGGACACGGACACAAAACCAGGAAACTGAAAGGACTGGAACAAATCCTCAGGATCCACACAAACTGGGTCAGAAACTGCAGCAGCATCATCTACACCAACACCATCTGCTGAGACAAATGCAAAATTTGCAACAGGCTTGTCATGAGACTCCTTAGCTTTGAGCTTAGGACATTGAGCAATATGGCGACCAGGCTTTTTACAATAAAAACACACAGAAGTCATACCATCGCTAGACCCATCACCACCATGACTATCAGAACCTCTGCCAACATTCTCAAAAGAGGGTTTATTACCTACGCTACCAAACGGGAGCTTACCACTTTGAGCTGGAGTAACAGCTGGGCCTGGAACCTCATTAACTTTATGTTTATGAATAAGACTGAAATTTTCAGCCCAAATGGCAGCTCTCTCAATAGTTGTAACTTCCTTCTTACAAACGTACATACGGATGTCTGTGGGGACACCTCTCAAATACTGCTCTGGTGTAATCAATTCACAAAGTTCATCATAGGTTTTAACTCCACTAGCCAATAGCCATCTGTTGCGCAACTTTGTGACAGTGTGACCATATTCGGTATATGACTGATTGGGCAATTTTAATGTATTTCTAAACTTATCTCTATATGACTCTGCTGTCAACTGGTAAGATTTCAAAATTGCTTCCTTGACCACAGAATACTCGTTTTGATGAGAGCTGGTTAGGGACAAGTAAGTGGAACAGCCTTTTTGCTCACATGGAAGCTCGCCCCACAAGGGATAACAGCTCAAGTTTGAAGAAGTCACAAGTCCAGAAAACTGTGAGGGATAACTTTTTCGGAGTGAGAGTTGTGAACTCGTGGATGTATCTGCCAGAAAGTGTTGTGACGGCACTGAGTGTGAGCTTTTCAAGACCAGAGTTGACAAGCACTGGAGCAGGTTCAGATACATTCAGGAACCAGTGCATACCCAGTACTTGCCAACAGCTCGTGACAGAGACGTGACCGATCGCCCAAGCGGCTAATGAGCCGATCAGTGGTGAAGAGGAGACAAGTAAAAAAGTAAAAGAAGGCAGCCCGAGAAGCCGCTCATAACAAACCTTCGACCTGTTCTAGGACATCATATGTAGTCCCCTCGCTATAGAACAGTGGTAACACCTGTGTGTGTGTGTGTGTGTGAAATGTAAACGATCTCAATTCAAGGTTTCATCTCCTTAGACAATATCAGCCTTGAAAAAATAAAGAATGAAGTTTTGATGGATCGTTTTCAGAATTGAACCTAAAAAAAAAATATTTGACACCAGAGATAAGCACCTGAATAAAGCAATGAGAAAATAAAAATGGGTTAACAATATTAAGATGGAAAAATAATTGAAGGCTAAATTTTCTTGAAATTTCTCAAAATTTAACTCCTATATGAGACAAGATGTAACAATAAAGGCTAAAAAGATAAAAAATAAAGTTACTTGCCACCACTGAAACAAAGGTAGTAATTAGCAGCTTATGAGCTAAACATAGCAATGTAAACATAGGGTGGCGGTAGAAGATGGCACGCCACACACATCCTCACTCCTCAGTTGCCCGCCACACCCTACCACACGCACGGGTAACTTTACAATACCACTACGTCCTACTCCTTCTGCTGTTCATGTGTAATGCGTATTTATACAGTGACCATAAAAAGGTTTTAAGTTCAACTGCTTTTTTCGGGGTGTTTGTGCAAGTTTATGCTAGTGCATGCTCCTGTGTAGAACGACTGTGACAATGAAAAAAAAAGGCTTGGCTACAGCTGGTTTCCATCAAGGTACAAGTATTAGAGCAGGATTTAGATTCATACAGGTTCGTGAGGTAAATATTTTTCGTAACTGAAGATTTAAGAAATTACCTAACTGGTTATCATAAGCTTCAGCGCAGAAAGAATCTCCAAGAAAGATATAAGAAAACCAGAGACTATATTAATAACATTCTGGAGCCAGTACACCCCACAGTACTTGCCAACAGAGCGTAAATAAAAACTGAGGGTTTTTTTTTGGGGGGGGGGGGGGGGGTGAGCGAACGTCCGAGTGGTTAACGGGCCGAGATCCGTGAACAATAAGATAAAGTTAACTAGATATATCAGTGAAGCACTGTAGGGAAGTGAATGAATAAGGAAAGAATACGTATATTCTTATATTTTTTTATGGTGTTAAGTGAACGTTTCTAAAATCTCAATATAAAGTTTAACTTTCTCGGGGTGTATTCACATTCCTTCAGTTAAGTTTAATATTTATGGTATAAACTTGGGAATCTGTACCCTGGTTGTTGTAATTGTGTGCTGCTGGTGTGTTTTGTTAGTCATGTATCAGTTTTATACGTTTGTTAGTGATTGATGACACTTTATCTAGTAGTTATTGACAGTTTGTGTGTGTACTGTGTGTAGGATTTGTGTGTGTACTCTGTGTAGGATTTGTGTGTGTACTGTGTGTAGGATTTGTGTGTGTACTCTGTGTAGGATTTGTGTGTACTCTGTGTAGGATTTGTGTGTGTACTCTGTGTAGGATTTGTGTGTGTACTGTGTATAGGATTTACGTAGATACCTAACTAAAAATTAATACAATTTTTCGAGCAAATTTTTACCATATTTTTGTTCCTCACCTTTATTCAACCTCGCAGATGCATCCTGGGATTATTCATCTTAACTATATTTTTTATAACAGCAAATATACTACATTCGTTAACTTTGATAATAGCTAACTTTCCCGTCACACGCACCTACTGTACAGCATCAGTTGAGTCCCTATTATAAAAGTTGTTTGTTACCTTTTAAAATAGCCCAAGAATCAAAAGCTGAACAATGATCAAGTATATAATAGGAAGACTGTAAAGTAGGTCGAGGAATTGTCGTTGATCATCGCTGATATTAGTTTTAACTTTGTAAACAAAAAATGCATTTACCACACTTAAAAAAAAAGAAGCTAGGTGAACCTATTTTCTCATTTTCAAAATTATTTGAACACTTGATTCACATGCTTAATTTTCTGATTAAACTAAAGTAAAATTTTTAAATGCAACAAACCTTCGAAAACATGAATTTAAAAATGCATAGGACAAATGCCATAGAGACTGTGGCCTCCATGCTGTAGATACTCTAACAAATTGAGAAAAAACGATCACTGCACTCAGGGGCGGATCCAGGAATATCAAAAGAGGGGAGGGGAGTCCAAGAAGTTTTAGGTGGGGAAACATGGCGAGCTCACCCAGCTTTTTCTTGTGTGGGGGCAGGGGGGGGGGGGGGGGGACTGATGGACCCCCGGAATTTTTTATTTTTACTTTACGAAATGCCTGAGTATAATACTGCTTTAAAGAAAACGTATTGTAATTTTGTAATAAAAGGGGGGTCCAAACCCCCAGAACCCCCTTGGATCCGCTCTTGGTACTACCTGTATGTTTGATTTCAACAAGAATGAATCACTGAGTACCGGAAAAATAAAGTATATTTTATTTACCTACACTGGAGGTGGTCATGTCGGGGGAAGGAAGGATCCCACCATGGTTCTTGATAGTCTTGTCGAGAGATATTTTGAAGCCCAGTAATATTTCTGTTCCACCGCTTGAGTGGGTACACTGTTTCATAGATCTACTATCCTCTCTCGCGCTGGCGGTGCGCGACGTAACGAAAAAAATAATGGCTTGGGTTGACGGTTTCCATCCCTTTCAATATTTTGAATGTCTAAAAGATTCGTTCTATTGTGTTTTGTCTATGGAGCTGTTAGTCCTAAGGTCCTAAGGATAATTTAGATGATACAGTATAGTTAATGAATCATCTTACTTGCTCTATGTTCCACTTTTTCGAGGGATGATAGGTCTTTCTGGAGTTAAGGGAACTTAATGACAATGTTCGTAAATAGAGACCAACAAATTTTCGTACAAGCAAACACAGTAATACATTTTCACCTGTTAAACAACTTAACACTACCTTTGTAAAACGTAATAAACAGGTTAACTGGAAAATATCCTCAAACGCTCGAGAGCGTCCACAGAGTGGTGAGGCGTTGGTGTAAACAACAAGTTGAAGCGTTTACATTATCTGTCGGATGCTGACAGTCGAGGGTCGAGTGTGGGTGTGCTGCCATCTAGTAATTGTCAACACATGCAGCTCAATCGAGGGCATAGCTCCGTCAGTATGGACAGTTGGGGCTGGTACACTCGGCACTGTCAATCCATCCTCTCCGTGAGGCGTGAATTCCGAGAGTATCGAAGCCTGAGACCAAAAATTTGAAAGTAAACTGATATAATTTGACTCATTACATGGTCCTGCAGCGTTGATGCTTTATCTGCTTCCTCGTTTACAAATGCTCTCATAGGTTAAGTGATGTAGTATAGGCGCTTATCACATTACACACCTAAGGTACTACCGCCTGGGAAGATATTTGAAGCATAATGTGTTGTCTAATGGTAGACCCTGCTGCCATATGGCATCACAAAAATTGTGACCAAGTCCCAGGTTGCTGATTTGAGTTTCTGTCTCATTTACACATAATTGCAGGTCTCAATTGTTTCTCTTTCTTTGACAATACACTTTTGATTTGTGAGTCGGTGACATGTCACTGGGTGGGCTAATCCCTGCACAAAAAAGCAGCATGTGGGCGAAGCCTCGACCAGAGTCAATCAGAGGGTTTTCCATTTTACATGTCTTTATTAATGAGTGAGTGATTATTGTGACATGCTATTACACTTACAAAATATTTTGAAGGAATAGTCTAGTCACCACTGATATTAAGTTGATGTAAATTTAGAGATAGCAATAAGTTATCGTCATATAGTGGGTATCTCGTTGGTCTGCCCCCCTCCCCCCTTTATTCCACACACACACACACACTTCTAGTAATTAAGCAGAAAAAACAATAGACCAATAAGGATCACCTAACTCACTATATTACACTATATTAGGAAATTGTTTGTTCACACATTATCACGATAAATTTCCACATATATGTTAAAGCTCAAAACTGCCGAGCCATAACAACTTCCCTCTATCAGCTGACGCATCCTTACTCAATGCGTCATAATGATAAACTACAGCTCATTGACCAACGAACAACATTATATCAACAATCTGACCTAACGTCCCAGGATTTGGAGTATTATAATTATCTCAACATATGTAAGATTATACATCTATTCATATGTAATAAAAAACTATATCTTATATCTGCTCGGTTTGTGTTGATCATAATTTAGTGTTTTCTGTAACCATTTGTATTTATTCCCATCAGTAAAGTTGCAGTTTTTTGAATATTTTTCCGTATTTCACTTATTGCCTTTCAGTATATACATTATACTAAGAAGCATTCTTGATATATTAAGCCATATATATTTTCCTAACATAAACAGTAAGTTCTATGTGCGAATATGCATACAATACTTCATATTGGCCTGGCACACTCATGCGGTACATGAAAATAATTATTACCAATATTCCTTGTAATATCTTCTGGTAATAAGTGTTACAGTGGTTTCGATGCATAGTCAATATACGTAATGTAATTTCTATCCATTTTACTTATTTCATTTATGTAAACATGTTCGTGCTGTCTACATGCTCCGTTATTTCCCCCACTGAATACACTTCATTATTGGTCATTAACATTCTCATTGTGGCTTCCTGCTTCCAGTGTGAAGGAAAAATATATCATCTAGAGCAAGTCAATAATTCATTCATAAGATTGTAGTCATGCACATGGGATCCCAACATGTCACCTTTTTTTTTTTAATTGTTATTTGAGCAGTAAATGATTGATAGAGTGTACTGTAGGTAGGTAGGTAGGTTGGTTGGTTTGGGAAATAAAAAAAAAAACTTTGTCCGACTGAAAGAGCACCTGACCTATCCCCCCCCCCCTTTTCCAATAACTTATAAAGTTGAATAACGGGGAGGGGGAGGAACAGCTGTGGAAATGTGTTCCTACACCCCCTGTGGTAACCCGTGTCTCCAAACTGCCAACCTATTATGACCTATAGCAAACCTATCCACCAATCACGTCCGTCGTTACACGACCAATACCCATTCATTCAGAAATAGTGATACTACTACTGTGACGGTGTTGTTTGGAGACACAGATTACCACAGGGGGTGGAGGAACACATTTCCGCAACTGGACAGTCCCCTTCACTAGTGCGTTTGCAGGGGGTCGTCATATGAACATTCTACAAATCATTACAGTGAGATATTTGTTTTAATATTGTTTTAATTTGATTCCATAGTACGATAATAATGGGAGTTTCCTTCTGTCGAATGTAAACAAACAAAGGGTTGCCACACTGCACAAAACCTGACGAGTCCCTGCAAACGCACTACTGAAGGGGACTGTACATGGTCTGAAGGGATAATTCCCCTCCCACTTTCATTGTAAAAAAAAAGTCCTGCCTACGTGTCATTATTTTGTAACTGTTCGTCCTTTGGGTGTTTTAATAGTTTCTGGGTCGAGCGACTTTAACTGGTAATTATTCTTTCTGCCTGGTCACGGATATCACCAGAGTCCAGCTTCAAATTCACTCTACTTCCAATCTCCTCTTCACTTAATTGTAGAAGGGTTGAGATATAGTGTATTCCAGTTTTCAGTAGATATATAAACAATATTGTGTACAGAGCCTGCCGAGACAAAGACCTCGCAATGTAAATATAGCGGTATGCGTATCTAGGCCAGTGATAAACTAAACTGACGAGTACTGAGAGCGTCTGGCAAACTCTTCAGGATTGCATAATCTAACTTTAGGGAAATGATTATAGAGTCTGAGGAACTAGGCAGTATCAAAGTCTCAAACCGACCATTAGTTATGTATATACTATGCCATATAATAGTATTGCCTTATACTTAGGTATACTATGCTAAAAGCTAAATTTAATAACAATCTTGTGATGGCGTCTTAGAAATGGAAACGCACACCCCGTGTTTTCAGTCAATCAATCAATCAATGGCTAGTGACAGGGGTGAATGATGTTCAGTGGAAGGATAAAGGTGGTGAGGGAAAGGAGATTGTAGTAAGGAGAGGATAGATTGCCGTGGCTTAACACAGCTAGCGGGGTAGTGGGGCTAGGGTTGCCATACGTCCGTACTTTCCCGGACATGTCCTCCATTTAGGTCTCGAAATCTTCATCCGGAAGTAATGTTTAAAATTCTTCAAAAGTCCGGAATTTCAGCTTCCATCATTTTCTCCACGGAAAGAAATATGAAACTATAATGACGAGAGAGAGACTGTGAGAGAGGGGGGGGGGGGGGTGGAAACAGTTGTAGTGGATATTGTAGTGGATTCCTCCCCTACAAGCACCGAACCTTCTCGAATTCCCCAGCCTACGCCTCCAGCGCCGCCCACGGAGCGGGGGTCAACTATCTACCCACGCCTACCCCCGCCTTATGAGGCCTGACACCGCTGTGACCAGCCTCTTTTCTACCCAGTGCCACCAGCAAGCAACACCTCCTCCTCCGCGGCTGCCGCTCCCGCCAGCGACCTTGGCGTCCCTCAAGCCGGGTGTCCCTCCTCTGGGCACCCTCACCACCCAGCTCTCTCTACTCAACGCTTATTACCATGCTACCTACCCAGCAACAAGCTGCATTGTACATCCAATACAATGTGTATACAGTGAGCACATTGTGAGTTTCCTTTCTCCATCCCATCCTGAGTGTGAACCAATATCTCATACCTCCACACAGTAGAGATCTCGTTCAGTTTTCGTCAGCTGATGAGTCACGTGTACGCCTGTACGGTGTTGTCAACTTAGCTGCTAGCAGTTTTTGGGCTAGCCTGTAGTGCTATGTACTGCTTTTCCTTGTTCTTCAGCCACGCGCATTATTATAAAAAAAAAATTATTTAGTGCTATTACAGCCATAAATGAAATGTTGAAAGTATACCATTTTTTCTTATGGCTTTTTTTACACTGTAGCATTTGTTTTTCTTGTCCTGCATTTAAGGCATTTTAGCAATTTTCAACCATAATCAAGCCACTTTCACTATATTATTTACAGATTTTTTTTTTTTTTACAGATTGCCCACGAGGGGCTAGTTTATTGGGCACCCCCTTGCATCGTGTGCAAGGTGAAGCGCAGAAGCGTTTACAGTGCCCAACTGGGAAGCATGCGGAGTTCATGCTTGCCTTTATGACTCATACATTAAGGGCGTAAAAGGCCTGAAGAGTCATGGGTTTTGTCAGCAAGTTACATAAAGTGACAATGATGAGTGTGTGGGGGGAAAATTCCCGGTACAATTTATCTGTTTATGGCAAAGTGTAGCAGGTCCCTAATAATGTCAAGTGCCAGGCCTGTCACTAGGAGGAGGGATATCTGGTCAGGGAGGGAAGAGGTGCCACCCCTGTAGGAGGAGGTCATAGGGCAGATGAGGATGTGGTGAAAGAGGGTGTGAGAGTCTATTGACCACAAAGTTTACAAACAGTGCGGCCAGGCTCAGGGTTGCCAATGTACAGTACTAGGCGTGGCGAAGTACAGTGGGGGTGGAGGTGATATGGTGTGGTGGGGCAGGTACAGTAGGGGTGGAGGGAGGCACATAGGCACTGACAACACTGAGGGACACACTTTTTAGTGTTATTGTGATGGTGTGCTCGTCAATATGTCGGTGGGGTACAGGTAGCCGGGGGTGGTGTCCTCAGGTCCAGTTAGCCCTGGTGGAGACAGCTCAGACACGGGAGCGGGCGCGGCTTGCGGTGGTTGGAGGACAGGTCGAGGCACCAAGTGTCGTGAGGATGGGACAGGACTTCGCATGGGGGCAGCAGGACACACCAGGGCAGGCCCGGTAGGCGCTACACCAGTAGTGAAGGCCGCCGGCGGTGGAGTAGGCCGTGAGCAGGGGGGGCTCACAGGGGGACCAACAGCTTGTGTCAAACCAGAAGAGAGGAGTGACTGGGTGGCAACAGAGGGCAGGAGTAGGTCGGAGATGGTGGTACAGAGTGTAGCGAAGAGTTTTACTTACTTTTATCCTCTTCGCCACTGATCGGCTTGTTAGCCGCTTGGGCGATCGGTCACGTCTCTTTTCCTTTGTATTCTTCACCAAAAGGTCGGCTCGCTAGCCGCCCGGGCGATCGGTCACGTCTCTGTCACGCACTGTTGGCAAATATTGGGCATGCACCGGCTCCTGAATGTACCTGAACCTGCTCCAGTGTTGGTCAAGTCTTCTCTTGAAAGAGCTCACACTCGGTGCCGTCACAACACTCTCTGGTAGATTGTTCCAAGAGTTTACAACCCTCACTCCGAAAAAGTTTGCCCTCACGGTTTTCTGGACTTGCGGCTTCTTCAATCTTGAGCTGTGACCCCTTGTGGGGCGAGCGTCCGCCAGCTCCAAGTAAGGACACTCAACTGAGTAGTGCCCCCTGAGATGCTTATAAACCTCAACTAGGTCCCCCCTTGCCCGTCTGTAGTATAAGCTAGGCAAGTTCAGGCGCTCCAATCTCTCAGGGTAGCTGAGGTGCCGAAGTGCAGGCACCAGTTTGGTGGCCCTCCTTTGAACATTTTCAACCAACTGACAGTCCCTAGCATATCTCGGGGACCAGATGGGGTGACAGTACTCCAGATGGGGAAGCACTTCACTCCTGAAGATCGTCACGAGGGACGGACCGTCTAGATATCTGAACGACCTTCTTATAAGACCCAATAATTTATTTGCCTGATTTACCTTCTTCTCACAATGGCCCGAGAACTTCAGCTCATTGTCAACATACACACCGAGGTCCTTCTCACACACAGTCTCAACTAGTACATTTTCTTCATCCCGTTGGGACATATGGTACGCCTCCTTACCGTTGGTACGCCCCAGGTGCATCCTCTTACACTTCGTGACATTGAATCTCAGCAGCCATTCCTTCGACCATTCCTGGAGCCCACAGAGGTCCTTCTGCAGCTCTTCACAGTCCGCTTGGTTCTTAATTTCCCGAAATAACTTGGCGTCATCGGCAAACATTTGTATGGAGGAGTGTACAACGTCAGGCATATCATTTATGAAACAAACAAACAACAGCGGGCCCAATACACTACCCTGCGGTACCCCACTTGTTACAGGTACAGATGACGATTTCGTGCCATTAATCACCACACATTGCTTGCGGTCATGTAGAAAGTCTTCTATCCACGCTAGGACATTTCCCCGAATTCCGTACCCTTCCAGTTTGATTTTCAGCCTTTCGTGGGGTACACTGTCGAAAGCCTTGGCAAAATCTAGGTAAATATTGTCGATATTACCACCCCGTTCTAGAATATGGGTCCAAATATCCAATACCTTGAGCAATTGTGTCAAGCAAGAGCGCCCCGGCATAAAACCGTGTTGGCAATCTTTTACAAGGTTGTTTCGTAGTAGATGTTCCATCGCTGCATCTCTGATAATACTCTCAAGTACTTTACATATTATGCTGGTCAGGCTCACCGGTCTATAGTTGTTCGTGGAGTGCCTATCGCCCTTCTTGAAGATAGGACTCACAAAAGCCACTTTCCATTCACTGGGGACCATTTGTTCATCCAGGCATTTACAAAACAGAATCTTCAGGGGCTCTGCAAGCTCCTTGCACAGCTCCCTTAGCACTCTAGGATGCACCATGTCAGGTCCAGGACTCTTATGGACCTTTAGCCTGGACAGTTTATTTCTAATACCCTCTTCTGTGAACACAATGTGGGTCAGTGCTGTGTCGAACCGTCTGTCCTCAAACGCAGGAAAGTTAGTTGCATCCTCTCTTGTGAACACTGAGGAAAAGAAGCTGTTCAATGCCTCAGCTTTATCCTGGTCAGAATCTGCGTAACTACCATCTTCAAGCCTCAGGTCTGATACTCCTACTCGCGTTTTCAATTTCGACTTTGCATAGCGGTAAAACGCCTTTGGGTTTGACTTGACCTCGCGTGCAACCAGCCTTTGGAACTCCTTTTCAGCCCTCCTACACTCTATCTTTGCTTGGTTTCTGGCTCTTGCATACATCCTCCTGTCTTGCTCATCGTTTGACCCAACCCACGTCTTGAATTTCTGGGTTTTCTTCTTAATTTTGTCGACCGCCGCATGGTTCATGTGTAGGGATCCCCTCGTATTCCTAGAAGCACTGGGTTTGGTCTTGGGTATATATTTATCGATCAACTGGGTCATTTTACTAGTTATGATATTCAGCGTAGTGTCTGCGTTCTTGTACCTTAATAAGTCAGGCCAGTTGATACCCCTCATCTCTTCCCTCATCCCATTGTAATTTCCCTTGTAATATTTGCACCTTGGCCTGGCCTTATCTTGAACTAGGTAACAGTTAAATCTGAATGACAACACTGTATGGTGACTGGTGCCAACTGGGGCAAGGTGTTCCAGTTTGGCCACCATACCCTCCTCGTTTGTTATGACGAGGTCAAGTGGCTTGGGTGTTTGCTCCCCTTTGTAATGTGTCGGGTCTCTAACATGTTGGAACAGAAAATTATCTCTCAGAGTTTCTACAAAAAGAGTAGCAGGATTATTCAAGTCATTCGGGGTGGACTCGTTTCTCCAGTCGATGTCGCCATAGTTAAAGTCCCCCATGATAAGGAGGTGGCTGGGGTTGAGCATCGCCGCATTGTTTATTAAGGTTCTTAAGTTCCTTTGATTTAGTGGGCCACAGTTCGGGGATCTGTAGATACACCCGACGATAAGTAAGTCCCCTCCCCTTAATTTAATTTTACACCACTTGGACTCTTCAAAAACATCCTCTCCCTGTACCCTCGCCTGGCTGGCTCTAAGGTCTTGCCTAGCGTAGATAACCACACCCCTCCTGCAGGATTCTTGAGTTAGGTTCGTAAATGAGTCATATCCAGCAATACTGAACTCACATTCCCCTGGGTCGATTCTCCTGTTCTTGTACAACAGTTCTACAACTCCTACAATATCTGGTTGGTGTACTCTTAGTAGTGTTTCAAACTCCTCTCTCTTATCAAGGAACGTGTCAGTATTAGTGTACATGACATTCAAGCCAGAATTTGTTCTCGGTAACGTCTCTGCTCTTAGTAATAAACCCGCTCCACCCACATTCTCAGAAGCTGAAGCATTTGCTAAGTACACTGTATTTTGCAGGGTGTGGTTAAAAATGTCATTGTTTACACGGCGCTCGTTCCCTCCTGTCCGGTAGGCTGAGCTGGTGCCGCCTCCCGGGTGGGGGGTTGAGTGGGTGGAGGGTGCACTGCTGCCCCCTGGCCCTGTGTCGGCACACTTGTTTCCACTACCCTCCCCCTGAGTATAACCCACGCGCACCTGTCCCCGTTCTTCCTCGACTCCTCCCTCTTCTGCTTCAGGTCCAGCAGGAGCTTCTTGTGCTGTTCCCTCTGCATTACCGTGCGGTCTGGGTGAATAAATACATCCCGAAAGTTCTCGCTCCTTGCTAAGTTTTTTGTCTGGCGAATAACTTGCCATTTTTCCTCCTCACTCCCTAGTGTGATCCTGAGGGGGCGAGGCTTAGCCCCCTGCTTTTGTCCCAGTCTCCTCACATCCTGAGGGGTTGCTGGAACCTTCAGAACCTCTGTGCAAATATTTTGAAACAGCACCTTGTCGTGTGTTTCCTTACTCACAGTTCCCTCTGCCAGGCTCTCTGGGACTCCAAAAACTATTACATTGTTCCTGCGCTGGAGCCGTTCCTGGTGTTCCTCCTCTCCCCTAACAGTAGGTGCGTTAATTTTCATTTCTTCGACACACTTTTTCAGAGTCCCAATCTGCTGTAGAACCTGTACTGATTCTGCATTACTCTCCGCCCCCCCCCCCCCCCCCGTGGCCCTCCTAATACGTCAGCATAACTCCTCTTAGCAACCACCTCCATTCTATTAGCTACTTCCTCAGTCTTAGCAAGGATCTCTTTCCCAGCTTGCTCCAGTTTGTCAACCAGCAGGGCTCCTGCTTCATCTATTTTCGTCCCGAGAGAACTCGTTCCCTTATGGATTGCAATCGCTTCATTCACCTTGACTATGCAGCCAGAGCAATACCAGCAACAGCCATCAAGCTTTACGGCAGTTAGTAACTTCCTAAACGTTGCATTAGTTAGGCCTGTATCCTCCATATCCGACGTCTCCCTGCAGTAATCACATATCAAACTCATGGTTGTTGTTGTTGTGGGGGGGGGGGGGGTGCAGACTGTGTATAAATCTACACCTATTTCAAAGAAAATAAAGAGAGAAAAAGTACTTAGCTACTCTCTGTTGCCTATGGAGTTGTCGTCTGTGACTGCGTACACTGTATCTCCCTGTGAATGGTGTAATGTAGGCACAGTTTCAGTCCTTGAGAAAGCACACAATCAACATAAAATTTAAAGTCTCTGTGGCACCTATGACACGACTTGGTTTCAGCTGGCACGGTGCCTTTCCAGCTTGCTTGCTAGTGAGCGCTCACTTTAAGTTATTTACAACTTCAGCGGTCACTGATGACACTATGAACTATCACTGTGTACACTGTATCTCCCTGTGAGTGGTGTATTATAAACACAGATTCAGTCCTTGAGAAAGCACACAAACAAAATAAAATTTAAAGTCTCTGTGGCACCTATGACACGAATAGGCTGGCAGTTGTCCTTACCAGCTCGGTTGGTAAATTCTTGGAAGAGGGATATGATCTGTGTCATGTCACTGGCGGGGGGTTGTGGGGGGGGGGGGCACCGGTGGGAGCACAAGGCCTGACAGCCTCAGAGTAGAGACGGGGAGGAGGCCCAATAGTTGTTGAGTTAGGAGACGGTCGGGACTGCTGTGTTGTAGCCAGATGAGGCCAGGCAGAGGCAGGTGTTGTTGAAGAAGGCGTTGCTGGAGACACAGGGTACACAGGGGGGTGTGGCCCAGAAGACTGGGGGGGCGTTGTGGTAGACTTGGCCTTCGGGGAGGCTTTTCCCCTGGGACAGACGGGCGATTGAGGCATTGCCGTGAGTCAGCATTGTGCCGGCCGCCACAGTTACAACATCTGGGATTAATTACATAGCCCACCCCACCACTATTAAGGTGGTCTTTGATTTTCTGGGCACAGGCGGCGGAGTTGTGGTTACGTGAACAGAAGCGACATCTCGGCCGATCACGACGACAGCAAGCAGTGAAGTTGTGACCCCAATGAGAACAGACAACACAAAATGCAGGCTCAGGATGATAGGCTTCTGCATACAGTGGGAGGAGGAGTGGGTGGGCATCCACAGTGGTTGGGCACTCCCTACCCTTCCACTTGACACTGACAGCGGGTTGTGGAACTCTCTCCCGGTAATGGCGACGTATACTCAGTATACGAGAGTTAAAGTCACGCGCATCTTCGATGTCAGCGTATAGGGGGAAACGTTTCACTAGGATGTGGCAACATTCATCCGTGTCTACAGGGGGGGGGGGGGGGGGCAGCAGGACGACCCCGTCAAAGCCAACAGTACTAAGTGTTTCATAGGCCTCAGAAGTCTGACACTTGATAAAGTTCCGGTTCTTACCTTGTCGGAATTCAATGCTGAAACCGTGTTGTCTGCAGTACTTCATCATCCAATTAAAGCGTTCCTCTACAGTTTTCAGAGAGTCCTTGGGGAAGTGGAAATTCAGCTTACTTGTTTGTTTGGCAGAGGGCAGGGTGATAGGGTCCATGGCATTGATGTTTCCACTGTGGCTAGCGTTTCCCATAGAAACATTAGCGTCACTGTCATAATCACTGGGGTCTGACTCTTGAAGGGTGTTGGATTCAGTATGACCAGGCGAGTTGGTAATGGCATCAGTATTAGAGATGTCTGCGTCTGCGTCTATGAGAGAGCCTCTTCTAGGACGTTTATGTCGACCCCCCATGCTGCTATTTACGTGTGTCGACAGCTATGACGGTGACCGGAGGTTGGCCAGTCTTTAACCTGCAGTGACAGTGTTTGATCTGAGTCTTTGTTGTGGGTTTGTCGCTTGTTGCCACAGCTAGTGCTTACGATTTGTTGTATTTTTCCAGAGCATAAAACGGTCACAGCTGCATCAAGGTTACATAGCGCCAGAGTGTGTGCCAGGTGGGGGGGGGGGGGGGCCAAGATGTCTTCGGGAACGTCCTCTTTTTTTAATGTTCAGATATGGCAACCTTAAGTGGGGCAGAGCCCTGATTGGTGGAGGCAAATTCACGACCGGACTCGGCAGCAGGAGACTGGTGGCGGCAGGTTGTCTGGTAGTGATGACGGGTAACTTGATTCTTCTGTCTTTTTTCTTGGTGTTTCTTGTTACTGATGGGTGGGCTGCTGTGGGTCTTGTTATTTTGAAGACAAAGATCTTATCTTCCTCTTCTTTTTATTCTCTTGGGTTGTCCACTCTCTGGTGTCTTGATCTTGTTCTTCCTCATGTCCATTATGTTCGTAAATGTTGAGGAAGTCTGAGGAGGTGATCCTGATGAGCTGAGATTCTGGTTTCTTGATAACTTGTGGTTTGATGACTCATGGTTCTTTATGACCTGCTTTTCCTCCCTGTTTTCTTATTTTCTTATTTCTTCTTTTCTTGTTTTTGTTTTTATTTACTTGGGAGTGAACAGCAGGGAGGGCCTACTTGTATGTAAGTTTCTTGTCTTGGCAGATCCTCGCTATCTTGCACTGCTCCCGCCACTTGGGACAAAGCTTGTCGGCGGAGGAGTGTGAGCCGCCACAGGCTACGCAGGGCCGGATTCAGGAATGGGCAAAGTGGGCAGCTGCCCAGGGGCCTGTGGGGTTCAGGATATTTGGTTCACACTCAGGATGGGTTGGAGAAAGGAAACTCACAATGTGCTCTCTATATAGATGTTGTATTGGATGTACAATGCAGCTTGGTGCTGGGAAGGCAGCATGGTTACAAGCGTGATGTAGAGAGAGCTGGTTGGTGAGGACGCTCAGAGAAGGACAGCTTGTGGGTCGCCACGCTTGCCAGCGGGAGCAAGGACCACCAGGCAGGCGGAGGTGTTGCTGGCTGGTTGGTGTAGGTAGAAAAGAGATAGGTCACCACGAGGTCAGGTCTTAAATAGCGGGGGGTAGGGGTGGCTTAGTAGTTGACCCCCGCTCCGTGATGTATGGCGGCGCTGGTTGACCTAGACCACGAGGCATACACTGGGGAATTGGTGGGTCGGCTACTCAGCGACAAACAGCGTTTGTAGGGGAGAAATCCACTACAGGCCTCCACATATTACAATATTTTATTTATTTGTTTATTCATTTGGATTATTTTTATTTTCATTCTTTAAAATTCATGTTTATCTATTCCATCACGTAAAACTATGTTCAGCAAGAAGCGTGATAGAAATTAGGCTAGCTACTCCTTGAAATTCATGAATACCTGATTTTCCTATGAACCGTACATTTTTAATGAATGCTATTGTTTGTGTTGCTAATAATATATTTAGAATTCCACAAACATATATTGATTTAAAATGAACTACATGGAATAACGAAATTGAGATTAAAAAAAATATATATATATTTTTTTCATTATCACTTCCATTACGAATGCCATCAGGGCTCTGTGTTTGTTGACAGTCGGTCGGAGGGGGTTGGGTCGTGTAGTACCTGTACCTGCACATCGGTTGTCATGTGTCTGTCGATTAAAGAGGAGACTTGCATCGCCCATGATTCGTGAACTTCCCAAGAGTAGACTTTATTAAACATGTCTTGCAGATGTAAAATGAGAGAGAGAATTGTCATGTGTGCTTGTTGAGTGAAGTCGTCGCCGCTCAGTGAATCAATTTTATTTATAGTTGAGTTAATACTTATTCTGAATCTATCTGACCTTGGACTTAAAGAAGCCTATACATGCATTCTTGGACAGAACCATTATTTGAGTAGAGGTTTATCCGATTTATAATGCGGTAGTAGCTACAGTATATCAGGGCTGGTCGACTTGAAACCATATGAATGACTCCAATCATGTCTCACTTTTGTGTGTGTGTATGTTGGGAATTTGTACACTATCAATAAATATACAGTTAATTACAAATTTCTCAATGTTCTAATTTCCTCAAATAACTGCATATGGCTTCAAAATTCTCCAAAGAAGTGTTCAAATTTCAAAATTTTCCCAGGGGGCTTACAGCGCCCCCCAGAACTCCCAGATGTTTAGGCTCGCTTCACTTTCCACCCCACCCTCTTGGGTAGTTATAATGAGGGGGGACCTCCACAAAGAGGCTGCCCATGGGCCTCCACAAGTCTAAATCCGGCACTGAGGCTACGCATTTCTTCTCTTGGTTGGGGCAGGAGGTGTAGCGATACCCGGTGTTTCCACACTTGGAGCACACATCCTCCTGAGCCTTGCACTTGGTGGCGGTGTGTCCGTAACGCTGGCATTTATAGCAGCATTTGGATCTGCAGAAGGGCTTCACTGGCACGGTTTCACAGGCCAGTTGAGCCTCTTTGGGTAACGTTTCATGGTGTCCTACAAGGGCAGTTGTTTCTGACACTTTTTTAGACAGCAGAGTTGTCCCTTAAGAAGTTCGTTGAGTTCTTCTGAGTCCATGAATGCTATTTCAGGGTGGGCGATCACTCCCAGCTTCAAGTTGTCCCCCTGGTGGACAATCCTTTCCACTAGTATGCCGTTGATGTCGGTGAATTGTGGCAGTTGAAGAAATTTGCCATATTCGGAAAAGGTGATTTTTAGGTCACCGTTCACCTTAAGGCGCTCCACCTTCATGATTCCCTCGATTCCTTCAAGAGTTAAAAAACTCTTTAAGGGCGAGGAAGTTGAGTAGTTTTGGGCAGGTTTCTTCAACCGGGTGCAACCGGATCACCTTGACGTCTTCGTAGAACACCATGGCTGGCAACAGTGTGTGTGTGTGTGTGTATTGCGTTGACTCATCATATAAACAAGGGAACTTTTTTCCGTTTTTCTACTTGCCTGGCAGTCTCTGGCTGTTATTTGTGTTGGTTGTTACCACACATTCAGTCTAGTAAAAAATAATCTGAGAGCCAGGGCTGAAGATCTACAGCGACTTCTGCCATGCAAATTGATTTACTTAGTTTTTCCTCGCCACTAGTCACCGCTAGTTACTCGTCTATTGGCCAGATCTGTTACACATGGTTGGCAAGAACAGGCTGGTCATATCTTGAACATGTACCTATGAACATACCTGTATTGTTTTTATTTTTCATCTCTCGCGTAGTTGCTGTCTGTGTAGGCTTCCTCTCATTCTCCATGCTGCCTGAAACAAATGAGTAAGGACGCTCAGTGACTGTACTGTACCCCCACTTGATCGTGAAGCTATTACGGTGGGCAGAGGTGAGGGTAGATAATGAACACGTTGACACAGAGAACAGTCATAGATAGAATCAATAATAATTATAAATACAATATATTGGGAACTGACCTACTTTGACCGAAAAGGTAAAGTCACTAACTGCTGCATGTCGATAAAAGTTCTGCGAACATAAAATATTGGATACTTTCTAGCCTCGCACTGTACAATATGTTAACAAGATAGCTTTACAGTTACCTCAAGTTTATCAAGCTTATTAAAAATCCCTCTTGGCCTCTTTCGGAGTTAGAGAGATCCTATCACATGTACAGTACATTTTACCAATAAATTTTTGGACGAACAACATAACCGTTTTCCCAGTAGTTATGGGGGTGTCGGGACGGTGGACACACACACACACATTCATTCATATTTTAGCCCACGGGATTTAAGCTCCACTACACTGCCCATCATTCACAACAAGTCGCTACACGTCACACGAAAAAATGAGCTACCTGACAGTACAATGGCGTCCAACTGGAAGAGGTTTTACCCCCTCATGTGCTTCTCCTAACAAACTTTTTTCAAGCAGTTCTATCTTTCGCTACTTCCCTGTCTTCCTCTTCCTGCGTGCCACGTATATTCTCTATTATTCCTCAGCCTATCTCACCATCCTACACCACATAACAGATGGTGTCCGTTACACAGCTTCTTGTAGTCCTCTCGCAGCTTCTATACTCAAACTTTTCACTTTTATTTCTTATCCGAACTTTCATAATTATTGTCACCTTCCTTCCTTGCGTCACTTTATTTTCAACCTCCTTACACATTTACTTTTCTTATACCCATTACTTACCCAAAATGATTGAACTTTTCCAGTCTATATACTCCAGCAATTCATCTTTTATCCATCGATGATATTCTGATTCTCATCTCTTTATATAACCATTACTTTACATTTATCTATGTTTACACTCATATTCCGCAGTTCATTGCAGCTATTAGACTCTCCACAAGGCTGCTCATACCTGTTATGTATTATCGGCAAGTATCGTGGATGCACTGCCGTAAACATTTGTATAGAGGTGTATAGCATTTGGTATATCATTTATGAAACAAGAAAACAGCAATGGTCCCAGTACACTGCCCTGTGGTGCCCCGCTTGTCATGGGTACGCATGACGATTCTGTACTATTAATCACCACATACATTCTATACTTGCGGTCATGAAGAAAGCATTGGGTATCTCATCCAGTTAGGACGTTCTCCCGAATTCCAGTTTAATTTTCAACCTTTCGTGAGGTACGCTGTCAAAATTCTTGACAAAGTATAGATACTGTATATATTGATAATAGTTCTTCCACACTCTAGTATAGAGACACATCCCTGCTGGAAATAAGTATCTGTTATGGCTTTGTCAGCTATACTTATCAAGTCACCTTATTGTCTATCAATGTTGTATACCTGCACTGTCTAGGTACATTAAAAACTGTATTCCATAATAAACGGTCTGGTATACCGTATACTTGCCTTCTTTATACTGCACACATACAGAACTGTATACCTGCATATACTGTCGTCAATACCATGATTTTACTTAATAATAATAATAATAATTATTATTATTTTTTTTTTTTATTATCGTACGTGAAGCAGGAAAGTCTAGGCATAAAATCACAAGAACATGTTTGTGAGTTATCACTGTAGTCAAGTTTTTACGAGTAACATTTTGTAGCATAGTAACTATATAATTCCTTACACATACAGTAGAGATCCTGTTTCTATAATCACACTTATTTTTTGTATTTATTAACAGGCTGGACCCTCTCCGCTTCCATCCCTCACGTAGTCTCTCTCTCCCTATACAGGTACCTACCTACCGACCCATCAACCAACCCACACTCCTCCTCTAGCCTTCCAGTTCCTCCGTGTCCACCTTCCACATACTCCTACCAATACCACTCCTCCCCCCAGCACCATGAACGGGACAGTGGTATATCACTCTCAAGACCTGCAGAGGCTCAGACAACTCATAGAGGAAATCATCGAGGTCAGTGTGTGTGTGTGTGTGTGTGTGTGTATACTGGAGATGATAGTAGCGTGGAACCAGAATGTATTTGGGTCATGTGAACTGTTGAACCTTCATGGTGACGCCAGGTACAAAAATTCACCTGTGATGGTGTATGTATATTTTTTATATATCCAACTCAGCTGACAGCATCAGCTGACAGCATGACCAGCAAAATAATAACAACAAAAGTTCATTGCACGTAATGTTTACATTTTTTACAGAGTCGGTGCAGGAACGCGACTTCAACTGTCATAAACGAATTGAAAATCTTGTTGAAGACGGATAATGTGACGGATGTGACTAATCAGGTATGTGACGTCATAATTATGAGAAAGGTTTAGTCAAGGCTATATATAGTAGTTTGACGTCACTCCGTTTCCGGCAGTGATGCTTTCGGCCATTCTGGGGGTGAAGCCTGTGCCGATGGTAAGCCAATGTTTATGAGTATACTAATATATAAACAATGGTCAACTACTGCCCTGTACAAACACTGGTGGTAAGGGAGAGATGAAAGTTCTCTATATCGTTTACCAGCAGTAACAACACACCAGGAGGAGAAAATGCTTCAACTGTCTCAAAAAAAAATAAACAAGGAAAGACTTTGTATTTGGCTACTAAGAACCAACATAGATAATGTTACTGTATCTTCAAGTGTTCTGTTTATTCTGTAAGAGACATAAGAGGAGGGTTGTATTGGTTCATGTATACCTATAAATAGTATTGAAAATTTATGTATGTTGTCATATCTTTTAATCAGTAACAATTAGGACAAATTATCACACTAAAAGCTGTTCGCAATGTCGCGATAGGAAACGCTTGATAGATTGTTATGTTCATTGACAACTTGGTTTTATCAAACTTATAGGAAGGGGATCTTTAGCACTGATCACGTTTATTTATCAATCAGTCATATCTCTATCTATATTCACTCTGTTAGGGTATCACAAGTGCCCTTAACACTTTATTAATCATCCTTGAACATTCCGGAAAAAATATATATATATATAAATCCTTAATGTAAATCATAGGACTATATTTCCGAATTCTTTAATGTTTGTTCCCCACTGTGGTGCGTTTGGTCTTGAGTCACTGGGTGTCGTGACCTCATGGAATATTAACTCTTAAGTGTTTCTCATCAGAATAATCGTATGTACTGCACACGCACACACACACACACACACACACACACCAGGAATCTTTAAAAAACAGAGGGTTTAAGGGAGACCCTTTATTAAGGAAGGTTTCTACTTAATATTCAACAGACCCCCAGGATTCCTTAAATGTGTACACTTTAGGGTAAAAAACCAAGGATTTAAGGTAAAGTTGGAGTTGTCAATTTGTCACCACGCGTTCCTACATTAACGCACCTGAAATTTAATCACCCCATCGTTACCTAGGGGGCTAATCCTTAAGTAATCCATACGTACTAAAATTGCGAATGGTCTCGACTACATCAAGGGTGTGTATACATTTCCTGAGACAGCCTGTACAATATATAAAGGGTAGATGTGCAGGACATATTGATCTGCCCAGTTTTTACCTTATACATTACATTATTCTCATGATTAATAGAGCCAAACTGTCCATCCTTGTTTAGCGAATTAATGGAATCGTGTGTGTGTGTGTGTGTGTGTGTGTGTGTGTGTGTGTTAGTTCAAGCACACTGACGTTTCTTGATATAGGAGAAATACGTATAATTCATAAAGGTAGAAATAATCAGAGGAACGGAAGTAGCTTAGTAACATAGTGTTTTCTCTCCTGGTAGCCCAACTCTGAGGACTCCTTGGCAGTGTTGTACATAGTCTTCGTTCTTCTGTTTTTCGCCGCCTCGCTACTTGTCCTGCTTCTCAAGTATCTCCGACGGGAACGAGAGTCTTCGCGTCTTCAGCAGTTCTACGAGGACTACTTGGAGACTAAACATACTAGGTAAGTTTACTAGTTCAAGAAAGTTTATTGTGGCAACGGTGCAACGCAAGGGAGATTCTCGGGTGGTGACATCATGCACGCACGCTTGTCACTTCCTTTACTCTCAGGAAAATTTGTCATCCGCTGTTCTTTTTTTCTTTTATTCTCTTCGCCACTGATCGACTCGTTAGCCGCTTGGGCGATCGGTCATGTCTCTGATTACTTTTCCTTTTCATTTATCCTTTTCACCAAAAGATCGGCTAGCTAGCCGCTTGGGCGATCGGTCACGTCTTTGTTACGCACTGTTGGCAAGTACTGGGCATGCACCGGCTCCTGAATGTACCTGAACCCGCTCCAGTGTTGGTCAAGTCTTGTCTTGAAAGAGCTCGCACTCGGTGCCGTCACAACACTCTCTGGTAGATTGTTCCAAGAGTTTACAACCCTCACTCCAAAAAAGTTTGCCCTCACAGTTTTCTGGACTTGCGGCTTCTTCAATCTTGAGCTGTGACCCCTTGTGTTCACACCCAGGAGCCTCAAGAGTTGATTAGCATATTAGGGTGTTGGGGAACTTATGTCTGGCAAGTATGATTTGTAGTTGTGTCATTTATGTAGGAACGGGAGCACAGGTTAAGTTTGATGAAAATAACCAAGAAATCGACATACTCGTCAATGGTAAACGTGCTGCTTTTACTGACCAAAGCTACCTTCCGCCAGAAGAAAGCGATGGCCCAGTGCAAACTTCGCAAATGGTGGAAAAATAAAGCATGTGAAATGCAAAAAATTGCGGAACAACACAATATGCATGAACTCTCATTTCTACTAAAACAATGTTTGGCCCAATTACTCATGGCCCGGCACCCCTCCGCTCACCTGATGGTACCTCCCTAATTATAGACGAGGAAGGCATCCGCCAGCACTGGAAAGAGAATTACCATTTCCTGCTCAACCGAAACACCGATGTGGATGTCCTGACTACCCAGCAGCTCCCTCAGCACCCACAGCTGACCCACCTAAACTATGCTTCATCCCGTGATGAGGTAGCTCCTGCCATCAAGCAGATGAAAAATAACAGTCACAGGGCCTAAAAGAATCCCAACCAAGGTGTATATATATATATATGTATATATATATATATATATATATATATATATATATATATATATATATATATATATATATATATATATATATATATATATATGTGTGTGTGTGTGTGTGTGTGTGTATGTATGGTGGCAAACAATTAGTTGTGAAAGGTTACTATAAGGCTCCGGATTACTGCGTAATAGCCTGTAGTTTGTTGAAAACCTTGCCTTCTCATCCTTGTGTGTTGAATTTAAATCTCACTTCGGATTTGATTCCTTTGTACCAAATTTCTATTTTGACTCAGTGAACTCAGTATTGTGTCAGATAAATCACAATTTATTTCTTATCTGAAAGAGTCACATTTTGCTAATATAGAAGATAATCTTCTATTTTATTTTATTTTCACGGGATTAGTTATACCCAGTTTAACTATTCCCACTATTGTGTAATATTGTCAGTAATATTTTTGTTTTGCTCCTAGAGAACAATATCATTTTAATTTACCATTGTACATAATATACTCTTCAGTAATACTTTTGGTTTTGCTCCTAGAGAATAATATCATTTAAGTTTACCATTGTACAAAGTATACTCTTCCGTAAGGCACTTCAGACTAGGACCCTAGTAACTGCTGAACCCCAGGTTGCAGTTTCTCCACTTTAGTGTTTTCATATTTATGTATGTAACATGGATAGGTATATGTATAGGGTTTTCTGCGAGAAGCTAATTCCTCTTAGAAGCTCGGAAGGTGGTGACCGAGTGATGTATTAGCCCGTCTCATGGAAGTAGCAATTGTATAAATTTGGGTGAATACATTTCTATTATATAATCCAATCATCCTACTGTAATTTTCCATAAGCTACAAGGTACCATGTGCCAATTATGTGAGGGAAAATTCCTCGATCAGAATGCCGACCTTGAGAATGTAGGGTCAGCCCAGCCTCTCCCCTCAGACCTTCTCCTCACAGGCATCAATCTTCAATTGAGTCTCACGAGAATCGGGCGGGTACTCTAAGGCCAAATACCACCACCATCCCCTAGTGCCACCACCATCTCCTAGTACCACTACCATCCCTAGTACCACCACCATCCCCAAGTACCACCACCATCCCTTGTACCACCACCATCCCTAGTACCACCACCATCCCTAGTACCACCATCATCCCTTGTACCACCACCATCCCTTGTACCACCACCATCCCTAGTACCACCATCATCCCCTAGTACCACCACCATCCCCAAGTACCACCACCATCCCTTGTACCACCACCATCCCCTAGTACCACCATCATCCCCAAGTACCACCACCATCCCTTGTACCACCACCATCCCCTAGTACCACCATCATCCCCTAGTACCACCACCATCCCCAAGTACCACCACCATCCCCTAGTGCCACCACCATCTCCTAGTACCACTACCATCCCTAGTACCACCACCATCCCCAAGTACCACCACCATCCCTTGTACCACCACCATCCCTAGTACCACCACCATCCCTAGTACCACCATCATCCCTTGTACCACCACCATCCCTTGTACCACCACCATCCCTAGTACCACCATCATCCCCTTGTACCACCATCATCCCCTAGTACCACCATCATCCCCTAGTACCACCATCATCCCCTAGTACCACCATTATCCCCTAGTACCACCATCATCCCCTAGTACCACCATCATCCCCTAGTACCACCATCATCACTTGTACCACCACCATCCCCTAGTACCACCATCATCCCCCTAGTACCACCACCATCCCCTAGTACCACCACCATCCCCCTAGTACCACCACCATCCCCTAGTACCACCACCATCCCCTAGTACCACCACCATCCCCTAGTACCACCATCATCCCCAAGTACCACCATCATCTCCTAGTACCACCACCATCCCCTAGTACCACCACCATCCCCTAGTACCACCATCATCTCCTAGTACCACCACCATCCCCTAGTACCACCACCATCCCCTAGTACCACCATCATCTCCTAGTACCACCACCATCCCCTAGTACCACCACCATCTCCTAGTACCACCACCATCCCTTGTACCACCATCATCCCCTAGTACCACCATCATCCCCTAGTACCACCACCATCCCCTTGTACCACCATCATCCCCTAGTACCACCATCATCCCCTAGTACCACCATCATCCCTTGTACCACCATCATCCCCTAGTACCACCATCATCCCCTAGTACCACCATCATCCCCTTGTACCACCACCATCCCTTGTACCACCACCATCCCCTAGTACCACCATCATCCCCTAGTACCACCACCATCCCCTAGTACCACCATCATCCCCTAGTACCACCACCATCCCCAAGTACCACCATCATCCCCTAGTACCACCATCATCCCCTAGTACCACCACCATCCCTTGTACCACCATCATCCCCTAGTACCACCATCATCCCTTGTACCACCATCATCCCCTAGTACCACCATCATCCCCTAGTACCACCATCATCCCCTAGTACCACCATCATCCCCAAGTACCACCATCATCCCTTGTACCACCATCATCCCCTAGTACCACCATCATCCCTTGTACCACCATCATCCCCTAGTACCACCATCATCCCTTGTACCACCACCATCCCCTAGTACCACCATCATCCCTAGTACCACCATCATCCCCTAGTACCACCACCATCCCCTAGTACCACCATCATCCCTTGTACCACCACCATCCCTTGTACCACCACCATCCCCTAGTACCACCACCATCCCCTAGTACCACCATCATCCCTAGTACCACCATCATCCCCTAGTACCACCACCATCCCCTAGTACCACCATCATCCCTTGTACCACCACCATCCCTTGTACCACCATCATCCCCTAGTACCACCACCATCCCCTAGTACCACCATCATCCCCTAGTACCACCATCATCCCCTAGTACCACCATCATCCCCTAGTATCACCATCATCCCCTAGTACCACCATCATCCCCAAGTACCACCATCATCCCCTTGTACCACCATCATCCCTTGTACCACCACCATCCCCTAGTACCACCATCATCCCCTAGTACCACCATCATCCACTAGTACCACCATCATCCCCTAGTACCACCATCATCCCCTAGTATCACCATCATCCCCTAGTACCACCATCATCCCCAAGTACCACCATCATCCCCTAGTACCACCATCATCCCTTGTACCACCACCATCCCCTAGTACCACCACCATCCCCTAGTACCACCACCATCCCCTAGTACCACCATCATCCCCTAGTACCACCACCATCCCCTAGTACCACCACCATCCCCTAGTACCACCACCATCCCCTAGTACCATCACCATCCCTTGTACCACCATCATCCCCTAGTACCACCATCATCCCCTAGTACCACCATCATCCCCTAGTACCACCATCATCCCTTGTACCACCACCATCCCCTAGTACCACCACCATCCCCTAGTACCATCACCATCCCCTAGTACCACCATCATCCCCAAGTACCACCATCATCCCCAAGTACCACCACCATCCCTTGTACCACCATCATCCCTTGTACCACCACCATCCCTTGTACCACCACCATCCCTTGTACCACCATCATCCCTTGTACCACCATCATCCCCTAGTACCACCACCATCCCTTGTACCACCATCATCCCTAGTACCACCATCATCCCCTAGTACCACCACCATCCCTTGTACCACCACCATCCCTCGTTAATAAGCTCAGCCAAACTGAGCCCCGACCTTAACTGACACTCACAGCTTATAGTGTTAATTACGGTGAAATTACTAGTAGACTGTGACTAATATATTTTTTATAAATAAATGGGGAAAAGACCATTTTGGGTTTTGCAACTTAACCCCTCAACTTATTTATATAAGCAGAGTTAAGGTAACTCCAACCAACGCCTATATTATTATTATTATTACACACACCTCAACACAGCACTCCCCTTAATACATCACTGCCTTTAAATCATCACTGCCCTCAACCCGTCACTTCCCTTAACACGCCACTGACCTCAACATGTCACTTCCCTCAACACATCACTGCCCTCTCTCACACACACAAAGCTTCCTTACATACCGTATATACTTACACAGCATCCTAACCCAGTATGGCTAGTAATGGTATCTGTCGTTCTGGCTTCAGCCTTGTGGTCCACTACGACAACGCCGGGCGTAGGCTCCACACCCAGACCTCTAGCGACTCTCCAACAGTCTTGCCAGACTCTCCACGGCCCTCCCGCGCCTTTACCACCACGCCTGTACCCACTCCTCCAGGATCTCCCATCGATTCTATCTTACCTACCGAGATGTTAGGCCCAGTGTTTTGAGCGGCCAGGTCATGAAAGTGTATCCCAGTGAAATGATATATAACAATATAGAATTACGAATTTAGTATATTTTTATTATTATTATTATTATTATTATTATTAGTAGTAGTAGTAGTAGTAGTAGTAGTAGTAGTAGTAGTAGTAGTAGTAGTATTAGTAGTAGTAGCAGTAGTAGTAGATGCCATTGCTCTAAGGTACAGTAGGCCAGTAGAAGGTTTGCCCTCCCAATGCGTGTGTGGCTCATCCCACGACATCGACCACACCATCATGGGCATGAAGAGGTAAGGGATCTTACGGCAAATATGTCGAAAGAAATCTGCCATGAAGTCAGGGTAGAGCCGACCCTCTTTCCATTGGACGGTGAGAATTTCCATCACAGGACTTCAAACACATCGAACGATGCCCGTGTGGACGTCAGTGCTCGAGAATTTTGGACGCGGGGACAGCGAGCCTTCTTTAATATAAGGATTTTCGATCCCATGGCCGCATGTCAAAGCAACCTGGCTCTTGATGCTGCACACAGGGGGAACGAGAATGACAAGAACAGGGCATATAGGGAGAGAATTCTGAATATTGATCAGGGCAGCTTCACTCCCCTGGTGTTCACAACCTCTGGTGGGATGGAACCAAGTGCCAGATGTTTCTATGCCAGACTCGCGGAGGTGTTATCTGAACGGAAGCAGCAGCCCAGAAGTTACGTTACAGCCTGGTTGAGATGTCGACTGTCCTTCTCTCTGATTAGGTCTGCATTGCTTTGCCTCAGGGGAACAAGATCTTCGGCCCCAAAGCCGACAAAGGTCGCAGATATTGACTTTGAGGCAACAGTCACTAAATGCCGCATAGCTCTGCGGTTCAACTAACTCAACACAGCTAGGGTAGCTACTTTTGTATTAGGATATTTAATTTTAAGGTAATAAAATGGTAGTAGTAGTAGTAGTAGTAGTAGTCTGCAAGAAGGGGGGCATCATATGCATGAGGCATGACGAGGTAAGGGATCTCACAGCAAATATGTTGAAGGAAATCTGCCGGGACGTCATGGTAGAACCGACCCTCCTTCCATTGGATGGCGAGATCTTCCAACACAGGACTTCAAACACATCTAACGAAGCCCGTGTGGACGTCAGTGCTCGAGGATTCTGGACGCGGGGACAGCGAGCTTTCTTCGACATCAGGATTTTTGATCCCATGGCCGCTTGTCACCGTAACCTAGGTCTCGATGCTGCACATAGGAGGAACGAGAACGACAAGTGAAGGGCATATGGGGAGAGAATTCAAAACGTTGATCAAGGCAGCTTCACTCCTCTAGTGTTCACAACCTCTGGTGGGATGGGCCCAAATGCAAGATGTTTCTACGCCAGACTCGCGGAGTTGATCTCCGAACAGAAGCAGCAGCCCAGAGTTATGTTACAGCCTGGATGAGATGCCGACTGTCCTTCTCTCTCCTTCGGTCGGCTTTGCTCTGCCTCAGGGGAACGAGAGCTTCTGCCCCTACTCCGAAAACTGCTGTAGATATTGACTATGAGGCTACAGTCACTGAATGCTGCATAGATCTGCGGCTCAACTAATTTAACACAGAGAGGATAGCTTCTTATGTATTTGGATATTTAATATTAAGGTAATAAAATGGTGGCGAAGGTGTGGCTATTGAGGGAGGCTGGAGGCCACGTTAAAAAAAAAAAAAAAAAAAAGTAGTAGTAGTAGTATGCTAAAAGTTGAAAATAATGTAAAAGAGAGGCATGTCACTTATGAAACAAACAAACAACAGCGGGTCCAATACACTGCCCTGTGGTACCCCACTTGTGACAGGTACAGGTGACGATTTCGTGCCATTAATCACCACACACTGCTTGCGGTCATGTAGAAAGTCTTCTGTCCATGCTAGGACATTTCCCCAAAATTCGTACCCTTCCAGTTTGATTTTCAGCCTTTCGTGGGGTACATTGTTGAAAGCCTTGGCAAAATCTAGGTAAATATTGCCGATATTACCACCCCGTTCCAGAATATGGGTCCAAATATCCAATACCTTGAGCAATTGTGTTAAGCAGGAGCGCCCTGGCATAAAACCGTGTTGACAAGCCTTTACAAGGTTGTTTCGTAGTAGATGTTCCATTGCGGCATCTCTGATAATACTCTCAAGTACTTTACATATTCTGCTGGTCAGGCTCACCGGTCTATAGTTGTTCTTGAAGATAGGACTCACATAAGCCACTTTCCATTCATTGGGGACCATTTGTTCATCCAGGCATTTACAATTCAGGGGCTCGGCAAGCTCGTTGCACAACTCTCTTAGCACTCTAGGATGCACCATGTCAGGTCCAGGACTCTTATGGACCTTTAGCCTGGACAGTTTATTTCTAATACCCTCTTCTGTGAACACAATGTGGGTCAGTGCTGTGTCGAACCGTGTCCTCAAACGCAGGAAGGTTAGTTGCATCCTCTCTTGTGAACACCGAGGAAAAGAAGCTGTTCAATGCCTCAGCTTTATCCTGGTCAGAATCTGCGTAACTACCATCTTCAAGCTTCAGGTCTGATACTCCTACTCGCGTTTTCAATTTCGACTTTGCAAAGCGGTAAAACGCCTTTGGATTTGACTTGATCTCGCTTGCAACCAGCCTCTGGAACTCCTTTTCAGCCCTTCTACACTCTATCTTTGCTTGGTTTCTGGCTCTTGCATACATCCTCCTGTCTTGCTCATCGTTTGACCCAACCCACGTCTTGAATTTCTGGGTTTTCTTCTTAATTTTGTCGACCGCCGCATGGTTCATGTGTAAGGACCCCCTCGTATTTATCGATCAAATGGGTCACTTTACTAGTTATGATATTCAGCGTAGTGTCTGCGTTCTTGTGCCTTAATGAGTCAGGCCAGTTGATACCCCTCATCTCTTCCCTCGTCCCATTGTAATTTCCCTTGTAATATTTGTACCTTGGCCTGGCCTTATCCTGAACTAGATAACAGTTAAATCTGAATGACAACACTATATGGTGACTCGTGCCAACTGGGGCAAGGTGTTCCAGTTTGGCCACCATACCCTCCTCGTTTGTTATGACGAGGTCAAGTGGCTTGGGTGTTTGCTCCCCTTTGTAATGTGTCGGGTCTCTAACATGTTGGAACAGAAAATTATCTCTCAGAGTTTCTACAAAAAGAGTAGCAGGATTATTCAAGTCATTCGGGGTGGACTCGTTTCTCCAGTCGATGTCGCCATAGTTAAAGTCCCCCATGATAAGGAGGTGGCTGGGGTTGAGCATCGCCGCATTGTTTATTAAGGTTCTTAAGTTCCTTTGATTTAGTGGGCCACAGTTCGGGGATCTGTAGATACACCCGACGATAAGTAAGTCCCCTCCCCTTAATTTAATTTTACACCACTTGGACTCTTCAAAAACATCCTCTCCCTGTACCCTCGCCTGGCTGGCTCTAAGGTCTTGCCTAGCGTAGATAACCACACCCCTCCTGCAGGATTCTTGAGTTAGGTTCGTAAATGAGTCATATCCAGCAATACTGAACTCACATTCCCCTGGGTCGATTCTCCTGTTCTTGTACAACAGTTCTACAACTCCTACAATATCTGGTTGGTGTACTCTTAGTAGTGTTTCAAACTCCTCTCTCTTATCAAGGAACGTGTCAGTATTAGTGTACATGACATTCAAGCCAGAATTTGTTCTCGGTAACGTCTCTGCTCTTAGTAATAAACCCGCTCCACCCACATTCTCAGAAGCTGAAGCATTTGCTAAGTACACTGTATTTTGCAGGGTGTGGTTAAAAATGTCATTGTTTACACGGCGCTCGTTCCCTCCTGTCCGGTAGGCTGAGCTGGTGCCGCCTCCCGGGTGGGGGGTTGAGTGGGTGGAGGGTGCACTGCTGCCCCCTGGCCCTGTGTCGGCACACTTGTTTCCACTACCCTCCCCCTGAGTATAACCCACGCGCACCTGTCCCCGTTCTTCCTCGACTCCTCCCTCTTCTGCTTCAGGTCCAGCAGGAGCTTCTTGTGCTGTTCCCTCTGCATTACCGTGCGGTCTGGGTGAATAAATACATCCCGAAAGTTCTCGCTCCTTGCTAAGTTTTTTGTCTGGCGAATAACTTGCCATTTTTCCTCCTCACTCCCTAGTGTGATCCTGAGGGGGCGAGGCTTAGCCCCCTGCTTTTGTCCCAGTCTCCTCACATCCTGAGGGGTTGCTGGAACCTTCAGAACCTCTGTGCAAATATTTTGAAACAGCACCTTGTCGTGTGTTTCCTTACTCACAGTTCCCTCTGCCAGGCTCTCTGGGACTCCAAAAACTATTACATTGTTCCTGCGCTGGAGCCGTTCCTGGTGTTCCTCCTCTCCCCTAACAGTAGGTGCGTTAATTTTCATTTCTTCGACACACTTTTTCAGAGTCCCAATCTGCTGTAGAACCTGTACTGATTCTGCATTACTCTCCGCCCCCCCCCCCCCCCCCGTGGCCCTCCTAATACGTCAGCATAACTCCTCTTAGCAACCACCTCCATTCTATTAGCTACTTCCTCAGTCTTAGCAAGGATCTCTTTCCCAGCTTGCTCCAGTTTGTCAACCAGCAGGGCTCCTGCTTCATCTATTTTCGTCCCGAGAGAACTCGTTCCCTTATGGATTGCAATCGCTTCATTCACCTTGACTATGCAGCCAGAGCAATACCAGCAACAGCCATCAAGCTTTACGGCAGTTAGTAACTTCCTAAACGTTGCATTAGTTAGGCCTGTATCCTCCATATCCGACGTCTCCCTGCAGTAATCACATATCAAACTCATGGTTGTTGTTGTTGTGGGGGGGGGGGGGGTGCAGACTGTGTATAAATCTACACCTATTTCAAAGAAAATAAAGAGAGAAAAAGTACTTAGCTACTCTCTGTTGCCTATGGAGTTGTCGTCTGTGACTGCGTACACTGTATCTCCCTGTGAATGGTGTAATGTAGGCACAGTTTCAGTCCTTGAGAAAGCACACAATCAACATAAAATTTAAAGTCTCTGTGGCACCTATGACACGACTTGGTTTCAGCTGGCACGGTGCCTTTCCAGCTTGCTTGCTAGTGAGCGCTCACTTTAAGTTATTTACAACTTCAGCGGTCACTGATGACACTATGAACTATCACTGTGTACACTGTATCTCCCTGTGAGTGGTGTATTATAAACACAGATTCAGTCCTTGAGAAAGCACACAAACAAAATAAAATTTAAAGTCTCTGTGGCACCTATGACACGAATAGGCTGGCAGTTGTCCTTACCAGCTCGGTTGGTAAATTCTTGGAAGAGGGATATGATCTGTGTCATGTCACTGGCGGGGGGTTGTGGGGGGGGGGCACCGGTGGGAGCACAAGGCCTGACAGCCTCAGAGTAGAGACGGGGAGGAGGCCCAGTAGTTGTTGAGTTAGGAGACGGTCGGGACTGCTGTGTTGTAGCCAGATGAGGCCAGGCAGAGGCAGGTGTTGTTGAAGAAGGCGTTGCTGGAGACACAGGGTACACAGGGGGGTGTGGCCCAGAAGACTGGGGGGGCGTTGTGGTAGACTTGGCCTTCGGGGAGGCTTTTCCCCTGGGACAGACGGGCGATTGAGGCATTGCCGTGAGTCAGCATTGTGCCGGCCGCCACAGTTACAACATCTGGGATTAATTACATAGCCCACCCCACCACTATTAAGGTGGTCTTTGATTTTCTGGGCACAGGCGGCGGAGTTGTGGTTACGTGAACAGAAGCGACATCTCGGCCGATCACGACGACAGCAAGCAGTGAAGTTGTGACCCCAATGAGAACAGACAACACAAAATGCAGGCTCAGGATGATAGGCTTCTGCATACAGTGGGAGGAGGAGTGGGTGGGCATCCACAGTGGTTGGGCACTCCCTACCCTTCCACTTGACACTGACAGCGGGTTGTGGAACTCTCTCCCGGTAATGGCGACGTATACTCAGTATACGAGAGTTAAAGTCACGCGCATCTTCGATGTCAGCGTATAGGGGGAAACGTTTCACTAGGATGTGGCAACATTCATCCGTGTCTACAGGGGGGGGGGGGGGCAGCAGGACGACCCCGTCAAAGCCAACAGTACTAAGTGTTTCATAGGCCTCAGAAGTCTGACACTTGATAAAGTTCCGGTTCTTACCTTGTCGGAATTCAATGCTGAAACCGTGCTGTCTGCAGTACTTCATCATCCAATTAAAGCGTTCCTCTACAGTTTTCAGAGAGTCCTTGGGGAAGTGGAAATTCAGCTTACTTGTTTGTTTGGCAGAGGGCAGGGTGATAGGGTCCATGGCATTGATGTTTCCACTGTGGCTAGCGTTTCCCATAGAAACATTAGCGTCACTGTCATAATCACTGGGGTCTGACTCTTGAAGGGTGTTGGATTCAGTATGACCAGGCGAGTTGGTAATGGCATCAGTATTAGAGATGTCTGCGTCTGCGTCTATGAGAGAGCCTCTTCTAGGACGTTTATGTCGACCCCCCATGCTGCTATTTACGTGTGTCGACAGCTATGACGGTGACCGGAGGTTGGCCAGTCTTTAACCTGCAGTGACAGTGTTTGATCTGAGTCTTTGTTGTGGGTTTGTCGCTTGTTGCCACAGCTAGTGCTTACGATTTGTTGTATTTTTCCAGAGCATAAAACGGTCACAGCTGCATCAAGGTTACATAGCGCCAGAGTGTGTGCCAGGTGGGGGGGGGGGGGCCAAGATGTCTTCGGGAACGTCCTCTTTTTTTAATGTTCAGATATGGCAACCTTAAGTGGGGCAGAGCCCTGATTGGTGGAGGCAAATTCACGACCGGACTCGGCAGCAGGAGACTGGTGGCGGCAGGTTGTCTGGTAGTGATGACGGGTAACTTGATTCTTCTGTCTTTTTTCTTGGTGTTTCTTGTTACTGATGGGTGGGCTGCTGTGGGTCTTGTTATTTTGAAGACAAAGATCTTATCTTCCTCTTCTTTTTATTCTCTTGGGTTGTCCACTCTCTGGTGTCTTGATCTTGTTCTTCCTCATGTCCATTATGTTCGTAAATGTTGAGGAAGTCTGAGGAGGTGATCCTGATGAGCTGAGATTCTGGTTTCTTGATAACTTGTGGTTTGATGACTCATGGTTCTTTATGACCTGCTTTTCCTCCCTGTTTTCTTATTTTCTTATTTCTTCTTTTCTTGTTTTTGTTTTTATTTACTTGGGAGTGAACAGCAGGGAGGGCCTACTTGTATGTAAGTTTCTTGTCTTGGCAGATCCTCGCTATCTTGCACTGCTCCCGCCACTTGGGACAAAGCTTGTCGGCGGAGGAGTGTGAGCCGCCACAGGCTACGCAGGGCCGGATTCAGGAATGGGCAAAGTGGGCAGCTGCCCAGGGGCCTGTGGGGTTCAGGATATTTGGTTCACACTCAGGATGGGTTGGAGAAAGGAAACTCACAATGTGCTCTCTATATAGATGTTGTATTGGATGTACAATGCAGCTTGGTGCTGGGAAGGCAGCATGGCTACAAGCGTGATGTAGAGAGAGCTGGTTGGTGAGGACGCTCAGAGAAGGACAGCTTGTGGGTCGCCATGCTCGCCGGCGGGAGCAAGGACCACCAGGCAGGCGGAGGAGGTGTTGCTGGCTGGTTGGTGTAGGTAGAAAAGAGATAGGTCACCACGAGGTCAGGTCTTAAATAGCGGGGGGTAGGCGTGGCTTAGTAGTTGACCCCCGCTCCGTGATGTATGGCGGCGCTGGTTGACCTAGACCACGAGGCATGCACTGGGGAATTGGTGGGTCGGCTACTCAGCGACAAACAGCGTTTGTAGGGGAGAAATCCACTACAGGCCTCCACATATTACAATATTTTATTTATTTGTTTATTCATTTGGATTATTTTTATTTTCATTCTTTAAAATTCATGTTTATCTATTCCATCACGTAAAACTATGTTCAGCAAGAAGCGTGATAGAAATTAGGCTAGCTACTCCTTGAAATTCATGAATACCTGATTTTCCTATGAACCGTACATTTTTAATGAATGCTATTGTTTGTGTTGCTAATAATATATTTAGAATTCCACAAACATATATTGATTTAAAATGAACTACATGGAATAACGAAATTGAGATTAAAAAAAATATATATATAATTGTACACCTGCATTGTCTATACACATGCATACATATTTTAGTGAATAAAACTGAACTGAATTGAATTAAAGTACAGTAGTTGTGTACACTTTAGTTATACATGGCGGACAATGACTCGAGCAAGGTGTCTTTTCTCAGTAGATGTGAGAAAACAACTTACGGAGAGATGGGAGAGATGCCGTACAATTGTTGTTAGTGAAGTGGCGGGCGTGGATACGTAAGATGAAGAAAATGTTATATAAGTGTTAAAGTGAGGCGGTGGAAACGAGGTCGAGAAAGGTAGTGGTGAGAATGTGTTATGGTTCCCGTAATGTATACTAACAAGTTGCCCTCTGCTGATACCATAAGGGCAGTTCAGAAGTGTAGAAAGGTTACGTCACATATGCTATACGGTTGTCTAAACTCGCCAAAGTTGAGGCAAATTTACCTTCCGTTTCAACGTAGTACCAGAATCCTGGAGGATAGCGAATGTAATACCGATTTTCAAGAAGGGGGATAGATCACTATCCTCTAACTACCGCCCAATCAGTCTAACATCAATAGTAGGCAAATTACTGGAAGCAATCATTTCAAACTCTATTCGAAATCACCTGGAGAAGCACCGATTGATCAATGATTCCCAGCATGGCTTCACAAGAGGACGTTCTTGCCTAACTAATCTATTAACATTCTTTTCATCAGTTTTCGAATCGGTGGACGGGGGGCACAATTATGATGTGGTATATCTCGACTTTAGCAAAGCCTTCGACAGAGTCCCCCACGAAAGACTAATTAGAAAGGTAGAAGCTCATGGCATCAAAGGTGACATCCTTAAATGGATTAGGGCGTGGTTACAGCGAGTGAGCATTAACGGCACTAAGTCCCATTGGAGCAACGTCACAAGTGGAGTTCCCCAAGGCTTAGTACTTGGACCATTATTATTTATTATATACATAAACGATAAAGATATCGGCATAGACAGCAACATAAGTAAATTTGCTGATGACACTAAAATAGGGCGTGTTATCAAATCTGACGAGGACTCGGCAAAACTACAGGAAGATCTAAACAAATTTTTCGAATGGTCTGAAAAATGGCAGATGAAATTCAACGTCGACAAATGTAAAGTACTCAGTATAGGAGATGTAAACAGGGAAACCAGATACCAGATGAACAACGATGCCATAGAGAAATCCGACTGCGAGAGAGATTTAGGAGTAATAATAAGTAGGAACCTTAAGCCAAGTAAACAATGTGTTTTTGCTCGTAACAAGGCTAATAAAGTACTTGGGTTCATACAAAGGAGTGTTAGTTACAAGACTAGCGAGGTCATCCTAAAACTATCTTGCTCTTGTGAGACCACACCTGGATTACGCAGTTCAGTTCTGGTCACCGTATTACAGAATGGATAAAGAATCCTTGGAAAGAATTCAGAGGAGAATGACAAGACTAATCCCGGGCATTAGGAACCTTGAGTATAGAGACAGGTTAAAGCATCTTAATTTGCACTCCCTTGAGAGACGTAGAGCGAGGGGCGACCTGATAGAGGTGTATAAGTGGAAGGCAGGGCTAAACAAAGGGGACATTACAAAGGTACTCAAATTATCCAACCAGGAGCGAACTCGTAACAATGGTTTTAAATTAGACAAATTTAGATTTAGGCGTGAAATAGGTAAACACTGGTTTGGAAACAGAGTAGTGGATGAATGGAACAAGTTACCAAATATCATCATTAACTCGAATACGCTGAATTGCTTCAAACATAGGTTGGATGCTTATCTGAGCAATAGGGGTTGGGTGTAAACGGGACTGCCCAGTATGGGCCAATAGGCCCGCTGCAGTTTCCTCCATTCTTATGTTCTTATGTTCTTATATATTTTTTTTTCATTATCACTTCCATTACGAATGCCATCAGGGCTCTGTGTTTGTTGACAGTCGGTCGGAGGGGGTTGGGTCGTGTAGTACCTGTACCTGCACATCGGTTGTCATGTGTCTGTCGATTAAAGAGGAGACTTGCATCGCCCATGATTCGTGAACTTCCCAAGAGTAGACTTTATTAAACATGTCTTGCAGATGTAAAATGAGAGAGAGAATTGTCATGTGTGCTTGTTGAGTGAAGTCGTCGCCGCTCAGTGAATCAATTTTATTTATAGTTGAGTTAATACTTATTCTGAATCTATCTGACCTTGGACTTAAAGAAGCCTATACATGCATTCTTGGACAGAACCATTATTTGAGTAGAGGTTTATCCGATTTATAATGCGGTAGTAGCTACAGTATATCAGGGCTGGTCGACTTGAAACCATATGAATGACTCCAATCATGTCTCACTTTTGTGTGTGTGTATGTTGGGAATTTGTACACTATCAATAAATATACAGTTAATTACAAATTTCTCAATGTTCTAATTTCCTCAAATAACTGCATATGGCTTCAAAATTCTCCAAAGAAGTGTTCAAATTTCAAAATTTTCCCAGGGGGCTTACAGCGCCCCCCAGAACTCCCAGATGTTTAGGCTCGCTTCACTTTCCACCCCACCCTCTTGGGTAGTTATAATGAGGGGGGACCTCCACAAAGAGGCTGCCCATGGGCCTCCACAAGTCTAAATCCGGCACTGAGGCTACGCATTTCTTCTCTTGGTTGGGGCAGGAGGTGTAGCGATACCCGGTGTTTCCACACTTGGAGCACACATCCTCCTGAGCCTTGCACTTGGTGGCGGTGTGTCCGTAACGCTGGCATTTATAGCAGCATTTGGATCTGCAGAAGGGCTTCACTGGCACGGTTTCACAGGCCAGTTGAGCCTCTTTGGGTAACGTTTCATGGTGTCCTACAAGGGCAGTTGTTTCTGACACTTTTTTAGACAGCAGAGTTGTCCCTTAAGAAGTTCGTTGAGTTCTTCTGAGTCCATGAATGCTATTTCAGGGTGGGCGATCACTCCCAGCTTCAAGTTGTCCCCCTGGTGGACAATCCTTTCCACTAGTATGCCGTTGATGTCGGTGAATTGTGGCAGTTGAAGAAATTTGCCATATTCGGAAAAGGTGATTTTTAGGTCACCGTTCACCTTAAGGCGCTCCACCTTCATGATTCCCTCGATTCCTTCAAGAGTTAAAAAACTCTTTAAGGGCGAGGAAGTTGAGTAGTTTTGGGCAGGTTTCTTCAACCGGGTGCAACCGGATCACCTTGACGTCTTCGTAGAACACCATGGCTGGCAACAGTGTGTGTGTGTGTGTGTATTGCGTTGACTCATCATATAAACAAGGGAACTTTTTTCCGTTTTTCTACTTGCCTGGCAGTCTCTGGCTGTTATTTGTGTTGGTTGTTACCACACATTCAGTCTAGTAAAAAATAATCTGAGAGCCAGGGCTGAAGATCTACAGCGACTTCTGCCATGCAAATTGATTTACTTAGTTTTTCCTCGCCACTAGTCACCGCTAGTTACTCGTCTATTGGCCAGATCTGTTACACATGGTTGGCAAGAACAGGCTGGTCATATCTTGAACATGTACCTATGAACATACCTGTATTGTTTTTATTTTTCATCTCTCGCGTAGTTGCTGTCTGTGTAGGCTTCCTCTCATTCTCCATGCTGCCTGAAACAAATGAGTAAGGACGCTCAGTGACTGTACTGTACCCCCACTTGATCGTGAAGCTATTACGGTGGGCAGAGGTGAGGGTAGATAATGAACACGTTGACACAGAGAACAGTCATAGATAGAATCAATAATAATTATAAATACAATATATTGGGAACTGACCTACTTTGACCGAAAAGGTAAAGTCACTAACTGCTGCATGTCGATAAAAGTTCTGCGAACATAAAATATTGGATACTTTCTAGCCTCGCACTGTACAATATGTTAACAAGATAGCTTTACAGTTACCTCAAGTTTATCAAGCTTATTAAAAATCCCTCTTGGCCTCTTTCGGAGTTAGAGAGATCCTATCACATGTACAGTACATTTTACCAATAAATTTTTGGACGAACAACATAACCGTTTTCCCAGTAGTTATGGGGGTGTCGGGACGGTGGACACACACACACACATTCATTCATATTTTAGCCCACGGGATTTAAGCTCCACTACACTGCCCATCATTCACAACAAGTCGCTACACGTCACACGAAAAAATGAGCTTCCTGACAGTACAATGGCGTCCAACTGGAAGAGGTTTTACCCCCTCATGTGCTTCTCCTAACAAACTTTTTTCAAGCAGTTCTATCTTTCGCTACTTCCCTGTCTTCCTCTTCCTGCGTGCCACGTATATTCTCTATTATTCCTCAGCCTATCTCACCATCCTACACCACATAACAGATGGTGTCCGTTACACAGCTTCTTGTAGTCCTCTCGCAGCTTCTATACTCAAACTTTTCACTTTTATTTCTTATCCGAACTTTCATAATTATTGTCACCTTCCTTCCTTGCGTCACTTTATTTTCAACCTCCTTACACATTTACTTTTCTTATACCCATTACTTACCCAAGATGATTGAACTTTTCCAGTCTATATACTCCAGCAATTCATCTTTTATCCATCGATGATATTCTGATTCTCATCTCTTTATATAACCATTACTTTACATTTATCTATGTTTACACTCATATTCCGCAGTTCATTGCAGCTATTAGACTCTCCACAAGGCTGCTCATACCTGTTATGTATTATCGGCAAGTATCGTGGATGCACTGCCGTAAACATTTGTATAGAGGTGTATAGCATTTGGTATATCATTTATGAAACAAGAAAACAGCAATGGTCCCAGTACACTGCCCTGTGGTGCCCCGCTTGTCATGGGTACGCATGACGATTCTGTACTATTAATCACCACATACATTCTATACTTGCGGTCATGAAGAAAGCATTGGGTATCTCATCCAGTTAGGACGTTCTCCCGAATTCCAGTTTAATTTTCAACCTTTCGTGAGGTACGCTGTCAAAATTCTTGACAAAGTATAGATACTGTATATATTGATAATAGTTCTTCCACACTCTAGTATAGAGACACATCCCTGCTGGAAATAAGTATCTGTTATGGCTTTGTCAGCTATACTTATCAAGTCACCTTATTGTCTATCAATGTTGTATACCTGCACTGTCTAGGTACATTAAAAACTGTATTCCATAATAAACGGTCTGGTATACCGTATACTTGCCTTCTTTATACTGCACACATACAGAACTGTATACCTGCATATACTGTCGTCAATACCATGATTTTACTTAATAATAATAATAATAATTATTATTATTTTTTTTTTTTTATTATCGTACGTGAAGCAGGAAAGTCTAGGCATAAAATCACAAGAACATGTTTGTGAGTTATCACTGTAGTCAAGTTTTTACGAGTAACATTTTGTAGCATAGTAACTATATAATTCCTTACACATACAGTAGAGATCCTGTTTCTATAATCACACTTATTTTTTGTATTTATTAACAGGCTGGACCCTCTCCGCTTCCATCCCTCACGTAGTCTCTCTCTCCCTATACAGGTACCTACCTACCGACCCATCAACCAACCCACACTCCTCCTCTAGCCTTCCAGTTCCTCCGTGTCCACCTTCCACATACTCCTACCAATACCACTCCTCCCCCCAGCACCATGAACGGGACAGTGGTATATCACTCTCAAGACCTGCAGAGGCTCAGACAACTCATAGAGGAAATCATCGAGGTCAGTGTGTGTGTGTGTGTGTGTATACTGGAGATGATAGTAGCGTGGAACCAGAATGTATTTGGGTCATGTGAACTGTTGAACCTTCATGGTGACGCCAGGTACAAAAATTCACCTGTGATGGTGTATGTATATTTTTTATATATCCAACTCAGCTGACAGCATCAGCTGACAGCATGACCAGCAAAATAATAACAACAAAAGTTCATTGCACGTAATGTTTACATTTTTTACAGAGTCGGTGCAGGAACGCGACTTCAACTGTCATAAACGAATTGAAAATCTTGTTGAAGACGGATAATGTGACGGATGTGACTAATCAGGTATGTGACGTCATAATTATGAGAAAGGTTTAGTCAAGGCTATATATAGTAGTTTGACGTCACTCCGTTTCCGGCAGTGATGCTTTCGGCCATTCTGGGGGTGAAGCCTGTGCCGATGGTAAGCCAATGTTTATGAGTATACTAATATATAAACAATGGTCAACTACTGCCCTGTACAAACACTGGTGGTAAGGGAGAGATGAAAGTTCTCTATATCGTTTACCAGCAGTAACAACACACCAGGAGGAGAAAATGCTTCAACTGTCTCAAAAAAAAATAAACAAGGAAAGACTTTGTATTTGGCTACTAAGAACCAACATAGATAATGTTACTGTATCTTCAAGTGTTCTGTTTATTCTGTAAGAGACATAAGAGGAGGGTTGTATTGGTTCATGTATACCTATAAATAGTATTGAAAATTTATGTATGTTGTCATATCTTTTAATCAGTAACAATTAGGACAAATTATCACACTAAAAGCTGTTCGCAATGTCGCGATAGGAAACGCTTGATAGATTGTTATGTTCATTGACAACTTGGTTTTATCAAACTTATAGGAAGGGGATCTTTAGCACTGATCACGTTTATTTATCAATCAGTCATATCTCTATCTATATTCACTCTGTTAGGGTATCACAAGTGCCCTTAACACTTTATTAATCATCCTTGAACATTCCGGAAAAAATATATATATATATAAATCCTTAATGTAAATCATAGGACTATATTTCCGAATTCTTTAATGTTTGTTCCCCACTGTGGTGCGTTTGGTCTTGAGTCACTGGGTGTCGTGACCTCATGGAATATTAACTCTTAAGTGTTTCTCATCAGAATAATCGTATGTACTGCACACGCACACACACACACACACACACACACACACACCAGGAATCTTTAAAAAACAGAGGGTTTAAGGGAGACCCTTTATTAAGGAAGGTTTCTACTTAATATTCAACAGACCCCCAGGATTCCTTAAATGTGTACACTTTAGGGTAAAAAACCAAGGATTTAAGGTAAAGTTGGAGTTGTCAATTTGTCACCACGCGTTCCTACATTAACGCACCTGAAATTTAATCACCCCATCGTTACCTAGGGGGCTAATCCTTAAGTAATCCATACGTACTAAAATTGCGAATGGTCTCGACTACATCAAGGGTTTGTATACATTTCCTGAGACAGCCTGTACAATATATAAAGGGTAGATGTGCAGGACATATTGATCTGCCCAGTTTTTACCTTATACATTACATTATTCTCATGATTAATAGAGCCAAACTGTCCATCCTTGTTTAGCGAATTAATGGAATCGTGTGTGTGTGTGTGTGTGTGTGTGTGTGTGTGTGTGTGTGTGTTAGTTCAAGCACACTGACGTTTCTTGATATAGGAGAAATACGTATAATTCATAAAGGTAGAAATAATCAGAGGAACGGAAGTAGCTTAGTAACATAGTGTTTTCTCTCCTGGTAGCCCAACTCTGAGGACTCCTTGGCAGTGTTGTACATAGTCTTCGTTCTTCTGTTTTTCGCCGCCTCGCTACTTGTCCTGCTTCTCAAGTATCTCCGACGGGAACGAGAGTCTTCGCGTCTTCAGCAGTTCTACGAGGACTACTTGGAGACTAAACATACTAGGTAAGTTTACTAGTTCAAGAAAGTTTATTGTGGCAACGGTGCAACGCAAGGGAGATTCTCGGGTGGTGACATCATGCACGCACGCTTGTCACTTCCTTTACTCTCAGGAAAATTTGTCATCCGCTGTTCTTTTTTTCTTTTATTCTCTTCGCCACTGATCGACTCGTTAGCCGCTTGGGCGATCGGTCATGTCTCTGATTACTTTTCCTTTTCATTTATCCTTTTCACCAAAAGATCGGCTAGCTAGCCGCTTGGGCGATCGGTCACGTCTTTGTTACGCACTGTTGGCAAGTACTGGGCATGCACCGGCTCCTGAATGTACCTGAACCCGCTCCAGTGTTGGTCAAGTCTTGTCTTGAAAGAGCTCGCACTCGGTGCCGTCACAACACTCTCTGGTAGATTGTTCCAAGAGTTTACAACCCTCACTCCAAAAAAGTTTGCCCTCACAGTTTTCTGGACTTGCGGCTTCTTCAATCTTGAGCTGTGACCCCTTGTGTTCACACCCAGGAGCCTCAAGAGTTGATTAGCATATTAGGGTGTTGGGGAACTTATGTCTGGCAAGTATGATTTGTAGTTGTGTCATTTATGTAGGAACGGGAGCACAGGTTAAGTTTGATGAAAATAACCAAGAAATCGACATACTCGTCAATGGTAAACGTGCTGCTTTTACTGACCAAAGCTACCTTCCGCCAGAAGAAAGCGATGGCCCAGTGCAAACTTCGCAAATGGTGGAAAAATAAAGCATGTGAAATGCAAAAAATTGCGGAACAACACAATATGCATGAACTCTCATTTCTACTAAAACAATGTTTGGCCCAATTACTCATGGCCCGGCACCCCTCCGCTCACCTGATGGTACCTCCCTAATTATAGACGAGGAAGGCATCCGCCAGCACTGGAAAGAGAATTACCATTTCCTGCTCAACCGAAACACCGATGTGGATGTCCTGACTACCCAGCAGCTCCCTCAGCACCCACAGCTGACCCACCTAAACTATGCTTCATCCCGTGATGAGGTAGCTCCTGCCATCAAGCAGATGAAAAATAACAGTCACAGGGCCTAAAAGAATCCCAACCAAGGTGTATATATATATATATATATATATATATATATATATATATATATATATATATATATATATATATATATATATATATATATATATATATATATGTGTGTGTGTGTGTGTGTGTGTGTGTATGTATGGTGGCAAACAATTAGTTGTGAAAGGTTACTATAAGGCTCCGGATTACTGCGTAATAGCCTGTAGTTTTTAGAAAACCTTGCCTTCTCATCCTTGTGTGTCGAATTTAAATCTCACTTCGGATTTGATTCCTTTGTACCAAATTTCTATTTTGACTCAGTGAACTCAGTATTGTGTCAGATAAATCACAATTTATTTCTTATCTGAAAGAGTCACATTTTGCTAATATAGAAGATAATCTTCTATTTTATTTTATTTTCACGGGATTAGTTATACCCAGTTTAACTATTCCCACTATTGTGTAATATTGTCAGTAATATTTTTGTTTTGCTCCTAGAGAACAATATCATTTTAATTTACCATTGTACATAATATACTCTTCAGTAATACTTTTGGTTTTGCTCCTAGAGAATAATATCATTTAAGTTTACCATTGTACAAAGTATACTCTTCCGTAAGGCACTTCAGACTAGGACCCTAGTAACTGCTGAACCCCAGGTTGCAGTTTCTCCACTTTAGTGTTTTCATATTTATGTATGTAACATGGATAGGTATATGTATAGGGTTTTCTGCGAGAAGCTAATTCCTCTTAGAAGCTCGGAAGGTGGTGACCGAGTGATGTATTAGCCCGTCTCATGGAAGTAGCAATTGTATAAATTTGGGTGAATACATTTCTATTATATAATCCAATCATCCTACTGTAATTTTCCATAAGCTACAAGGTACCATGTGCCAATTATGTGAGGGAAAATTCCTCGATCAGAATGCCGACCTTGAGAATGTAGGGTCAGCCCAGCCTCTCCCCTCAGACCTTCTCCTCACAGGCATCAATCTTCAATTGAGTCTCACGAGAATCGGGCGGGTACTCTAAGGCCAAATACCACCACCATCCCCTAGTGCCACCACCATCTCCTAGTACCACTACCATCCCTAGTACCACCACCATCCCCAAGTACCACCACCATCCCTTGTACCACCACCATCCCTAGTACCACCACCATCCCTAGTACCACCATCATCCCTTGTACCACCACCATCCCTTGTACCACCACCATCCCTAGTACCACCATCATCCCCTAGTACCACCACCATCCCCAAGTACCACCACCATCCCTTGTACCACCACCATCCCCTAGTACCACCATCATCCCCAAGTACCACCACCATCCCTTGTACCACCACCATCCCCTAGTACCACCATCATCCCCTAGTACCACCACCATCCCCAAGTACCACCACCATCCCCTAGTGCCACCACCATCTCCTAGTACCACTACCATCCCTAGTACCACCACCATCCCCAAGTACCACCACCATCCCTTGTACCACCACCATCCCTAGTACCACCACCATCCCTAGTACCACCATCATCCCTTGTACCACCACCATCCCTTGTACCACCACCATCCCTAGTACCACCATCATCCCCTTGTACCACCATCATCCCCTAGTACCACCATCATCCCCTAGTACCACCATCATCCCCTAGTACCATCATTATCCCCTAGTACCACCATCATCCCCTAGTACCACCATCATCCCCTAGTACCACCATCATCACTTGTACCACCACCATCCCCTAGTACCACCATCATCCCCCTAGTACCACCACCATCCCCTAGTACCACCACCATCCCCCTAGTACCACCACCATCCCCTAGTACCACCACCATCCCCTAGTACCACCACCATCCCTAGTACCACCACCATCCCTAGTACCACCATCATCCCTTGTACCACCACCATCCCTTGTACCACCACCATCCCTAGTACCACCATCATCCCCTTGTACCACCATCATCCCCTAGTACCACCATCATCCCCTAGTACCACCATCATCCCCTAGTACCACCATCATCCCCTAGTACCACCATCATCACTTGTACCACCACCATCCCCTAGTACCACCATCATCCCCTAGTACCACCACCATCCCCAAGTACCACCACCATCCCCAAGTACCACCATCATCCCCTTGTACCACCATCATCCCCTAGTACCACCATCATCCCCTTGTACCACCATCATCCCCTAGTACCACCATCATCCCCTAGTACCACCATCATCCCCTAGTACCACCACCATCCCCTAGTACCACCATCATCCCCTTGTACCACCATCATCCCCTAGTACCACCATCATCCCCTAGTACCACCATCATCCCCTTGTACCACCACCATCCCCAAGTACCACCACCATCCCCAAGTACCACCATCATCCCCTTGTACCACCATCATCCCCTAGTACCACCATCATCCCCTAGTACCACCACCATCCCCTAGTACCACCATCATCCCCTAGTACCACCACCATCCCCAAGTACCACCATCATCCCCTAGTACCACCATCATCCCCTAGTACCACCATCATCCCCTCGTACCACCATCATCCACTAGTACCACCATCATCCCCTAGTACCACCATCATCCCCTAGTACCACCACCATCCCTTGTACCACCACCATCCCCTATTACCACCATCATCCCCTAGTACCACCACCATCCCCTAGTACCACCATCATCCCCTAGTACCACCATCATCCCCTAGTACGACCACCATCCCTTGTACCACCACCATCCCCTATTACCACCATCATCCCCTAGCACCACCACCATCCCCTAGTACCACCATCATCCCCTAGTACCACCATCATCCCCTAGTACCACTATCATCCCCTAGTACCACCACCATCCCCAAGTACCACCATCATCCCCTAGTACCACCATCATCCCCTAGTACCACCACCATCCCCTAGTACCACCATCATCCCCTTGTACCACCACCATCCCCTAGTACCACCATCATCCCCTAGTACCACCATCATCCCCTTGTACCACCACCATCCCCTAGTACCACCATCATCCCCTAGTACCACCACCATCCCCTAGTACCACCACCATCCCCTAGTACCACCATCATCCCCTAGTACCACCATCATCCCCTAGTACCACCATCATCCCCTAGTACCACCATCATCCCCTAGTACCACCACCATCCCCAAGTACCACCATCATCCCCTAGTACCACCATCATCCCCTAGTACCACCACCATCCCCTAGTACCACCGTCATCCCCTTGTACCACCACCATCCCCTAGTACCACCATCATCCCTTAGTACCACCATCATCCCCTTGTACCACCACCATCCCCTAGTACCACCATCATCCCCTAGTACCACCATCATCCCCAAGTACCACCATCATCCCCTAGTACCACCATCATCCCCTAGTACCACCATCATCCCCTAGTACCACCACCATCCCCTAGTACCACCATCATCCCCTAGTACCACCATCATCCCCTAGTACCACCACCATCCCCTAGTACCACCACCATCCCCTAGTACCACCATCATCCCCAAGTACCACCATCATCTCCTAGTACCACCACCATCCCCTAGTACCACCACCATCCCCTAGTACCACCACCATCCCCTAGTACCACCACCATCCCCTAGTACCACCATCATCTCCTAGTACCACCACCATCCCCTAGTACCACCATCATCTCCTAGTACCACCACCATCCCCTAGTACCACCACCATCCCCTAGTACCACCACCATCTCCTAGTACCACCACCATCCCTTGTACCACCATCATCCCCTAGTACCACCATCATCCCCTAGTACCACCACCATCCCCTTGTACCACCATCATCCCCTAGTACCACCATCATCCCCTAGTACCACCATCATCCCTTGTACCACCATCATCCCCTAGTACCACCATCATCCCCTAGTACCACCATCATCCCCTTGTACCACCACCATCCCTTGTACCACCACCATCCCCTAGTACCACCATCATCCCCTAGTACCACCACCATCCCCAAGTACCACCATCATCCCCAAGTACCACCACCATCCCCAAGTACCACCATCATCCCCTAGTACCACCATCATCCCCTAGTACCACCACCATCCCTTGTACCACCATCATCCCCTAGTACCACCATCATCCCTTGTACCACCATCATCCCCTAGTACCACCATCATCCCTTGTACCACCATCATCCCCTAGTACCACCATCATCCCTTGTACCACCACCATCCCCTAGTACCACCATCATCCCTAGTACCACCATCATCCCCTAGTACCACCACCATCCCCTAGTACCACCATCATCCCTTGTACCACCACCATCCCTTGTACCACCACCATCCCCTAGTACCACCACCATCCCCTAGTACCACCATCATCCCTAGTACCACCATCATCCCCTAGTACCACCACCATCCCCTAGTACCACCATCATCCCTTGTACCACCACCATCCCTTGTACCACCATCATCCCCTAGTACCACCACCATCCCCTAGTACCACCATCATCCCCTAGTACCACCATCATCCCCTAGTATCACCATCATCCCCTAGTACCACCATCATCCCCAAGTACCACCATCATCCCCTTGTACCACCATCATCCCTTGTACCACCACCATCCCCTAGTACCACCATCATCCCCTAGTACCACCATCATCCACTAGTACCACCATCATCCCCTAGTACCACCATCATCCCCTAGTATCACCATCATCCCCTAGTACCACCATCATCCCCAAGTACCACCATCATCCCCTAGTACCACCATCATCCCTTGTACCACCACCATCCCCTAGTACCACCACCATCCCCTAGTACCACCACCATCCCCTAGTACCACCATCATCCCCTAGTACCACCACCATCCCCTAGTACCACCACCATCCCCTAGTACCATCACCATCCCCTAGTACCACCATCATCCCTTGTACCACCATCATCCCCAAGTACCACCATCATCCCCTAGTACCACCACCATCCCCTAGTACCACCATCATCTCCTAGTACCACCACCATCCCCTAGTACCACCATCATCTCCTAGTACCACCACCATCCCCTAGTACCACCACCATCCCCTAGTACCACCACCATCCCCTAGTACCACCATCATCTCCTAGTACCACCACCATCCCCTAGTACCACCATCATCTCCTAGTACCACCACCATCCCCTAGTACCACCACCATCCCCTAGTACCACCACCATCTCCTAGTACCACCACCATCCCTTGTACCACCATCATCCCCTAGTACCACCATCATCCCCTAGTACCACCACCATCCCCTTGTACCACCATCATCCCCTAGTACCACCATCATCCCCTAGTACCACCATCATCCCTTGTACCACCATCATCCCCTAGTACCACCATCATCCCCTAGTACCACCATCATCCCCTTGTACCACCACCATCCCTTGTACCACCACCATCCCCTAGTACCACCATCATCCCCTAGTACCACCACCATCCCCTAGTACCACCATCATCCCCAAGTACCACCACCATCCCCAAGTACCACCATCATCCCCTAGTACCACCATCATCCCCTAGTACCACCACCATCCCTTGTACCACCATCATCCCCTAGTACCACCATCATCCCTTGTACCACCATCATCCCCTAGTACCACCATCATCCCTTGTACCACCATCATCCCCTAGTACCACCATCATCCCTTGTACCACCACCATCCCCTAGTACCACCATCATCCCTAGTACCACCATCATCCCCTAGTACCACCACCATCCCCTAGTACCACCATCATCCCTTGTACCACCACCATCCCTTGTACCACCACCATCCCCTAGTACCACCACCATCCCCTAGTACCACCATCATCCCTAGTACCACCATCATCCCCTAGTACCACCACCATCCCCTAGTACCACCATCATCCCTTGTACCACCACCATCCCTTGTACCACCATCATCCCCTAGTACCACCACCATCCCCTAGTACCACCATCATCCCCTAGTACCACCATCATCCCCTAGTATCACCATCATCCCCTAGTACCACCATCATCCCCAAGTACCACCATCATCCCCTTGTACCACCATCATCCCTTGTACCACCACCATCCCCTAGTACCACCATCATCCCCTAGTACCACCATCATCCACTAGTACCACCATCATCCCCTAGTACCACCATCATCCCCTAGTATCACCATCATCCCCTAGTACCACCATCATCCCCAAGTACCACCATCATCCCCTAGTACCACCATCATCCCTTGTACCACCACCATCCCCTAGTACCACCACCATCCCCTAGTACCACCACCATCCCCTAGTACCACCATCATCCCCTAGTACCACCACCATCCCCTAGTACCACCACCATCCCCTAGTACCATCACCATCCCCTAGTACCACCATCATCCCTTGTACCACCATCATCCCCAAGTACCACCATCATCCCCTAGTACCACCATCATCCCCTAGTACCACCATCATCCCCTAGTACCACCATCATCCCCTAGTACCACCACCATCCCCGAGTACCATCACCATCCCCTAGTACCACCATCATCCCCAAGTACCACCATCATCCCCAAGTACCACCACCATCCCTTGTACCACCATCATCCCTTGTACCACCACCATCCCTTGTACCACCACCATCCCTTGTACCACCATCATCCCTTGTACCACCATCATCCCCTAGTACCACCACCATCCCTTGTACCACCATCATCCCTAGTACCACCATCATCCCCTAGTACCACCACCATCCCTTGTACCACCACCATCCCTCGTTAATAAGCTCAGCCAAACTGAGCCCCGACCTTAACTGACACTCACAGCTTATAGTGTTAATTACGGTGAAATTACTAGTAGACTGTGACTAATATATTTTTTACAAATAAATGGGGAAAAGACCATTTTGGGTTTTGCAACTTAACCCCTCAACTTATTTATATAAGCAGAGTTAAGGTAACTCCAACCAACGCCTATATTATTATTATTATTACACACACCTCAACACAGCACTCCCCTTAATACATCACTGCCTTTAAATCATCACTGCCCTCAACCCGTCACTTCCCTTAACACGCCACTGACCTCAACATGTCACTTCCCTCAACACATCACTGCCCTCTCTCACACACACAAAGCTTCCTTACATACCGTATATACTTACACAGCATCCTAACCCAGTATGGCTAGTAATGGTATCTGTCGTTCTGGCTTCAGCCTTGTGGTCCACTACGACAACGCCGGGCGTAGGCTCCACACCCAGACCTCTAGCGACTCTCCAACAGTCTTGCCAGACTCTCCACGGCCCTCCCGCGCCTTTACCACCACGCCTGTACCCACTCCTCCAGGATCTCCCATCGATTCTATCTTACCTACCGAGATGTTAGGCCCAGTGTTTTGAGCGGCCAGGTCATGAAAGTGTATCCCAGTGAAATGATATATAACAATATAGAATTACGAATTTAGAATATTTTTATTATTATTATTATTATTATTATTATTATTATTATTAGTAGTAGTAGTAGTAGTAGTAGTAGTAGTAGTAGTAGTAGTAGTAGTAGCAGTAGTAGTAGATGCCATTGCTCTAAGGTACAGTAGGCCAGTAGAAGGTTTGCCCTCCCAATGCGTGTGTGGCTCATCCCACGACATCGACCACACCATCATGGGCATGAAGAGGTAAGGGATCTTACGGCAAATATGTCGAAAGAAATCTGCCATGAAGTCAGGGTAGAGCCGACCCTCTTTCCATTGGACGGTGAGAATTTCCATCACAGGACTTCAAACACATCGAACGATGCCCGTGTGGACGTCAGTGCTCGAGAATTTTGGACGCGGGGACAGCGAGCCTTCTTTAATATAAGGATTTTCGATCCCATGGCCGCATGTCAAAGCAACCTGGCTCTTGATGCTGCACACAGGGGGAACGAGAATGACAAGAACAGGGCATATAGGGAGAGAATTCTGAATATTGATCAGGGCAGCTTCACTCCCCTGGTGTTCACAACCTCTGGTGGGATGGAACCAAGTGCCAGATGTTTCTATGCCAGACTCGCGGAGGTGTTATCTGAACGGAAGCAGCAGCCCAGAAGTTACGTTACAGCCTGGTTGAGATGTCGACTGTCCTTCTCTCTGATTAGGTCTGCATTGCTTTGCCTCAGGGGAACAAGATCTTCGGCCCCAAAGCCGACAAAGGTCGCAGATATTGACTTTGAGGCAACAGTCACTAAATGCCGCATAGCTCTGCGGTTCAACTAACTCAACACAGCTAGGGTAGCTACTTTTGTATTAGGATATTTAATTTTAAGGTAATAAAATGGTAGTAGTAGTAGTAGTAGTAGTAGTCTGCAAGAAGGGGGGCATCATATGCATGAGGCATGACGAGGTAAGGGATCTCACAGCAAATATGTTGAAGGAAATCTGCCGGGACGTCATGGTAGAACCGACCCTCCTTCCATTGGATGGCGAGATCTTCCAACACAGGACTTCAAACACATCTAACGAAGCCCGTGTGGACGTCAGTGCTCGAGGATTCTGGACGCGGGGACAGCGAGCTTTCTTCGACATCAGGATTTTTGATCCCATGGCCGCTTGTCACCGTAACCTAGGTCTCGATGCTGCACATAGGAGGAACGAGAACGACAAGTGAAGGGCATATGGGGAGAGAATTCAAAACGTTGATCAAGGCAGCTTCACTCCTCTAGTGTTCACAACCTCTGGTGGGATGGGCCCAAGTGCAAGATGTTTCTACGCCAGACTCGCGGAGTTGATCTCCGAACAGAAGCAGCAGCCCAGAGTTATGTTACAGCCTGGATGAGATGCCGACTGTCCTTCTCTCTCCTTCGGTCGGCTTTGCTCTGCCTCAGGGGAACGAGAGCTTCTGCCCCTACTCCGAAAACTGCTGTAGATATTGACTATGAGGCTACAGTCACTGAATGCTGCATAGATCTGCGGCTCAACTAATTTAACACAGAGAGGATAGCTTCTTATGTATTTGGATATTTAATATTAAGGTAATAAAATGGTGGCGAAGGTGTGGCTATTGAGGGAGGCTGGAGGCCACGTTAAAAAAAAAAAAAAAAAAAAGTAGTAGTAGTAGTATGCTAAAAGTTGAAAATAATGTAAAAGAGAGGCATGTCACTTATGAAACAAACAAACAACAGCGGGTCCAATACACTGCCCTGTGGTACCCCACTTGTGACAGGTACAGGTGACGATTTCGTGCCATTAATCACCACACACTGCTTGCGGTCATGTAGAAAGTCTTCTGTCCATGCTAGGACATTTCCCCAAAATTCGTACCCTTCCAGTTTGATTTTCATCCTTTCGTGGGGTACATTGTTGAAAGCCTTGGCAAAATCTAGGTAAATATTGCCGATATTACCACCCCGTTCCAGAATATGGGTCCAAATATCCAATACCTTGAGCAATTGTGTTAAGCAGGAGCGCCCTGGCATAAAACCGTGTTGGCAAGCCTTTACAAGGTTGTTTCGTAGTAGATGTTCCATTGCGGCATCTCTGATAATACTCTCAAGTACTTTACATATTCTGCTGGTCAGGCTCACCGGTCTATAGTTGTTCTTGAAGATAGGACTCACATAAGCCACTTTCCATTCATTGGGGACCATTTGTTCATCCAGGCATTTACAAAACAGGATCTTCAGGGGCTCGGCAAGCTCGTTGCACAACTCTCTTAGCACTCTAGGATGCACCATGTCAGGTCCGGGACTCTTATGGACCTTTAGCCTGGACAGTTTATTTCTAATACCCTCTTCTGTGAACACAATGTGGGTCAGTGCTGTGTCGAACCGTGTCCTCAAACGCAGGAAGGTTAGTTGCATCCTCTCTTGTGAACACCGAGGAAAAGAAGCTGTTCAATGCCTCAGCTTTATCCTGGTCAGAATCTGCGTAACTACCATCTTCAAGCTTCAGGTCTGATACTCCTACTCGCGTTTTCAATTTCGACTTTGCAAAGCGGTAAAACGCCTTTGGATTTGACTTGATCTCGCTTGCAACCAGCCTCTGGAACTCCTTTTCAGCCCTTCTACACTCTATCTTTGCTTGGTTTCTGGCTCTTGCATACATCCTCCTGTCTTGCTCATCGTTTGACCCAACCCACGTCTTGAATTTCTGGGTTTTCTTCTTAATTTTGTCGACCGCCGCATGGTTCATGTGTAAGGACCCCCTCGTATTTATCGATCAAATGGGTCACTTTACTAGTTATGATATTCAGCGTAGTGTCTGCGTTCTTGTGCCTTAATGAGTCAGGCCAGTTGATACCCCTCATCTCTTCCCTCGTCCCATTGTAATTTCCCTTGTAATATTTGTACCTTGGCCTGGCCTTATCCTGAACTAGATAACAGTTAAATCTGAATGACAACACTATATGGTGACTCGTGCCAACTGGGGCAAGGTGTTCCAGTTTGGCCACCATACCCTCCTCGTTTGTTATGATGAGGTCTAGTGGCTTGGGTGTTTGCTCCCCTCTGTAATGTGTCGGGCCTCTAACATGTTGGAACAGAAAATTATCTCTCAGAGTTTCTACAAAAAGAGTAGCAGGATTATTCAAGACATTCGGGGTGGACTAGTTTCTCCAGTCGATGTCGCCATAGTTAAAGTCCCCCATGATAAGGAGGTGGCTAGGGTTGAGCATCGCCGCATTGTTTATTAAGGCTCTTAAGTTCCTTTGATTTAGTGGGCCACAGTTTGGCGATCTGTAGATACACCCGACGATAAGTAAGTCCCTTCCCTTTAATTTAAATTTTACTCCACTTGGACTCTTCAAAAACATCCTCTCCCTGTACCCTCGCCTGGCTGGCTCTAAGGTTGTAGGGGTATGAGATATTTGTTCACACTCAGGATGGGATGGAGAAAGGAAACTCACAATGTGCTCACTGTATACATACTGTATTGGATGTACAATGCAGCTTGTTGCTGGGTAGGTAGCATGGTAATAAGTAGGGCCCGGATAGTTATGCATTTGCATATTTCATATGCAAATGCATATTTTGCGTTATTTCTATGATAAGTGCATATTACCTAGATAACTGCATATAAATGTATATTTTGGTAAAATATTCATCTGGCAGTATCTCTTTGTTGCCACTGAATGAGCACACTTGGTACTGGGAGGTGAGGTGAGGTGTGGTTAGGTGAAGTGAGGTGAGGTCACGTCGCTTTAATCTGTCGTTTCCACACCTGGTCATGACTCATTGGTATTTCTGGGTTAACCCCACCCCCTGACAACCTCACCCCCTGATTTGAAAAGCTGAAAAAAGTCAGTCAGATAATGTCTGGTGATGCTATTATTGACGAGACGGTACAGCCACTCACTATGTCAGACCTCCTATGTATGAAACATGCACCAATCGTCTCGTGTGATGTAGAAAGGGTGTTCTCAGAATATAAAGCTATGCTGACAGACAACAGGCGGGGTTTTAAATTTGAGAACTTACGCCACCATGTCATCATCAAATGCAACCACAATCTGTAATGTCTGAAAATATGTCAGTCTATAATGTAAATACATGTTCATATATATTTTTTGAAGCACTTTCACATATATATGTTAAATACATTACGTATATTGCTTAATAAACATTAACATTAGTTTATATTAACTATTTTGTTTCCGTATAACCTGCATTCTTGGCTTTATAAGTGACATTTTTTAGTGCATATAAATGCATATTTCCCCTGTTTTTAGTGCATATTTGCATGCATATTTCATGTTTTTTTAGTGCATAACTATCCGGGCCCTAGTAATAAGCGTTGAGTAGAGAGAGCTGGGTGGTGAGGGCACGCGGCTTGAGGAACGCCAAGGTCGCTGGCGGGAGTGGCAGCCGCACGGCTGGCGCGGAGGAGATGTTGCTTGCTGGTGGCACTGGGTACACTAGCGTTGCTAGGGGGGGGGGGGGGGGGGGGGGGGTCCGCCCCGCGCGGCCCGCCCCGCGCGGCACTTTGGGTCAAATAGATCACGATCACGACGACATTGATAAAGAGGAGTTCCTCGTTGAGAGAAAAAGGCTTCAGCATTTTGTTGCTCTTGCTGCTATAACTATTAAAGACAGAATACAGACGTGGAAAGAGGGCCCCCTTGAACTTTTGCAGTTTATTCAAAAGTATAACCTTGGGAACTCGGTTCCAAATCTAGTAATAATGCTGAGGATTTTCCTCACAATTGCTGTTAGTGTTGCTATCTGTGAGAGGAGTTTTTCGAAACTAAAACTGATCAAGAATTACTTAAGATCTACTATGAGCACCTTGCGGTTGAGAAATCTTGCCATACTGTCTATAGAGCGACAATTGACAGATGAAATAGTTTTTGACAATGTCATTTAAGAATTTGCCAACAAAAAAAAACAAGAAAAGTTACTTTGTAGAAAGTTGTAGTTTTCATTTCAGAAATACAGATGGTCCTAATTTTTTACACTTTTTTTTACTCTTTTCCCTATCCTATATGTCGTTTTTGCTTTTTGTTTAACTGTTACTTATAAAGTTTAAATATGTTTGGTGTGTATTTAAAGCATACTATATTTGAGTATGTGAAAGTACAGTAATATTATAATGGTACACAAACTATTTAATATATATATATATATATATATATATATATATATATATATATATATATATATATATATATATATATATATATATATATATATGCTGATAACCACAAGGAAGGAAGAAAACACGAAGTTCCCAAGCGCTTTCGTGTAATTCACATCTTCAGGGGTAAGTACAGACTAGAGAGAGTAATGCAAATCAAGGTGAATATATACAGAGGAGGGTGAGACCAGGTCCACAATGGTCAGGTAATTAGGTAATGACCCTACTAATCTTTAAATAGCACACAACGGTTGGTAGTCGGGTCAGATGGGCCAGTGACCCGCCCTCTCACCTGATCACAAATCTTCTTAATTACAAAGTTGTCCAGCTTGTACATGCCGTTACTCAAATTCATGTTGAATGCTTCGGTATGTTTAATAAGACTAGATTCTATGATGTTCCTACTATCAATTGAATTACATGGTAATATTGAGGAGGCATTATCCCAGTCAATGCAATGCTTGTTATCCCTCAAATGAACAAACAGAGCATTGGATTCCTGGCCTGTCCTAACACTGTATTTGTGTTGTTTAATTCTAGTTACAAGATCTTTACCTGTCTGGCCTAAGTAAAACATATTACATTCCTTGCAAGGAACTTTATAAATGCAGCCAATTGTGTTGTTGGGGGAGTTCTTGATTAACATTTGTTTAACAGTGCATGAGTTTTTAAATGCCACATTGACGTTCCAGGTTTTTAGCTGTGCCGGAATGTGTGAGAAATTTTTGTGAAATGGTAATATTAAGATATTCTTATGGTCATGGGTGGGCTTGGGATCAGTTCTATAAAAAGTTTTCTTAGTAATGTTTAAGCATTTGTCTATGAAAGATCTAGGGTATTTAAGGTTTGAGCCAATATTATATATATATTTGTATTCCTCATCGATGAATTCCGGACTGCAAATTCTCAAGGCACGTAAAAACATTGTTGTAAATACTGACTGTTTGACTTTATTATGGTGGGCAGAATAATAATGAATGTATGAACACACATTGGTTGGTTTTCTATAAATACTGAACTTAAAAGTGTTACCTATTCTGTGTATCAGACAGTCTAGGAATGGCAATTTACAGTCTTGCTCTAATTCCACAGTGAATTTGATCGAGGGGGCTAAGTTGTTAAGTTGTGGTAGGAAAGCTTTTAGGTCCTCATTACATGGCCAGAGACATAATACATCATCAACATATCTAAACCAGACTGCTGAGGGTGGTAAAATATTACTTAATAGTTTCCTTTCAAAGAATTCCATATATAGGTTGCTTAATACAGGTGAGAGTGGATTACCCATTGCCATACCAAATTTTTGAGCATAATATTCCCCATTGAATTCGAATTTGCAATCCTTAATACATAGTTTGATGAGTTCGATGAAGTCGTCTTTCGAGACGGGCAGTGAAATGTTATCCAGGGAATCTATGAGGAACTCTAGTAAATCATCAACTGGGACCTTTGTAAAAAGTGACGTTACATCAAAGCTGACAAGTTTAAAATCATGATTAATGTGCAAGTTATTGAGTTTATCAACCAGATCCATATTATTCTTGATATTGGAGTTAGAAATGTTGCCAACTAGGGGGTTTAGTAAGGAAACTAACCATTTAGATAGTTTATAAGAGATTGACCCAACAGAGCTAATGATGGGTCTTGCTGGGTTATTGGGCTTGTGGGTCTTGATTAAACCGTACATGTAAGGCAGTGGAGGGGACGTTGAAGTAAGATGTTTAATGAGAGTAGCTTTGCCTCTCAACAGGGACTTCAGTTTTTTGTTGAACTGGGTGTTGACAGTGTTGAGAGGATTATTTATGAGTTTAGAATATGTTGTAGTGTCACATAAAAGGCCATTCATTTTTGAGATATAGTCATCTTTGTTTAAAATCACTACTGTGTTGGCTTTATCTGCTTTAGTGACATGTAGATCCTTATTTTTCTTAAGGGCTTGGATTGCTTTGGTGAATCTTTCTGGACAGTTTGGAACACAAGGCTTGGACATAGATGCATACACAACACCTTTACACATGTTCACTTCTTCACTTGTCAGATTACTGAATTTCTCCAAATTGCAAAATGCTCTGGCTATGTCAACACTGTCGACTCCCTTGTTGGAACCATCAAAACTTAAACCATAGCCGAGGGCACACAAGGTATCATTGTCTAGTTGTTTAGAGGAGAGATTCACTACACAGTTGTTATTGGCATCCTTAGTCCAATCACTATTTCTAATAAGGAGTGCCAATTTGTGGTCTATCTTGGCTTGAAGATCAGAACGCTCACGTCTCAGGTTATCAAAACAGTAGTCCAACATGAACTTTTTCCAATAACTCGGTATGGTCATGTTAAAAGCGCGCTTTTTTTGTCTTACAATACGGAAGGCTTCATCCACTTCAATTTTCTTTATTTCAAAATGTTTCTTAAGGATGATTTCTTGGAACTCATCAAAGGGGCGGTCAGACATCTTCGGGACACGTTGTGGGAGGATTGATCTCGGCATAACTTTTTCACTGAGGCATGTCTGGAGAAATTTCAAACGTATTTTCAATTTGTGGGCCTTGATCATCGAAGAGGAGTATTCAGTAACGAAAGGAGACAGTCCAGGACAGCTTGTAGAGAAGATGAAGAAGTGGCGCGTGGAATCCATTTATGCAAGTGTAGGTGCGCGTGATCTAGGCATTTAAAAACTCATGCACTGTTAAACAAATGTTAATCAAGAACTCCCCCAACAACACAATTGGCTGCATTTATAAAGTTCCTTGCAAGGAATGTAATATGTTTTACTTAGGCCAGACAGGTAAAGATCTTGTAACTAGAATTAAACAACACAAATACAGTGTTAGGACAGGCCAGGAATCCAATGCTCTGTTTGTTCATTTGAGGGATAACAAGCATTGCATTGACTGGGATAATGCCTCCTCAATATTACCATGTAATTCAATTGATAGTAGGAACATCATAGAATCTAGTCTTATTAAACATACCGAAGCATTCAATATGAATTTGAGTAACGGCATGTACAAGCTGGACAACTTTGTAATTAAGAAGATTTGTGATCAGGTGAGAGGGAGGGCCACTGGCCCATCTGACCCGACTACCAACCGTTGTGTGCTATTTAAAGATTAGTAGGGTCATTACCTAATTACCTGACCATTGTGGACCTGGTCTCACCCTCCTCTGTATATATTCACCTTGATTTGCATTTCTCTCTCTAGTCTGTACTCACCCCTGAAGATGTGAATTACACGAAAGCGCTTGGGAACTTCGTGTTTTCTTCCTTCCTTGTGGTTATCAGCATATACCTAGATCACGCGCCCCTACAGTGATTTACTTGCATATATATATATATATATATATATATATATATATATATATATATATATATATATATATATATATATATAAGAGTGAGTCACTGTGCAATATGTATTTTTGTGGGGGCACGGGGGGGGGGGGGCGGCGGCAAACTCAAGGGCCGCCCCGGGCGGCACACACTCTAGCTACGCCACTGACTGGGTTGAAAAGAGAGTGGTCACAGCGGTGTCAGGCCTTATAAGGCGGGGGTAGGTGTGGGTAGATAGTTGACCCCCGCTCCGTAGGCGGCGCTGGAGGCGTAGACTGGGGAATTCGAGAAGGTTCGGTGCTTGTAGGGGAGGAATCCACTACAAGGTCTTGCCTAACATAGATAACCATACCCCTCTTGCAAGTTTCTTGAGAAAGGTTCGTGAGTGAGTCATATCCAGCAATACTGAACGCACACTCCTCTGGGTCGATTCTGGTAGAGAGCTCATTGCAACACTTTTCCGCAGCTGCATTTTCTTAATTGAAAACTGCTGTCTAGAACTGAGCAGGGTACTGGCAAATCTGACCGATACGACGCGTGTACTGAACGGCGCTCATCTTTTGGGGAGAGGAGAGGATGCATGAACGTGTGGACTCAGTTACAGGGCGTCACAAACAGTCGTTACAAAAATCATACGGACAACCGGATATTATTTAGTAAAGTATTATGCTTTATGTTGCATTAAGCTGTCCTTTTTAACTATAAAAATATAGGACAAGCAGGTCTCAAAAAGTACAGTTTGTCCCTTAAAGGTTAGATTTGGCAGACCTGGGTTGAACAACTACATGCGATGACATGAAACGTTTTCCTCTAAGATCTGTCGTTGCCAGTATACAAAAGTTTACATGAATATTTTTCTAATTTAATATCGACCTGATTGTCTTACTGATGTTCTTCAGTTAATTACGCCAAAGTGGTATGTGTGTATTATTAAAGATTATTTAATATTCGTGATTATGTCTTACGTTTCTGAAATAAGATTGTGCAGCTAGCAATAACTAGAAACTCCTGCTGGGGCGGCGATGGACAAATCGTTTCGTCCACATGGTGACTTACTGGCGTTGTATGGTATATATATTGAGCTGTAACTACCGAAGTGGCCAGTAATCCCCAAACAAGTACAGCAGAGACATCAGTAGGTAATTCAAACAGCCAGCGGAAGTTTGGACAGGACGCCAAATCAGCACCACGTAAGAACCTCCATTATAATATCTTGTAATTTAACAGTGTATAAACCACGAGTGTGCTACCTACAATGTTTCCTATAGTAAATATTTTTTTTTAATTTAATTGGTTCAGGACAAATATGGGAAGGGTGTTATCCAGTGTGACTCGACCAAACATCGAAGGTATATTAAAAAATTGTGATGACGTACTTTGGCTTTCCATTTAGTAAAACTTATACAATGTCACAGTAGTTTAGCATGTGCTTACATAAATACTGATGGTCATTCGAATAATAGCATGAACGAAGAAAGCTCTATTGGGGTTTTTAAGTTTTGGAAATTGAACTTGTTTCCAGAACTACACACCAATGGGTTTTGATGTTTAATAAAATTATCCGTCAAAACTCATGCCGATATATCCGAGAAGATATAATTGTTCCCTGTGCTCTCATAATATGACAGTGTACTGTAAATAAACAACTCAAAGGGCCTCTGTACTCGGTCGAGTGTCCATACCTGGAGCTGGCTGATGCCCGCCTCCCACAAAGTCTAGAATGCTCGGAGGGGGGCAAACTTTTTCGGAGTGAACTCTTGGAACAACCTGCCAGAGAGTGTTGTGATGGCATCGAGTGTGAGCTGTTTTGAGACAAACAAAATCACGGTAGGTACAGTACTTACATTCAGGAAGCTTCCTCGTGGCTGAGCGTGTGGCGTGACAGGTAAATAGTCGCACTGGAATCTGATAACCCGAGCTGGGTGTTTAAACAGTGGTGGGAAAAGGTGTGCATCCTGGAACGTCAACCGGGGCGAGCTGGCTGGGCGTTTTAGAACATCACCCTGGGCGTAAAAGCTAACCAAACCTTTACTTAACCTAATCTTACCTTATCTTACCTGACCTAACCTAGCCTAGCCCAGCCCAGCCTAGCCTAACTTAACCTAACCTTACCACACCTAACCTAACCTTAACCTAACCTAACTTTTACCTAACCTTAACATGCCTTACCTAACCTAACTTTACCTAACCTAAATTTACCTTACCTAAATTTACTTTACCTAACCTAACCTTTCCATTTGCAGAAATAATCAAAGGCTATATGCATAATAGTGGCATCCTAAGTTATATATATATATATATATATATATATATATATATATATATATATATATATATATATATATATCAATAGATTTATAGATATATAAACGCCTTGGGTTAAGGACGTTCAGGTGGCGGACAAGTCAAAGGGAATGATTGAAACCCGTCTTTTGACGCATTCAGTATTTATTGATGTGGTCAAAACCTGCAGAGAACATGGCGTTCATTAGTATTACATGGTGCAGTCTAAATTGGACATATATTTTAAGAATTCCCCAACTGCTGTCTCCTCACGCCCCACCACTGCTGCCTCTTCACTCCCTAAAGATGATCCAATACCTTCAACAAGCAAGTATGTTAGCCTGTCTGAAGAAAGCGAACTTAATGACCCACCCAGCCCTGTCTCCACCTCTGCTTCATCCAATTAATGTAGTCTCCATGTTTACTTAAAAAATTATTGAGGTCTCGTGTGCGTTCAACTGACTACATTAAAGGTAAGTGTACAGTAACACTTTATTAATTTTTCCTTATTAATTAATTTTACTGTACCATATTTCATTTTAGATTTTCTATGTATAATTTTCACATTTTCGACTTACGACCAATTCGACTTACAACCTGGTTGTCGGTCCCTAACCCCGTCGCAAGTCGGTGACTGACAGTATATGGAGGTTTGACTGTAGTATATATTAGAACTGTGTATTGCAGTACAGTGTTAAGGTGGTACACTCGCCACAAATAGTTCTTGAATGCTCTAAGCATCCTCAACCCGGCATACCAACCATTCTGAGATGACAAGAACCATAGTGCTCAATCTGAAATTTGTCGTGCCAGTTGTTTGAGAACTTTTTGTGGCGAGTGCACATAACAGTACAATGCTGTACTTCCTAAAACACTACTGTACAATAAGTTCTTCTATAACACGTGGTTTCAAAGAGCAATTTAAGAACATAAGAAAGTAAGGAGTCTGCAATAGGCCGGTTGGCCTGTGTATGGCAGCTCCTGTCGAGAGTTACTACCACTCTCTATCATCCATGAATCTATCCAGCCTCTTTTTGAAACTTTCCAGCGTTCCAGCACTTACTACAAAGTCGCTAAGCTTGTTCCACTCGTCCACCACCCTATTTGTGAACCAGTTCCTTCCTATCTCCCTCCTAAACCTAAACTTATCCAACTTAAATCCGTTGCTTCAAGTCCTATCCTGCTCGGATATTATAAGAACTTTACCTATATCCCCTTTATTGATGCCTTTCACCCACTTAAATACTTCTATCACATCTCCCCGCACTCTTCGTCTTTCTAGGGAATGCAAGTTTAGTTTCTTTAACCTATCCTGATATGGAAGGTTTCTAAGTCCCGGAATCATTTTCGTCATTCTTCTCTGCACCGACTCTAGTGAATTGATATCCATTCTATAAGGGCACCAGAACTGAACCGCATAATCGAGGTGCGGCCTGACTAGCGCAAGATATAGCTGCAATAAGACCTCTGCACTCTTGTTACTTACACTTCTAGATATAAAACCCAATACAGTGACCCCTCGTTTAACGAACGCCTCGGTTAACGAAATTTCGGTTAACAAACTGCCTTCCATAAGGATCTTCAATTCGGTTAACGAACAAAAATTCGGTTAACGAATTTCTTACGAACCGACCTCAACATGTTTTCGCTTGCACTGACCGGGCAACCAGCTTTAGTATCAGTCCGCCAATACATTAATCGGTTCTAGGGCTTAAATTCCTTACTATTTTAGTAAATATCAAGAAGTTTTTACTATTCAATAATTTTAAAAGTTTAATATTCAATTTTTTAGTCATTTTAACAATTATTGAACATAATTGAAGGTAAAGTGACTAGTTTAATGCGCGGCATCCAGCCTCTTAACACAGCAAACAGGCGTTAGTCTCTCTCTGTTTTCACTGGAGGTAACATCTTGCTTGAGACTCTCTTCAACTAAACGCTTTTTTTCTGTTTCCAAGCAAATTATTGGTCATTTTGAAATATATTTTACATATTGACAATATATAATGCAGTGCAGTGTTGATTTAAAGAAAATAATCTTGAAATACACCAAGAGAACTAAAATTTTATGGGTGAAATGGTGCCATGGGGTGACTTCTCTTCCACCCCAATGCCTTCTCTTCTTCCTTCTCCTCCACCCCCATTCTAATTCCCATCATCATCCAGGAGCCTTCTACATACACACCTCAAAGTAAGTGAACTTTTCTACCATTTTTGTTGAATTTAGGCAATTTTCGGTGAGCTGGAACCAATTACCCAAAAACCCATTGAAACAATGGTTTCGGTTAACGAACGACCTTCTGGAACGGATTGAGTTCGTTAACCGAGGGGTCACTGTACTGTACTCTGTTTGCCTTATTTCGAACATTAACGCACTGTTTTCTAGGCAGTAGGTCCGGGCTTACAAGTACCCCTAGGTCTCTTTCACAAGTCGACTTCTCTAGGTTGATGTTGTTAAGGCTGTATACATTGAGAGTATTTGTTCTTCCAATATTAAGTACGCTGCACTTGCTGGTGTTGAATTTCATTTGCCATTTTTCAGACCACCCCTGCAGTTTATTTAGATCCTCCTGTAATGCATTTGCATCCTGCCCTGAATTAATCTGCCGCCCTATTTTGGTGTCATCCGCAAACTTGCTTATGTCACTGCTGATCCCAGTATCTAGATCGTTTATGTAGATTATGAACAAGAGTGGGCCTAGTACTGACCCTTGGGGAACCCCACTGGTTACACGGCCCCACTCAGATTTAACACCATCTACGCTGACCCTCTGCGTTCTAGCGGAGAGACATGATTTTATCCAATTTTAAACTTTCCCCTCGATACCATGAGCTTTAATTTTTCTCAGAAGCCTCTGATGCGGTACTCTGTCAAATGCTTTGCTAAAGTCTAAGTAAATAACATTGTAATTTTCGTCGTTATTTACTACCTCGAAGATTTTCCTAAAAAACGTCAGCAGATTTGTCAGACAAGATTTTCCCTTTGTAAACCCATGTTGAGAGTCGTAGATTAATTTGCTTTTCTCTAAATGCGATTGGATGCTATCTGCTATAATTGATTCAAGAAATTTCCCCACTACTGACGTCAAACTGATTGGCCGGTAATTTGACAATAACACGACAATATTATAGGAAATGCATTTTCTAGAACATGGATGCTGCAGTTGAAGCAACCAAGTCAGTCAAACTAATTTTGACAAAACCTTGAGAAATGTCTTTGTAAATTCCTAGAATGAGCTGTAATCTAATTTTTTTGATGGGTTCTCTTTGAATATTTTATGTATTATAATGCATATGTTTCAGTGTAAATTCAAATGGGGAGCAAGAAAAGTAATATTATTACTTCATTTTATGAAAATAATGCTGGAATGCTCCTATTGAGCTTGAAATTAGATTAAAGACTGTGGAACAACCATATTTCTGATAACAAACAAAAGGGACCAACTTAATGACTGAAGTTTTTTTAGCTAAAATTTCATTGGCTTTTGTTGTGTGCCCACAAAAATTGCATGCCATTGTACAGTACTGTACCCTCTTTGCCCTGTGGATATTCCTTTGCATAGAAAGTGACCGATTATATTTCATACCTTCATTAACTTCTTGCTTTCAAATAATGAATTACAGGTACATGTATTGCATATAATTTTACCTTGCTTTTCAGAAAAGGGCATCATGGCATCGTTACTAAACAATAACCAACTCCCGGTTATCTATATAACTGCTTTTGATAAATATTGGATGTTTTCCAATAATTCTAGCAAGGAGGCTGTCAACAAGCTAGACATTCAAAATCTTGAACAGGAACTTGGTGTTCAGATAATTAAAGAAACGTTTGATGTTTCTTATAAAAAGCTTAAACATGCTATACCACAGAGATGGGAAGAACTAAAACCTAAGGTAAGTTTTTTCTTTTTTTTTTGGGGGGGGGGGGGTTAGGTGGGTTAAGGGGGTTGTAAAGAAAGAGCTTAACCAATTTGTGACTTTTGAGAGTAAACTATTGCAAACATTTGATGTAGACTACTGTACAGTATTTGCTCTGGCGAAAGAGATCAGTGTTTTAAAAAATGGGTAAAATTCTCTTATGAAAAGGACAAGTTTTGTTAACTGAATATAGCAGTGTAATCACATTTTTTGTATGTCTAATGGGAGGAAAGATGCTAAACATGTGACCAGGTGGGAAGTAATGTGCATGGGCCAACTTTGGACCTGTTTATTATTGAATCATTATTATATTCTCGTATGATCAGCCCCTTAGGGTGTACAATCAAAGACAAAAGTCGTGTTGTGGTTTTGTCTGAAGATTAAATATAACATGAAACATATGAGAGCCTCCTACCACAAGGCAGAGTGCACCAAAAGTTTAGCCTTTTGGTATATGTTTTCAAAAAATTTCACAACACGACTTTTGCCTTTCATTGTATACATACACTAAAAATTATTCGGCACCCTTATGGCGTGATACAATATGACACGGGTGCCGAATAATTTTTTAGTGGGTGTACAATTCATCATAAATAATATTGCATCTTCAATAATAATAAAAAATACAAAATTTAATTTGTAATTTGACCTAAAAATAAAAGGATAAGCATAACAAAGGTGGCACCTCACTTTCCCCTCTTCCCTGCCAATACTGCAACATTGTAGGCTAATGGAAAATTTCAAAAGACAAACCACTTATTATGATGATAAATTAAAAAAAAAGTATCAAGGTGAAAATAGTTTGAAATTTTTTGTGTTATTTTCATTTTATATTAAGGGAAACTGAGACTTGATAGGGCTGGGCATATGAGGAATGTGGTTTCGAGTTGTGATAAGGCTGTTGGTATGTGTCCTCATTCTTCCCAAGCACAGGTGTTCTCTGATGGTTGTATATATTTCATTATGGGCATGAGTCATCAACATCATTTTTCCACGATGACTTTGCAGTCAGTTGATGACACATCCACCCAGTACATGTGGAACATGTGGAGAACCAATTCTCCTGGTCTCCAAACATTTCTCCTACATTAATACCTAGTTCCTCAGTGTCACTATTGTTGAAGCTCACTCTCGAGCCATCATTTCTGAATTCACTCAGCAACTCTGCCAGTTCTTCATCCTCATGACACATCCCTGGAACTGCCAAATACTCTCTCTTTGATTACAAACAACTCCAGAAATCAGGTTCCAAACTTTAAAATTATGTCGCAGAAAGCTTCCGATTATACAGATGATCACCTTCATTACAGCACAAAAGGTATTCACCGTCTTTTAAAGGTTAATAGTGAAACCCATCAGATATAGTTACCATACTTTTTTGTACTGTATACTGTACTGTACATTAGAATTAACTGAAGTACAGACAGCCAACTGTAAGATCATTTGCAGAAGTTTTAGAATAAAAATTGTGCAGTACAGTACGTACACTGGAAATTGGCTTGGTCATGAGGTTATTTTTGTGCATGCCTCATTACGTAGTTCATTGTGTACAGGACTCTTACCAATTAAAATTAAAAAATATATTTGACTTAACAGAAGTCTGTTTTACTGGATTGGAAATTTTACACTTCCTTGTGATCTAGGATGCAATATTATAGAAATACTGTACTGTAGTTAAACGAGAGCATGTTTATTAATTATAGCTCTTGAAATTGTTTAATTCACTAAAACTCAATACAAAAAAATTAAATAAAGTTTATTTATATTTACAGTGGAATCGTGTAGTTACTCGAGAATGGTTTTGTAATTTTATGTTTTTAAAAATCCAGAGTTTTTGCAATACTGTACAGTAAGTCCCCAAGTTACGTACATAATGGGGACCAAAAGGTTGTACTTAACTCGAAATGTATGTAATTCGAAAATCCCCCAACCCTATAATGTTATCTGGTGGTAATTAATACAACTTATCAAATGCAAACATATTTTATTTAACATAAATGCGGCATAAGTAGCCGCGCGGTGAACTATGTAAACACACTCGCGGCAACACTCGTGACGCAGTCAGCCGTCGCAGTCGTCACTATCATCCATATCACGCGGCACTGGATCAGGTGTAGATGATGTTGATGGCACTGGATCAGGTGTAGATGATGTTGATGGCACTGGATCAGGTGTAGATGATGTTGATGGCACTGGATCAGGTGTAGATGATGTTGGCAATACGGCTGCTGGTTTGAAGAATTTGTGGATGGATGTTTGGGTTGTTATCTTCTTTTTTTCTTCATAAATTATGTGATAGCATTTAATAGCCTCTTGGATCGCTGCTGACACCTTGGCAAGTCTTTCTTCATTTGGATCTTGCTGTTCAAAAAGTGCCAACATTTCCTCCCCCTTTGCAAAAGCCTGCGCCATCAGTTTAGTTTGGAAATGCTTTGTAGGCATTTCAACTTGATCTTCTTCAGCTGTTTCTATTTCCCGTCGTTGCTTCTCCAACTCGATCAACTCGTCATTTGTCAAGTCCTTGCCGTGGGCGTCGAAATACTCAGAGAAGTCATTCTCCTTCAGGTCTAACTCCAGTTTCTCACTTATTTTGATTAAGTTGTTGATCACAGCATTCTGCTCCTCCTGAACATTCTCAAACCCACTGAAGTCGTTGACAAACTGTGGACAGATTTTCTTCCACACGCCGTTCATGCAGGATGATGTAACCTCCTGCCAGGATGCACCGATGTTTTTAATTGCCTTGTAGATATTATAGGACTTCCAAAATTCCTTGAGAGTCATCCCATTGTCATCAGTTGCCTTCAGTGCTTGGCGGAAGGTGCGCCTAAGATAATATTTTTTAAATGTTGCAATGACGCCCTGATCCATTGGCTGGATGATAGATGTTGTGTTGGGTGGCATGTACACAACCTTTACCTTTGGGTGGAAATCATCCAGGAAAGGGGGGTGACCAGGTGCATTGTCAAGCAGCAGGAGGATGTTGAAGGGTATACCATTGTCCCTGCAATATTTTTCCACGTTTGGTATAAGATGGTGGTAGAACCAGTCTTGGAAAAGTGCCTGTGTAACCCATGCTTTAGTGTTACTTTTCCATATGACAGGAAGGGATGCCTTTGCAATGTTTTTGAGTGCTCGTGGGTTTTCAGAACTGTACACAAGCAATGGTTTTAATTTAAAATCACCAGCTGCATTACCACCAAGAAGCAGCGTCAGTCTGTCCTTCGCTACTTTAAACCCAGGCATTGACTTCTCCTCTTTGCTTATGTACGTCCTGTCAGGCATTTTTTTCCAATAAAGCCCAGTTTCATCCACATTGAAGATCTGTTGTGGTGTGTAGCCTCCCTCGTCAATAATTTCCGCGAGTTTCTTTGGAAATTCCTGTGCTGCTTTCCAATCAGCACTCGCCGCCTCACCAGTCACTCGAACATTATGCAGCTTATTTCGCACCTTGAATCAGTTAAACCACCCATGGCTAGCATTGAATGTAACAGTATCATCAGGGTGATCTTTCTTTAGGTCGTTGAAAAGACTTAGGGCTTTCTCCTGAATCATACTGAGAGACAGAGGCTTACGTTTTTGTGTGCAGTCCTCGATCCACATCGCAAGATATTTTTCCATTTCTTCCAGGACCTTCCCTCTTCTTTTAGTTATAATCGTAGATTGCATTGGCACTGCAGATTTCACATGTTCCTTGATCTTTTCTTTGCCCTTATCAATTGTATTAACAGTTGATCCGACTCAGGTTAAATTTGCGGGCAACATTGGTCAACTTTTCACCACTTTCAAGCAGTTTTATTATGTCCATTTTTACCTCTAGTGAGATTGCTTGACGTTTCGTAGCACTCCCACTGGCTTCACCACTCTTACGCTTTACACCAGTCATTGCACAAAGAGTAAAGTGTACAAAATAGGGCAGAAATTCACAGGAGAAGTACTGTATGCACAATGACCACACTTGTTGTTTTGGTGCGTCTAGCGTGTCGTCTGCATAGTCAGTGATAGTGGCGGCGCGGTGCGGCTGGCTCGCCCGCCAAATTTAAAAATTGCTCGCCCTTTTAAGACAATATTTTTGCAATTAGAGACTTCAGAAACGATGTACGTATCGGCCGTTTGTACGTAAATCGGATGTATGTAAATCGGGGACGAACTGTACAGTACAGTAAATTGTTTTTATGGGAAAGTGGGATATAGGTTCTGAAAATATGCAAAACATTCTACTGTACATACTTTATTAAATGAAGAAATGTATATATTAGTGTACTTGCAACCATGTACAGGTGCTCCCCAACTTATGACGGGGTTAGGGACCCAAATCCAGGTCGGATTGGTCGTAAGTCCGACAGATTAAAATAAAAAAAACACAAAAAACACAAAATCTATAATGAAATACAGTACAGTAAAAGTAATAAATAATGAGGAATAGATACAGTGTGACTGAGCACTTACCTTTAGTGTAGTCAGCTGAATGCACACAGGGCCCACATAATTTTCTATTTACAGGATACATGGAGACTATATTAGATCGGATGAAGCAGAGGAGGAGACAGGGCTGGGTGGGTCATCAATGTCGCTTTCTTCAGACAGGTTTATGTACTGTGGAGTCTTACTGGTTGAAGGTATTGGATCATCTTGAGGGAGTGAAGAGGCAGCACTGGTGGGGCATGAGGAGACATCACTGGAGACTTCTTAAAATAGATGTCCAATTCAGACTGCACAGTTTGCTTTTTCTGTTCATTATAAATTTATCTGTAGCAAGCAAGTGCATCTTGGATCATTCTGTCAACTTTGGCAAAACGCTCATAATTTTGATCCATGCCATCAAACATTTGCATTCCTTTATTAATTGTAGCAAATGCCTCTGCCATTTGCTTCACTGAAAACTTTTTGGGGGGTGCAAGTCCTTCTTCTACATTTAGACTGGCTTCTTCCTCTGCATCTTTGTGTGCTTCCAGTTCGATGAGATCTTCGCTACTGAGTTCTTCTGCTACACTTTCAACCAACTGTTCAACATCTTCATTATCAATTTCTAACTGAAGCTGTTTACCTAACTCCACTATCTTGTTACTAATATCCGAAATATCTTCATTTTCATTAAATCCTCTAAAACTGCTCACATATCTTTTCAGGACTTTCTTCCATATTCCATTCATGCAATGTTTTGTAACCTGATCCCATGCTGCACTAATGTTCTTTATACATAACAAAATGTTGTTCTATTTCCAAAACTCTCTGAGCGTTTTCTCACCTTCAGTAGCAGCAACAGCCTGAGCGAAGGTCGTACAGTGGAGTATGCTATAACGAATCTAATTGGTTCTAGAACCTTGTTCGTTATAGCAATCGTTTGTTATAGGATTAATCCGTTCCAGGCCCCCAAATACAACCACTTAGCACTGAAAAATACAATATAAAATTGTAAAAAAGTGCATAAATATGCATCTAAACCCCTGATAAAGAATATCATTAATACTTGTAATAAAAAAACAATAAATTAGTAAAAAAAAAAAAAAAATCATTGTAGGAGTTTCGTTTGTTATAGCATTCTCAACTTTATAGATAAAACCGTTCGTTATAGGAATATTCGTAGTAGGATCCGTACGTTATAGCATACCCCACTGTACATAAATATTACGCTTTAAAGGCAGCAATAGCACCTTGATCCATGGGTTGGATGACAGAGGTAGTGTTAGGTGGAATGTACACTACCTTAACATCAGGGTGCATGTCGTCCAGGTGTGGTGGTTGTCCCGGAGCATTATCCAAAATCAGCAAAATCTTGACTGGAATCCGTTGTTACAGACAATACTCCTTGGCTCGAGGAATGAAACAATTCATGAACCAATCCTCAAACAGTACAATGGTCATCCAGGCTTTCTTGTTACTGCGATAAAACACTGGCAGTGTGTGCTTGCTGACATGTTTAAAAGCCCTGGGGTTCTCTGAATGATAGATCATGAAGGTCTTTAGCTTGAAACCAGCAGCATTTCCCCCCAACAGAAGTGTAATTCTGTCCTTGAATGCCTTGAATCCTGGCATTGTTTTCGCCTCTTTGTGGATGTATGTCTGCTCAGGCATGCACTTCCACAATAATCCAGTCTCATCCACATTGAATATTTGCACAGGCAAATAATTTCCTTCCACAATAACATCATCTAACTCCTCCTTAACAGCTTCGGCAGCACCAACATCAGCACTAGCTGCCTCTCCACTCACCTTAACATTATGTAAATTGTAGCATTTTTTAAATCTATTAAACCACCCATGACTTGCTGTAAAGGTTTGCTCACATTCATTTCCTGCCTGCTCCTTCAGGCTTTGGAAAAGGCTTCTTGCTTTGGCCTGTAAGGTTAGGCTTAAGGGTACACGCTTCTGTATTTGGTCTTCTATCCATATCACCAATAATTTTTCTATATAGTGAATAGGACCTTGTCTTTTCTTCGAAATTATAGTTCCCTTTATAGGTGTTGTTCCTTTCACTACATCACGAATACGTTCCTTGTCCTTCAGAATAGTGGATATGGTCAAGTGTGAGAAACCTAGGTCGCGTGAGATTGTTGCTACAATTTTTCCATTCTCATATTGCATTATTATCTTCATTTTCATCTCAAAAGTAATTGCTTGTCTCCTTTTCTTCTGAGCACCACCAGCACTCTCACTTGTACGCTTTCCAGTCATTATAAAGTCAATTAAATACGATAATAACGTAAGTTCACAGCGCAATCAGTATAGGATAGGATAGCCAAACACCAATTAAGCGTTGTACTGAGTGTAACCACGAGGTGACCCAAGCCACGCTCTCGCCCGGGACGGAAACGTTTCGGTATAGAAAATGCGCACGTCATTTGAAAAAAATTTTGGTCACAACTGCGGCGGTCGTATGTCCCGACTGTCGTACGGTCAGAGCAGGTCGTAAGTGCGGATTGACGTAAGTTGAGTCAGTCGTAAGTCGGGGACTACCTGTATAGTAGGGGTCTAGCAGCTGTCACGTGGTGCAATACGGTGTCCGGTATGAGATGCCTTGATGGTGAATTGGTGTGACACGGAGTCCCCTGCTCTGCTGACAGTTGAGTGTGGTGGTGTGAGGGAGGTCTTGCTCTGCTTGCTGCTTTTCTGTTTTTGGCCACACACTGCCCACTAAGTTAATTTTCCCCTGCACTCTGCTTCATAATTCGATTGAAGCTTTCATTGGCTTCATCTGATGAGCAATAACAGTTAAACTTTCCCAGCATTTAAGTTCTTCAATAATTTTAACTTTTACCTCTAGAATCAATTTTTTGTGTGACTTCTTGGCAGAAGTTTCAGGGAATGGCGATGAAGCAGGATGCTTTGGAGGCATCTGGGGATATCAACAATGGTTAGGTATACTAAAGAAGGTGATGAATGGAGGGGTGGTGTGTTGGTGTCCGTCCATGGTGTTGATTGGTGGATTTAAGACCCACATGACCACACTACAGATGCCAGTCATATGACGCGTGTTGGGTTCTAAATTTGAAGCCTCCCACCTCAGAGTGTCACTGCACTGTGACAAAGATACTGTATGTACATGGTTTACCATATGTTTATTACAAAATGGGCATCCTTATCTTATTTACTGTATATGGAGACAATATTATAATATGCATAATTGTGCAACTTAACTGTACCGAATAATAATCTTCCTCATTTCTACTTCCAAATTGAGGGGCATTGGACAGCTGATATTTTGCACTGATGAAGTAATAAATTTATTATTTTGCAAGTCATGCAGTTTTTAAATCATCTACTAGAAGTCTTTTGGAAGACATTATGATTACTGGATAGCTGAGGGGTAGTCTAGTGCAGTACTGTATCAAGAAAGATAAGGCACAGATAAAGCACACAAACCATGAACAACTGAAAGATGGCAGTTTCTTGGGTAAGCAAAGGTGGTGGCATCAACTGCTTGGCACATCATAACAAATGAAGCAGCAAGACAGTAAACTATTCCCAGATTCTTCCTGTTTTTCTAGGGAAAAATCTGGATTAATGAGAAGATTTGTTCGATAAAAATAAAGAGAGAGAGAGAGCCAGTTTTTAATGCCAAATTATTGAGGTTACATCCTCAACATGGCTAAAGCTGCCTCCCAAAAGTCGGGAATGCTGTACAGATGCCATAGCTACTTCACTCCTGAGCAGTTGTTTCAAGTATATAAAGGATTCATTTGCCCTAACCTGGAGTACTGCTCTCATATCTAGGGTGGCTCTTCTGCCCAACTGTTAGATAGGGCGGAATCAAAGACATTTCGTCTTATTAATTCTCCTCCTTTAGTTGAAAATCTTTCTTCCCTTTCTCTTCACCGCAATATTGCTTCACTCTCTCTCTCTCTCTCGTTTACAGGTACTTTAACGGGCAATGTTCGGTGGATTTGGCATCCTGTATACCGTCAGCAAGGCCGTGGACTCTTAACACACATCTTGCCCGCGATGACCACCGTATATGTGTGGATGTCGGTCACACTGGAATAACCCATTATAGTACATCCTTGTTTCCTCACACAGCCAAAATGTGGAATGCTCTACCTTCTGTGTTTCCATACTCTTACAATTTGTCTCACTTCTAAAAGCTGGTTTTCCAGCATCTTTGCGGTGTAGATTTATATACAATAATCTGTTTCTTTTCTATTTTTATTTATTTTTTATTCCTATTCCCCCCCCCCCCCCCCCAGGCCCCGTTGTGGGTCAATGGCCTGTGCCTGGGTGGGGTATTCCCCGTAAAAAAAAAAAAAAAAATCATACTATTATTTGTCTTAGAATCTGCATTGCTAATACAGTATTGTAGTTGCAGGGACTGGAAACTCCTTATAATTCCACTTTACATATTTTTAATTTACTTCACAGCTAGTGGTCCATGTTGGAATGTCCCCGCGTGCCAATGGGCTAAAATTAGAGTGTGTTGCCCACAATCTTTCATATGAATATAATGATGACGACAGAAGCGTGCCTGAAAATTTTGAGTGCATTCCTGGTGAGTATTGTGTTCTTTTACATAAGAGAGAACTATTTTTAGATAATCTTCATTTTGTTTCAGCTGCCCAGATGTTCATTTATGGTAAGTGAAAATGTTAAGCAGAATACAGTATGATGCAATATTATACAGTATAGTATAGATTTATATTAAAATATCTTATTATCTAATGTGTTTGTTTATAGAATATTAATTTATGAAATGCATGAACAGATGTTTTAATGTTTTTTTTTTTTTTCAGAAAATATGCTTAGAGAAAATATTATGTTACTATTTATATGCTAAAGACAAATATATAATTTAACACTTAAACTTTTACAAGCTCAGTTTGTTGTTTGACACATTGTGCTGCAAACAATAAGCCACTACACTGAGTCTAGTCAGTAGTGGACAATGTTCCCCCAAAACTGAACGAAAAGATGTCTGTTATTGTGGTTATTGGGAATGCTTGGTATTGAGAAGTCCTTTACTGTACCAGTGTTCATAGATTTTTTCTTTAATAATTTTATTTGCATACAGCTGTATACAAGTAGTAAGTTTTGTCAGATCAAACCAAGCCAGTAGAAAAACATACATGCCAGTATCTATGAAGTTATTGCTTGTAAAATGTGAGGATGCATTATCGCCCTAGGGGCTATAGTAGATACTGCACATGATATTACTGTCTATATGTGTCATCAGTTCTCTGGTATGGAAGCTTTGGTCTTGATGGGATGTGTAATGATTGTTTCTCAGACCATAGCTTACATCCCACCGCTGCCACCATTATAACGCAGGTAAAACTGGTATAGAAGATATACAGTAGGTAGAATATTTCTAGTTGTAGGAATATAAAGTGAGGAAATTTGGTAGCGTGGCCTGTTAGTTATTTATCTGTATATATCTGTATATATTCGTAGGGGAATCTTCTAAACACCACTTAAATACAACTATTTATTAATTAACGGAATGGCATGGACACATTAATGTATTGACGTTACTCAACACTGCCTCTCAGAAACAAACATGAAATGGATACACTTTCCACCATAAGTAACTCGCCCTTGGATCGCTCTGACAAAGACTCACGTGTGACCTGAGGGAGGCCTGCTAGCTGGAGACTCGGTGTTGGGGAGGAAAGTCTCTCTCTAGGGAGGAGCTGTCGGCTCCCTCCCTGTTACAATGGTGCTCCGAATGCAGGGCCTATATATTGGCGGTCACCAGCCGGCAGATGACCTCTCCCAATTAACACTAGACTGGGTGTGTCTAGAACGGTGTCTTGGCTGGAGGGGTTGCTTCTTGAGTCACACGGTCATGTCGCAGGGCTCAGCTGATCGTGTGGCAGTGAGAACTCTGGGTCAATGTGACTGACCCCTCTTAGGTCAGGTCTGGACAGCTGTGTTTGCCCAGGTGTGGTTGTAAAAGGTCATATCGCAGGGTTAACTCTAGTATCTTGTGGCCGTCAGCTCTCTTGGGTTAGGTCTTACTCTCACTGTAGGGTGTGTCAACTTGAGTGGGTGTACACCTGCTCATCTACTTACTGTTATGTGTGTTGTATTTCTCTGGGCTGTGGTCTGGTAAACAATCATTACAGCTGGTTAGTTGAGCTCTATGAGGCTTATTTGTAACATTGAAGTGTTATAACCTGAACATTCATTAAGTGGGGTGTTCCTGCAATTAGTGTACTCTACAGTATAGTCTTGGTTTACACGGTCAATTAAACCCGTGGAGGTCCGCTTAAAACGAGAAACGCGTAAACAAAATAACAGAACATATGGGATTAATTGAAATAAAGACTGGGCCGACCCCCAGACTATCCTTTTTCCGACACAATACGAACGTTGTAGTAAAAATAACATCTTAATTTTATGATGGTATGCTCACAATTAATATTTAAAAGAAATATCAATAATATTAGGTTTTTTAACACTTACGTTAGTAGAAGAGATGGCTGGGCACGCAGGGATGGGGGTTGGTTCCGAGGCAGAGGGCAGATTATTGGCCCTCACCTGTATCACTTGTATCAATTGTATCACTATCCACCACAGAGGCTTGCAGGGCCTCTTTGTCAAACCCCTCAAAGTCCATATAAGTGGGGTACAACTGTGTATATATATATATATATATATATATATATATATATATATATATATATATATATATATATATATATATATACATATATATACACAGTTGTACCCCACTTAACGCGGTCAATAAAACCCAGAGGGTCCCGCGTTAAGTGAAAACCGCGTTAAGTGAACAACAGAACATATGGGATTAATTCCAATAGAAACTGGCCCATCCCCAAACTCCACTTTTTCCCACACAATACCTATGTTCTAGTAAAAATAACATCTTAATTTTATGATGGTACATGCACACAATTAATACTTAAGAGAAATAGAGAAATACAGTCGCCAAGTTAATGTCCATTCAAATAATGGACTCAACTCCCTCCCCCTCTTCTCACACTACAGTGCTGGCTCTTCCCTCTCTGAGAAATTTTTGGGGGAAAACCACTAAATTTTAATAAATAATACCTCAAACTAAAGTTAGGATAATACAATTGACATTGCTGGATTCCTTGTAAGACCAGGAATATTTTGAATATAAATGTCATATATTTTGCACAAAAGATAACATATTTACTCAGAGTAAACATTATATCTAAAATTTGTATGTCTAATGCAAAATCTATGATGTTTATATTCAAAATGATCACCAAATTGTAAGAATTCCAGCAATGTAAATTATATTCTGGCCGGGTAATTTGTATGAATTTTTTGAGCTAAAACAAATATCTTCAGTTAATAAAAAAAAAAATACTCTTCACGACACTATCTGTCAATCAAAGTACCCCACCTTGCCTCCCCCCTCTTCCAACCGCGCGGTCAGTCCCAACCCTCCCCCCCCCCCACCCCCCACCAATCCTCCCTTCAAGAGATGTTGGGTGAAAAAACTAAATTTTAACATTTAGTATTAAATGATACCTCAGATTAAAGTTAGGATAATATAATTGACATTGCTGGATTCCTTGTAAGACCAGGAATATTTTGAATATAAATGTCATATATTTTGCACAAAAGATAACATATTTACTCAGAGTAAACATTATATCTAAAATTTGTATGTCTAATGCAAAATCTATGATGTTTATATTCAAAATGATCTCCAAATTGTAAGAATTCCAGCAATGTAAATTATATTCTGACCGGGTAATTTGTATGAATTTTATGAGCTAAAACAAATATCTTAAGCTAATAAAAAAAAAATAAAAATATTCTTCACACGGTAACAGATGGTCGGTCGGTCCCTCCCTCCCCCCCCCCACCCCCCACCAACCGTCCCTACCAGATGTGTGGGAAAACCAGAATATTTACCTTTTTAGTAATAAATAATACCTCAAACTAAAGTTAGGATAATATAATTGATATTGCTGGATTCCTTGTAAGCCCAGGAATATTTTGAATACAAATATCATATATTTTGCACAAAAAATAACATATTTACTCAGAGTAAACATTATATCTAAAATTTGTATGTCTAATGCAAAATCTATGATGTTTATATTCAAAATGATCATCATATTGTAAGAATTCCAGCAATGTAAATTATATTCTGGATGGTTATTTTGAATGAATTTTATTAGCTAAAACAGGCAGTCAGGCAGGGTGGGGGTTGGGGCGAATCTAAAAATAGCTCTCGAGCCGGACACTCACCGCGTATATGTGGAAAACACCCGCGTTAAGTGAAAGTTCGGCTCTGGCGAGACACCGCGTATACGGTAAAACGTGCTAAGCGAAACCGCGTTAAGCGGGGTCATACTGTATATATATATATATATGTTGTTTAGTACATTCACCGGAAGATTCAGATAATCGTCTTTTTCAGACAGGTGGTCCTCCCTTTTAGTCCGGATCTTTGAGGGTTCACTGTATTTACTCTTCATTACCTATTTAGATACAGTAGGTTTTCAAATTCGCGAGTTTTTAATTTGACGTTTTTTATTTGGACACCCAAAAAAAAAAACTACACAATCTCAAATAACTCGAATTTCGACGGGTTTGAGCAGCCCGCCAACGTTCAGACATGCGCAATTGTGTAAACAGCATCATCTCTCTATTGTACAAAAGATTCATTATTGTTTATTACTGAATGTCTTTTTGATTGAATTAATGTTTATGTGTGCAAAATGAACAATACAATTCATTCATAATACGTAGAATATTTAAACACACGAGGAGACGAGACGGCATTGTTTTCGTTATGTTTACAAAACCAGTGACCGACTGGTTCAACATATTAAAGTGAAGAAAATAAGGCCCTGGTTGTAGCTGTAGTAAAAATAATGTAAAAAAATAATATGGCTGTTTTAAGGAATGATATTTAATGTTAATAAATGGAACAATGGAAGTAGCTAACCATTAATGGTAAAGAAAAAAGTGAGACCGCGTTTGTAAGTGCTCACATATGAAAACATATCGTCATGAATATACATAAGAATATGAAAGCAACACTTATTTACTGTTCATATGTGTTTTAATTAACGTTTCTGAATTTAAAACAAAAATTCTGCTCACCAGTGGTGGTATACAGAAGGTTAAAACATAAGGACAGCCAATGTTGTCGTGTGTGTTTTTAGTTTGATGACGAAGTTGCCAAGTCATCAGGTTCAACTCTAGCTGAAGCCTAGAACATAAGAACTTTTCTGTGTTGTTTTTATTTAACTTTCTCTGTGTTATTTTTGCTGGTTTTTTAGGATGTTGCTTTATTACGGTAGTAATTCGCCAAAAAGGAATGGTAAATAAGGCAAAATTTAGCCAAACTTTGAAAGTACCAGACTCAAATTAATTTTTTTCCATAGGAAGTTGTATTTAAATTTGGACGATTTAAATTTTGCAAGGTTTTTACAGTCTAAATAGGTGGCCACATATGAAAGCCTACTGTATACTGTATAGCCCCATTATTATTATTAATATTATTATTATTATTATTATTATTATTATTATTATTATTATTATTATTATTAACAGTCATGATTTTATAAGAAAACATATTTAAATATGTTAATACAGTACAGTATATACAATTGTATGATAAAGAGATTAATGGCAAATATTGTGATCCGAATTTAAAATCAGTTGATAGGGTAGGATCATGTGTATTTGTAGTTGCCAAAATTTACAATAGTTTTTAAGTATCATCTAAAATCAGCTTTTCACCAATCCCAGGGTTCTAACCATGGTGAATAGAAGAGAATCCATTGTAATTGTTTCATATTTCTAGGTGGTGAGACCAAGATTCGAACAGGAATCTGCATGGAGACAATATCCCGTGCTATCAATGAGAATAAAATGCTAAAGCTGTCAAGTACAATATCTGATGATGCGGGCAAGTAAGTCAAGAATCAAGGATTCAGATTTATAGTGCATGTCATTATTCCAGCATGGTTTGGGGAGTTTAGACACTCTAATCTCTGGCCTATATTAATGGGACCTTTAAGGGAATTGAGGATTTTGTATCTGGAGTGAGAGACAGGCTGGCATATTATTCATGGTCTTAGCCTAGTCATTTTAGTAATAAACCTTTTCTCGATTGAAGGCCTCTGTAGGATCATTGTTGACTTGAGCTGAGTGCATTCCTTTCTTGCCATTTCTTTGTTCAACAGGTAAGGTTGAATCTTAAATTGTGTTTGTAGAAAGTTGATGATTGGTAGACACTGTATAGTGAGACATAAGGCTGGTGGAACTTCAGAATCAGTTTGGAATTATTTATGCCTTATCAGCCTCCTCCTCCTCCTGCCTTCAGCCGCTCCTCACCCACACTTATAATGCTACACAAGGGCTTACCACCCACTTTGCAAACCCCATGCTGCACAACAACAACCAGAGCTCAGCAGTTGCCAGTTATACTCTGCCCAAGCGGCTAACAAGCCGATCTGTGGTGAAGAGGATAAAATAAAAAAAAATTCATACTTTTCATAGCTTCTAAGTTTTGTACCTTCAATTTTATAAGAAAAAAATATTCTTCTCTTTAACTTTCATCTACCATATCAAGTTTTTCCAGCTGAGCCAACTAATGGTCGAATCCACTGGTAGTGTCCCCACGCCCACCATGTGGGCCCAGAGAGTACAGTACAGTGTATATTTTAGAATTAGAAAAAATATTATCTGTGGAGATGGCAAGTTGCTATAAAATAAGAAAAATGAAGAGTATGGGTGTGCTCTTTTATGAATGAATGTACAGTGGACCCTCCATTAACGAGTGGTTCAATTTACAACATTTCAGTTTACGAGTTACCTCCCGTAAAGAATTTCAGTTCTATTAACGACAGCCTTAAGAGAAACACGTTTTGGTGCAAGCATCAGCTGGTCGACTCATCGCCAGCAATCGGTTCTATGTTTACATTTGTTTACAGTGGAGTAAACATCGAGAAAGTTGTGCTCTTGAATATTTTTTAATTTTTTCATTAATATTATTGGTCATTCTGAAATTTAGTTAACATATTGATAATATACAGTGCAGTGTTGATTTAAAAAAAATAATAAATAATTAGCTAGATAAATTGTTTTGAACTTAAAATTTTATTGGTGAAATTATCAAGCATGGGTCCGAAGAAATCTCAGACTGCGATTTTAATTCAAGTGAAACAAGAAATTATTAAGAAAGACGAAGAAGGTATTAGAACCAATGCACTATGTAAAGAATATGGCATGTCATCATCAACTGTGTCTACAATCAGCCGTTTGCACCGCCACTATGAAAACAAAGCCACCGGGAATTCTACACACACACACACACACACACACACACAGGCATGCGCACACACACACACACACACACAGGCACGCGCACACACACACACACACACACACACACACACACACACACACCTCAATTTAAGTGTTAAAATATTTTATTGTTTTTTATTTATTATACAGTTCAGTATACTGCACAGTACTGTACTGTATTTTGTTTATATTTAATGTTTTGTTAATTCTATTACTGGTATACAGTACTTTGTATGTACTTTTTAATCCATTTTAAGGGAATTCTGTGAGTTGGAACCAATTACCCAATATCCCATTGAAATAATAGATTCAGTTAACGGGTGACTGTGGAACCAATTGTTCTCGTTGATGGAGGGATCATTGTATATTTGAACTTGGCATGTTGCCAAGTGAAACTGTCCCTGTAGCTACATGCTCCTAGCTCTCTCACTACCAGGCCAAGCTATGTTATTGTTATTTTACAACTCATATGAGCTGTTATTGTTATTTTACAACTTGTATTTTCGGGTGTATACAAGAGTATACGTAATTTTATTCTTTTTTTTTCCTTGTTACATTCACATACAGTAGACTCACAACTTACGCGAGGGCTTTGTTCCGGGGACCTCAAATAAGCCAAAAAACGGGTAAAGTCAGAAACACTCCTAAAAATCCCCTAAATCGCCCTTAAATCAAGTCAACCCTCACTTTACGTGGTTAATTCAACCCACAGGGTACCGCGTAAAGTGAACAACATAACAAATGGGATTAATTGAAATAGAGACCGGGCCGACCCCCAAACTCCACTTTTTGACGACACACAACTATGTTGTAGTAAAAATATTATCTTAACTTTATGATGGTATGCACACACAATTAATAATTAAGAGAAATATCAATAATGTTAGGTTTTTTAACACTTACATTAGTAGAAAAGATGGCTGGGCACATGGGGATGGGCGGTTGGTTCCGAGGCAGAGGGCAGATTATTGGCCCTCACCTGTATCGCTTGTATCAATTGTATCACTATCCACCACAGAGGCTTGCAGGGCCTCTTTGTCAAACCCCTCAAAGTCCATATAAGTCCATATCCTCACTATAATTATCACTATCACTGACTTGGGCCGGCTGTGGTGGGTGGCGGGTGAAGAACTCGGTAATGTTTTGATGACTGGGCGACCTTGTGCGCACCATGCTCGCGCCGCTTACACAACATGGCGGATGGTGTGGAGAGGGCGGGAGAGATGGCAGGAGGTTTGGATCCAAAAATGGTGCGGCTTGCCAGCCGCTCTCCGCGTAAAGGGGTACACGCACCGTGGAATGTGAGCATTCCTGTTTTGGCAGGGTACCGCGTAAACATGGAAACGCGGAATGTGGGACCGTGTAAAGGGAGGGTTGACTGTATATATGTACATATACACCAGAACTCATAAATCACTACTGTAATGCTCTTCAGGTTCACAATCCCTTATCCCTTATTTGAGGTGTGTAATGTCAACATTCAAATTCTGCGCTATCTTGCCAGGATTCCAGCAATGCAAATTATATTCTCCTAACTTTAGTCTGTGACATTTTATAAGATAAAAATTTTAAGCCTAAAACTACCTTCACCCCTGGGAAGGGGGAGGTGATGTGTTGACAGCCAGGCAGGGGGGAGGACTGGGGGGTGAGGTGAGGTATTCACCAGCCAGCGGGGACATTAATCCTGTGTGTCTTATCTGTCATAGCGAGGAGTTTAAGTTTTTTGCTTATAAAATGTCACTGAATTGACTGGGAGAATATAACTTAGATTGATGGGATTCTTGTAAGACAGTGATTAATTTGAATATAACATGCTATAGTTTGCACTAGACAAAAAAGTTTTAGTAATAACTTAGTACATTTGAATACAATACGGGACAATTATTTCTTTTACTTTTTTTTTAGTATGGTGTGTGCATGTAAATGAGTAAAAATAAATCAAGAAAGTTATGTTAGGTTGTATTGTACAATAGAAATTTTCTTCTCTTGAAACTTTTAGTCGCAGATAATTTTTTTTTACTTTTGTACTGAACAATATGTTTTCTAATTGTTCTGTTACATAGTACAGTGGGGTATGCTATAACGAATCTAATTGGTTCTAGAACCTCGTTCGTTATAGCATTCATTCGTTATAGGATTAATCCGTTCCAGGCCCCCAAATACAACCACTTAACACTAAAAAATTTCTGTGGAAATTGTAAAAAATACGGTACTTTATCTTACCTTAGTGTTGTTCAGCATACAGGACAGGAGGCAGAGGGGGAGGGGGGAGGAGAGAATTATGGAGAAGAGTTGGAAGGAGAGGAGTCATCCTTCCTAGCCCTCTTTGGTGACTGTCTCACAGGCACTTTGTTTATTTATAATTTCTTCCTTAATTTTAAGGATTATTAGCTTTCTCACTCGCTTTTGACGATTCAGTGTTATAATTGTACACTTGTATAACAAAATAGTTATAAAAATAACACGAATTTCCACATCAAAAGACGAAATTTCAACAATAACAGTGGTGCACTAACTACACAATAAACCAATATGGCGCCCGACGCTCTTGCTGTGAGCCGCGGTACAACAATATTCATGCGCCAGACGAAATGGTCCCGTATTCATCCGCGTTCGTTGTAGGAGTTGTGTTCGTTATAGCATTCTCAATTTGATAGGTAAAATCATTCGTTATAGGAATATTCGTAGTAGAATCCGTTCGTTATAGCATACCCCACTGTATATGGAATTTAGAACCATGTGTTGTTCCTTTTTATACTCCTATATAGTATAACCTTTATTAATTACATTTCTTCCCTCCCCATCTGTCTAGTTTCAAACACTCTTATAATTGAGAGGCCAATGTCCTTTATGGAATAATAATTTCTTTGCATTTATTCTGAAGGGTGTCATCATTAATTCTAGCACGCAAAATTTCGTTTTCGTGTATATTCTTTACCACAAGCATCTATGGCATTCTAAGACTCTCTTTTGTAATATTGAGTAAAAATAAACTCCCCACCATCTTGCTAGTCCTGTTTTGGGTTTGCAGAACTTTTTATCAATCCTGTACCATCCTTATGTTTTCAGTTTCTATACAGTATTGGTTACAGATCTGCTTTCATCAGATCTAAGCAAGCTTGTAGTGTGAACAAGCCACCACACCTCAACAAGTTCCTCTTCCTTGGATAAAAGCCCTAGTGGGGGCTTGATGGTTGGGTTATAGATGAGTTTTCTGGGTAAGCAATAATGTGTTTGAGGGACAGTTTGTAGTGAGTTTGTTGTGTAAGCTGTAATGTGTTTGATAGATAGTCTGTAGTGAGTTTGTTGTATAAGCTGTAATGTGTTTGGCAGATAGTCTGTAGTGAGTTTGTTGTGTAGGCTGTAATGTGTTTGGCAGATAGTCTGTAGTGAGTTTGTTGTGTAGGCTGTAATGTGTTTGGCAGATAGTCTGTAGTGAGTTTGTTGTGTAGGCTGTAATGTGTTTGGCAGATAGTCTGTAGTGAGTTTGTTGTGTAGGCTGTAATGTGTTTGGCAGATAGTCTGTAGTGAGTTTGTTGTGTAGGCTGTAATGTGTTTGGTAGATAGTCTGTAGTGAGTTTGTTGTGTAGGCTGTAATGTGTTTGGTAGATAGTCTGTAGTGAGTTTGTTGTGTAGGCTGTAATGTGTTTGGCAGATAGTCTGTAGTGAGTTTGTTGTGTAGGCTGTAATGTGTTTGGCAGAAAGTCTGTAGTGAGTTTGTTGTATAAGCTATAATGTGTTTTGTAGATAGTCTGTAGTGATTTTGTTGTGTAGGCTGTAATGTGTTTGGTAGATAGTCTGTAGTGAGTTTGTTGTGTAGGCTGTAATGTGTTTGGCAGATAGTCTGTAGTGAGTTTGTTGTGTAGGCTGTAATATGTTTGGTAGATAGCCTGTAAAAAGTTTTTTGTGTAGGCTGTAATGTGTTTGATGGAACATCAGATGACACCAGGTCTTGATTATGACTCATGTAAATCAGGCCTTTTGGTTGGCCTGCCACAAGACTGAGAGTGGGAGATGCTCCATAAAGGGTTTCAAGGCTCTGGTTCTGCGGGCATTGCCAACCAACCACCATAGGTTTTATCCTGTATGAGTGTTCTGCATTGGCTCACAATAGCACAGACACCTGATTCTAGTTCATCATATGCCCAGAAATGCTCAACTCTGATTTGGAAGCTTGGATTTTGCTGGGTAAAGCCTTCCAAAACAGACCTGTTTCATAGGTGTACAACTGTCATTCTTTGTCATAATGGCAGACACAGACGTACCTTTTGTACACTTTCCAACAATTCCAACCTTCTTTTCTACTGAGAGATGCACTTTCTTACTTGGCTGCAGATAACTTTTGGTATGGTCACCTAGTTTTAACACCATCACATATGAAACATGAAAACAGGATTTAAAAAATACACGATGATGTGAAACTCATAAGATGATTCACAAGGGGCAAGTGGCTGTAGTAGCCCTTCTTCAATCACAGCATGACATCTTTCAGTCTGCTAATCACATACAGTGAGTTCCCTCTTGGGGGGGTTTTGGACAGCTGGGATGCTCAGCCATGTCAAGTCTAGCGAGCTCCAATATGCACCAAATGACTATATATTTACATTAATAGCGGATAGTGTTCCCATTATGGTATCTTACTGGCGAGTGCTAATTGTGGTATACCGGACAAAAAGCCGTCCATTATTATGAGTATCTGGAACTGGATTGTGAAATTTATTATTGAGTGTTTATTGTAAATATTTTTCTCACTAATCAAACAGAGTAATGTGGTTACCCTTTACTTGGTCTGAAATAATGCTGCAAGTGGCTTGTGTTATTAATGACTACTTTGCAGTTGAGATAATTGAAACAGAAAAGGAGAGAACTAGGAATGAAATAACAGTAGCACAGTACAGTACTTCAGGAAAGACTGAACCGGTACTGGACAGACTCAAGAATAATCTTACTGAAAGGTATCTATCTGAAGCAATCCTTGACCCTCGCTCAAACGGGATTAAAATATACAAGAAAAATAAAGAAGATCGGGGAAAAGGTTTTTCTGTACTTCTTTTTCATCAAAATAAGGTTGAACAGATGCAGTAAGTAAATCAATATACTTTAAGCTCATATAATTTGTATTCCTGTTAACATTAAGTTACTTGAGAGCTTTGAATCAAAATTTATTCCACAATTTTCATTTCAGGTTCATTTGTGAATATGAATATTACCTGTCCTTGAGCCAAGATAAATCTCGATCAGTATTCATTCATGTTCCACCTATTAGTACGGAACACTCAGTCCAGGATATTGCAGATGCCCTGGGTATTGCCATAAAAGAATTGTACCACCAAGTTGATGAAGTAGACAGCAGGAGGTAGGCACTCACATGTTTGAGAAAACAGTCATTTTGAATTAATGAGTATTTCCATAAAGCATTTTAGTCCATCTGTAGTGTGTACTGCAATTGGTAAGAACCTCCCCAAAAAGATGGTTATGGCTGAGTACCAAAAACATAGACTGAAGACCAGGAGCATTCAGTTTTCCATTTCATTGTCTCAGTTTGAAATGAGAAAGTGTCAAGAACGCATCCACTGTTGTAATGGGTATATGATATTTACAGTATATACTTGCATTATCTGTAGGCATAGATCATGTAAGTACTGTACAGTAGAACGTCGATTTAAAGCGACACCCACAATTAAGGACACCTTATCAATTTAAACAGAATTTTTCATATTTTCGCGAGTCAAATCTGGCGCAGATTACCCCGGGGGTTCGGTTACAATTTCCAATTTCAAGCTAGAAATTTTCAAAATGGATCGTAAGTGCGCCAAACGCACCATCCCACCTCTCTGTCTACAGTTGCCGCATGGGTATTGGGTATTGTCATTTTTGTGTGCTTAAACCTCTGTCATACTCATTCATAATGCCCAAACACAAGCCAACTCTGTACTGTACATGTACTCAAATGTGCTAAATAATTTATAAAATTTTTATGTCTAGTGCAAACTATAGCATATTTGTATTCAAATTAATCACTATCTTACAAGTAATTTAAGTAATATTCTCCCAGGTCAATTCAGTGACATTTTATAAGAGAAAAACAAAAACTCACTGTAAAGGGCAGATAAATAAATAAATAAATAAATAAATAAATAAATAAATAAATACTTACTTCACTAGACCTCCCGGCACCAGCTGTCAAACACATCACCTCCCCTCCCTGTCCCCCCCCCCTCCTCTTCCCAGCCAGGGTTTGGTGGTTTTAGGCTTAGTTAGGAGAATATAAATTGCATTGCTGGAATCCTTGCAAGACACCAAATAATTTGAATGTAGACATCATATATTTTGCACAAGAGATAAAATTTTTAGTCCTTTGTACTCAAATGTACTAAGTTATTACTAAAACTTTTTTGTCTAGTGCAAACTATAGCATGTTATATTCAAATTAATCACTGTCTTACAAGAATCCCATCAATCTAAGTTATATTCTCCCAGTCAATTCAGTGACATTTTATAAGCAAAAAATTTAAACTCCTCGCTATGACAAATAAGACACATAGGATTAATGTCCCCGCTGGCTGGTGAATACCTCACCTCACCCCCCAGTCCTCCCCCCTGCCTGGCTGTCAACACATCACCTCCCCCTTCCCAGGGGTGAAGGTAGTTTTAGGCATAAAATTTTTATCTTATAAAATGTCACAGACTAAAGTTAGGAGAATATAATTTGCATTGCTGGAATCCTAGCAAGATAGCGCAGAATTTGAATGTAGACATTACACACCTCGAATAAAGGATCACGGATTGTGAACCTGTATTACCTTACAGTAGTGATTTATGAGTACTAGTGTATCTGGGTAGACTCTCGGTCGGGGCAAGGGGAGGGCCAGCATAAAGTAATGAAAAACTAAGTTGAGAGGAAAGTGGAAGTGCTTGGTGAGTCAGACGAGAGGTGGGTGATGTGCGGCTCCAGTGAGACCACCCTCTCACATCAGTTGATTGCTAGTAAACAGACCTTTTCGCATCCTGTAATTTTAGCTGTGTTGATTTATGAGTGTTTGTTTTAACATAATGCTGCAAAAAACAATGTTTTGTTTATTCTAATGAGATGGGCTGAGGTGCATCTGGGTAGACTCAGTCTTTTTAGTATTTTGTGTTTCTCTCAATTACCAAACTAATTATTCTATTGAAACAACACTTAGATTTAGTGCGAATTCGGTTTAAAGCAACCTCTCTTGGAATGATCTCGTGTTATATCGACGCTCTACTGTACAGTATACGAGAAATCTATTTTATGTTAAATTTTGATGGAACTTTAAGAGCCCATCCTTCCAAATAAGATATTAGTCAGTGTTACATATAAGGGATAGTTAGCATTTTTTTAATCATTCAAAAGTAACCAGAAAGTTTATATTATGGTCACATAGGTGGGCAGCTACCAAACAAGTACTACCACCTAGGAAGATATTTGAAGCATAATGTGTTGTCTAATGGTAGACCCTGCTGCCATATGGCATCACGAAAATTGTGACCAAGTCCCAGGTTGCTGATCTGACTTTCTACCTCATTTACACAATTGCAGGGTCTCAGTTGTTACTCTTATGACTGACAACATGACATACATGTACTGTATATTGTTTCTCGCTTTTGATCTTTTTTCTTTTTTGTATTTCTTATTGGTTCTTTATTATTATTATTTTATTTATAATTTTTTATTTTTTATTATAAATTTTATTTATGGAACAGTACTATGAATTGTTATTATTACCCTGTATTATTACTGTATTACATTTTCACCTCCCAGGCCCCGGTGTGGGTCAGTGACCTATGCCCGGGTGGGCTAATCCCCGTAAAAAAAAATAATAATAATTAATTTTTTTAACCTTTTTGTTTACTGATAAAATAAAAACAATATTCACTTGGTAATCTATTAGAGTGAGAGGCTTTATTGCTTTTAGTAGAAAGTTTAATATTTAGAGCTTTGATAGGTAGGCTTTATTAGTTTTAGAATTCCAAGTTTTACACTTAGTGAGTACAGCATGCCCTTCAAATTTGCGGGTTTTTAATTCGTGGACCTTGATTATTCGCGGATGACACCCTGGATGTACCCCAGAATGTCTTAGGGTAGTTTTGAAGTTCCTGGCATTTTTGAGGCCAGGACAGGGAGCCATTTGTTCTAGAGACAATAATTTCCTTTACCTGTATTGTATATGCTGTACTGTACATGTCTGTGTGTACACACACACACACACACACATATAGTATATATAATACAGGTAAAGGAAACAATTGTCCTAAGGGCAAACACATAAAGGGAATATACATTTCTTTGTACACAAGTAAAACTGTCCCCCCCCCCCCCCCCCCCCTCCCCGGGTCAGCAAATGTTATTCGCGGATTTGCCGATTCGCGACCATTTTGAGAACCTAACCCCCGGGAATTTGAAAGGGCATGCTGTAATTGTTCCATGATTATGATAAAGTGGGCATATTGAATACTTTGGGAAGGCGACACTTGTGCAGCCCAGTGAGAAATTTTAATGTATTCTTTATTATTGTGTTGATTTTATTTTACACTTTAAACATATCCTGAATTATAATTGCTATTGTTTTGGTGAACAGATTTAGGATAAATTTAATTGTATGAATTATTTTTAATTGGCTTTAAATTATGTTTAAGTAATTTTACACTATACAGTTGTTTCATGTGCAGTGGTTTATATGATTTTAACTGCATTAAATTTGTATCTTATAGATGTACAAGCTTTAGTATTAACTTCTTTTATATGACTTTAATTTCAGTTCATTTGTTCAATGAAACGTGTACAGATGTTTCTTTGAAGGGACACAACCACAGCTGGTATATCCAGACTACTGCCAGCATTTTATAAACATGGTAGCTGTTTATCTGCCTATCTGTCCATTGGCAAATAAATATTAGATATCTGCTTAAACCTTAAGGGATCAAATTAGTGGTCCAAAATTAGCAAGACTGTTTTTGGAATGAATGTAAAGAAAATGTTTATAATGTGAGTGCCTAGCCCTAGAATCAGGTCCTAACATGCCATGTCTTATACACCAATATCCCCCATTAACGTCATTTCGTTATAAGGTCGTTGAAAAATAAAATAAAATATGTATGTAAATGATAAATGAATGACAATTTAAAAAATCTGTACGAAGGTGCTCAGCTTCTGACTGTGATAACAACTGACTATTTAAGCGACCAGCATGGGCATTATATTTGTTTGTTATTGTTTGGTTGATGTTTTTCCAACATTAAAAAATCCAACTACATTAGTACCCCGATTTACGCAGTCAATTGAACCCACGGGGTACCGCTGAAAGTGAAAACCGCGTAAAGTGAACAACAGAACATATGGGATTAATTCCAATAGAGACTGGCCCGACCCCCAAACTCCACTTTTTCCGACACAATACCTATTTTGTAGTAAAAATAACGTCTAAATTTTATGATGGTATGCTCACACAATTAATATTTAAGAGAAATACAGTCACCAGGTTAATGTCCATTCAAATAATGGACTCAAATCCCCCCCCCCCCCTTCCCAGCTCACTGGCCCCTACCTCTCTGAGAAATGATTGGGTGAAACATTAAATTTTAACTTTTAGTAATAAATAATACCTCAGACTAAAGTTAGGATAATATAATTGACATTTCTGGATTCCTTGCAGGTCAGGAAATATTTTGAATGTAAACGCCATATATTTTGCACAAAAGATAAAATACTTGCTTTGTGTAAACCAAATTACAGTGGGGTATGCTATAACGAACGGATCCTACTACGAATATTCCTATAACGAACGGTTTTACCTATAAAATTGAGAATGCTATAACGAACGAAACTCCTACAACGAACATAATTTAAATTTTTTTTTTTTTTTTTTCTAATTTATTGTTTTATTATTACAAATATTAATGATATTCTTTATTTCAGGGGTTTAGATGCATATTTATGCACTTTTTTACAATTTTATATTACAGTATATTTTTCAGTGTTAAGTGGTTGTATTTGGGGGCCTGGAACGGATTAATCCTATAACAAACGATTGCTATAACGAACAAGGTTCTAGAACCAATTAGATTCGTTATAGCATACCCCACTGTATTACATTAGATCTAAAATTTGTATGTCTAATGCAAAATCCATGATGTTTATATTCAAAATGATCATCATATTGTAAGAATTCCAGCAATGTAAATTATATTCTGGCCGGGTAATTTGTATGAATTTTATGAGCTAAATAATAAAAAAAAAATTATACTTCAAGTGTATATGAGTAGATGCATCGCGTAAAGTGAAAGTCCGGTTCTGGCAAGGTACCGCGTAAATGAGAAATCTCGGAAATTCACATGTAAAGCGGGGTAATGCTGTACAGTATAAATTTATTTGAGTCCTAGAACAATGAGTGCTAAACGTGCATTATGCACCACAACTGGTTGTGGTCACAGAAAGAAGAGGAAAAGCATTACATTAGAAGTTAAATTAGATGTGGTAAAAAAATTTGAAGGACAGTGAGCTGTGGACATAAAATGAGTTCCATCAGTTTGCCATCTACAGATGTAGGAAGAACAATTTGTGGAAATGGAGAAAATATCAAATCACGTATTAAAAGTGTTACTCCATTATCTGCTACAAAGTTAACTCGTAACAGAAGTGGCAACCAAAGAATCTGCGGAAAAAAAAAATGTGTTTTTCTGATACAGTACTTTTAATGCGATTCGTTCAAATCTGACATTCGTTATTATCGGAAATAACTCGTTTTGGATAAAGCCCCCCACCCCCCCCTTCCAAGAATAATGGGGGATAGCGTGGGAATTTGGGGGTTCTGGGTGAGGGAGAGCCAAAACGAGTGATTTGTGGTAGAAGCGAATTCCAAAATTGTCCGAATCACAGCAAGAAAACATCAGAAGAACACATTTAACAACAGAAATTCTGTAATTTACGAAAAAAGGATCAATAATAGTTCTATCGATTGCATATTCTGAATTCCCTGCACTGTGCTTGTCAACTTATACAATATAACCAAACTAAGCCTTACCCAACCCCCTAGCGGAGGGGGGGGGGTCCATCCCCAGACCCCCGGTGGCCCTAGCCAGGAAATCTAAAGTTTCCTTGTTTTTATAATGAAATTATACAATAAAATTCCAATAATCGAAATCACACTCAGCACATAATGGCTCCATGCTACAACTGATTCAATATTTCCCGCATCCTACCACCCATGCAGAATGTCGAACGCTAACTGGTTGAATCAAATGTTGAGATATTTTATTGGATTTGATTGGCTGCCGTCCCCTCCCCCCTTCCAAGTGTGCGGTAAGCAAACGTACGAACACACAATTTGAGCAACAGTGTAGGGACAACAGGTGCTCTGATTTTATTCTTTTTAAAATTCAATAACTTCCTTATTATCAATTTGTGACAGAAGTTAATATAAGAAAATGATCATAGAAAACAGTTCTATCAGTTGGGTGTAGTGAATTTCTGGAATTCTGTGGTTTCTGTAAACTGCAATATTACCCAAAACTCTCCATTTTCGTTGCTCTCCATACTGGTGAAAAAACTCTAAGATTATTTGAATCTTTAAAACAAGGAGGTGATAGTGCTGAAAGTGAAACATTTGTGCAAGTTGTGAGAAAATTTGGACCAGAAATGTACCCAAGGAACATGACTCCTATTTGTAACATTGTGTCTATGGTAAAATAGCTTTCACTTAAAGTTGTTTCACTTGAAGTCGCGGTTTTCAGGAACCTAGAGGCTAAAGTCGGCATGACTGATATTTTGGCTCTTGACCACTGTAATTACAGTAAGTCCTCGCTTAACGTCGGATTACTTTCCTAAAAATGCGACGTTATACGAAACAATGTTAAGGGGATTAATTTTCCCCGTAAGAAATAGGTAGATAAAATACGGGAGTTACGTTCCTGAGCCTCCCTTTGACCCGTGAAATACTTTACAGAAAATCATTATTTCTATAGAAAATAATGCATACATATACAACTATACAACTACTAAGTTTGTATTGGTACTCACCTATGGGCAGAGGTGGTAGGGCGAGTGTGTGGTGGGTAGTGAAGCAGAGGAGGCGGGAGGGGAGGAGTATGGCGGGAGAGAAGGAGGGTAGTGAGTCAGAGAATCCGCCAAGCTGAGAGAGCATAGCACGGCCAGAAGAGAGTGGGTGATGCACCGTAAAATGTAGTCTGTGACGACGTAGTATCGGATCACAGGGACGTTAGACAAATTTTTGGTCTCTAAAGTTTAGCTACGTAGTACCGAAACAACACTAAGCGGGATGATGTTAAGCACAGATTTACTGTACCTTCTTTACACACAGTATACTGCCAGTTGAGAATCCTTGTATCCGAAATCCTCGGGACTGAATGTGTGACAGGTTCTCGAATTTTTTGTTTTATTGGCATATTCAACCTGAACCCCATTGGGTGGGTGTTAGTTCACCGAGAGAGGTCCAGGCTGAAGTTTAATCATCAAAATAAATTTTTTTTTTATTCTAGTATTTTAACCAGCAGCTCACATGTTTACAAATACAGAATGACAGGATTTCAGTGTCCACCTACAATGCTATTTACTGAATAAAACATTACCAAATGGTTATGCATTTGTGTTTTACTGGTTTTGTTTATTATATGATGTATGCAGGAAAATTCTAGAAAATGTATGCCCTTGGATGACATATATCAGTAAAAAATTATTTTTAAGAAAACAAAACAAAAATTATAGGGCAAGACGGTACAGGTATTGTTCAACTTGTGCAAGAAACTAGGATATACTTCTGCACATGGCATACTAAGGTTGCCACAGCTCTTAGAAGTACAAATGTTATGGAAGTGGCAGGCACTATACCCAAGCCAACATGGTCAAGTTTGTGAGTCATGAGTGCAGTTTTGCTGTGTGCATTAATATGTTAAGATTGTAATTATGAAAGTAAACTCTGAGCAATTTCAGCATGACGCAACAATGAGTGCTGGTTTTGTCACACTAAAACATGGCATTTCAGGTGGAATCTCGATTCAGATTTGATGTAAAAATAACAGTAATGATGATTTCCCACTCAGAGTAAGATAATTTCGTTCAAGAGAAAGGATTTCATCTTAAATTATCTTGGCAAACACGTCAATGAACTATTCTGTAGCCACATTATCAACAGTTGCTTGATCATCACATGTTCACATACAGTGAACCCTTGAAGATTTGGACCAGGTAAATCCCAATTTTGGAAGATTCTGACAAAAAATTTGGTAGTTCTGGGCTAAAAAGCCTCCCTAAGAAGAATTCCCAAAATAGAGCAAAGAACATTTTAGGACCGTGGGCACTGGTTGACCAGATGGTTGTGTTGGACACAGGTGCCCAAGGAGGTGGGAAACATAAACAGTAGGTAAATGGACGGTTTATATAATTTGATAATCACTGCTTGTCACTGTTTACAAATTAGACTACACTGTATAAGATATGTATTTCTACCATACATACTTCGATCGTACACCTGGCAACGGGTGCGAGTAAGGGGAGTGAATCATGTGACTGCTAGTTAGTGCGTCGTCTATACTTAACTTTCCTCCCTCTCTGCCATATTCAACTGGATTTACTGTTATTATTCGTGTTTACTGATATAATAATGCTGAACAGTGATTTATCATGGCATTGTTGTCAGGTTAGACTCATCACTGTAACCACCAGGCTACTGGGCCAAGCTGTGAGGTGGTGGTGTTGTTTTTCAACTCTTATTTTCGGGTAGATATACGTAACTTTCTTCATTTATTTTTACTCATTTAAATACACACACCATCCTAAATACATATTTTGAAAAAGTAAAAGAAATGATTGTCCTAATGTACGAAATGGACTAAATAATTACTAAAAATTTTATGTCTTGTGCAAACTATGTGATGTTTGTACTCAAATTAATCACTATCTTACATGAATTCCAGCAATGTAAGTTATATTCTGTCAAGTCAATTCAGTAACATTTTATAAGTGAAAAACTTAAACTCCCTCCATCTGGCTGATAACTATGCACTTGGTAATCTCCTCACCTGTCTGTCAACATCTCACCTCGCCCCATAATATTTCAGCTATTACAACACAAATTAGCAGAGCCTTCTTTGTGAGTATTTACAGCTGATCGTCAGGCAAGAAGATGACGGTAACAATGCGTGTGATGGAGGGTGCGGGAGGTTTTGAAAATTGCAATTAAATGCCAGGTAGCGACGTGTCCTAATATTACGTTTTAAGTAATTATTAGATGTTTTAATTGCCTGTGTGTTGGCTTGGCAAGTTATTGCTAGGCATTAACATACCTAGGTATAAAGCTAGATGTCGCATTCTGGACTGTATATCACAAAAACTGGTTTTTAGAAAAAAAAAATGGTGTATGTTGCAGAGTAATCAGTTGCGAAGCCAAATAAAAACAAGCTTTGGGAGGGAAATTGATAAAGCAAAAAAATTTCACCGTGCGCTGTCTCGCATGCCCTGGAAGCCTCAGAGGTGTGATCTTGGAACTGGAAAAGTTAAAACTTATCTTGTGTGCGAGAGGGTTAAGTTGTGATGGGCTGCCCGTCTCCTGTTGCCTTTGCTGCCCTTTGGGTGTAATTAACTAATAAAGAAATATCACCTTAGATGCAGACGACAGGGCTCACTTGCCGCTGAAGTAAACAAAGACATTGTTTAGTTTCTTGTCCCTTCAAACACTTCAGACTAGTAATAAAAAGCAGTTTTTCAATAAAATACTATACTGTACAGTTTTGCCTGATTCAATAAAATGTATTTATTGTACTTTCAGTTTAGATACACGTACATATATCTTTTGTTTATACTGTATAGGTACCTATATAAAAGAAGCAACAAGTCTGCCACCTGAGAATCTTTGTGTAGATATTTGTTGGGGTTATTAGGTTGTAAAGTTCAAAATTCATATTAATAAGATTTATTCTGAGTGTGGTAGAGATTATATACCATAACATTGCAGATCTCCCATTAGAAGCTAAATATTATTGCAAGCCCAAGGAAAAACATGAATTTTCTCTGATATACTGTATATGCCATCATATGAATCCATATATAGTTCATAATAATAAAAAAAATTATATTCAACAGAAAATCATATTTAAAGTACAGTATATATCTCATGTATCATGGTAATCAAAGTGATGAGCATGTAACGACTTGTTATGATGGCAGAAACACCTTGAAAACAAAGAAAACGTTTTTTTTCATGGCTGTGAATAGTGTACTGTTTTTTAATTCTTAGAATGAACTTATTAAGATATACAATATGTAGTTCCTCAGACTTACTCAAATAGAAGATATAAATTAAACACTAAACAAACACACTACAGTATCACAACAAAACAAATGTGATGACATTTTTTTTAATGTTCACTACTTGACATTCATGATTCTGTTGTTGTTATCATGTTATTTCTGTGCTTGAATAATGAAGGTTTTTAAGTGCGTAATACACGAGTCCAACAACATCAAAATATTATGAGATAAAACCATCATGTTTCATAGTGAGTACAACGTAACAATGGAAATGTGTGCACAGCATTAAAATTAAAAACATTATCACATACTCTTATAAGATTTCAGTTACTGTACTACAGCAATTCCCAGTACTGTACTGTTCTTAACCTTGATAGTCTAGCCTGAACAGGTTGTTATCCTCTCTCCTGGGAAAACCTTAAGTCAAGATTCTGGTTAAGATTCACAAAGATTGTTTATGATAATTTTTCCTCTAACTGGTGTTCTGATGAGGTCTTTATATAGCTGTGGCTATTTCAGTCAGTTTTTGTATCTTATTTTAGCTGGTATTTATGTGGGTTAACACTAATCAACCTGTTAGATGGGTTTTTACATCCCCAGTTACAAGAAATATTTAATGCGAGACCTAGAGATTCTTGTGTGTAAGATAATAAATGGTTTTAATGTTGTATGTATATTGTGACACTTTGGCTAGATAATTATGATAGGGAACATTGTAGAGGACTTGTATCATAGACATTCATTATTACAGTATTATTATTTGTTTTTACTGTCCTGGGTGTTCTTCCAAAAAAGGCAGTCCATGATTTTTGTTTTGTTTTTGTTTTTCAATTTTAGTCACATATAATGTAAATATCATTTTACAGCTTTAATGTTAGGTAAGCATACAGTATACTAAAAAATATTACAGGAGCACAACAGAATTAACCAACTACAATACTGTACTTTATAAAATTATCTCAGCTGCAAACACTGCCAGTGTGCGTAAAAACACCTTAATGATAAGAGTGGCCCGTAATGTCCTTCATAGAGACATAGGAGAGCACCAATAAACTGAACTGACATGAAGTAGACTATCATGATGAAAATTTCTCAAAACAAAATAACATTAGGGTGATAAGTACATATTACGGTACATGTCCTTACTTTCTTGCCACAAGGAAGACTAGTAAAAAGGTACCTAATACATCACAAATGATCTTTTCAGTATTAAAAGTGATTATAGTATCCTGTTGTTTGCTGCCTATATAATGTTGCAATTCATCTCATTTTTTATACATGCATGAGTTTCTCCTGTAAACACAGTGGACTGAATGTCTCACTTTGCTTAACTCACGTCTATGGCTAAAAGTGACTTCACTCAAAATTTAACTTTTAAATTAATTCACAAGAAGACAAAGATACTTGAGTATTAATGAACTTTGCTGCCATATCAGTACCAGTGATGATGATCCGTGTAGAGTTGTTAATCCATTTCAAAGGCGATGTTGTCCCAGTTGTCTTCGAAGTAGTAGCTCTCTACATTACCTTTCGTGTACTGTAGATGGAATCACTTAAATTAAATTCCCATATAGACTAGTGTTATTGGAAGACAGCAGTACTGTGTACATAACATAAAGCCCTGATAAAATTATTGAAGATCAGTTTAATTTTAAAACATGTGAAATAGTAACCAAACGACTTAAATTTTTTTAAGGCAAAAGAGGAATCCACAAGTGTCTTTCTCTGTGACTGAAGTTGAAGTTTTATTTATTGGCACATCACTTAAGATCAGAGTATTTGATATAACACTGAAATATATATATATATATATATATATATATATATATATATATATATTGATCAAATCACACAGGGAAAAGGGAAACATTGGAGCACCTTAGCTTTCGTCCTTATTCAAGACATCTTCAGAGGCAACTGAATTACATGGACAGAGAGAGGCTTAAATATACAGGGTGACCGTATTAAACATGAGGTCAGGTCATAATCATGACATCCACTAATCCGCACACCAACACACACGTAGAGGAGCTTAAGAGAAAGGGGCAACATGACTAGTCAAGTTAAGTCAGGTCAAAAATATGGGACCCACTAAATATTTATCCTACATCTGGCTCCAAGGTTGTCAAAGCATTTTTAACCTTGGGCCACTGACAAATAAATTTATGTAACATATTATCAGTTTTGTACTGACCATCACTAAGGTTTATGGAATTTAATTCCCTAATCAAACTAGCTTCAACCACAAGTCTTTCTGTGACACATGATGATTTGTAAACTTCTAAGCTTTTTCCCAATCAATGGGATGACTTTTATTCTTAACATGAACGAACAGCGCACTGCTTTCAAATGCTGTTCTGATATTGTACCTATGCTGTTTGATTCTGAGTTGCAATGCTTTCCCAGTCTGTCCTACATAATTCCCATTACATTTGCTACATGGAATACAATAAACACTTCCATTTACATTCAAAGTTGGGCTATTCTTGATTGATACATTGGTAATGGTTAAGTCATACTTAAAAACAACATTAATATTTAATAATTTAGGGGACTGAACTAACGGGACAAATTCATTGCGATAAGGCAGAGTCAAAATATTCTTAAGTGTAGGAATTTGCCTGGTTTGAGTAGAATGAAAGGATTTTTTAGCCCTTTTAAAACAATGCTCAACAAACTGAAGGGTACCCAAGTTTTTGTGCAACTGGAACGAATGTGTTTCAATTCTTCATCAATAAATTCAGCGTCACAAATACGCAAACATCTCAAAAACATAGCAGAAAAAACTGACATTTTGGTAGACTCCAGGTGACTCGATAAAAAATGTATGAAACTGTCGACCTGTGTAGGCTTTCTGTACACCTTAAATTTATAGTTATGCCCATTTCTAATGATAAGCATATCAAGGAATGGAAGGGATCCATTTATTTCTCTTTCAATTTTGAATGTAATACTTGGGACAAGATCATTAAGCTTGTCTAAAAATTCTAGTGGGTCACTGTTTCTAGGCCAAAGACAAAGAACATCATCTACATATCTATACCATGAAAGCAGTGCGCTGTTCGTTCATGTTAAGAATAAAAGTCATCCCATTGATTGGGAAAAAAGCTTAGAAGTTTACAAATCATCATGTGTCACAGAAAGACTTGTGGTTGAAGCTAGCTTGATTAGGGAATTAAATTCCATAAACCTTAGTGATGGTCAGTACAAAACTGACAATACTGTATGTTACATAAATTTATTTGTCAGTGGCCCAAGGTTAAAAATGCTTTGACAACCTTGGAGCCAGATGTAGGATAAATATTTAGTGGGTCCCATATTTTTTACCTGACTTAACTTGACTAGTCATGTCGCCCCTTTCTCTTAAGCTCCTCTACGTGTGTGTTGGTGTGCGGATTAGTGGATGTCATGATTATGACCTGACCTCATGTTTAATAAGGTCACCCTGTATATTTAAGCCTCTCTCTGTCCATGTAATTCAGTTGCCTCTGAAGATGTCTTGAATAAAGACGAAAGCTAAGGTGCTCCAATGTTTCCCTTTTCCGTGTGATTTAAAATATATATATATATATATATATATATATATATATATATATATATATATATATATATATATATATATATATATATAATCATTAGAAAAGCTATCATACCACTGAAGGTGGTGAGAAATGCTTACAATAACAGATATGAAGTTCTGCTTATTGGGAACACTAAATTATAAAATTTGTAGAATCACTGTGTGACACTGTCTAACCTTCCAAATCATTTGATAAACATTAACATAAACTAACTTATTGCTGATAGCTATGTTAATCCCTGCTAAAACGTCCCAGTAAATAAAGCTGGAAAACTCTGATATGATAGAATGCCTGCAGTTCCTAGTTTATACTATAGATGAGGGAAGGGGTGATTTAATAGAAGTTATTAAGTACCTCAGAGGACATTACTCAGGCATGTTAATACCTGGAACTGGAGGATACCCGCCCCACTGGAGGTCACAGACTTGCAGCTTCAAGTTAAAGAAGCCACAAGTTAAGAAAAGTGTCGGGGCAAACTTTTTTGGGAGTGAGTTGTGAACTCTTGGAATAACTTACCAGAGAGTATTGTTACAGTACTAAGTGTGAATTCATTTAAAACCAGACTTAAACAACACTGTTGTAGGTTCAGATACTGGAGTTAGTACATATCCAGTACATGCCAACAGTGTGCAACAGTAACGTGGCCAACAGCCCGAGCGGCTAATGGGCCAATCAGTGGCGAAGGCGATAAAGTAAAGAACGTAAAGAAACTCATCGTAGATATTCTTCATTTCAGCTGCCAACCAAATTTCATCTCTATTCACGAAGTCTATCTCGAGTTATTAATCCTCAGGCCCCTGGTGACGTTCCAGAACATCCGACCAGCCCGCCTCGGGTGATGTTCCAGAACGTCCGCCTATTTTTTATTATTTTTTTATTTATTTATTCATTCATTTTTTTTTGGAAAAGTTGATTTTTTCTCGTTTTAACCCCATGTGGAGGGGGAAAGGGGGGTACTGCCAGCAGCACCCAAACCCAGGGCTTAAGGGTTAAACGGAAATGTATTTTGAACGAACAGAGATAAGTGCGTAGCACAATCGGTGTCCTCATTCATGTTATATGGTGGTGATTTATAATGGGAATAGGAGCAAAATATCTTGCATAAGTTAATAAAAGTACAGTATGTATAGTGTTGCAAAAAACAAATATAAATATACAGTACATGATTATTAAATGATCAACGTATATTTTTCCAGGAATCGTACTCTGTGGACGATGTTAAGTGTAAGAAAAATACCTCTGGACACATCCTGAGCAAGAATATACATACAGTTTATACCCAATGACTCCCCAAAGGGGAAGTAAATCAAGGTAGGTTTTAATCAAGATAAGGTTTAACTTTTTTTTCAGTGGTAGTTTACGGAAATATAATTATGTAAGATTGCTCAAGGTAACTATCTTTTTGCAGGTTGAACATTTTTTAATCTTAACATATCGTTTAAAACATTCTATAACTTACGTTGATATTCTATTTTTGTCACTTGACAAATGACACCCAAATATTCCATCTAACTTATTGCTGTTTTGAATCCAGCTGGTGAGGGTAGTACTCATAGAACAAGTACTCGATAGTATCAGAGCATCTTGACTGTTCTCTCATTAATTAATTATCATAAGAATACAGCTCCTCCCCGACTTAAGACCTACTCGACTTACGACCACCCGCACTTACGACCTGCCTCGGTCGTACCAAAATTTGGTAAAATTATGTATTTTCGAGTCCCAAAGTCAGTACACAGACATAATTTCCGATTGTAATACACTTAAAATGGCTGGCAAGCTTAAAAGTGAGTGTTTTGTGGTGCTGAGAAGAAAAAGAGACACCCATTTTAGATTTTCTATGTATTATTTACGACCATTTCGACTTACGACCTGGATTTGGGTCCCTAACCCCGTCGTAAGTCAGGGAGGAGCTGTACTCACCATTCCTTTGGTGTTCTTGTATACCTAATATGAAGCTAATCCTCAAGATATTATTACTTTACTATACTGTATGCCAGCCTTCTTAAATATACAATAGAACGTTGATATAACACGAGATACATTCCAAGAAAGGTCGCTTTAAACTGAATTTGCACTAAATCTAAGTGTTGTTTCAATGGAATAATTTAGTTTGGTATTTGAGAGAAACACAAAATACTAAAAAGACTGAGTCTACTCAAATGCACCTCAGCACATCTAGAATAAACAAAACATTGTTTTTTGTAGTATTATGTTAAAACAAACACTCATGACTCTAAATCAATGCAGCTAAAATTATGGGATGTGAAATAGTCTATTTACTAGCGATCAGATGATGGGAAGATGGGAGGGGGGGAGGTGAGGTAAGGTGAGGTGATATGTTTGACAGTTGATGCCAAGGTCTAGTGCTTACTTATTTATCTATCCATAAGAGTGACTTTAAGCTTTTCTCTTATGAAATGTCACTGAACTGATATGTTCTAATTAATTTTATTACAAAGGGCTAAAAATTTTATTTCTTGTGCAAAATATATGACGATTATATTCAAATTATTTGTTGTCTTGCAAGGATTCTAGCAATGCAAATTATTTTCTCCTAACCTTTGTCTGTGATATTATATAAGATAAAACTGTAAGCCTATAACCACCCAACCCTGGTTGGGAGGAGGGGTAGGTGACAGTGACGTTTGACAATTGGGGGCCGAAAGTCTAGTGAAGTATTTATTTGTTTATTTATGTCCTTTACATTGAGTTTTTGTTTTTTGTTTATAAAATGTCACAGACGTGACCGGGGAGAATATAATTTACATTGCTGGAATTCTTATAAGATAGTGATTAATTTGAATATACAGTAATCATGCTATAGTTTGCACTAGATAAAAATTTTAGTAATCATTTAGTACGTTATTTTGTGTACAGCTTTGCCCTTAGGACAGTGTAACGTGCCGAGAGAAACATTAGGTGCAAATTTTAAAATATGATGCACCAGATTGACTCGTGTAAAATAGGAAAGATTTGCTTTAAATTAAAACATTCTCCTTAATTGTGGTTGTCGCTTTAAATCGATAATCTTAAATTGAATCGCTTTAAATCGACATTCTACTGTCTTGAAAGCAGATTGTAGTTTCCCGTACTGTAACCTCACTTCACTTCTTAAGCAGTGACTTATTAAAATACTAATTTATGAGATTCCATGGAGTGTTTCTGTTGAATGCATTACAAGCTTAATTTGTTGTTAAACCGTACAAACCAAGTCACTGGGTCCAAATTATCAAAGGTTCATGGGAAAAGCATTTCTCATAACTTCAAAATACACCAAGCTTCTTGAATTACTCTGAAGTAGGAATTTAATATCCAAAGGTAGTATGAAAATTACAGTGTTAATTTGTTCCCTGTTATGGTGGTCACATTGTAAGTTGATAATATTTTTGAATGTGCATCATGGGTAACTTGTCACTATCAATACCACCTGAGAACATAAGACTAAAGAACCCTGCAGTAGGCCTACTGTCCTATGTAAGGCACTCACATATCTGTCCAATCTCTATTTGAAACTCAGTGTAACTGCTCAAATAACATTAAGATGAAACTTTTTTTATATATCTTTATGCCCGTTGAAAGAGAGGACTCATTCATATTCAGTCTGGTTTTGATATTTGTGGTCTCTGACACATCAACTGCAGTACAGTACTTGCAAATTTCTATGGGAAATTTTGTGTTGGAATGAATTAATCAATAAGTCATAAAACAACAAGCACTGACTACTTACACTCAAAACCTCCCATAGAAGAAGAGCTTGAGGAAATCTGTGGATAAAAGAAGTTCATACCATCCTTGTCAAAGGGACGCTCATCGCTAATAATTAGATATATTGTAGTGTTTACAAAGTCTCTTCAAGTTTGTGTTTGCAAAGTCCCTTGAAGAAGTTATAAATGCAACGCATGGGTACATAATCCATAACTGTATTCTACACAGTCCTTTGTGATTTAGAGTTACAGGCAGACATAGCAAAGAAATGGCATACTGTTACGAGCAGAAGATGGAGTATGAGTAACCTACCGATGGTTCTGATAATATCTTCTTCAAAGAACTCTGTAAACACAAACACCAAGGGACTTTGAAAATACTGTATACTGTAGAACATTACATTTTTATTTTCATTAAGCATTGTTATGATTATACAGTATTACCTTTTCATGGTGTCAAGATTATTTCATTATAAGAGGTTTTTTAGTCCAGATACCTAAAATGATCACTCAAGATGTTTTCTTAAGAATGATGACAGACATAGACAGTACGTACTCAAAGCCCGGAGGACCATACGAACATGTAAACAAATATTATTCCTAGGTTTAATCAATCACGTAGATGTGAATTAAGTACAGGTAACAACAAAAACATGGATATCTGAACCACTAATTTGTCATGGGGTTGTATCTTTTGAGTGTTTTAGTCCCCACTGCCTGTAATAGTGGTAATGAATCCATGACAGAGAAGCAATCTAAGGAATACAGTACTGCACGGTTTCACAACTGAATTACAGTGGGGTATGCTATAACGAACGGATCCTACTACGAATATTCCTATAACGAACGGTTTTACCTATAAAATTGAGAATGCTATAACGAACGAAACTCCTACAACGAACATTTAATTTTTTTTTTTTTTTTTTTTTTTTACTAATATATTGTATTTTTATTACAAGTATTAATGATATTCTTTATTTCAGGGGTTCAGATGCATATTTATGCACTTATTTACAATTTTTACAATTTTATATTATATTTTTCAGTGTTAAGTGGTTGTATTTGGGGGCCTGGAACGGATTAATCCTATAACGAACGAATGCTATAACGAACAAGGTTCTAGAACCAATTAGATTCGTTATAGCATACCCCACTGTATTAAGGAAAACACACGAGTGGTAGTTCCTGTTCATGCTCACGATGCTGTAAAGTTTGTACAATTAACAGCAGGTATAAGAATGAAGCTAACTGGTTGATAGAAACTAAAGTACAAAAATAATGTAAAAAATTGGCACGGGTTTAAGGAAAAATTTACATACATAAATCAATCTTTGCTTAGACTGAGAAGATATGATCTCTTAATTCTGCAAGAATTAAAACACCTACAGTATATCCTCCAAGTTCAGGTGAATATTTGTAAATTTTTCTCTATATGGATAAAAATTGCCATAGTTAATGTAATGAGGTAATGTAGATTAATTTCTTCATGTATATACAGTATACGTATATAAATATGCATTGCGTATGTATGTGTTTGGGGTTACAGTTTTAAAGGGAGAATGCTAAAATTTGGTAGGGATGTGCAGGTACACATGAGGATGGTCGTTTCTCATCCTTCCAAGAGGGGCAAGTCGATTGCATATCTGTGCTGCAAGTTACATCTCGCTGCTTAGAGCCATATTCACAGTGATTACACAGTTGTTACACCACCATCGGGTGCCCGATTGTCGGGCACACCATCGGGCATGACGGCTGTGAATACACATACAGCCCTTAGGCCTAATCTGTCCAAATCGATCACTGATCTTTTAGACTTCACTCCTCAAAGTTAAGTTGCACAGGTTTTTTTGTCATAATGTGTTGAATATTACTTGGAAAGACTTTACTTTTCAATTACTGCAGCTAAGTGCCAGCTACTAGAAATGAGCATATGATGTCTTTACTTAGAATATTATTGGGATTGGTTAACTTAGGTTGATTTAGGTAAGGTTGGTGAGTTAAGATTATTATAGGTACAGTAATGGTTTGTTCTCACAAACATATTGTTCAGTATTCTTAGTTCTTCATCATGATCTATACGTTATTACTTGATGCACTTCAAAAACAAGGTGTAAAAATGCACCTTACTTGTTGACTTTCAACAACATGAAAAAAATATTAAAAAATAACATCAACATTACAATAAGACTACCTTAATTAACTACCTTGCAATGCTAAAGAAATATTATTAAGGTAAAATTTTACTAGAAATGTTCATCGTAGATGCCTTTGAGAATCTGACTCCAGGGCCTTTAAGCAGCTTTAACTCACTTAGTTTAAATAGGAATATTCTGGATGAAGGATCTATGCTTGTATGTATTTCTCTTCGTCCATTGTCTTGTGCGAACTTGTGCCTCTGTGACATATATTTAAGGTACTGAACTAGTTGAGCATGACAATTTAACCTGCTCAGGGCTTGTTCAGTCTTTTGTTGAAGGTAAAATATTTTTTGGAGACATAAGATCCATTTCAGGTTAGCTATTCTATACATCCACAGAGCACAGTGAGAATTTGTCATGATTTTGCATGTGGGTGTATCTTCAGCAACTCTCCTCCTTTAGTTGATAATCTTTCTTCCCTTTCTCTTTGTTGCAATGTTGCTTTACTCTCTCTCTTTTACAGGTACTTTAACTGGCAATGCTCGGTGGATTTGGCATCCTGTGTACCGCTGGCAGGGTCATGGGCTCTAACACTCGTCTTGCCTGCTGTGCCCACCGTTACTGTGTGGAAGTTGGTCACATAGAATAACCTGTTATAGTACATCCATTTTCCTCACGCAGCCAAACTGTGAAATGGTCTGCCTTCTTCTGTGTTTCCATACTCATACAATCTGTCTCACTTCAAGAAGCTAGTTTTCTGGCATCTTTGTTGGTGCAGATTAATATAATTTTCTCTAATTTTAATTTCTCTTTACTCTAATTTCTGTCGCCCCTCAGGCCCCATTGTGGGTTGATGACCTGTGCCCGGGTGGGCTATTCCTTGTTAAAAAAGAATAGAATAAAGAACTTTAAACTGTGATCTGTAATATTATCGTTTTGTGGTCTCTGTGGTGGTCATGTCTATGGTGCAGTATGTCCCCTTGTGTTATTTTGGAGGTCTTGACTTTAATCACCAAATATCCCACTGTCTGCTCTTGATGGCATTTTCTGTTTTCTCCGATGGTCTCTTACTCAAGTTTATCAGCCGAGGCATCACTTTCGCATGCCTTCCTGAACATTCTCAGTTGAGTGTCATTCATCTCGCGAGGATTCATGTCACTCCGTCATCCCTATATGAGCCGACACGAGAACTTTGTACAGCCATCTCAAGTTTTAATAATAATAATAAACGGTTTATTAATAGAGTTGCAGGCGGTGGCTGCAATGATCAGTCGGGTGCAGTGCCGGCCACTACCTTCTTGTGAACTGGAGCCTTAGTTCGGTGTATGGTGTCCATGCCCATATTAAAGAACTGTCAGGGCTTTGAGACACATTTTCACCAATCCAAGGCTCTTCTCATTTTTGCCCTTTATGTATTCGACGACTTCTTTCACCTGTCCTGCCAATGCAGTAGTCATCACTGGAGTAACTGTATGTCTGGTTATTTCTGGAAGGTGCCAAGACCCACTTGGAGTTGGCTTCGGTCTTGATCAGACTGGATTTGTCTGAACATTCAGAACTTTCAGGAGTTGGATTCTAGTGGATTTGCCACTCAAGGCTGTTCTGCATGCCAATGACAAGTTGATAATTCCTCATGTAATCTATGTGAGGGATTCAATGGTTTTGTAGGTGTTAGGTTCAGGGGTCAATTGTTGTTAGTTCGATTTTCCATAATAGTTAATGTTGTCTCTGGAGATTTACATTTTCCTGGCATTATATACAGTCTACAGGCATCCCCGGCATTACGGAAATTAGTGCTTTTGGAATTTGGAAATTATTACCCAAAAAATTCGGGATACGGCCAAAAAATTCACCCTAACAGAATTTTGGTAAATTTTTTAATTAAAAATGAAATAGCGATGTATTAAACAAATCACCAAAATTTAAAAAAAATTTTCATATGGATTGTGGGTGGTTGCAAGTAGATGGTTGAGGAGCCACAACAACAACAACAACAACAGCGGTGTCACTCGGTTTGAATTCATTCTCCATCTTTTGTTCAGTTTTGCATCTTTCTTCTGGACTGTATTTTCCCTTACAGAATTTGGGTAAATTTTTTTAGTTTTTCAAACAAAAAACCACGATATAGAACAAAAAATTTCACCGTTGGACATTAAACTTGATGTTTTAAGGAGGTAAATCCCAGTAACTCCAATCTCACCACCTGATGCAACACTTAACATCATTTCTGGTCAGTTAAATTCAATTGTAGTGTGTATTTATTGTCATGTTATATCATGAATGAATCATTGTACTGTACTGTATGTGTTTAAAACTGTTTATTTTCTTTCAGATATTATGTGCTTGTACCTATTAAATTTTTTACCCCTCCCCAAAAAGGCATTTTTTTTCTAAAAACCAGTTTTTATTATATATAGTCCAGAATGCGATGCCTAGCTTATACCTAGGTATGTTAATGCCTAGCAATAACTCGCCAGGCCAACATACAAGCAATTAAAACATCTAATAATTACTGAATAAGTAATATTAGGAGGACACGTCACTACCTGGCATTTAATTGCAATTCTCAAAACCCCCTCCCTCACATGCACTGAATAATAATAATAATAATAATAATAATAATAATAATAATAATAGTAATAATAATAATAATAAGAAATTCCTTGGGAAGTCATCTCAAATTATATAACGAGTCAATGGGAAAAGTGGTCCCATGTTATGGAAAATTTTCAAGAATGGGACCTTTCCGTAACCCGGGGATGTTTGTAAATACCGGGAACAGTACTTGTTTTGAGCTACTTGTTGAAGATCATCACTTATGTTTTTTGCAAATTACCAGTGTTATACTCTATTGTATTGTGCCCTTCATCAAGTAGTTTTGGATGTATTGAATCAGGAACTGGAGCTTTGTCAATCTTCATCATGCTCAGTTTCTCTCAGATATGATAAATTGGTATAGTGGATCCCCCTAAGCTACTTTTGCAGAGGTTGTTGGTAGAGGTTGACAATCCCTTATCTGAAATCCGTGGAGCCAGATGCATTTCGGATTTCGGAATTTTTAGGATTTCAGAATGGTTAGGTTATTTTTTTTAATTTATTTATTTTTTTTTTAAACAGGGATCAGACCACCAGGGCACAGGTCACTGACCCACATTGGGGCCTGGGGGCTAAAATATAATAATAATAATAATTCATAGGTCTAGGTTGTGTTTCTCACTTGATCTTTTGGTCATTCTTGTATTTCTTTATAACTGTATTATTATTATTATTATTTTATTATTACAGTATTATTGTTATTATTATTATAAATTTTATTCTTATTATTTTATTATTATTATTATTGTTATATTATTTTATTTTATTTTTATTTATTTTTTTAATTTTATTCACTATGAATAATTATTATCATTACAGCGAACCCTCACTTTACGCGGTTAATTCAACCCACGGCGGCCCGCGTAAAGTGAGAAACCCGTAAAGTGAACAACATAACATATGGGATTAATTGAAATAGAGACCGGGCCGACCACCAAACTCCGCTTTTTCAGACACAATACCTATTTTGTAGTAAAAATAACTTCTTAATTTTATGATGGTATGCACACACAATTAATAATTAAGAGAAATATCAATAATATTAGGTTTTTTAACACTTACATTTGTAGAAAAGATGGCTGGGCACACGGGGATGGGAGGTTGGTTCCGAGGCAGAGGGCAGATTATTGGCCCTCACCTGTATCACTTGTATCAATTGTATCACTATCCACCACAGAGGCTTGCAGGGCCTCTTTGTCAAACCCCTCTAAGTCCATATAAGTCCATATCCTCACTATCATTATCACTATTACTGACTTGGGCCGGCTGTGGTGGGTGGCGGGTGAAGAACTCGGTAATGTTTTGATGACTGGGCGACCTTGTGCGCACCCTGCTCGCGCCGCTCTCCGCGTAAAAGGGTACACACACCGCGGAAAGTGAGCATTCCGGTTTCGGCAGGGTACCGCGTAAACGTGGAAACGCGTAAAGTGGGACCGCGTAAAGCGAGGGTTGACTGTATTATAATTATTATTACATTTTCGCCCCCCAGGTCCCAATGTGGGTCAGTGACCTGTGCCCGGGTGAGCAATTCCCAGTTATTAAAAAAAAAAAAAAAAAAAAAAAAAAAAAAAAAAAAAAAAAATTGCTCCACAAAAAACTTTCGGTTTTCAGAGGTTTTCGGAATTTCAGATAAAGGGTTGTCAACCTGTACCTCTGAAAATTGTTTCTTTGTGAATGCACCTCATATTTGTTTTACAGCAAACCCTTGTCATTCACTGTGGTTAGGTTCCAAGGAATGGCGCGAATAGGCAAAACTACTGGATATCTATACCGAACAACTGACAAGCCACGGCAACACTCATCCCCTCTTTTGACTTATCTAATAACTCAACTTTCTTTGTCAGGATCATCAGTGACTTCTGCCTTTTGCATTTCACTCCACTAGCATCACTGGCACTGACACTAGACAGTCTTTTAGGGGTCATTTCACACAGAAACAAAGTTTTGAGAGTACAACACGAGATGCTGTGTCACAGGCAGTGGTTGAGTGTCAACAGAGGGAGAGGAGATGCTGTGGACGCATGGGGTGACCCATTGTGCTGCTGGAAAAGGCATGCAAGCTAGCCACCATCTGCTTACTGCAAATCGTTGAAATCGCGAATTGTACACCCGCAAATGGCAAGGGTCTACTGTACTGTATTTCTGCATTGTTTGTCTTCAATTTCCCTTGCATTTTTTACTGATATTCCTTAACATTATACAAGAGACCGCTTTTGAAAATTAAGATAATTATTCTTTCTACGACTCATTAAGTCTACATTATTTATACAGGTATATGGAATCTCAGGATGTTTGATGTGTGTTGATACTTTTAGGAAGGGAAAAAAGATAAAAGTCAAAGTTCCAAAATTTTGTGAGAAATGGGATTTTTTGCAGCACCTTTTTTTAAGTAAAAGTTTTAAATTGAAACAATCTTTAAGGCACAAGGAATTAAAACTTTATGGTCATAAGTAACGTCTGATGAGATTTTAGGTGTTTTTGATGACATATTTAAACATCCATTGATGCCGTTGTTGGAACCTCTTAGTGTATGAGTGTAAAAAAAGATGTTTGTAGTGTGCCTCTGGCCCCCAAAAAACAGTGGCGTGCCAACCTCAAATCACGGAACTTAAACATGTGCAAAAATTGAGGGGAGTTTGTTCCAAAAATACTATCTTGGAACCCTAGATATTACCCCTTAAGCAATCTAGTATGATTGAGAAAGTTATTTGATTACATAAGAACACACAGTAAAAACATGTGCACACCCACACAGTCACACTTACGATTATATACAGTCTCTCCTTGACTTACGAAGGGGTTCCGTCCCGACGACCAGGTCGTAAGTCAAATTGGTTGTAAGGCAAAAATAATACATTGGACATAGAAATTCTAAAATGGGTGTCTCTTTTTCTTCTCAGCACCACGAGAGCTCACTTTACGCTTGCCAGCCATTTTAAAGGGAATTACAAACAAAAATTTTGTCAGTTCACACCACGATCACTAACGTCGGGACTCGAAAATACGTACTGTGAAAAATATTTTATACGACCATGGCCGTCGTATGTCCAGGAGAGACTGTACAATGTGTACATGCACATAACCGTATAGGCTTGCACACACATACAGTACACACACTTGGTGTAGGCTACTGTACACACTCGGTCATGGACATATTTATATATACTGTACAGTACAGGTGCACAGTTTCACACTTATATACATGTACACACCACAGTCACAGATATATATGTGTGTGCTTATATACAGCCATTTGCATATTCATTCTTGTGGTTTTACAAGAAAAGGTATATTTTGTCCTATATGAATAAGAACACAGTAACACAGTGATACTTAAATACAGAATAATTACACTATATACACACAGTCATAAAGAATTCTAGAATACATGTGCTTGTACTGTAATCACATAAACTTTACTTACATCTGACACACACACACACACATACAGTAATATGTTTCTCATAACCTCTCTTAGGTTAAGTTAATGTAGCTTAGGTTGAGTAAGGTGAGGTTGAGTTTGATTAAGATATATTAGGTTTTGGTGAGATAGGTTTACTTGGGATAGTATAGGGTACGGTAAGTGGTTAAGTAACAAAAAGTTGGATTAGGTGAATTTGTGATGGTTTAAGTTAGGTTTAGTCAATTTGGGTTGGCTCTCTCTCTCTCTCTCTCTCTCTCTCTCTCTCTCTCTCCACACCACCACCTCCTCCTCTCACCATGCAGGAGATGGCTACTCCCAGGGGTAAGACAAAGATGAGGATAAAGACTTGACAACAGACAGACACCATGGCAACGAAGAAGAACAGTCCGTAGTCCACGTCCCACACAATGTCCCACAGTGGGTCATCATTGGCTTCCTGAAGAAGAGAGACAATATGAGACGTCCGGGAGTACTGTTTATAGCAAAATTAGTTTTTGCTGCTTCTCATACATGATCATCACAGTGCAGAGCAAACAATGTAGAAAACACTTAATGTGAACTTTTGACACTCCTGTTCGACTTCAATTCAGTCAGTGGCCATCAATTTATAGCCAAGTTTTGAGTTGGATCTTGGGTGACAGGAGGCATTGTTGCTTACAGATTAACTTTACGACTTTACTATCAACATGTAATATTCACCATTCCACATGGGAAGTTATGGGAGCGAAATTAAAAACTCAAAGTAATAGCTGTAGAAGTTTTAAGCAGTTCAAGAGAATTGCGATAAAGTCTAGAACTCTGGATATTTAACAGTAGCACCACATTATTGTCTCCTACACTGTGTTTCACATTTATAGAGAATACATGTGACGTATTTGTGGATATTGCACATACGAAGGGTAATCAAAAAATTTGGCTAAATGGTTATATAATAAGAAATCAACCTAAACTCATTTATTATTTTTCAATATAGACTCCCCTGACTTCAGTACATTTTGTCAATTTGTCTTTCAAATTCACCATGCCAATCTTCTAACAGTCTTCTACTGCACTTCAAACCAAACTTCATTACCCTCCTTCAGCTGTGCAAACGGTGCCTCATTACCCTCCTTCAGCTCCACAAACGGTGCCTCATTACCCTCCTTCAGCTCCACAAACCGTGCCTCAGTACCTTCCTTCAGCTCCACAAACCATGCCTCAGTACCTTCCTTCAGCTCCACAAACCATGCCGCAGAAGCCTCCTTCAGCTCCACAAACCATGCCTCAGAAGCCTTCTTAAGCTCCTCACCAACCTGAAAGTGGCACCTCGGAGGTTTGACTTTAGCCTTCAATACAGATGATAGTCACTTGGGAGCCAGATTTGGGCTGTAAGGAGGGTAGTGGAGTTGCTTAAAACTAAGGTCGTGAATCGAGACATCTGTGTGGCATGGGATTTGTGGACCGGCACATTGTGGTGGAGCAGGAGCACACTTCAAGATAATGTTTACTGTCGTATTTCCTGAGTAACATTGTGCATGTTTTGTATTAAGCCAACATAATAGTAGTCAGCAGTGATCACTGTTTCATGCCTTAACTTGTAGATCACCAGAATTCCTTTGGGATCTCAGAAAATCCATGCCTAAGTGTTGATGGCAGAGGGTTGACTTGTGAACTTCTTATGGCTCAGAGAATTTGGGCATTTCTATTGCATGACTTCAAACTTAGACTCGGGGCCCTATGATAAATACAGGTCTCGTCTCCCATTACCAAATTAATGTGATAGTACAAAGGATTACAGTGATTCTATGACAGACAGTTCTGTACAGTATTTTACCATTATCGCACCTCATTTTTGACAGTATCATAGTTTACTATGATAGTAATTATACTTGACCATGATCATATCATAGTTTACAATGAGTGTGTTAAAGTTTACCATGAGAGTATTGTTGTGAACCCCTTTTGCTACTTACCGTTTCCACAAGCAGCCAGATCGTATACAGTACAGTATACAGAAGCAGTAGACACATTACAAGTATCATCGAATTAAGAATAGTTGTCCCGCCAGTCTCCGGTAATTTCCCGATGATCGGTATCAGTGTACAGACAAAACAACAGGCCGGTAAATTTCCACCAGGTCACAGAAATACACTTGTGAACAGTAGTTCTCTTTAATAATCACTAAATCTTCACAAAACTGTTCATCGGGTATGTCCTTATCACTGGACATAAAGCCAGCACACTTCCAGTGTACAATTTCTTAGTCTTTTCACTTTATATCATTCACAACAATGCCACAATACTCAAACGGGCAACTCTCACCCCTAGGCAGCTCGCTGGTTCTTATATACCTCTTTTCAGATGCCTGGACTCCGAGAACATTCTAGTACCATCTTTTTCTACGGGGATTAGCCCACCCGGGCACAGGTCACTGACCCACGTTGGGGCCTGGGTGGCGAAAATGAGGCACATCCGGAAAGATCTACAATGATCTAAGCTTACAACACATAAGTAAATCTTAAAAAATGACACAATACATTCTAGAAAGTTTTTACATAGGTAATACATCAATGTATACAAGAAAATCTCCCAAAACTTGCAAAAATAACTGCTGCTTGGGATAGAAAATAATCAGACACCTAGTTCAAAAAAATTGCAATACTGTAGTAAATTATTCCTTGGCATAACAGTATTATAGTTTACCTTGATCATATCATAGTTTACAATGAGTATATTATAGTTTACCATATCATAGTTTACTGTGACAGTGCCATAGTTTACCGTGCAGATGTACCTGGATGGTGGTGTAGTAGTCGTAGGTGCAGTAGCTGTTGTAAGCAGATATCCCCAAGGCCCAAACTGTCCAAATCCACACCAGCAGCAGGTACGGCTATAACATAAAAGTATACAATATATGGTATACCTTGTTGGGTGCTTCTATTGTAGGGGTTACAATTGCACATATAGTATATTACAGGCATGGGCAACCTTTCCTCAGTCATGGGCCGCATTACGATATAGGTATTTATCTGCGGGGCCAACCCCCCAAAATTTCTATCCTTCCTAACCCAGAAGTAATGTTAATGTTGTATTAGCACGCTATGTCCATCTTATGATATTTTCAGTTTACAATCAGTCTTTTTCCCATTTATGAAAAAATATACCTTAATATTGTTCGGGCCATGGGTTGCCGATACCTGGTATATTAGGTAAATATTTAGAAGTTGCCAACATCTACAGTACTGATATATTGAGAAAGAGAAAAAAAAATTCTGACTGCACTCATCCCGAGTCCCCTCCATCCTATGTTGATGTGACTTAATTGATCTTTATTGGAGTATACAAGTAACCCTCTGTAACGTAATTGACCGTCTTTTCATGTTTCAAGTGATCATATGCCAATTACATTATTTCTTTACATATGACATGTTTTGTAAACATTTTTATTTGTTTCTTAATTCTGACTGCGCTCATTTTATATATCCACATACAGCAAGTCCGCGCTTAATGTCGTCCTGCTTAGTGTTGTTTCGGTACTATGTCGCTAAACTTTAGGGACCAAAAATTTGTCTAACGTCCAGGTGATCCAATACTACGTCGTTTTGCATCGTCACAGACTACATTTTATGGTGCATCACCCACTCTCTTCTGGCCGTGCTATGCTCTCTCAGCTTGGCGAAGATTCTCTGACAACCACCCTCCTTCTCTCCCGCCCTCCTCCGCTCCCACCCTCCTCCTCCGCTCCCGCCATACTCCTCCCCTCCCGCCATACTCCTCCCCTCCCGCCATCCGCCTGCTCTACTTTACTACCCACCACACGCTCACTCTACCACCTCCATCCATCGGTGAGTACCAATACAAACTGAGTACAGTACAGTAGTTGTATATATATATGCATTGTTTTCTATAGAAATGACAATGATTTTCTATATATGTAATGTATTTCATGGGGCAAAGGGAGGCTCAGGAATGTAACTCCCATATTTTATCTATTTCTTATGGGGAAAATTGATCAGCTTAACGTTGTTTCGTATAACGACACGTTTTTAGGAACGTAACCGTGACGTTAAGCAAGGACTTACTGAACTGTACAGTATATGCGTGTTGATGGCAGTCATGTATCTGCAGCAGACTGTCGACAGGATGTTTGATGCAGGTGGCATTGAGTAACACAGGATTAAAGTTGGAGTGGGGTGTGCCAGGGTAGCAGTCTTTTCTTTTTCTTTTCTTTTTTTTTACGGGGATTAGCCCACCCGGGCACAGGTCTCTGACCCACATCGGGGCCTGGGAGGCGAAAATGTAATAATAATAATAATAATAATAATAATAATAATAATAATAATAATAATAATAATAATCTACAAGCAGAACCAGAGTGTGAGCCTGTGTGTGCGGCTGTGCACATACCAAACTCAGGACTCGGCTTCACTAAGCGTTAGCCCAGTCATGGCAGTGTTGTGACCACACTAGAGTTCCTACAATACTCACATTGGCAAAACCGATGATGAGGCAGACAGAGACGATGGTGCCCAGGATACCCTCCACCAAGCCTATGTAGGTGCGGACCTCCAGCTCTGTTGGGTTATTCGATTTCAGAAATTGTCAAATTCAAAGTTATAATTTAATTTTTAAAAATTTGTTTAGGTTTAGTGATACAGTAGAAGTCCAAAAATCCGGACTGCTTGGGGATTGGGTCGGTCCGGATTTTCGGATTTTCCGGATTCTCAGGCAGTACTTTTAAAATTCAAATTTAAGGAGGAATAAAGAAGAGATGAACAGGTACATTTTGTTGGCTTATTCATTCGCAAATATAGCATGCTTTATTTATCAAAACGAGCAGTTTTAAAGAAAAAGCTGTGAAATCTAGAATTTAAATCTTTGCCTTTTTTATATCATAAATTGTAGACTTTCCAATGTCGTATGTTTCCATTAGAAAAGTATTGCTCACACCATGTTCTAGTTTCTTAATTATTTCAAGTTTGTCACCCAATTTCAACGTGTTCTTTCTCTTCACACAACGAAGATTATCTACTTTAGGAGCCATTATTATGGGCTTGTACAGTACTCTGTAAATGAAAAGAGTAAGATTCAAAATTACATACATTGTCACAGTTTGATTGCTTGTTTTAAAGTGGCAACCGCGTGGTTGCTTGTTGTCGCTGTGCAGCTGTGGCACTCATGCATGCGCACATACACATAAAAGCCAGCAAAAAAAAAAAAAAAAAAAAAAATAGTTTTCGAAAAGTCCGGATTCTCAGGTGGTCCGGATTTCTGGCATCCGGATTTTTGGAATTTTACTGTACCTACAGTGTAACACTATCAAAATAGGGTGCACCAACTTGTGCTTAAGTTATGTACAGTACTTTTTGACAAAATGGTGGCTTAAAGCTTGATATGAAATTCATGTGCATCTACTGTACAAAAATAACTCTTTTCTCTTTGGAATGTGTACAGTACTATTGTAAACAGCATATACAAAGTTGACTTAAATAATTCAAAAGGAAAATTTGATTTCCATCTCAGCTTCTATATACTCATTTATTTTATGTTATGGTGTGAGTTCAACTAATTATATACAGTACTATACCCAAATGCAAAATTACATGATAGGTAGCTAATGATACTTATACAAAATTTCATCAGTAAAATCATGAAACAACAGGTAACACGATGCTTTCTCTATTTGTAGTTAATGAAGAAATTATTGCACTAACCTTATAGATGGCAACCGAGGAACTTACCGTCAAACCAGCAGACGTCAATGTTGTAGTAATCTATGCCATTGTCTACGTTTGTCACATTACACTCATTGTCCACCTCGTAAGCTTTCCATGCATAAAATCCCTCGGTACCCATAGACACCAACTGTATCAGAACACACAAAGAATGAGACTGGAATTGATCATAAACTCTCCCACAAAAATTAATCTAACCTAACCCTAGAAAACCTTAACTAAATTATTGAAACCCTGCCTTTACCCGAAAAAACCTAACCTAACTAAAAAAACAGACCTAAGCTAACTAAAAAAACATAATCCAAACTACTTTCCAAATGACCCAACATAAACTACATTACCTAATGAAAACTACATGTGTATTGCGCACATCATTGTCATTCCTAAAATCTCTTTAATTCATATTACGCTACATAACATTCAAATCCACAGCGCTTTTAGAGTCTCAGAAAACGGGAAACGTTGGTAAAGGATAACTCATCTAATGTATGTTTATAACTTGCCTACTGTATGTTTTATACAAATTGTACCAAGGTACGGTTATATAATGTTAAGTGTATGTACTCGTAGCATTAAGGAGAACTCAAGGTATCTATAGGATGATTGGGAAGGTCCAATTGATACGGACCAGTGTATTATAAGGGATAAGAGTAGATCGTGTTTGAAGGTCATTCTATTTACGTCTGTGAACGATAATTATTGAACATAACTACCGGAGATATCAGATGAAAAAATAAAAGAACATTGATTTGGAAAAAGGATAAATGTATCAGACCTATGTGAAGTGTTGGAAGTGATCCAGAAACTATACTTAAAGAAAATATCTTGTATGCCTCGGTGTGAGCTTAATACACCTCGTTACCTCTTGTCACGGATAACCACGGACCATGCAATAATCAGAGAATCTTTTGAATGTGTTCAACGATTGCAACGTATGAGGGGAGGATCCCTAAATACAGATTGAAGTGAAGTGGATATACCCATGCCATGAAAATACGACGCTAGTCTTTGGTCGATGTTGGCGTCTATTCGGCCCTGGGCTACAGTTTTGAGTTACAGTGACCCCTCGTTTAACGAACACCTCGGTTAACGAAATTTCGGTTTACGAACACCTCGGTTAACGATATTTTGGTTAACGAACTGCCTTCCATGAGGATCTTCAATTCGATTAACGAATTTCTTATGAATCGACCTCAACATGTTTTCGCTTGCACTGACTGGGCAACCAGCTTTAGTATCAGTCCGCCAATACATTAATCGGTTCTAGGGCTTAAATTCCTTACTATTTTAGTAAATATCAAGAAGTTTATACTATTTAATAATTTTAAAAGTTTATTATTAAATTTTTTAGTCATTTTAACAATTATTGAACATAATTGAAGGTAAAGTGACTAGATTAATGCGTTCCATCCAGCCTCTTAACACAGCAAACAGGCGTTAGTCTCTCTCTGTTTTCACTGGAGGTAACATCTTGCTTGAGACTCTCTTCAACTAAATGCTTTTTTGTTTCCAAGCAAATTATTGGTCATTTTGAAATATATTTTACATATTGACAATATATAATGCAGTGCAGTGTTGATTTAAAGAAAATAATCTTGAAATACACCAAGAGAACTAAAATTTTATGGTGAAATGGTGCCATGGGGTGACTTCTCTTCCACCCCAATGCCTTCTCTTCTTCCTTCTCCTCCACCCCCATTCTAATTCCCATCATCATCATCATCATCCAGGAGCCTTCTACATACACACCTCAAAGTAAGTGAACTTTTCTACCATTTTTGTTGAAATTAGGCAATTTTCGGTGAGCTGGAACCAATTACCCAAAAACCCATTGAAACAATGGTTTCGGTTTACGAACGACCTTCTGGAACGGATTGAGTTCGTTAACCGAGGGGTCACTGTAATGATATAGCCCAATTAATTTCCTCAGGAGCTGTCAAACCAGATCATTACTTTAATATGTAACTTAGGATTAAGATATATAATTATAAGGCATAAGGTCACAATAGATAGGAAAGTGTACATGTGAGAACCAGAATAATATCAAAGTGAAAACTAAAGATTGGAAACTGTAGGCCTAGTTCAGTGAGAGACGCGAGGCACCGCGCTCAGTCATACCCGCTCTCTCATCAAAACAGGTACGCACGTTTCCAGAGCGTCAGCCAAACCAACACCACGGTGAAGGACTCACCGGGTGTGGTGCGTCTGCTTACGGCCATTATGCACCTCCACTGTGCATCTGTGGATACCCTACATATCACCACCCAAGATAGGAGAAAATACTTGTATGTTTGAGAAGATCCGCCGTCGCTATGTGGAGCGACCTAAGAATACCAGACGTGGAAACAGTACTGGTATGATAACCTGGGAAGTATCCATCTACTCAGCAAGAGTAGAGTGTGAACGAGGTTCCTGGGATGTGTATCTAAGAATACCGAGGAGTTCCATACTTGTAGGTGTGGAGTGTACCCGGGATGTGGTGCTATGATATAACATGTGGTGCTGTAATGTAACATGTGATGCTATACTCTAACAGGTGGTGCAGTGTTGGGTGTTTGGTAAGAAGGAATGACCGAGGAAAGGAGGTCATTGGTTGTTATGAAGAATGAAGATGATAACAGTAATTACTTGATATAAGACGTGTATTGATGTGAAGTGTAATGAACAAAATACAGTAGTTGTTCTTCTGATGAAGGCCAACTCTTTTTGTATTGTGACGGGATGCAATATGATTTATAAGGAATAAATTAGTTAAGCCATGCTTGATGTTTCACTTTTCTTCCCACTTGTGGGTCGGCCTTGTGTCTATTTTAATTAATCCTATATGTTCTGTTATTTCGTTTACGCGTTTCTCGTTTTACGCGGACCTCCATGGGTTCAATTGACCGCGTAAATGAAGACTATACTGTATTTCAAAACTCTCTGCCACCTGGGCTTGATCAACAGCAATGCTCAGTGTATTCTTAAGAACTGTTTGTTATGGGCTGCTACTCTCACGTCCACAAAAAAATTAAAATTACATGATATCATATTAAGTTCTTTCTGTTTAATATACCGGGGGGTTCATGGGGCTGGCTAACAAGATAGGTAACTTTTTAAATTTTACTTTTATCCTCTTCACCACTGATCGGCTCGTTAGCCGCTTGGGCGATCGGTCACGTCCCTGTTATGCACTGTTGGCAAGTACTGGGCATGCACCGGCTCCTAATCTGAACCTGCTCTAGTGCATATCCAGTCTGGTCTTGAAAGAGCTCACACTCGATGCTGTCACAACACTCTCTGGCAGATTGTTCCAAGAGTTCACACATCTCACTCCGAAAAAGTTACCCCTCACAGTTTTCTGGACTTGCGGTTTCTTCAATCTTGAGCTGTGACCTCTTGTTGGGCGAGCGCCCGCCAGCTCCAGGTAAGGACACTCAACTGAGTAGTGCCCCTTGAGATGCTTGTATACCTTAATTAGGTCGCCCCTTGCGCTTCTTTAGTATAAGCTAGGCAAGTTCAGGCGCTCCAATCTCTCAGGGTAGTCGAGTTGCCGAAGTGCAGGCACCAGTCTGGTGGCCCTCCTTTGAACATTTTCAATCAACTGACAGTCCCTAGTATATCTTGGGGACCAGAAGGGGTGACAGCACTCCAGATGGGGAAACACTTCACTCTTGAAGATCGTTTCGAGGGATGGACTGTGTAGATATGTGAACGACTTTCCTGTAAGATCTAATAGTTTATTAGCCTGACCTACCTTCTTCTTGCAATGGCCCAAGAACTTCAGCTCATTGTCAACATACACACCTAGGTCCATCTCACATTCAGTTAGTGTAGAAGGGCTGAAAAGGAGTTCCAGAGGCTGGTTGCAAGCGAGGTCAGGTCAAACCCAAAGGCATTTTACTGCTATGCAAAGTCGAAATTAAAAACGCGAGTAGGAGTATCAGACCTGAGGCATGAAGATGGTTTTTTGTGCAGATTCTGACCAGGATAAAGCTGAGGCATTGAACAGCTTCTTTTCCTCGGAGTTCACAAGAGAGGATGCGATTAACCTTCCTGCATTTGAGGACAGACGGTTCGACACAGCACTGACCCACATTGTGTTCACAGAAGAGTGTATTAGAAATAAATTGTCAAAGCTAAAGGTCCATAAGAGTCCCGGCCCTGGCATGGTTCATCCTAGAGTGCTAAGAGAGTTGTGCAACGTGCTTGCCGAGCCCCTGAAGATCCTGTTTTGTAAATGCCTGGATGAACAAAAGGTCCCCAGTGAATGGAAAGTGGCTTATGCGAGTCCAATCTTCAAGAAGGGTGATCGTCACTTCACGAACAACTATAGACCGGTGAGCCTTACCAGCGTAATATGTAAATTACTTGAGAGTATTATCAGAGATGCCGCAATGGAACATGTACTACGAAACAACCTTGTAAAGGATTGCCAACAGGGTTTTATGCCGGGGCGCTCCTGCTTAACACAATTGCGCAGGGTATTGGATATTATGACCCATATTCTAGAACGGGGTGGTAATATCGACAATATATACCAAGATTTTGCCAAGGCTTTCGACAGTGTACCCCACGAAAGGCTGAAAATCAAACTGGAATGGTATGGAAGTCGGGGTAATGTCCAAGTGTGGATAGAAGGCTTTCTACATGACCGCAAGCAGTGTGTGGTGATTATTGGCACGAAATCATCATCCGTACCTGTCACAAGCAGGGTACCACAGGGCAGTGTATTGGGCCCGCTGTTGTTTGTTTCTTTCATAAATGACATGCCTGACGTTGTACACTCCTCCATACAAATGTTTGCCGATGACGCCAAGTTATTTCGGGAAATCAAGAACCAAGCGGACTGTGAAGAGCTGCAGAAGGACCTTTGTGAGCTCCAAGAATAGTCGAAGAAACGGCTGCTGAGATTTAATGTCACGAAGTGTAAGAGGATGCACCTGGGGCGTACCATGTCCCAACGGGATGAAGAAATTGCGCTATTTGAGACAATATGAGAAGGACCTTTTTTTCTATGTTTACAATTTCTTTCCGTTCTTTTTTTTTCCGCCCCCCCGGCTCCGTTGTGGGTCGTTTGACCTGTGCCCGGGTGGGCTAATGTCCGTAAAAAAAAAAAAATGTTGGGTCATATAAGAAGGTCGTTCAGATATCTAGACGGTCCGTCCCCCGTAACGATCTTCAAGAGTGAAGTGTTTCCCCATCTGGAGTACTGTCTGGTCCCCGAGATATGCTAGGGACTGTCAGTTGGATGAAAATGTTCAAAGGAGGACCACCAGACTGGTGCCTGCACTTCGGCACCTCAACTACCCTGAGAGATTGGAGCTCCTGAACTTGCCTAGCTTATACTACAGACGGGCAATGGGCGACCTAATTGAAGTGTATAAGCATCTCAAGGGGCACTACTCAGTTGAGTGTCCTTACTTGGAGCTATCGGACGCTCGCCCCACAAGGGGTCACAGCTCAAGATTGAAGAAGCCACAAGTCCAGAAAACTGTAAGGGCAATACTGGAGCAGGTTCAGGTACATTCAGGAGTTGGTGCATGCCCAGTACTTGCCAATAATGCGTAACAGAGACGTGACCGATCGCCCAAGCGTCTAACGAGCGGATCAGTGGTGAAGAGGATAAAAGAAAAAAGAAGCAATCAACTTTATTTTCCATTAATAATAGGGGAAGGTGGGGTAAGACGGACCCCTTAAGAAATAAATGGGTCTAGAAGCCACATTTTGATATTGTTTTCATGTTTTAGGGGTTGTGGTGGTACTTTGGGGTCTTATGATTCCAATACACAACCTAGGCACGGTTATTTGAGGGAAAAATTGAAACTATGATTAAAATAAAAAAGTAAATTTTATTGTACCCGAAAAATAATGACGGGGTAAGATGGACCCCCTGGGTAAGACGGGTCCGTCTTACCCCGTCATTTTTTCGGGTACTTCCTAAGGGTTCATCATAACCCTCGACCAAAAAATAATGAAAACAGATCCTTCCTGGAACAAATTACAAAGAAAACCCTTGTTTCAGCATCCTTTACCCACATACATTTGCTTCTGTGCCCATTTTACACCTGCAGGGATACTTTATAAATATTATGCCAAATTGCCTGATCATTCCTTGCATAGATCACAAACAAAACACTCAATATCATCCTCATCATCCAGTATCACTGCACATTGCTCGTGTGCCCATTTTTTACAATTGGCACAACAAACCCACCCTTCATCTCTTGCAGAATTTCCAAAGGTGTCACTGCAATACAGGCAGACAGTTCCATCTCCCTCTTCACTCTCGCTGTTGCTTTCATGAAGCCAGGATGGTCCAGCTTTTGCTTGTTGTGTTTTTGGGTTTATCTTCCTTTTTTCACGTCGTAGTTGCTTTGATATGATTGCTGTTTTATTTTTGGCTTCTCTTTCTTTTTGCTTCTTTGCTAGACTGACCTCTTTTTCTTCTGAATTTCTGTCTCGAGCTCATTCTTGTATGGGGATCCTGTCATGTTGAGGGGTCTCCCTTGAGCCCTAGGTCTTTTCTTTCGTGTTGTTATGGCCACCTTTGGCAAGGGAACAATTTCCTTGGGTGAACTACCTGGCCTGAACAGACTTGGTTTTTCAGGAACAGGAACAGCACATGAGTTTTCAGATATGTCAGCTACTTCCAATTCAGGTTCATTCTCAGTGACCATGATAGGAGGGGCGACATGGTCGTTCAGATCTTCCTCTTCCTGATCAGCATTTAATGGAAAGTCTGTTGGGTGGGCAGGTAAAAATGCAGCTTCTCCGAAAACATGCTTATTCAATGGGCAGATACCGGTTTTCTTAAACCCATTCACTGATGGCTTGGTGTGGGCAATAAAGTGCTGAAACCATTCTGTAAAAATGGGGAGCTGCATCCACCCAGATGGATGACAGGCGAATCCGGTTCCTGGTGGAGCACCATCCTTTAGTTCTTGCTTCATACGAACCCGTGGAAAGATGAGGAAAGGTGGAACAAACTGCCCTCCAGCTGACATGCAGCAAACTGCTGTAGCTAGAACTCCTCTTTCAGCAGAAGTCAGACTGCCAATCTGTTTTTTTCCCACGCTGACCAAGGATTTTTGTAGGTTTTGTCTGCACCGTTGTAATACCTGTCTCATCCACATTGAAAATCCTGTGTGGAGGAAAGAAGTGGCCTTCCTGAACTAAGGATAAGATGTCGAAGAACTTGTCCACATTTGTCTGATTGAAGCATCTTGCTCGAGCAGCAGAAGTTGGTTCTGGGGTCCGAATTGAAAGTTGTGGGTGGCGTTGCTTCTGTATTCCATCCCCCTCTATTACTTATTCTCACGTATTTCCGGGGCCTCTACAAGGAAAAAGGAAAGAAAATGCTAAGTATTTGTAAAATATTTAGAGTAAGGGGTGAGATGGAGCCCTCGGGGTCCATCTCACCCCATACGTAAATATTCGCATTATTTTTAAAAAAAAAAAAAAAATGTTATATATATCATGTTATGGCACATACCTATAATACACACACGATTGGCTATATGCAGCATAAATACCAAATCATTACAGCCAGTATATCAATGCAAAAAAATAATTATCTTACCTTCTCCAAAGAACATCAGCACTGTCAAAAAACACAAACCTCCACCTCGAGCGCCAATGCTGTACTGGACCTGGCTTCCGGTTGCACCCGCGTGAGTTACAGTTGATGTGAAGGACATCTAGTGGCAACAATCTTAACCATGCCCTTTCTAATTCAAATTAGAGGGGGGGGGGGGTCCATCTCACCCCAGGGGTCCGTCTTACCCCACCTTCCCTTACATATACAAAACCGAATATATCCTCGTATAATTAGTCTCTCCTTCAGCTCAGCTTACATTTTATGACATCAATATGTAGAAAGATTTTGATAACAGGTGCTATTCTAAACACTTAAAACAGTACTTTTTCAAAAGTAGGTACAGGGTATGTATTTCCTCTCATAAGAGCTATAGGTATGTGACCAATATTGAAAGAATAAGCACATTAGACTACTACTTGATGAAATATATATATATATATATATATATATATATATATATATATATATATATATATATATATATATATATATATATATATATATACACACACACACACATGGTTTAGAAAACGGAAATTATTTTGACAGCTCTTGCACCTTAAAAATTGGCACTGCAACACTGCTCCTCTCCTACATTACATATACTCTACGTCCTGTGTCACCGGTTAAGCACTGGGCATGCACGGGCTCTTGAATCTATACCTGAACATGAGCCAATGTTGGTCAATCTTGACTTTCAATGAGCTCACACTTGGCGTCACCACAACATTCACTGGCAGCTTATTCCAATTGTTCACTACAGTATCCCACACACAAACACGCCCTCTCACCTCCTCCCCCCGGGCCCCCCCCCCCCCCCCCCCCGAAAGGCTAATAATATTGTAGTGGAATTCTCCCCTACAAACGTTGTTTGTCGCTGCCTAGCCGACCCCACCAATTCCCCAGTGTATGCCTCGTGGTCTAGGTCAACCAGCGCCGCCACACACCACGGAGCGGGGGTCAACTGCTAAGCCACGCCTACCCCCACTATTTAAGACCTGACCTCGTGGTGACCTCTCTCTCTACCTACAGCCACAGCCAGCAACACCTCCTCCTCCGCCGCTGCCCGGCGGGCCTCGCTCCTCCGCCTGCCTGGCGGTTCTCTCTCCCACCGGCGAGCATGGCGACCCACAAGCTGTCCTCCTGTGAGCATCCTCACCAACCAGCTCTCTCTACATCACGCTTGTAACCATGCTGCCTTCCCAGCACCAAGCTGCATTGTACATCCAATACAACATGTATATAGAGAGCACATCGTGAGTTTCCTTTCTCCATTCCATCCTGAGTGTGAACCAAAACAACCTGAACCCCACAATATGATAAAGAGGTGAAACGAAAAATTAAATAAACTAAATTAAACTAGGTCCCTCACCCCACAAGCAACTCTTCTCTCTCCCACACACAGGTATCTTAATAATAGCACGAAATGTATAAGTGCACGAATTAAAGTAGTTGATACTGTCAGCGTTGGTGACAAAAGTTAATCTGTCATTCTGTTTACTTTGAGATATTGTGGATGAGGGCACACCCACCCACCTCTCTTTATCTCCGCCTCTGACGTCACTTGACACCGTAGCAAGGGATGTATAGTCAGTTGGTTTAGTCATTGCCTCGTACAGATGTTCCATAATTTGTGTTTTATGCAGGTTACTAAGGCGGTGAGCAGAAGTATACAATTCGATGTTATTGTAGGATGTTTATTGTTCAGGTAAGATCACTTGTTCTTGTTTTGTGGATTTCTAGCCACTACTCCTCTCGGGTCATCGTAGGCTTTAATTGAATGAGGAGTGGATGTATGGTGGGGTTCGGGTGCCTTGTCATATAAGTAAATTCCAATCATCATCCATTAGCGGAGACACTGCGTTAGATTAGCTGATTCGTTAACAAACCATTGTGAGACAAACCATAGTTAAATCAACATGGCGCACGAAAGATTAAAAAAAAATGATCTATGATATAAACGATGAATTTTTTCTATCAAATTATATTGTCCCTAACTGGGACTCTTCTCTTAGATCGGACACCGTTCTGCTAATTTTATCCTCTTCACCGATGATCGGCTCGTTAGCCGCTTCGGCGATCGGTCACGTCTGTTACTTTTCCTTTTCTTTTATCTTCACTCAATGATCCGCTCGTTAGCCTTTTGGGCGATCGGTCACGTCTCTGTCACGCACTGTTGGCAAATACTGGGCATGCATGGGCTCCTGAATGTACCGGAACCTGCTCCAGTATTGGTCAAGTCTTGTCTTGAAAGAGCTCACACTCGGTGCCGTCACAACACTCTCTGGTAGATTGTTCTAAGAGTTCACAACTCTCACTCCGAAAAAGTTTGCCGTGGATACCTGTTGATTGTGTACTGTATGGCAACAAGGGACCAGCTTTAGGGGCGGATCGCACGGTTCACACCTCGACAACACATACCCGGTACTTTTTATCCTCGAGTGTTGGTTGTCACATACAACTACGATTAAAGCAAGTACAATAGTGATACTCAGAAACTCAATACTAGGGACTTACTGTGGCAAACATGGCCATCACGACTCCCATCGCCTTCAGCCCTGTCAGCTCACACATGTTGTAAGTTTGTGAACGAAACCCTCACCACCTCCTGGCTCTAACACCACCACCACTTGCTGTTGTTCTAATCGCCAGCACCACACTGTACGCCGCCCCCGGGCTTCACAGCCACTATCTGTACTATCTTATCGCCTGACGAATCATGAAATGATATTGTGAAAAGCAATCGCTGAGGTCTAGTGTAAGGGGGAGAAAGAAGATTTATACACTATATATATTTTTTTTAATAATTCATATTTTCTATTTCTCTTGTATGTGATAACTTATATAACTTTCTTTTATTTCTTTGGTTATATTTTTTCAATCACTTCTGTCTTATATAACATTTAATTTTCTTATTTATATTATCTTTTCTTATTTACTTGCTAATTCTTTTCTAAGTTATTTTCTAAGTACTTCTGTTAATGTTTTTATTTATTTAAGTATTTCAATGTTCTTAACACAATTGGACCCAAATCTGGAACAGGGTGTTAATATCGACAATATATATCAAAATTTTACCAAGGCTTTCGACAGTGCACCCCCAATGAAAGGCTGAAAATTAAGCTGGAAGGGTACAGGATTCAGGGAAATGTCTTCGCTTGGATCGGAGACTATCTTCGTGTGGTGATTAATGGCACGAAATCACCCTGTGTGCCCATCACAAGCGGGGTTCAGTCTCACCCAAAAGTTCGTTAACTTTCCCAGCCAACTATTGCTGCACTGCCTGCTTCAGATGTTGAAACTGTCTCAGTACCAACCAGAACATGAAACCGATACGAATGAATCTAAAGGTTCGAAGTAACAGACTCAAGTTCATACATCTGAAACGATCTTCAAGGGTGTAAGTGCTTCCCCACCTGGAGTACTATTACCCCGTCTGGTCCCCGAGATATACTAGGGACTGTCAGTTGATTGAAAATGTTCAGAGGGCCACCAGACTGGTGCTTGCACTTAGTCACCTTAAGTACCCTGAGAGATTGGAGAGCCTGAACTTGCCTAGCTTATACTACAGAGTCCAGACGGGCAAAGGGAGACCTCAATGAGGTGTATACGCACCTCAAGGGACACTACTCAATCTAGTGTCCTTACCTGGAGCTGGCGGACGCTCGCCCCCAACAGGGGGTCACAGTTCAAGGTTGAAGAAGCCGCTGGTCCAGAAAACTGTGAAGGCAAACTTTTTCGTTGTGAGAGTTGTGAATTCTTAGAACAATATACCAGAGAGTGTTGTGACGGCACCGGGTGAGAGCTCTTTCAAGACAAGACTTGACCAACACTGGAGCAGGTCCAGGTACATTCAGGAGCCGGTGCATGCCCAGTACTTGCCAACAGTGCGTGACAGAGACGTGACCGATCGCCCAAGCGGCTAACGAGCCGATCAGTGGCGAAGAGGATAAAAGTAAAAGGTAAATAAATTTAGGTGTTAAAGGAAGTAGGTGCCAGGTGGATGTTCGTAGCACAAGGGTTAAGGTGAAATAAATTGGCGTGCCTAAACTTCACGTGATCCGTTAAGTTTTATGTTGGACTGATAACCGCACTCACCCTATAAGAACCGCCCATACTGAGATCTAGAATTTTCTGTAGACCCTTCGGTGACTTTTATGTTTTCCATTCTCTACAAAATAAAACATTTATTTCTTCCTTTTTGTACCCCGAATTTATATTCAATTTTAAAGTTCATTGTACATAAAAAAGTTCTAGGGGTTATTTTGATAAATGGAAATTATAAATTAAAAGAATAATACAATTATACAACAGTAGCCTCGAAGGAAAGTTGGTAGCCTCATTGTTTGTGTTGGTTGTGGAGACGAAGCGCCCTGGGTCAGCTGAGGCAGCAACAGGTTGAAGGATTGATACCCCCCATATTTTTACCGCCATTTAAAACACCAACCAATTAATTAAAGTAAGTTATAAGCTAGACTTAAAATATAGAGTAAATAGTCAATCATATTGACGTATTTCAAAACAATCCAGTGTCCGGGTCTGATAGATGCTGACTCACCATGTATCCTCATAAGCCCTTAGGTATGGACGGCTGCTGTCATGTCCAAAACAACAACAACGTAAATTTACACCATATCATAGCAAGTTCTTTCTGTTGGATATACAGGGTGGTTCAGGGGGCTAGCTAGGAAGTTAGGTAGGTTTGTTTAATTAGGTTGAGGCTTTTAACAACACTTCTACTGCTTGTTTTTCATATCTAAGATTAGATTTGGTTTAATTTATAGATAACCACCTTTTACACATGGTAATTATTGACGACAGACCCGCAGCCGATTTTTCATTGAGAGCGATTATAAAAGCGCCGCAATTTCACTATTTTATAGTGGATACTCGTACTTCGTGCCAATGTGTTAAAAAGTGGTTATTTGTAGATTAAACTTAAACTAACCTTCGTTGATATGAAAAACAAGCAGCAGAAGCTTTGGTAAAAGTGTTTTGAAATAAATCAATATGATTGGCTCTTTTCATCCTGGGATGAGATGTTACCGCTGCATTACTGCCAAGAAGACAAAGTAGTGCACGCCTCGGTGCCTAATTATCTACCAAACGAAGCATTTTCACAAAAAATGATTGTCATATCAAAACTCACTGATGAAAATACGTAGTCAGAAAATAAACCGTATTTTTACGTTTTCACATTCCTACCACTAATCTATTATCATATTCTAATAAGACGTCTAATTATAAGATCATTTCATCTTTTACATTACCGTCGCAAATGTACTGTATAATAACGGAGATAGCATATCCAAAATTTTCTCTATTTTCTTCCATTAATCTTCCGCCATTATCGCCTACCTCACCTCTCACACTGTCTCCCCCCCTCATGAATCATCACGCGCATGCGTTCCCGTACACCTCACGCGACCAATCAAAAGCATTTTTTTTTTTTTTGCAACCAATGAAAATGATTTGTGGTTTAATTTGCAGTATTTTTGGCCCAATCAAAATCGATTTTTATTTTGGGTCACTCATATTTCGAAATTCAAATTCATTTTCCACCATGGAAGTCTGTGATGGGTGTCACTTCAATTATGTGGAGCTGGTTGCAAGTTTTTGGGAAAAAATCGAAGAAACTATAGCATTTTTTCGATCGCATGGTGTTCGTCCAACCTCAGTAAAGTGTCCTAAGTTCGAGACTGAATGTAAATATCGCAAAGACCAACATATATGGCGTTGTGTAAGAATCTCAGAATCCAACGACGAACTAGAACCAGCCCAATAAGGTAAGAAATAGGTGATTCCATCATATGGTGAGAGTCAGTTAGGTTAGGTTAGTTTTGGTTTTGTTTTTGTTTTTCTCGTGTGTTTTGGTGTATTTTTTTTTTGCTTAGCCATTATTTTTTTTTTAAATGTCCCACGAAAAAAAAAATCGATAAAAGAAAACCGGCCAATTTCCGACGGAAATGAAGGTCATATTCGGTCTAAACACACAAATATACTAGAAAAATATATTTTTGACTCTAACAGAGTGGAAGGTTTGAAGTGCAAATTTACCAAATAAACATTAAAACAAATTACTTGTCCGTGGGTCAGTCGTCAATATTATTCGCATTTTCTACGAAAAATCGGATGTGGGTCAGTTGTCAATAATTACCATTACATTGACAAAATGTTACTCAAGTAGAAGTAAAAGTATCCAAATGTCAATGTACTCAAGTAGAAGAAAAAAGTATCTCATTCTTAAAATACTTGAGTACTGAAAGTAAAAAGTAAAAACAAAACAAAAAAATCTTAAATATTAAAATAATTCCACAGGAAATTATAAAAAATAGTTAACTAAAGATAAAAATAAATGGCACAATGCATTACACATTTATTTGCAAATCTTTTTATTGAGAAATAACAGATTCTTAAAATTATGGCTGTCCAATCAGAATCTTTCAGGCCTAAATATAAGCCCAGCATGACCAACTGAAAGTGAATACGTTGAGCCGCTCTTCTCCCTACAATCCATCACAGGGATGGTGAACGGGCTGAAAATATATCCATCCAACACTATGATCACTTTCTTCCTTATCCACACAAGTATTGTCGATGTGGACCTATCTGTCATGTATCTGAGGTGGGGGATGACCCACACTTCTCTTCCTGTAAACTCTGTAACTGTCCCAACACTAACACCCTTCAACACAACTGTAGTGCCTTGACTGTCCCACCGCCAGAGACCTCCTACCACAGGGAGAGTCACTATATGTCATCAACTACTTATTCGTAATAACATTGATTTAATTCTTGTACGCTACCCACGCTTTGGTAGGTGTTAACTCCTATTGCCCTTAAATCATATCAATATTGTTTCCATATCACAAGTCTTGGCATGTCCTGTGAGACACAAGTATACCAATGTATTAGCGTCTGACTGCATGGTCTTGCGATTAGGCTTGTTGTCCCCTGGGGTGTAAAATGTTAATTAAATAATAAATAATAAGCTTAACATGACTAAACAGACGCTCACAAGCAGCTGATGCAGGTAGTGGGGTGTTACTTAAGCTTGAGAGATAAGTATATAATGTTGGGAAGAACCTCAGTAGCTCCATTCCATCCTCTGGGCATGCCAAGTAGCTATCAAGCTCCTTCAGTTGAGGAGTTTGTGGGTGAATGTTGCCTTCATAGTGACTGAACCTGACTAAGTCTCATGAACTGTCCATCTAATTGGGGTGTGGCTGTGGTGACGTCACTATTCGAGTCTAATTGATGTGTGGCTGAATTTTTTGCTTCATGTAACATCTGGCTGGTGTTAGGGGAGGGGGGGGGGGGGTGGTACTTAGTTATTTAAGCAGAATATTAAATACACTCAGTTTCACAGGCTTTATATCAAAGATAGAATTATGTGAAGTATATTAGATTCACAGCCTTTTTTAAATTAATTTTAGGTACAGTATATGCGAAGAGCAACTAATATCTAATTGGAAGACCAAGCCCCTGAAGGGAAGGTGGGGGAGAAGAGAGGGGGTTTGGTAGGGGACGGGGGGATAAGAGGGTAGACTCGGTGAGGTGGGTGGTCAAGGTGCTCATGGGGACACGAGACCTCTAGGTATGTGACTGCGTTGTGCCCACCCACAGCACACAGCTCTTTTACTTTGGTTAATAATTAATTTATTAATGTAAAAATATATTATTAGTTTGCTATATACATTAAAACTGTTTGGGAGCAAGTAATGAGTAACAATTTTTTTTAATTGTATTGGAGAAAAGTATTAGAAAACCATACTTAAGTAGAAGTAAAAGTACTAAAAATTTTAATACTTCTTAAAAGGTAAATGCTGTACCCAAAAATGTACAGTACTCGAGTAAATTTATTTAGTTACTTTACAATGCTGCTGTTAGTGTATTTTTTTATTAACCTAACTTTACATAATTAGATAACAAATTGCCATACAGTACAAGTTTACATCATACAGGGTGTACTGTATACTGTGGTGTTAACGTTATGATGTCTCGCACTCAGGATGGGTTGGAGAAGGGAAACTCTTAATGACGGTTTTCTTATATAATTATATTATATACAAAACAGTCTGGTGCTGGGAAGTTGCTGCGTGGTAGAGGAGTTGCTGTGCCGGAGCTTCTTTAGAGGAGGTGTTGTGTGTTGCAGGGCTCTAGGTAGAATGGACTTCACGGCGAGGCTGTGAGCTTATATACACGTCGACCGGAAGTAAGCGTCGCCGGTGTCCAACCCCCCCCCCCCCCGCGAGTCCAGACGGCTAGGCTTGGCAGAGAAACACACAGGGTGGCCGAACCCCGCCACGAGTCTTGATGACTAGGCTTGTCAGAGAAACTTCGTCGAAGGGATCGGCTGATCAGCGACAGTGGCAGTTGTAGCGGAGAGTATCCATTACAATACTGTATAGCCAATGCAGGTACTATACAATTTACTGTACATAGTGCGAGTATACGAAATATACTTATTTAATGAATATTGTCAAAGATGAATTGTTCTTATAATTAAGTGACTTTAGTGGATTATTCCAGTGTAGGTGGATCAGGAGTGTGAATTTTTGTTTTTGTTGGATTTCTTGGTTGTTTTGGAATGTCCAGGTCGACCCACGTGAATCGCACAAATCCGAGGCGAAAAATATGGAGGGGGGGGGGTCAAGGTCTTTGCTGATGTTCATCACAAGGCCTAATAATTGTCCTGAAACATAGCTGGTTAAATAAAATAGCTAGTCTGGTCTCCAGTGGCAATTATCATCTTTAAATTTCCCAATACAGTCTGCCCTTAAAAATCACAGACCTCGATTATTCACGGATGACACCCTGGATGTACCCAAGAATGTTTAAGGGCAGTTTTAAAGTTGCTGGCATTTTTGCGGCCGTGACAGGAAGCCATTTTTCAAGAGACAGTATTTTCTTTTACTTGTATTGTACTTGCATATAATACACACACACACACATACAAATACAGTATATAATAATGGGAAAATTCTCTCACAAATGATCATAAACAAGACAACAAAAGTATTAAAAATGTGATTCTACCCTAAAGTCCACTCAGTGTTTTGTTATTAATAAAACACAGAGTAGACTTGAGGGTAAACTCGCATTTTTAATACAATTGTTTCTGATTATTTGTGAGAGTATTTTCCAATTATTATTTATTTGTATGAGTTTTGTGTGTGTGTTTACACATGCACACATATATACAATACCGGTACTGTACAGGTAAAAGAAATAATTGTCCTAAGGGCAAACACATACTAAACGGAATATATATTTCTTTGCACACGAGTAAAAATGTAACCCCCCCCCTTCCCCCCCGGGTCAGCAAATGTTATTCACGGATTTGGCTGTTTGTGGCCATTTTGAGAACCTAAACCCCCACGAATTTGAAGGGCATGCTGTAGTACAGTATATACAGTACACGTTATTGATAACCTCAAATTTTGTTATTCTGTCATAATAAATACCAAATTAATGTACCCCTGTACTTGGAATTTTTTCAAATTTAAACTTGGAAAGTCAGGGAATTTTGTTTTTGTTGGCCAGTAGACACCCTGGTAGTGCTGTTCTCAAATTTCTTACTACGTATTATCCAAATGATATTCCCAGAAATTAAAAAAAAAAATAATCCAATATAAATCGTAATAAACACACCCGATGAGATCATCATTTATTCCTCAACATTTAAACAGACCTAACCATCTGTTCTTCCTGCGTACTTTTATAACGCATTCAAATATCAAGAAAAGAGTGCTGACACGCCTTAACTTTTGGTCTACCAGTTATTATTATTACTTTTTTTATACAGAAAATGTTTGCATACTGAATTCTAATGCATTCCTGCCCTTCCAGAAATGGGAGATGCATCAACATCAGAAGTGAAGGATGTTCGTCCACTTGTTTATGTGACCGGCTTTGGCCCCTTTCCATCACATGACGTCAATGCCAGCCAGTTGGCTGTTGAGGGTCTCATGAATACGGACTTAGAAAGTGAACTAGGAGTGAAATTAGTTACTGAAATAGTGAAAGTGGAATATGATTATGTTCAGAAGATTGTACCCCAGCGATGGAAAGACTTGCAGCCAAAGGTTAGAAAGGATCACCTTTTTGTGTGTGTGTGAGCTCTCATAGGTGACGTGCTACATCATCATATGTAATGTGCCTAAGAACAGGCTTGTCTAAGTGGGGATTAAGTCTCTTACCTAACACCAATATACCTAAACTTTCTGCCAACTTGGGATCTTTCCATTGTTTTACGTTTAAAAATTTACTCTTCAAGGCCTTATTCCACCTACAGTGAGTTCTGCTATAACACGTGTTTTGTTAACGCGAATTTGCTCTAACGCGATTTATGAATTAGGAATGATATTTGTATAACGCGAACGCTTGTTTGCTATAACGCGATTTTTGCTTACTATTTCTCCAATTTTGTGGTACAATGGGGTATGCTATAACGAATCTAATTGGTTCTAGAACCTTGTTCGTTATAGCATTCGTTCGTTATTGGATTAATCCGTTCCAGGCCCCCAAATACAACCACTTAACACTGAAAAATATAATATAAAATTGTAAAAATTGTAAAAAAGTGCGTAAATATGCATCTAAACCCCTGAAATAAAGAATATTATTAATATTTGTAATAAAAAACAATAAATTAGAAAAAAAAAAAATTAAATAATGTTCGTTGTAGGAGTTTCGTTCGTTATAGCATTCTCAATTTTATAGGTAAAACCGTTCGTTATAGGAATATTCGTAGTAGGATCCGTTCGTTATAGCATACCCCACTGTATCAACTGTGAATATAGTAAAGAAGAATATCAACAAGAAGCGTTCTGGTGATAGAATTCCCGGTGATGATCATAAAAGAAAGGATATAACACTAGAAGAGAAGCTCGATTTTATCAACCTCAAAATCACCCTTCTCCCCCATCAAGTAAAGTGTTACATTTACTGTATGATTTCATTATTAGATATGAATGTAACATTTATTTAGACTGTGCTATCCTTTGTGTTAGGCTAACTACTAAATTTTTTCGATTTCGAGTAATCTGCACCTAACCCTATTTTCTCCATAAGCCCTGTTATTTCTATTACGCGATTTTCTATAACACGATATTTTACAAGAACACAATTATCGCGTTATAGCAGAACTACCTGTATTTTTAATTTGGATCTGCAATAATTCTTTCTTATCACCTGTAGCTTGATGAAATTGAAAATTTTTATCATAACAAACTGCACAATCCATTGGTGAAAATAGGTTATTTGAGACACAGCTGCCATGAATTATGCAAGCCAAATGAGGATCTATCTTAGTAATCCAAGTGGCTCTACATCCTTGATAATTACATGTAGTATGGCCCCCTTGGGTCTTGGGTGAAACTACTACTACTGAATTCACATTCTCTATTGACAGACATTTCCTTGTATGTAGTGTATGAGCTGAACTTCCTAGTCCTTGTAGCTCACCACTTAGTACTTGTACTAGCTCCTCAGGGACAGTTCCATAGTCCCCTCCATCATCCATTAGTCCAGACTCTGTCCTTCATCCTCCAGTTGCACATCACTCATCTAAACTAGGAGGAACACTATGAGTCACATTAATCATTATAAAAATATAAGGGAGAAAACATTTTATCCCAAACCTAATCAATATGACTCGTAATTGTTATATTATTAGGAAGTTAATTCATTAAGATCTCTTATTGTTATATAAGTCACTCGTTCGACAATTATAAACAATTAACTCACTATGTCGTATCCCTCTCCCTTCTCTTACCCCAGAGAGGTATGTTCCTATGAGAAATAAAATGTCCCCCAAATGTAAAAAAAAAAAAAAAATAACTTTTTTTGTGGGAACAATACTTGTAAGCATATGTATTAATCATTATACAGGTAACATTAATAAAAATTATTGGACCATGTATCACCTTCATTATTAAATAGCTCTTCCTGTTGTGTGGGGCCTATAAAACCCTCAGAGCAATTCATGGAATATTCATAGCTGTGTCACGATTATCGGTTGTGACATCACTGTCAGATTCCTCCTCCTGTTGTGTGGGGCCTGAGGTGTGGTCATTGCCATGTTCTTGTTGGTATGTGCATGACAGAGGCATCGATTCATCCATTTCTTCCTCCATATCAACATATTGAAGTAATCAGTTAAAAAGTTCTGCCTCTTATTTGGTGGTTGGTTAGCCATACTTTTAGATCAATACTGTATACAGTTGGACCTTCATATGACATGTATATGTATAGTATACTGTGCATACAGTATAAGCACAGAAATGGGGTTTTGTACAGAAATACAGGTGTGTAATGATGGAGTAGGTACAGCACGAGCTGCCTTTTCTTTGGGCTACAGGTTCACATCCCAGCTAACTTTCATGAAAGTGGTTGAGTGCAGTGTTGGTCACACTCTCCTTATATACTGTATCTGCACTGCCCATGATGGGCTGTCAGGCCTTTGTGTCTTATATTCACTTGCACACATTTACAATATGTTAAGTCTCAAAGCTTCTTGGGCATGATCATCTAATACAGGCACTGTACAGTACAGTGGTCCCTCGGTTAACGAAATTTTGGTTAACGAATTACCTTCCTTAACAACCTTCAATTCAGTTAACAAAAAAAAATTTGATTAACAAAATCCTTACGAAAATCACATATTGTTTTGAACATAAGCTGATTAGCTGAGGAGGTACTCGGCCAATTCAGTGATCTCTTCTCTGTTTGCATTCAAATTAATTACTATCTTATAAGAATTCCAGCAATGCAAATTAAATTCACCCCGGTCACTTCTATTAAATTTTATAAGCAAAAAACAAAAACTCAATCTAAAGGACATAAATTTACAATTAAATACTTCACACCACAGGCGCCAACTGTTAAACATGTCACTGTCAATCCTCCCTCCCTACCCCCTCACCTTCCTGAGAAACGTTTGGGGAAAAGCACTAGATTTACAGGCTTAAAAATAAATGATACCCCAGACTAAAGTTAGGAGATTATAATTTGCATTGCTGAAATCCTTGCAAGACAGGGAATAATTTGAATATAAACGTCATATATTTTGCACAAAAGATAAATTTTTTGCTCTCCCTAATAAAATTCTTAAATTAGATATAAAATTTGTACGTCTAATGCAAATTTTAGCTTGTTTATATTCAAATTAATCACTATCTTATAAGAATTCCAGCAATGAAAATTATATTCTGGCCGGGTAATTTCTATGAATTTTATGAGCGAAAACCAAAAATTTCAAATAAATAAACAAATTATACTTCACCGGCCACTATCTGTCACCTCACCTCCCGCTCCCCCCCTGCCCCCCCCCCCTCTTCCCACGCTCGCTGGCTCCCTCCCTCCCTGCCTTCCCAGACAAAAGATTCGTGTTTTGTTTAGGCTTTAAGGTGTTTATTTTATATAATATCTCAAACTAAAGTTAGGATAATATAATTTGCATTGCTGAAATCCTTGCAAGACGGAATAATTTGAATATAAACGTCATATATTTTGCACAAGAGATAAAATTAATCACCTGTATCACATTACAGTAGTGATTTAAGAGTTCTAGTGTGTGTGTAATATATATATATATATATATATATATATATATATATATATATATATATATATATATATATATATATATATATATATATATATATATATACAGTATATATATATATATATATATATATATATATATATATATATATATATATATATATATATATATATATATATATATACACATATACAGTGAACCCTCACCTTACGCGGTTTCACTTTACGCGTTTCTACATTTACGCGGTACCCTACCAGAACCAGAATTCCCACTTTACGCGGTGCATCTACTCGTATAAAGTTCCTTGGAAGGAATGTAATATGTTTTACTTAGGCCAGACAGGTAAAGAACTTGCAACTAGAATTAAACAACACAAATACAGTGTTAGGACAGGCCAGGAATCCAATGCTCTGTTTGTTCATTTGAGGGATAACAAGCATTGCATTGACTGGGATAATGCCTCCTCAATATTACCTTGTAATTCAATTGATAGTAGGAACATCATAGAATCTAGTCTTATTAAACATACCGAAGCATTCAACATGAATTTGAGTAATGGCCTGTACAAACTGGACAATTTTGTAATTAAGAAGATTTGTAACCAGGTGAGAAAGTTGGGTCACCTTACCCTCTGACCTGACCACCAACCGTTGTGTGCTATTTAAAGATTAGTAGGGTCATTACCTAATACCTGACCATTGTGGACCTGGTCTCACCCTCGTCTGTATATATACACCTTGGTTTGTATTTCTCTTTAGTCTGTACTCACCCCTGAAGATGTGAATTACACGAAAGCGCTTGGGAACTTCATGTTTTCTTCTTTCCTTGTGGTTATCAGCATATACCTAGATCACGCGCATATACCTAGATCACGCGCACCTACAGTGATTTACTTGCATATATATTTATATACACACACACACATTCATGAGCCGGTTAATGTCCTAGATACGTTCTTGGAAACGGGACGTTAAACCGAAATGGACGCTGTCCGATCATCACATAAACTTTGTATTTATGCATACGTGTATGTGGAATACTATATACGTACATATACACTCGTACTCTTAAATCACTACTGTAATGTGATACAGGTGATTAATTTTTATCTCGTGCAAAATACATGACGTTTATATTCAAATTATTCGCTGTCTTGCAAGGATTCCAGCAATGCAAATTATAATCTCTAAACTTTAGTCTGAGATATTATATAAGATAAAAACTGCAAGCCTAAAACCCTGCCTGGGAGGGAGGGAGGGAGGGAGTGAGTGAGCGAGCGTGGGGGGAGGGGGGGTTGAGGTGATGTGTTTGACAGTTTGAGCGGAAGGTCTCTGTGTGTTTATTTAACAGTCCTACTAATCTTCTCTCATTTTAAAATGCCAGTGAAATGACCTGGGAGAATATAATTAACATTGCTGGAAATCTCACAAGACAGTGACCAATTTGAATATAAACAAGCTATAATTTGCTTTAGACATACAAATTTTAGATCTAATTTAAAAATTTTATTACAGAGCAAAATGTTTTATCGTGCAAAATATATGACGTTTATATTCAAACTACTCACTGTCTTGCAAGGACTCCAGCAATGCCAATTATATTCTCCTAACTTTAGTCTGAGATTGTATTATATAAGATAAAAACCCTGGCTGGGCAGATGGGGGAGAGGGATGTGTACTTTGACAGTTAGCCCGAAGGTCTGGTGAAGTATTTATTTGTTTATTTGTGTTTAAATCAGTTTTTTTTTTGCTCATAAAATTTCATTAAAGTGACCTGGGAGAATATAATTTACATTGCTGGAAGCCCTACAAGACAGCGATTAATTTCAATATAAACAAGCTATAATTTGCATTAGACATACAAATTTTAGATCTAATTTAAGAATTTTATTAGAGAGCAAAATTTTTATCTTTTGTGCAAAATATATGATGTTTATATTCAAATTATCTGCAATGCAAATTATATTCTACCAACTTTAGTCTGTGATTTTATATAAGATACAAACTTAAAGCCTATTATATAACCAGAAACCTTTGCTGAGGAGGGGGGAGGGAGGTGACAGTGACATGTTTGACAGTTGGCATCTGTGGTGTGAAGTATTTAATTGTTAATTTATGTTCTTTAGGTTGAGTTTTTGTTTTTTTTGCTTATAAAATTTAATAGAAGTGACCTTGGTGAGGGAGGTGTTGGTGGTGGTGTGAGGGAAGTGTTGGTGGTGATGTGAGGGAAGTGTTGGTGGTGGTGCGAGGGAGGTGTTGGTGGTGGTGTGAGGGAAGTGTTGGTGGTGATGTGAGGGAAGTGTTGGTGGTGATGTGAGGGAAGTGTTGGTGGTGGTGTGAGGGAGGTGTTGGTGGTGATGTGAGGGAGGTGTTGGTGGTGATGTGAGGGAAGTGTTGGTGGTGGTGTGAGGGAGGTGTGGGTGGTGATGTGAGGGAGGTGTTGGCGTGAAGGGTGGTGGTGTGAGGGAGGTGTGAGGGGTGTTGGTGGTTGTGTGAGGGTTTTTTTTCTCCATGGGCCACGGCTGTATATACGATTGATGTTGTTCGGTTGGACGTTAACCAGCGCATGACTTAGGGGAATTTTAGGAGTGTTTCTGACTTTATGCATTTTTGGCTTTACTTTGTATATACTTTTCTGTGAGCTGGAACCAATTACCCAATATCCCATTGAAACAATGGTTTCGGTTAATGAACGACATTCTGGAATGAATTGTGTTCGTTAACCGAGGAACCACTGTATATTGCATTATCTTCTCTTTAAACTTAGGTTAGTGTAGCAAACTTTTGGGGAAATATGGGTAATTTTTAATTATAAATATTTCTATGGTTGCACATTAATGCATCATCTATTGTCCCCAAATTTTATGTTAATAATCAGTTAATGGCACCGAGTAACATCCTTCAGAGAAAACACATGATGAAACAAATGCATTTAGCAGGTGGGCTTCATTGTTTACAAGACACCTCTTGTTAGTGACCATATGACTGTATTGACATAATGGGCTTCACTCTGCAGGGTTGGTTGATTGAAAAAATAATCATTATGTGACGGACTCGTGTATTTACCATTTGCAATAGTTGTTAGATGAAAAAATTTATATCATAATTTACTAATATGTATACATGGGGCCCCCCAAATTCGTGGGGGTTAGTTTCTCTAAATGGCTGCGAATAACATTTGCGGACAGGGTGGGGGGGGGGGGTACATTTTTACTTGTGCTCAAAAAATTTATATTCCCTTTGTGTTTTCCCTTAGAACAATTACATCTTTTACCTGTATTGTATATATGTGTGTGTAGACACATACACAAAACACATATAAATAAATAATAATTGGAAAATCCTCTCACAAATAATCAGAAACAAATTTATAAAAAAATGTGAGTACCCTCAAGTCTGTGCTTTATTAATAAAGTACATAATAAAGCACGGACTTGAGGGTAGACTCATATTTTGAATAAATTTATTTCTGATTATTTGTGAGAGGATTTTCCAGTTATTATTTATTTATTTGTGTCATTTACACACACACACGCACATATTTACAATGCAGGTAAAGGAAATTACTGTCTGGAACTAATGGCTCCCTGTCCCAGCCGCGAAAATACTGACAACTTTAAAACTACCCACAGACATTCTTGCGTACATCTAGGGTGTCATCCGCGAATAGTAGAGGACCGCAAAATAAAAATCCGCGAACATGGGGGAGTGGGGCTTGCTCTGTACTATACAATGACTAAGGAGAGTAATTCATAACTTGCCATGTTATCTGAATATCATTAAGCTTCCATAGAGCAACAGCATATATTACTGTTAAGAAAATGCATATCTCGAACTTGGACAAAATTAAAATAAATCTGACTTGGATAAAAAAAACACTAACCCTGACCCTTTGATTGATGAATATTAACACCTTCCACTTTCAATATTTTATTTGTCCCAGTTTTTGGTATGAAGTCAATTTAGTGACGGATAACTACTGTATGTCTGTACCACAGAGTCTGTCTGATGCAGGCCTACCCACATTAGGCAGGCCAGGGTTTATCTGTACCACAGTCCCACACAGTAATTGTGGAAGGTCTCGTAAATTTGGCTATGGCTGAAATTCCTTATGATCACCATCTACACTTCCACTGTCCTCATTTCCTCCATATCCAACAACAACAACAACCAATCAATCAGTCAATCAATCCAGATCCAACATTACTTGTAATTTAATTGTGATACACTCTCTGAGGAGTCTGAATCTGTCTCGTCTTCTTTAGAAATTAAAAAAAAATCATCAGTAGTAAGTCGCTGCCTTTCCATTAACATATGATGTTGTTTTGTTTTTTGTTTTTATGTAGTATGTTTTAATTTAAATGTAATTTTTTTTGCCTGTAAGGCATGCTATAGTTTATACAGTTGGTCCTCTTATTACGCGGTCCCACAATCCGCGTTTCACCGTTAACTCGGTGCCTTGCCGGAACCTAACATCCTTACATTTCGCGGTCGTTTCCGCCATTGCGCGGAGAGTGTCCGGCGCGACGCTATTTTTAGATTTTCCCCAGGCATCACCCACGCACCACCCACGCGCCACCGGCCAGCCTGCCTGCCTCTCCCTCCTCCTCCCTCCGCTTGGGCAAGCGGCGCGGTAAGGTTGCACAGTGTGTGTCTTTGTTGCGTTGTCACTGACGTCATATGACGTATCGGACTGTGATTGGCCATGCATCCCTACCCCCCTCTGCTGCTAGCTGTAATTGGCTTAAAGTATTATGACGTGTCCACCCGGGGTAGGGAGGGAGGGAGGAGAGACGACGCTTGACCTAGCCGTGGCAGTTTCATCCCCCAAGGCCACTCCGTGTAAACGCGCATCCATTGTTCCGTAAAATGGCTTCCGCCGGACCACCACCCCCAGAGAAAAACCTTTCCTTACCTGGACCCAGCGGCACTAAACCAAAGAAGACACGACGTTCCTTAAGCTACGAGGTGAAGTATACCATCATCCAAGAGTTGGAGAAAGGAACAAGGCAGGTTGATTTGGCGCGCCAGCATGGCGTGAACGAAACTACGATCCGGACTATAAAGAAGGATTCAGCCAAGATAAAGGAGCACATGAAGATCACAAAGTCTACAGGTGCTTCTATGATCAAGTATTTTCACAACCAGGTGCTTCTCAAGACAGAAAAATTACTTGTGAGGTACTTGGTGCGTCAGGCGCGACGGAACATGGCGGTCGACACGTGCTCTGTGAAGGACTACGCACGTGAACTGTACATCGCAGTGGCACGAAAGATGGGAATTACAGAGCCCAAACCCTTTAATGCTTCCTCTGGGTGGTTACAGAGGTTTAAGATCCGGAACAACATCACCAATGTAAACATTGGTGGTGAAGAAGCGAGTGCTGATCGTGCTGCGGCTCGGGAATTTCCTCCGTTTTTATGTGAGATTATGGAGGACAGTACACCGACGACCAGGTGTTTAACATGGACGAATCTGGTCTTTTCTGGAGAAAACTACCTTCCAAGTCCTACATTGTGAAGAATGCCAGCAGGATTCGGGGCCGGAAAATGCAGAAGGAACGCATCACCGTCCTGTTTACCACCAATGCCTCCGGTACCTGTAAGCTCTAGTTATCGGTGATCCACACAGCCCGCAAGCCGCATGCCTACAAGAGCATGGACATGACCAAGCTAAATGTCCACTGGCTGACAGCACGTAAGGCGTGGATGTTCTCTACACTGTTCCTCTCCTGGTTTGATGACTGTTTTGTTCCCGATGTAAAGAAATTCTGTGAGCAACAGAATGTCCCATTTAATATTTTGTTGCTGCTGGACAACGCACCAGGACACTCGCCCCTACTGTTAGATCGTCACCCCAACGTAAAAGTGGTCTTCCTTCCTCCCAACACTACGTCTTTAATCCAGCCCATGGACCAGGAGTTGATTTGCAATGTGAAAGCTGCATTCTCAAGAACAAAATTCCAGCTCCTGAACGACTACACCAACACCAGGGAAGAGTTGCGTGACCTGAGTGACACCACCACCGATAGCAAGAGCGACGAAGATGAGGAACAACGGTTAGAACAGCAAAAAATACTCTTCAAAAAATTCTGGAGAGTATTTAACATCAAGAAAGCTGTGGACATCTTGGTGGAGTCATGGGATCAGCTGTCTATTGCTACAATTCGTCACGCATGGAGACATGTGCTGCAAGGCATTCCGGCCGTTAGGCAGAGTCAATCTGTGACTGGTGAGGTTCAGACTGTTGCAGTAGCAGTGGACCTTGCCAGAGAAGCTGTGCAGACTGTTACAGTTCCAGGCTTCTCCGAGACAACCAACGACGACATCTTGGAGGTGATCAGAAATCCTGAAGTGACTGCCGACGAGATGTTGGAAGAAGAACACGCCAGTGAAGAGGAGGAAGAAGGTGCGTCATTCTCCGAAGAACACAGTTAATCTCATAGTGATATTAAGGGTGCCATGGAGTGTGCAGAGAAGATGAAGTCCTTCCTTTCCCGCGACAATGACGATGACCGCTATGAAGTCTTCCATAACCGGCTGGTGCAGGCTATGGAGCCGTACATCAAGGTGTATCACGACAACATCAACGCCAGCCGTCAGCAAACCATAACAGATTTCTTCACCCGCAACCCACCACAGCCAGCCCAAGCCAGTGATAGTGACAGTGAAGTTGACTTTGAGGGATTTGTCAGGGAAGCCCTGACAACTGTAAGTGACAGTGATGATGATTCACCTAGTAATGGTGATTCACCTGAGGGCCAGTAATCTGCTCTCTGCCTCGGAACCAGCCTCCATCCCCGTATGCCGACCCATCTCTTCTACTACCGTAAGTGTTCCACCTAACTTTTAGTTTCTCTAAGGTAACCTTCATTTTTCCTATGTTAACCTAACCTCTTCTATATTACTTGTTTTTTCATACCATCATAAAGTTAAGATAAAATTTTTACTACAACATAGTTGTGTGTCGTCAAAAAGTGGAGTTTGGGGATCGGCCTGGACTCCATTTCAATTAATACCATATGTTATGTTGTTCACTTTACGCGTTCCTTACTTTCCGCGGGACCCTCCGGGTTACATTAACCGCGGAATACGAGGACCAACTGTACTTGTTATGAGTACCTGGAACCTCATGATATGCATTTTTACTTGCATTTCAGTTGACTGTGCATGTAGGAGTATCAGGCCTAGCAGAAACGTTGACCTTGGAACAATTGGCCCACAACACTGGCTATAATAGGCAGGATAATTGCGGGTGTTTTCCCCACAAAGGTCTTTGTGTACCAGGTTAGTATACAAAACTCAGTTTTTAGATGTAATGAAGATCAATTTTGTCATCATCATTGGCCTTTGTGAAAGTATAAGTTTTGTGTACTGTACTGTACAGCATAACAAATTTGAAAATATAAAAAAGAAAAATTTAACTTTATTTGATGTTAATTTAGTGGTATTGTATCCTCGTTATGACAATTCACCAAAATTATAAATTTTGGGGTATTTTAACAATCCTGCCTATCTTGTCATAAAATATAACTTTGATATTTAATTGGTCATTGCACAGAGCAAATGAATTGACAGTTTTAGGTACTATCAAACCTCCACTTATGAAACAGAGTTGGATTGGTATCCAAATGGGGTTAGTAATAGTTGTATCAGGTTGTGCAGATTAACAGTGCCTGGACTAGGGCCAGGCAAGTGATTCTTCATGTCCATCTGCTTGGCACTTTCCCAGCGGGCAAGGTAAATACTTGGGGAATTTGTCAGGTGCTGCGTGACCCCACCTCCCTGTACTGTACATGTTTAAGTAGTGAGGTCTTTCAATGGTCTGCTTGTCATCAGTGTTCTGTACCAAGACTAGGAACCTGTGCCAAGTGCAGGTAATTTATCTCTACATTGGGCCACCAACTCATCTGTAGTCAGCTGGTATCAAGTTGTCAATATTTCAAAGGAACTCCAAGTTGAGAGGCTGTAGATGTGAGCTGTCAGTTATTATGGCTTCACATGACAATTGTTACTGCCACTAACACCAGATTATAGGGGCAGTGGCGTGGTAGTTAGGGTTGGTGATCACAGATGCCATCCCACACCCTGCAGGTGTGAGGTGAGCTGATGGTTTTACATCACATGACGAGTGTTACTGCCACTGACACCATTTATAGACAAATGCATCTGATCTGTGGAATGATACACACAATAAATTTGAATTATTTAAGTGTTTATTTACTTTTTTCATGAAAAAATCCAGGCAAGCAATTTTTTTATTGTAAGGGCAAGTAAAAAAAAAATTCTAGGCAAGTAAATTTCAAATGTCACTTACCCAGTACAAGTAAATGTTGCACATAAAATCTGTACAGACTAAGTTGTATGATCATAATCACACTTGCATGTAGACACTCAAATATTTATTTCCTTGATATCCCAATTATTTAAGCCCCCTCGATAGACGGTCAGTCACGATTGCACAATCACCTTGATTGTGCAATTATTGGTTTTGCCCACACACTAGTAATGAGACTGCAATTGTCAGTTATCGTGTGTGGCGCGCCCAGTCAAGATGATTATGGAGGCCGCATGTATTGCCATTATCCTTGCTCTAGAGACCATGGAGCCCAAGAAAAAATGAAAAAGAAAGGTGTGGAAGGAGTGGCATAACAAAAGACCAAAGTTCACACACGAGAGCCTTCTACAGGAAATGGTAATATCTTCTCCTGCAGACTATAAGAACTTCCTACGTATAGACAATGCAACATTTCTTGATTTGTTGGGGATGCTTATGTCACTCATAAGGAAGGAGAACACACAGATGAGAGATGCAATATCTGCAAGTGAAAGACTTTCCAGTACTTTTCGTTTTGTTGCTACAGGCCAGTCTTTTGAGGACCTGAAGTTCACCACAGCAATCTTTGCACAGAGCTTTGGACATATAATTATGGAGACGTGTAGTGCTATCGTGCCTGTGCTGACTAAATTGTTTAACTCTGAACCACATCGTTTACATGGAAGTATGGTGTCAATAAATCTGTTGTTTAATTTTGAAACCGCTTATAACAAGCTTGTTTATTATTATTATTATTTTTGTTATTGTTATTATTATTATTATTATTATTGTTATTATTATTATTATTATTATTATTATTATTATTTTTGTTATTATTATTATTATTATTATTATTATTATTATTATTATTATTATTATTATTGTTGTTATTATTATTATTATTGTTATTATTATTATTAAGGAGTACAGAATAGTACTGTGCTGTGCTCATTGTTTACTGCCCTGCCATTTGAACCTGTTGTTTGCCCTCTGTGTTCTGCTGTTTCCCCTTGATTAGCAGCACCTCACTGCTGATCCCGAAGCTGAAAAAAGTTGTGCTAAATTATATGCAGTAGGTATATGTGAGGGATGCGTTCCTGTAAACCCTCGCATAAACCGAAATTACATACAGGTACTCCTCGACTTACAACCACCTGGACATATGACCGCCGCAGTCGTACCAAAATTTTGTCAAATTACGTATTTTGAGTCTCGACGTTAGTGATTGCGCTGTCTACTGACAAAATTTTAATTTGTAATTCCCTTTAAAATGGCTGGCAAGCTAAAAAGTGAGAGTTTTGTGGTGCTGAGAAGAAAAAGAGACACCCATTTTAGATTTTCTATGCATTATTTTTGCATTTTCGACTTACGACCTGGATTTGGGTCTTTAACCCCGTCGTAAATCGGGGACTGCCTGTATATTGAATATATATATAGTTTTTTATGGTAATTAGCCCACCTGAGCACAGGTCGAACGACCCACAACAGGGCCTAGGGGGCGAAACAATAAGAATATGTAGAAAGAAATTAAAAATAGAAAAGAAAAAGAATATATTAATCTACTCAACGAAGATGCCGGAAAACTAGCTTTTTAAAGTGAGACATTGTATGAGTGTGGAAACACAGAAAAAGGCAGAGCATTCCACAGTTTGGCTGTGTGAGGAAGGAAGGATGCACTATAACGGGTTATTCTAGTGTGTCCGACATCCAGAGAGAAACGGTGGGCAATGCAGGCAAGACGAGTGCTACGAGCCCACAGCCTTGTCGGCGTTACACAGGATGCCAAATCCACCTGTATGCTGTAGCCTGATCACTAGTTATTTGATATTCTCAATTTTATATTTTGGGCTATTTTGATTTTTTTTGCTAATATAGAATTCACATGAAAATGTCAGGAGTTACTGTAGTTCCTCCTGCCTGAGCTATGCTAGCTTCAATGTGGCTCTTTCTTAAACGAGACTAATTGGAGCAGGCCCCAGTCTGGAAAATTCTTTTCTGGACTGTTTCAAGAAAATAAGTTCCTGTTAACGTGTTATCACTGCGCTTCAATAACTAGGGTGTTTAAGCATATAACAATGTTAGTAAAACACTATTTCATCAACAATAAAAAAAATATTTGAGAGAGAACCGAGTTGAAAATCAGACTAAGTCAGGTTGTTGACAACTGTTTTCACTGATATGATTGTTAAATACTTTAAAGTATTATATCTGAATAACTACGAAATTTCCCTTATGAATAACGAGAAAAATGTACTGTATACAGGCAGTCCCCGACTCACAACGGGGTTAGGGAACCAAATCCAACTCACAGAAAAAGTACATACAAAGTACTGTATACCAGTAATATAATTAACAAAACATTAAATATAAACTCAATACAGTACTCTACTGTACGTACAGTATACTGTACAATAATAAATAAAAAATACAGTACATGTACTGTATTTTAACTTATTCTGAGGTGTGTATGTCATACTCCCGGCAGCTTTGTTTACATATCAAAAAGCTGATTGTAGAGGCTGTCGATGATGACATGCCATATTCTTTACAGAGTGCATTGGTTCTAATGCCTTCTTCATGTTTCATAATAATTTCTGCACTGTATATTATCAATATGTGAACTAAATTTCAGAATGACCAATAAATTTAATGTAAAAATAAAAAAAAAATATTCAAGAGACCAACAAACTGGATGTTCACTCCACTGTAAACAAAGTTAAACTAAGAAGCGTTCGTGGGTGATTCAATCAGCTGATTGGCACACAAAAACTGTTCCCTGTCCTGTATATATTATCAATATGTTAACTGAATTAGAATGACCAATAAATTTACTGGGTAATATAAAAAATGCAAAAATATTTAAGAGCACAACTTTCTTCATATTTACTCCACTGGAAACGAATGTAAACATATAACCAATTATTGTACTAGCGGACTGGCCGATCAACTGATCAGCTGATGCGCACAACAAAACGTGTTCCTTGTAAGGCTTTCGTTAATCGAACTGAAAATCCTTATGGGAGCTAATTCGTTAACCGAAATTTTGTAAATTGGACCGTTCGTTAATCGAGGGGCCACTGTACTGTATACAGTATAGGCCAGTACAGACAGAATAAGTGTCACATTGGGCATTACTTTTTAATAATAAGCCAATGAGATAAAGTACTTAATGTTGACCTTAGGATATGTCCAAATACCCATATCCTATGTCCGGACCTTACGAAAAATTCTTTTTTGGCCGGTTCGCCAAAAATGACAAAAATTCATGTCCTGACCTTACGAAAAATGCTTTTTTGGCCGGTTCGCCAAAAGTGCCGGAACGACAGGTCTGGACCTTACGAAAATTTCATTTTTTGCGGGTTTGTCAAAAATGACAAAAATTCATGTCCGAACCTTACGAAAATTTCATTTTTTGCGGGTTTGCCAAAAATGACAAAAATTCATGTCCGAACCTTAGGAAAAATTCTTTTTTTGCCGGAACGACAGGTCCGGACCTTACGCAAATTTAATTTTTTGCGGGTTTGCCAAAAATGACAAAAATTCATATCCGGACCTTATGGAAATTTCTTTTTTTGCCGGAACGACAGGTCCGGCCGGACCTTATGAAAATTTCATTTTTTGCGGGTTTGCCAAAAATGACAAAATTTCATGTCCGGATCTTACGAAAAATTCTTTTTTGGCCGGTTCGCCAAAAGTGCCGGACCTTACGAAAATTTCATTTTTTGCGGGGATGACAAAAATTCATGTCCGGACCTTACGAAAAATTCTTTTTTGGCCGGTTCGCCAAAAGTGCCGGAACGACAGGTCCGGACCTTACGAAAATTTCATTTTTTGCGGGTTTGCCAAAAATGACAAAAATTCATGTCCGGACCTTATGGAAAATTCTTTTCTTGCCGGAACGACAGGTCCGGACCTTACGAAAATTTCATTTTTTGCGGGTTTGCCAAAAATGACAAAAATTCATATCCGGACCTTACGAAAAATTCTTTTTTTGCCGGAACGACAGGTCCGGACCTTACGAAAATTTCATTTTTTGCGGGTTTGCCAAAAATGACAAAAATTCATGTCCGGACCTTACGAAAATTTCATTTTTTGCGGGTTTGCCAAAAATGACAAAAATTCATGTCCGGACCTTACGAAAAATTCTTTTTTGGCCGGTTCGCCAAAATGCCGAAAACAGTCCGGCCTTAGAAAATTCTTTTTTTCCCGAACGACAGGTCCGGACCTTACGAAAATTTCATTTTTTGCGGGTTTGCCAAAAATGACAAAAATTCATGTCCGGACCTTACGAAAAATGCTTTTTTGGCCGGTTCGCTGATGCGCACAACAAAACGTGTTTCTTGTAAGGCTTTCGTTAATCGAACTGAAAATCCTTATGGGAGGTAATTCGTTAACCGAAATTTTGTTAATTGGACCGTTCGTTAATCGAGGGGCCACTGTACTGTATACAGTATAGGCCAGTACAGACAGAATAAGTGTCACATTGGGCATTACTTTTTAATAATAAGCCAATGAGATAAAGTACTTAATGTTGACCTTAGGAAATGTCCAAATACCCATATCCTATGGCCTCAAAATCTCTTAAATATTTCAAATTAACCCCTCCCCCCAGCTGTACAGGCTCACTTTTCTCACTATAAAATCTTCCCGGTGCTATTTTGGATTTAAAAAAACCCTGAGCTGGCAACCCTATGTGTATATAACCAAGTTAAAAAAAAAAAGTATTTTCTCAAAATTATAAGCTAAAAAATAATTTTTCCATATGATTTTTTATTTTTTACTTTCTCTATGTAAGAATGAATGTGTAAACACTAGTTTGATTTCTTAAATTTTAACGTGTCTTTTTTCTCAATTTTTCAGATGGGGATGAAGTGATCCAATCAGGGATACGAATGGATTTGATATCCAGCGCCATTAACAAAAATAACAAACTCAAGCTTCCATGTGCTAAGTCTACTGATCCAGGCAGGTGAGACATAGTACAGTAGCTTTATTTAATGGCTCAGGTCCTTCACTTGGAGACTCTTGAATTACAGCCATGAGTCCTGGTTTATAAACCCTTGGTTAAGTATTAGGCATAATAGACTAGGACATTCTTAAATTAATTATGCTTACCCTTCACAACCAAGTCCCAAAAGGGATCTTCAGAAGCAACAGTTCACCATGGAATGAAATAATTATGGTGAGTTGTTAGTGCTGTTGCGTAGTGTATGTGGCCAGTTGCCAAATTTCTCTTTGTTAGGTTCACATACATAACGTACAAGTAGGAAATCTCGCACTAAGGATGGAGGTGAGAACACTTGAGTGTTCGTCACCTCACCTGCCACAGGCTACCGTTGTCTCCCGCCATGCTCCAACCAAGTTACCAAGTTATTAGCTGCAGTATGCACGCTGAACTCATTCCAAAACTTGAACACATTATCCCCTGGCACTTCTTGTAATGTGATAAAACATATGCCATAATAGGCTGATCATAAGAGAATGTAATACAGGTAATGTGAATAAATAAAAGTAAACTGGGCAAATGTGGCACAACTAGTCCCCCCCCCCCCCCCCCCACTCCTTTACGGAGAGAGGAATAACTGAACAGGGAAGAAATTACGTATGTAGAGAACAGTACAGTACAATTCCTTCTGATTCAGCTTGTTGTTTTATTTGAAGTCAAATTATATATTGTATTTTGTTGTATTATTTAATGCTGTATGTTATTTATGATGAAACATACACCAGAATAGGCAGATCATATGAGAATATAATACAGCTCTTCCTCGACTTACGACCTACTCGACTTACGACCACCCGCACTTACGACCTGCCTCAGTCGTACCAAAATTTGGTCAAATTACATATTTTCGAGTCCCAACGTCAGTACACAGACAAAATTTTTGTTTGTAATTCACTTTAAAATGGCTGGCAAGCGTAAAAGTGAGAGTTTTGTGGTGCTGAGAAGAAAAAGAGACACCCATTTTAGATTTTCTATTTATTATTTAAGCATTTTTGACTTTAGACCATTTCGACTTACAACCTGGATTTGGGTCCCTAACTCCGTCGTAAGTCGGGGAGGAGCTGTACAGGGTAATGAATAAATAAAAACAAACTGGTGAACGAGGCAATAGCTAGTCTCCCCCCTCCCCATTCCAGTGCATTTAGGTATGGTGTCATCTCTTGTTGATATTGGGGTCAATAAATTCAGTTCTAATTAGCTTAAGTTAGAAACACCATTTTTGTACCCAAATAATCCTGATTAGTTAACTAAAAGTTTGGTTAAATAAATGTATTAAATAAATAAATCTACATGATACAGGTGTGCAAGGTGCACAAACTCGGTTGATAGAGAAACGATAAGCAACCCTTTGGGGGGGGGGGGGGGGGGGGGCACTGCATCACCCCTCAACCTTCTCACTGTACTCCCTGCCTCTACCACCTCGACTCTACCTTCCATAATTATTTAAGTAAATTAGAAAAGAGAATAAGATAAGGTAAGAGAAATTGTGTAAAGAAATAAAATGAAAAATAGAAAGAAGTAGAGTAATAAAAAGTTGAGATAAGAAGGAAACCTCATGTCTGTGGGAAAAAAGATATTTTTCCTCATTCTCTCTTGTTACTGATTTGACATTTACCCCGGTATGCAATATCAGGTCACCCATTGTATATATATAAACTCTTCTCTCATTTGTGGTGAAGGTGGGCTGAGGGATTAGTGGTCTCATATTACTGACCTGTTGCATTGTCAGGGTAAGGAATTAGCTGGTCTCATGACCTGAAGATGTCTTGAATAAAGACGAAATTAATATACGGTAATATACTGTACAGTAGTTCAGTTCATTAAAAAAAAAATATTTTTATAAAATATATTACCATTAATGGGGATACTGTACAATGATCTAATCAGATTTAATATAGGCCTAGCAAGAGTTAATAGGTACAAGAGATGACACCATGTGTAAACGTTCTGAAGGAGGTGGGGGGGTGGCATTGGCTGTTGGCATGTTTGTCAGTGTTTTTATTTATGCATTACAGTTCTGATACATCATAAAAATAATGTCCAATAACTAAAATCACTAAGTATGGGGCTAAGTAAGCAAAAGATCACTAGATTAATGCTATACTGCTACCCACACTACCCAATGTTTTCCGTGTAAACTATAACTATGATCACATTTCAACCAATTGTGTAAGCGATAACTGCGCACGTGAGACCCACATAAAATGAGACCCAAATGTGAGTGTGTGTAGATTTTCAGAAATTTGCCTGATGTTGTAAATGGATTTTCAGGTTCCTTTGTGACTTCATTTACTACTTGTCCCTAAAGCAAGATAGGTCTCGTTCAGCTTTCATCCATGTCCCAACTCTCCGCAAATTTCTGGCACAAGATATTTCTGCTGCCATTGCTGCTGCCATCAAGGAAATGTACCAACAAATTGTTCAGAAAGATCATCAAGGAGAGGAAAAGCTCAATAGAGTGTCTCCTACAATTAACAAGTGGGATGAGAATGCTGCCAGGGAAAATGAAGTACTACCAGATGAGAAAATGTCTGTAGCTGTCTGACTACTGGATGCCATTATCACTTTCCTCACTCTCGGGGTCTTTACGTGTAAATGTGCGTAGGTATAAAGTTTTTTTTTTGCGGTCCAGGGTCTTCATACTTATTAATGCATATGAAATTGGAACCTGAATGGAAAATTTTCAGAGTGCAGGTGGGACCCGAGAGTGTTAATATTTCGCAGCTCAGTGCATGTAAGTGTTGCATTATTAGAGTAAGATTACATTGTGTGGCCTTTTTTCTGCCTTTTATGTCTTTGGGTTTGTTTTTTCTCCTGGTCAACTGTGATAGATATATTATTGACCAAGAAAAGATATGCTGTTGGAAACAATCACAACATTCCAACTGCTACAGGAAAAAATTTTGGAGCTTACCAGAGGATAGGTTTGAGGTTCATTAAAATTATTGTAGTCATTTTGCCTTTTTAATTTTTTTATTTTTTGTGCATATATATTTTCATACCATGGGTAGCTATTTTAGAAATTTTACTTATAAGATATACAAAATAGTAATATAAATTCCTAGAATAAATGAATATTATAGTAGTTAAACTATATACAGTACTGTATTATTAATGCAGTATATGTATGTTTGTCTACAGTAAAGACTGGGTTAATTTCTTATTGATTGATGTCCTGTTCATTGTGGCAGTTTCATAGGAGTATTATTTTCATGGAACACACCACTATTAAGTTGAATGCAAGCCTCAACAACCAGATCATTAAATCCCACTAACATTTGTCATCTTCTGCTGCCACACTTCAATAGTTTTGATAAATACATTAAAAATCTGTTGAAACAACTAACATTCATGGGGTTACATTACTGGAAAACACAAAGGATGGTGAAGCAAAATCCTATGAGAAAAGGGAAATTTGGTTCCTGGCTGAAAAATTAGCCCCATAGCTTGTCCTATAGGGCCAACATGTTACCACAGGATCTGGTCAACACAAAGTCTTCCGTGCAGAATGACAATTTTTATTTATTTTTTTTTAGATTTTCATCAAAAAATCTAAACAAATTAGTGGTATTTTACTGTATAGTCACACCTCTAGAGAGTGTCTCTCTAAAATCCAAATATTTTTCATATAGTATACTGTACTGTATAAACTATGACTTAAAATTTTGTCTCCAACAGAATTTCAAGCTTCCAAAGTTCAGTTGTTTGGTAGAGCAGTAAATTTGGGTAAATTATGTTTCATATCTGCAAACACCAGTTTCTCACCTTGTGCATTTTGATTAGGTATTCTTCCATACTTTAGGTTTCAGTTGTGTTTGGTTTGTTCTAATGTCACAGCACTAGATAAATATTTAGTAAATTTTGGCCATGAAGAGCTTATGATGGTACAGCAGTAACATGATTATGTCTCACCACTGTGTCATGGCCAGAGATTATTGTGGGAAGGGTGTAATCTAGTGTGACCCCACCAAACATCGCACTGAACAATGATGGTCATAAAATAGTAACAAGCAATAGACCGACCGACCAACCAAATGGATAATAAGCTGATAAATAGTGAAAGTAAAGAATATCATATTCTTTTATGCACCACTGACATCATTGCTTCTTGCCACATATGGTTGTTCCTGGTTTAGTTGTGTTTTAAATTTGAATACACTTTTACAAAAAAAAAAAAATTTTTTTTGCTTGGCTATACAATACTTTAATACTTTATTGTAGGTGTAAAAACTTAACAACGATTAGTGTAAACATAGAAGTTAATGGATTACAGGTATACATGTGTGCTTGTTAAGAGTTGTGTAGACAGCAGCAGTCAGGCCTGCTGATTGACCACCTAGCTAGCTGCCCAATGAATTCAATCTTCAGTAATAATAGACTTGTTGAGCTGTGCTGATGCATCCATCACATTGCTGCTATTATCTGTCATTGCAGTCTTGGCAATAGTTGTGGGTTTAATGTGTTAGAATATTAGTGTAGAGAATTAAGAGACAGCTTAGAATAGGAAAACTCAAGGATGAAGAGATGTGTGGGGACAGTGGAACTACAGTCTTGAACACCAGTGACAGGCCTGCATACTGTACTAATATGCTTTTGTTTATTTTATAGTACATTCATGTCATTTTATAATGCCTAATTTCATCTGAAATGACACTCTTTTGCTGGTCTTGACACAAGGTGTGCCTGGCAAAGTACTGGCAGTTCTTTCTGTGGTTATCGTGCACAATTTGGGGTGCAGTAATTTCTAAAGTAATTCTGTTTTCACTACTGTACATATACTGTACATAAACAACTGTCATTCCTATAAGGAACTTGAAGTAAATATTACTGGAAATTATGGTTTCCTGTCCTGTTTTGATGCCATCATCTCAGTAGTTAATGTAAATAGAGAGCACACATGCTGTCATAGTGGGCTGTCAGGATGTACAGATACTGTCCTGTAAACACATTGCACTGTGGGTGCTTATTTTACAAAAGCTCAGCAGAACTTTTAGACATTGGTTTTTAAAAGATGTTAGTTTCTCAGAACTTTTTCCTTTTTATGGGCAAAATGTTTTGATAATTTATGTATAATCATTTTTATAGTATGTAGCGCTACATCTCATGTTATTTAGAACTGAGGTCACATATTATATTTCACATGTTTGGTCCAAAAGGATATGGTCACATATTTAACATTTTTAGTCCAAAAATATATTGTGCTTCATATAGAAATTACTTAGACAAGACAGAACTTGTACAAGTTATGGGTTCACTTTAAGTATTTTTACTTGTTACAAATGGATGCTTTTTATTGTGGTTTTATTTATTCATAAATATAGTAGTGTAGATTTTGCATTTATTCTACTGATGGTAAATTTTTTAGCATTGTTTCCCAAAGCAATTAGAGGTATGTCAGCTTAATGTGTTATGAAGTTGATGAGCATATAGTTGATTGGTCTACCTGTAAAATAAATTAAAATATTTCCTTAAAAGTTTGCTAAATCTTACTTGGCATTAATAAGCTTATTAGCCTTAATGTAGTCCACCACTAAAAATTTTGAGAAGTTAAATTTGTGTGTGTGATTTTAAAAGAAAATTTGATTTATATTATAATTATATAGTACTGTACAGATATACCTCGGTAACCGATGCATATGCGGACTGCGAAAAGTCAACGAACAGGGAATCAGTGATTTTCAAAGCAATTGATCCCATATGAATACAGTATAACAAATTCAGGAGGATAGGGACCAGCCACCCCCAAAAACTCCCATCCACCCTTGATATACAGTATCTCATTCAGACTGTCAAGCAAATAATAGCCTTTTTTTTTTTTTTTTTTCTAAAAACCAGTTTTTGTGATATAGTCCAGAATGTGACGTCTAGCTTTATACCTAGGTGTGATAATGCCTAGCAATAACTCCCCAGGCCAGCATACAGGCAATTAAAACATCTAATAATTACTTAATACGTAATATTAGGAGGACACTTCTCTACCTGGCATTTAATTGCAATTCTCAAAACCCCCTCACACGCATTGCTACCGTCATCTCTTGCCTTAGAGTGAGCAGTAAACAAATGTCAACTCTCGGGGGGTGGAGATGGGTGGGATGTCGACGTCGCATTCTGGAACATATCACAAAAATTGGTTTTTAGAAAAAAAAAAATTTCTTTTTGTTCAATCCAGAATGCGACATCTAGCTATGATTACCCAAGCAGGAGGTGGAGAGGGAGGTGATATTGCATATAAGGCTCCTCTAGCTTAGGTCCAGATTATAATTATAAACTGCTTTTTTTAATATTTTCCAATATTAGGAACATTTACCGGAAGGTAAAATGTTAATTTACATATCCCAATTAGGATACTCACTTTACTCTGAAGAGGAAGAAGGTCCTGGTTGTGGTGATTAACTAGGTGGGGGAGGGGACCCCAGCACCACCACATGTGAAGCATCTTTCAGAGATAGATGAAGATAGCTGTTTTGAAAGGTTTTGAAGATTTTTAAAGCTCACTTCTTTGATTTAACTGAAGCTCATATGCCGCAGAAAGGCCACAAACCCTGCATATTTCCTGGTGTCATGTGCCAAAAATTTCTTGCCAGGGTCTACTTGACTCACTAACTGAGATAAATATTTTGTCATTTGATCAGGAGACAATTTCTTACCATCCCCTGATGAGAAAAAATAGGGGCCTCGATTAAGGAATCTGGTTAACCATTCTTGAAGATTCCTAACTGGGCACAATATATGAGGAACCCTTGTCTCCTCCATTAGCAGTTTTATCCTGATTGGTTGAGCTTGAAAATCCTCCCTTTTATTTTTTCTTAGGATCTCCGTAGAAAAAAGGGTGACATCTTCCTCAGAAAATACCAAAAATGATGGATTATTGGAAATTGAAATCAGCTCACTGATTCTCATACCTGTTGCTATTGCTAGAAGGAAGGCTGCCATCTGGAGCAATCTGTCCTTGTTCAGATTTATATTGTAATTAGGCCCCATAAAAAATTTAGTAACCTTATCTTGAGACCAAGGTGGGAAATAGGCCGAGGGGGGTCTCTGAATGAAAAAGGACGATCTGAGCATTTGATAAATTCTTGGGTTCAAAGTAATATTAAAACCCCACGCCACAGGGTCAACCAATGCTGATTTATAAGATACAATTGTCGATCTTTGAAGGCCTTTAACTCTGAACAGAAAATCTAAAAATTCTAACACAACTGTTTCCGACAATGTGATTGGAGTCGTTTACCTGATAAATTGTTGAAAAAGTTACCAAGCTTTCTCATAATGCATAGATGTTTGGGGTCTATGACCTGCTATCACTTGGTTAACTATATAGGTATTACCCAACAATCTATTCAAAAATCTTTTTAGAAACTCCAAGTGTGAAATGCCAAGGATATCTCGAACTGAGGGTGCAGTACCTGTTCTAGTGATCCCTGTTGCAATTGTACTGGATGCGGGCACCAGATCCAGACACCACGGTTGTAGGATCCAATATGGTACAATTAAGAGGACCTTCCCTTGGAAGGATCTGTGTTTGTGAACCACTTTGAGCAACATTTTCACAGGTGGGAGCAGATAGATTGAATGCCAATGGTTCCAATCTATGAGAAGAGCATTTCCTAAAAGATTTGATCGTTCCAGAGATGTTTAAGATGGCATCTTCTGATTGTTTTGTGAGGCAAAGAGATCTATTTGCGGAGTCCCAAACCTCCTCACTAGACTCTTGAACTTCGATATCTTTAGGGACCATTCTGTTTCCGTTGATGCTGGTCTGAGACGGGACAAAGCATCTGCCCAATTGTTTTGTACTCCCGGTATGTGAGTTGCTTTGAGGTAAAGTGTTTGTGTTACACAAACCTAAATATATATATATATTTTTTTTTACAGTTTTAGAAGTGGCCAAGATCTGGTTGAGCCTTGATGATTGAGACAAAACACTGCCGCTCTGTTGTCCATGGCAAACAGAATCGTTATGTTTTTGAAATTTGTGTTTGCCAACAAAAAGAACAGGAATACTGCTAATTCTTTTATTTTTGATGTGTTTGTCCCAAAGGAAGTTGCTCCACTTCCCTTGACGGAACTCTCCTTTTGAGGAATGGTATCCCCATCCTATTTCGGACGCGTCTGTACAAACGACCAAGTCTGTTTGAGAGGAACCTAGTGAGATGAACCGATTAGATATTCCAAATTTGTCCACCATGACAGATGATTCTTGATCTGAATGGGGAGAGAGGAAGCAATATTTCTGTTTCTGTGAAGCAATTTCGACCCCAGATGAATTAGTTGCTTCTTCCTTAACGTGCCCAAAGGAACTACTATGGTGGCAAAATTCAACAGACCCAGTAGTTTTTTTGTTAATCTTGCTTTACAGAGGCTTCTACTTGGTTTATCACATCTGTTATGTTTGCTTCTGGTAGACTGGCTGACTGCTGATTGGTATCCCAATGGAGACCTAATCAATCCAATTTCTGACATGGTATGTGATTTGATTTAACCTGGTTTATCTTTAATCCTAGGTTTTGAAATAGTACTAGTGTACGTTGGGTCGCCCTTTGATAATCTTTGAGAGTTCCCACTATCAGCCAATCGTCTAGATAAGCAAAAGTTGTTATGCCCTCCTTCGCTAGGATCTCTCTGGGGATGTTTGCCAGTTTTGTAAACACTTTTGGCGCAATTGTCGTGCCGAATGGCATCACTGTGAATTGATAACTTACCTCCCCCACGTCTTGAATTGTTTCCTCCTTTAAAGTTTCCTCTAGGTTGATAACTGAACCTAGCAGCTGTGCATGTTCCCCTGTTAGACCTTCCTCTTTTAAATTTCCAAAAGGTCTCAGGACAACTGGGAACAGTAATATTAATAGGTTGTTCAACAGGTGATCTATACTTAACTGATGTTTGTTCATCAAACAAAGCAGGAGAAAGAGGGGAAGAACGTAGCAATAAATAAGCACTACCACTTGAAGCATTATTAGTGGCTTGCTTCCTTAGCTGGGCTTTTAGTTTTAGGGCTTTCAACAACATTTCCAAAAATGAGTTGTACAGGGAATATGGAATCCCTTGTATAGCAGCAGCAAAACATTTGTCTGCTTCTGAACTGTTCTCATAGTCCAGCACAAACTTAGTCAATAACTGACACATCTTAATTGCACACCAAATATCTGCTGCCAACTTCCTAAATTTGAACTCTTCAAGCAACAGTGCAGAAGCAACTGGTTTCAAATTTCTTTCATAGCTTATATCAGCATATTTTGGAGATGACAAATGCTGGGAAAGTTCATACAAGGAACTCTTTTTGTCATTAAATTGGAACTTCAAAAAACTAAACTTGTGAGCATTCCTGTCAGCGGGAATGAATGTTAAGTTTTTCAATATATTAGCCCAGACTTCATCTAGTTCAGAGATCATTTTGGGGCAAATATCAGGCCAAGAAATTGTAGTATCAACTCCTAAAAACAATGAATGATGACCCACAGTTGCTTGGCTTTCCTGTCTCTTTGTAAGTGCCGAGAGATCAGGAAGTTTAGAAACATTTTCATGAAATACCTTGAATAAGGAATCCACAGACTCGGATGTGGTTGAAAACAAAGAAGATTTAGATCTTACCAATGTTACCAAAGGCCAGTTGGGATCATCCTTACACTCAATGTTATCCATCAGCTGCGTGGCAGTCAACAGCAGCCTGTTTCCACTCATAGTGACCAACATTTTTGCCCCAGGTGAAAGTGGTTGCCAAAATGGGGACAGGATGAAGTCAGTCTCAACAGGTTCTCCCTGCTCTAGTGACTGAACACTATGATTAGAGCCAACTTCCTCATCTTTTTTATCCAGGAATCCACTAAAGTCAGACTGACTAGGTAGAGGTTCTTGTAATCTTCTTACTGCCTCATTATCTAGAATATCCAATAACCTACTTTCTTAGCAGAAGCAGGTTGGTCTAATTGGGGATTAAGTCTGTTACCTATCACCCATAATTCTAAACTTTCTGCCAACTTGGGATCTTTCCAGTGTTTTACATTTACTCTTCAAGGCCTTATTCCATCTATTTATAATTTGGATCTGCATTAATTCATTCTTATCTCCTGCAGCTTGATTAATTTTTAAAATTTGATCATAACAAACTGCATAATTCAGTGGTTGTCTGAAACACAGCTGCTATGAATTATGCAAGCCACATGAGGATCTAACTTGTTAATCCAAGTGGCTCTACATCCTTGATAATTACATGCAGTATGGTCCCCTTGGGTCCTGGGTGAAACTACTACTACTGAATTCACATCCTCCACTGACAGACATTTCCTTGTATGTAGTGTATGAGCTGAACTTTCCAGTCCTTGTAGCTCCTCACTCAACACTAGTTCCCCAGGGACAGTTCCATGGTCTCCTCAGAACCCTTTTGTAAACCAGGGACTGTCTATATATATCTTATCCTCACAGCAGTTCGTCAACTGTTGCTTCTTCACCATGTTTATATCATTCTATAATGACTAATCTCTTTCTAATAATAATTATTATAATCATAATAATAATAATACAGAATTTATTCAGTAAAGGTTTACAATTAGTTTAGCATATATACTGTGTAGACAATGCAGTTATACATTTCAGCATGTGTAAAGACAATGCCAGTACAGATAATGCATACAGTTTCCAATGCACAATTGGGGAATGTTCTGAGTAAGATACCAGGCTACAAGTTCAAACCTCTGAATGGGAGACCTATGGTAGCAAAGCAGCAGTCAGTCACTCCCAATCTGGTAACTTCTGGCGAGTTTTACCACTTCTGTGGTATGATTATACCTCATGTGCACTAGACTAGCTGTACTATTGTGACGTCATCAACTTGCATACCCCCTCCCCCACTCCGTTACCAGATAGACGAGTGTCTGGCTACTGCTTCACTACCACAGGTCTCACATTCAGAGGTTCGAACTTGTAGCCTGGTGTCTTACACAGAACATTCCCTGACTGTACCTGGATGTTGCAGGTATACAACAAAGGTAAACAGTATGGCAGGATAGCTGACAATGCCATCAGATGTTTACTTCCAATAGTATATCTCCAGGAATAAAAGTGAACATTTGTTGATATACATTACAAGCATTATGTTGTGCATCGACTATCCATGGCTGGCATAGAACTTCAACAGTACAGCATACTCAGTGTTTAAATATATAAAAACTCCCTCTTCTCTTGCTGTAGCTTCATCGGTTATGTATTTTTTGGTCTCAGTTTTGAATTCTTTGATAACATCACTGGTTATAATGTGGTCAGGTAACTTATTCTTTACAAAGTTTGTTGTTAAGATACTTTGGGCATAGTCTGTTGAAAACCCAAAGAGCATAATTCAGCCTCAATTGCTTCACTCTACCTGTCACACTTAACATGTCCAGTGATTACAGGACTTCATCAATGAACTCTTGTGTTCGTAATTGTAGCTTGGCTTTTAAATTCTGTGTTAGACAGGGTACCATATGACAATGTACGAGCACTTAGCAAAAGTTCCTAAAGGCATCAGCAGACACATTTGGCATTTCTATAAAGAAATTTTATCCTGACATATGTTATTTTGTAATTATTTTTTTATTAATACTCCAAATAAACAAGAGACGAGTCACCCCAAAGTATTTCACTGAGGTTACAGTTGAGAAGGGTTATCCCACATACCACATTGAATTTGTTTACTCTTTTGAGTTTTATTATGCAAATAATATTGCTTCAATCTTACCAAGATGTAGAATAATTCAATTTCTATCAGCCACTGTTTATGTGATTCTAGTTCACATAAGAACTTATCAATAGCATCTTTACCCAATACTAGAGAGCAGTCATCATTATGCTGTACATTTTTTTTTATAATCAACATTAATAAGTGTGTAACTTACATAGCAAAGGCCCAAAGAAACTTCCTAGTGGACTCCACACAAGAAGTGTGGTTGGCGAAGCACTGGTATATATTACTGCACTTGTTTGAATAATTTGGGGAGATTTCTAAAGTAATAATTGCATACAGTACATAGGTAAGCAACTCTTGCCACATGCATGTAAGCTATGCAATGACCTTTCCAGTAGCAGACTGTCACTGTTTTACATGCCAACATAGGGAGTTTAGAACATAAGGTTCTCATTGTTTTCTGCACAGCTGGAAGTAATTCATGAATACTGTTCATATTTTTCTCAAGACATCAACAAAATAACAAAACACACTACGATATTAAAATATTTTGATGATAAAATATTAAAATGCAATAAATCAAAAGTGCAGTAAGCAAATTTTAATAAAAAAAAAAAGACGAAATGCATTTTGAAGGATTAAACACTTCATCAGTACTGTACAGAATGCAACTTTGTGGAGATAGAAATCGGGGTATGTAAAACTTAATAAAGGTTCTGTGTATTTCTGAACACAGACTTAACACAGAGCATTTTAATACAGTCCAATATTCATTTGTATGTTCTGAATACAGTTTATAAATTACAGATATTTTTACATGATACTGGAGGAAAGATTGAAAGGGCAAGTTAAATCGAAGTTTGTGACAGAAGATTAATTTGTTTTAAATTCGAGCCTTCCTGTTAACCTTGTCATACACCTCAGGGAAAGCCTTCTCACACCCCAACTTTGCCCTCATTTTGTCATACAGTGAATGGTCGAACATTTCTCGGTATTCTTCACGAGTCATGTAAGAGTCTGCATACATCATTTGAAAGCTGTGAAAGGAAAATTATATGATTAATATTTATAATTAAGGGTACTGGTTCTTTTACTATGATAATAAAATCCATTAAATGTAAAAGACCCAACATACAACCATCTTTGTTTACATCCTCTAAGCCAATGAGTGCTCATCTAATCAACTTGTACACAAAATGATACCTTTTCTTATGTGAGTTATTTGGCTATTAATAAACACTACCAGTGCTCACTTACCTCAGCAGTTATAGTTTACTTACCCTTTAACCTTTCTTACAAATTTCTCAATTCTACGTGTTGTCTCGACTGGTTCAAATTTCTCAACTTTAGGTACTCCATAAGTCCCAATGTCAACAAATAATGCTTCCTCGTCATTTAAGGGATGCAGCATACCAGGGTTTGCAGGCAACTTGAATGGGCATAACCAGATGGGGTATATCTAAAATGCATCAATAAGAGAAGTTAAACAAACAGTGCATGGATGAAACTTGCAAAATCTAATAACTTAAATATGTATCTAATAGATGTATGGTTGATTGTATTGTACAGGTATTTACAAATCATCTCACACTCAAATATTTCTATAATTACAATATTTTTTTTTCATAAACTTATTTCATAATTATTGATCTTTTATATAAAACTTTTCTCAAAATGTGGCCATCAAATATTCTTGCATACACTACAGTATAGCATATGCAAGTGCAAATGAGGCTATAAACTGCAACTTGATAAGAGGAGGAACTGAAACATACTGTACAGTAAACCCTTGTTATTCACTGGGGTTTGGTTCCAAGGAATGGCTTGAATAGGCAAAACCACAAATAGCAACTTATACTACCTTAGTGCACTACTGTATATCTATACCAAACAACTGACCAGCCGTGGCAGTACTTATCCCCTCTTTTAACTTAATCTAATAATTCAACTTTCTTTGTCAGGATCATCACTGACTTCTGCCTATTACATTTCACTCTACTAGCATCACTAGCACTAGGCAGTCTTTTAAGGGCCATTTCACACAGAAACACTAAAGTTTTGAGAGTACAACAAGAGATGCTGTGTGGGGTGACTTGTTGTGCTTCAGGAAAAGGCCCACCATTTGCTTATCATGAATCATCGAAATTGCAAATTATGGAAATCGCAAACCCGTTAATGACAAGGGTCTACTGTATACGGTATATTAAAATCACTTCCCCATTTCTAGTGATAATACTGTAATGAGAACAGAGGCTGAGTTATGAAAATAGTTGTATGTTTACAAGATTTGTATTTATATAGGCATTAGATCATTGTTCTATTTTGCATGACACATTACAGAGTAAACTCTGGCTGTGCAGGTTATGCGGAACATTTACGAGGCATGTGACTTTTGAAATATAATTGCCCCAATATCTTTTCTGTTTGCCCTGACAAAATTTTGGAGGAAATTTGTTTACCCAGATATCTCAATGGAAAAGTTAAATAAATATCTTATAACATTCAAATTCATTGTGTGTATCAACTAATAGATCCCTTGTGTCCATCTCTAAATGGTGTCAGTGGTGGTAACACTTGTCATGTGAAGTCATAACTCCTATCAGTTTGGGAGTTCTTTTGAAATGTTGGCAACTTGACACCAACTGACAAGTTCTCATCTAGGTATTTATTTACCTCTCAATATATTAGCTAGTCTGGGAATGTCTGGTCTGCCAGGCACTGCTATTCTACACAGCTAGGATAAACTCCTTAAGTCAGGGTCTAGGAAGGAAGTAAGGAAATGTGTGTGTGTGTGGTAAACACACTTGTATTTAAACCTTCTGTGAGTTTGTGTGCATGTATTTGCAAGTGCACATACTGTATATTTATTAAATCAACATGCATATTACTTGCTATCTATTTTTAAATTTCTTTCACCATACTTTCAGAGTTCTACCTCTCATAATTTTTCATTTTTGTTAGCTCGTGCATTACTAACCTTGTTACGCACTTGAAGATATTCCTTGTTGAAGCACAGTAATAACATTATAACAACAACAAACATACCTTGACTTCTTTTTCAAAGACACAGAGAGCTTCCTTCATGTCAGTAAGTGGAACAAGCATGTCTTGTATGAAGTGGTTTTTCTCATATAGTTCTTTAACAGCCTCTCCTTGTGTCAACTTGAGCAGAGAGACTTTAGGGGGCACCAGCCATCCCAGGAGGTAACGAAACAACATATTGTTGCCGAAGGGAATTATGTCCTGAAGTTGTGAATTAGTATTAGTCATTAAAGGAGTTCATTTCTATAATTTTATAATCTATAATTTAACTTGATAAACTTAAAGCATGGCTTCATTTTCATTGATTTTATATATATCCCTCACACACTTACTCTTTTAAAGCATGGGGATACAGTAGAACGTCGATATAACACGAGATACGTTTCCAAGAGAGGTCGCTTTAAACTGAATTCGCACAAAATCGAAATGTTGTTTCAATGGAATAATTTAGTTTGGTACTTGAGAGAAACACAAAATACTAAAAAGACTGACAGTCTACCCAGATGCACCTCAGCCCATCTCCTAGAATAAACAAAACATTGTTTTTTTTTGCGGTATTATGTTGAAAGAAACACTCATAAATCAACACAGCTAAAACTAAGGGATGCGAAATGGTCTGCTTACAGGCTGGGAAGATGGGGGGGGGGGGGAAGGGAGGTGAGGTGATATGTTTGACAGTTGATGCCAAGGTCTATTGCTTACCGGTATTTATTTATCTGTTCTTAAGAGTGACTAAGTTTTTCTCTTATAAAATGTCACTGAACTGACCTGGGAGAATATAATTAACATTGCTGGAATTCTTAAAAGATAGTGATTAGTTTGAATATAGACATGCTAAAGTTTGCATTAGACATGAAATTTTTAGTTTTAACTAATTTTATTACAAAGAGCTAAAATTTTTATCTCTTGTGCAAAATATATGACGTTTATATTCAAATTAGTCGCTGTCTTGCAAGGATTCTAGTTATGTAAATTATATTCTCTTAACCTTAGACTGATATTATATAAGATAAAAACTGTAAGCCTATAACCACCCAACCCTTTGAATTGAATTGAGACAGTTTATTTAGCCAAAAAAACACAGATATAGAGTGGATAATAATAACAATATTAACATGGCTGAGCCATTTGAGAACCTGAGCTCTCTTTTAGGCACCTGATATATACTATACATTTATCTCAAGGAAGTATTATGTAACATTTAGTATCATCTGGAATTGTACAATAGCATGGTGGTAATAAGAACATCTCATAATGTTACCATGGTTATCACTTCAATATTTATTTGATATTTATTTTTTTTAGTTTATTTTTTTTATTTATATTATAATTATGTATATACATAAATTACAGTGGAATTTAAAAACATAAGTATACTGGGGGAGCAGTACAGCATTACGGTTGAACAAGAGGACAGAGCTGTCAGGATTATGTCTAGTTGGCAAATATGTTTATTGTATTGGTAATTTCATATCTATTTACATGATAATTTCCAATAAACAGTTTTGATGGTACAATAAAAGCAGGTATTGTACTGTAAATGTAGTAGGTGTTACAATAAATATTAATACTTAGACAATAGATATTTTTTTAGGAGATGATTTAAGGGAAGGGAGCGAAGTCTTTGCTTGGATGGGTGGAGGTAAGTTGCTCCATATTTTCACACCGTGATATTTTATGGAGGTCTGGGAGTGAGAGGAGCGCATGGGAGGTGGTCTTACAGGTTGTACCTCTCTAATCCGGCAACCTCGGGACCTGACCGGTGCCCGACCATGGAAATTAACCCTTTTCCTGGATAGATAGTGACTCGTGCTTACGCTTGGAAGCACTAGCACCACTTTCACTGCTTCGTGGTCTCTTTGAAAACATATTGAAGGGTTAAATGTTGTACAGTAGGTTCTCAAAATTCGCGAGTTTTTAATTTGACGTTTTTAATTTGGACAAAAAAAAAAACACTACACAATTTAAAATTTCGACAACGGAAATTCTAATTTCGACGGGTTTGAGCGGCCCGCCAACGTTCAGACGTGCATAATCGTGTAAACAGAGTCATTTCTCTTATGTACAAAAGACTCATTATTGTTTATTACTGAATGTCTTTTTGATTGAATTAATGTTCGTGTGCAAAATGAACAATACAATTCATTAATAATACGTAGAATATTAAAACACACGAGGAGACGAGACAGCATTGTTTTCGTTGTTTACAAAACCAGTGACTGACTGGTTCTACATATAAAACTGAAGAAAATAAGACCCTGGTTGTAGCTGTAGTAAAATTAATATAAAAAATTAATATGGTTGTTTTAAGTAATGTTATTTAATGTTAATAAATGGAACAATAAAAGTAGCTGACCATTAATGGTAAAGAGAAAAGCGAGACTGCGCATATGTAAGTGCGCACATGTGAAAACATATCGTCATCTCTACATAAGAATATGAAAGCAACACTTATTTACTGTTTAATGTTTCTGAATTTAACAAATTCTATTCACCAGTGGTGGTAAAGTTGAAAACATAAGGACAGCCAATGTTGTTGCGTGTGTTTTTACTCAGATGACGAAGTTGTCAAGTCATCAGGTTCAACTCTAGCCGATGCTGTAGAACATAAAAACTTTTTCTGTGTTGTTTTTAGTTTTTATTTAACATTATCTGTTATTTTCGTTGGTTTATTAGGATGTTGCTTTATTAGAGGTAGTAATTCGCCAAAAAAGTACAGTAAAAACCAAAAATCCGGATGCCAGAAATCCGGACCACCCGAGAATCTTGACTTTTCGAAAACTCAAACTTTTTTTTTTTTAATTTGCTGGCTTTTGTATGTGCGCATGCGTGAGTGCCACAGCTGCACAGCAACAACAAGCGACCACGCGGTCGCCACTTTAAAACGAGCAATCAAACTGTGACAACGTATGTAATTTTGAGTCCTACTGTTCCCATTTACAGAGTACTGTACATGTACAAACCCATAATAATGGCTCCTAAAGTAGATAAACTTTGTTGTGTGAAGAGAAAGAAGAACACGTTGAAATTGAGTGACAAACTTGAAATAATTAAGAAACTAGAACGTGGTGTGAGCAATACTGTTCTAATGGAAACATACACATTGGAAAGTCTACAATTTATGATATAAAAAAGGCAAAGATTTTAATTCTAGAATTCACAGCTTTTTCTATAGAACTGCTTGTTTTGAAAGCATGCTATATTTGCGAATGAATAAACTATCAAAATGTACCTGTTCATCTCTTCTTTATTCCTTTCTTTATTCCTCCTTAAATTTGAATTTTAAAAGTACTGCCTGAGAATCCGGACCGACTCAATCCCCAAGCAGTCCGGATTTTTGGACTTCTACTGTAGGTTAAATAAGGCAAAATTTAGCCAAACATCGAAAGTACCAGACTCAAATTAATTTTCTTCATGGGCAAACTAAAATCGTTCTGGACCACGGGAGTTTCCGGACCACAGAATGCCGGACTAGAGAGGTACAACCTGTAGTAGCTCTGGGTGCCTTAAGTTGTATCTCTGATTATTCCAGAACTGGAAATAATTATTGTTGAGCAAGTGATTGATAGATTTGTAAACAAAGAGGGCACAGCAGTAGGTGTTAATATCTTCGAATTTTAAAATTTTCAATTTAGCAAATTTTTCATTTGTGTGATCTGTTTTTTTCAAGTAGGTCATTGTCCGTACAACTCTCTTTTTTACAGTAACCAGGGATTGTGTTTTTGAAGAGTCAGAGGTCCCCCATAGTGTGTGACAGTGTATCAGGTGTTGGTAAACAAGATCATGATAATAGATTTCTTTCATTGCTGTGAGAGTGAGTGACTGTCAAGTGTGATACATGATACCGCACTGTTTATTGACTTTACTGTGAATGGCTTGTATGTGGTTTCTCCAGTTAAGTTTCTCATCAACAATAACTCCGAGGAATTTAGTATTTTGTTCACGTTTGAGGACTGTATTACCAAGGTAGAGGAGGTTCAAGTCTGGGGGTAAGTTTTTCCTTCTGTGAAAGATCGTGTAGTGGGTTTTCTCAAGGTTTAAGGTCAGTTTATTGTGTATTACCCAGGTCCTGACTTTAGTCAATTCAGTGTTCATAGTTCTCATCAAGGAATGGAGGACTGAGTTGCTGGCATAGAGATTACTATCATCTGCAAATAAGTTGTATTTTATAAGTGTGCTGGCGTGGACTATGTCGTTTATGTACAACAAAAACAGTACTGTACTGGACCGAAAATGGAACCTTGGGGAATGCCATACAAGATTGGCGAGGAGTCAGAGTGGTGATTATTACAGCAGACATACTGCATCTTTTTGGACAGATATGAGGTAAACCAATTGTGGGGCAGGCCCCTAATGCCGTAATGTTCAAGCTTTGAAAGGAGGATGGTATGGTCGAGAATATCAAAGGCTTTAGAGAGGTCCAAGAATATACGGACTGTGAACTGGCTGTCATCAAAGGAATTTAAGATGTCATTAGTAAAGGATAGCAGAGCACATTCAGTCGACCTTCTAGCTCTAAATCCAAGGAATTTAGTCTACTACATGCTAGCTTCTCCAAAATCTTACTCAAGGCTGGGAGGACTGATAAGGGGTGGTAATTCTTGAAGAGACCTTTGTCCCCATTTTTTTTTATATGCTGGGTGAACTTCAGCAATTTTCAGTTTATCAGGAAAGTCACCACTAGTGAAGGAGTTGTTACAAATGTGTAGGAGAACAGGTAGTACTAACAAGTGGGCTACTTTCTAAATGATGCTCATTGGTATATTGTCTTTGCCTGCTGCTGCATCTTTGGACATTTTTATGATGGCCAGTAATTCATTGCTGTGACGGGATAAGAACAGCTCATTTTGCTGTCTGTTTTGCAGGTAGGCTCTAAATTCCTCATGGTGATCAGGGATGCTCTCTGCAAGATTTTTGCCAACATTAATAAAATATTCATTGAAGTGGTTGGCATTGGGGGAGGGTTCCGTTACAACTGAATCATTTATCATAAAAGCTGAGTGGGGGCTAAAGGCTGAGTGTTCCTGTTCTGAATAGATTTTATGACATTCCAGGTTTTCTTGTTTTTGCCTGATGCTGACTGGAGTTTATTTGTATAATAGCTACGTCTGGCATTTCTAACTAATTGAGTTTCTCTATTTCTGATACTTCGGTAAGCATCACCGAAAGTTATGAGTCTTTTTGCAAATTTCCTTTGGAGTTTGTTTTTCTTTTATCATTATCTTAATTTCGCTTGTGATATAGGGTTTGGAAATGGATACAGTTTTCACTGACTTAGTCTTGAGCGGGAAGTATTTATCAAAGCAAGCATTGAAGATGCAAGAGAAGTTGCAGCTGTTCACGTTAAGGTTGTCGGAGGCATAGACAAGATCCCAGTTAGCATTCATTAGGTTTTTTAAAAAAGGAGCATGTTGTTGGCGCAGTAGTCTCTGTATTGTATTGAGACTCTACTAGACCTTTCAGGTCTTGTGGCAAAAACTGGGAAGTGATCTGAGATATTGTTATAAATAATTCCACTTGCAAGATTGTTAGGAGTGTTGTTAGTCCAGATATAATCTATCACAGTGGCAGAGGTGGCAGTTACTCTATTGGGTTTGGTTATAGTGTTGAAGAGTTTAGAATGACAGGTAGCAAGAAGGTCTAATACAGAGCTGTCAGTTTCTGATTTTAATAGATCAAGGTTGAAATCTTTTGTAATGTAGCAACGTTTCCTCTCTAAACTTATGATAGAGATAAGCTCCGAAAATTTATCAAGAAAATTCCTTACAATAGTGTGGGGTCTTCTGTTGATTACTCCTACTAGGATATTTCGTGTTGTTACATAATTCAGTGAAAACACTCTCCATGTACTCCTCCTGAACCTTTAAATCATCTTTTACAGAAGTGTTATACTTATATCAACATATAGGGCGACACCACCACTGTGTCGTGACGTGTTGACGCACTGACGCAGTGTCTATTATAATTAGGAATTTTGTACAAATGTTCAATATCGTTAGTGAGTTTGGTCTCACAGAACCCAAGTACAAATTTGTGGGCAATAGAAGATAAACACTGATCTAAAGAGGTATCTAGATGAAAGGGAATACTGCTGATGTTATGGCTAATCAAGGAGAAGGAATGAGGTAGGAGAAGACTAGAACTAAACTCGGGAGAGTCAGGAAGGTAATAGTTATAGTTGGGGTTGGTGTAACCCAGTGAGATTTGCAGAAAGGCACCAGGATCGATATGAGGGAGTATTGTGTCGACACCATGGGTAAAGGGGGTGTAACACATACGATCTAGCACATCTAAGGGAATGACACTAGCATCACCATTGTGGGAACATTGATACTGATTAAGGAACAGTAAAAACTCAGGGTCACTGAGGTGTGAAAAAGGAATATCTAAGAACATTATAATAGTGGGGGGGGGGGGGGGGGTAATGTACTCACAAGTGCTACAACCAACAGAATTAGGATGACTGGTACTGTTGAGGGTGATTCCCAGATAGAGTGGGAGGTGCGCCTGTCACTCGGTTTTGAGGGTTGTTGGTTTCCACCACAGAGGGTAGATGTAGTACTCGAGTTGGCTGGCGGGGGGGTGGGGGGGGGGGTGACTCCCCAGGTGATAGCACCAGTGACTGGGCGAGTGGGCGGGTGTCCACTTGCCTGATCTCTCACAACAAGGGTTTTATGACTGAATGTCACGTGTTTCCCTTGTTTCCTGGCTTCTTTAAACTGGTCCATTTGCTGTAGACTGGCTTTATTCATACATAAGAACATAAGAATGGAGGAAACTGCAGCAGGCCTATTGGCCCATACTGGGCAGTCCCGTTTACACCCAACCCCTATTGCTCATATATGTTTGAAGCTATTCAGCGTATTCGAGCTAATGATGATACAGTGTTTACCTATTTCGCGCCTAAATCTAAATTTGTCTAATTTAAAACCATTGTTACGAGTTCACTCCTGGTTGGATAGTTTGAGTACCTTTGTAATGTCCCCTTTGTTTAGCCCTGACTTCCATTTATACACCTCTATCAGGTCGCCCCTCGCTCTACATCTCTCGAGGGAGTGCAAATTAAGATGCTTTAACCTGTCTCTATACTCAAGGTTCCTCATGCCGGGGATAAGTCTTGTCATTCTCCTCTGAATTCTTTCCAAGGATTCTATATCCATTCTGTAATACGGTGACCAGAACTGAACTGCGTAATCCAGGTGTGGTCTCACAAGCGCAAGATACAGTTTTAGGATGACCTCACTAGTCTTGTAACTAACACTCCTTTGTATGAACCCAAGTACAGGTAGTCGTCGACTTACGACCTAGATTGGTTACGGCCGCCTGGTCGTAAGTTGATCTGGTCGTAAGTCGGCATATGTTATAATTACCTTACGTATATTATAATGTGTAATGATAATATAATCATCTTTAAGTCATATTTTATCAACATTTTCTTTGTTCATTATTGTTACGGTCGTCAGGTTTAAGTAAATCACTGCATACTACAGTACAATTGATTTATTATTTACACAACATACAAAAAAAAAAAATACAGGTGCAAAACATATACTGTACTGTAAAACATTTTAGTTGCAAAACATACAAACACACAAAAAACATCTTATTGGCCGCTGGTGCTTGGCTGTGGATCGTCGATGTCGTCAGCTGGGGCAGCCTTTGGGGTAGCCGGAGGAGTTGTTTTTTTCATGAACATGGTGAGCTTTGTCTGAATTGTTCGTTTCTTCTTCTCCTCGTAAATTTCTTGATACGGACGAAACGAATTGCGTGCCATCCGCTCAATCCTTGCAAATCGTTCGATGTTTGGGTCCATTCCTTCAAAATGGGCAAGAAGTTTATTCAGTAGAGATAAACCTTCTGATAATCCCTTAGTGGCAGGTTGAGGAGTAGATGAAGACAGTTTCCTCTTGGTAGACATCTTGGGGGGGGGGGTGGTGGTTCAAGAAAAATTTCCAAGACAAAAGAAAGGCACAAGGCAAACAGACACGGAGGGAAGTGTGCTGTACCAGCGAGCGTGTTTGTAATTGAGTGCGGGGATGCGCGCGGCTCCAGCTCCCGGCAGCGCCAGGAGGCTGGGGCCAAAACTGTCGTACCGCCGGTCGTAAAGTCGAACAGACGTAAGTCGCATAGGTCGTAAGTCGACGACTACCTGTACTTTATTAGCCTTGTTACGAGCAAAAATACATTGTTTACTTGGCTTAAGGTTCCTACTTATCATTACTCCTAAATCTCTCTCGCAGTCAGATTTCTCTATGGCATCGTTGTTCATCTGGTATCTGGTTTTTCTGTTTACATGTCCTATACTAAGCACTTTACATTTGTCCACGTTGAATTTCATCTGCCATTTTTCAGACCATTCGAAAAATTTGTTTAGATCCTCCTGTAGTTTTGCAGAGTCCTCGTCAGATTTAATAACACGTCCTATTTTAGTGTCATCAGCAAATTTACTTATGTTGCTGTCTATGCCGATATCTATGTCGTTTATGTATATAATAAATAATAATGGTCCAAGTACTGAGCCCTGGGGAACTCCACTAGTGACATTGCTCCAATGGGACTTAGTGCCGTTAATGCTCACTCGCTGTTTCCTGTCCTGTAACCACGCCCTAATCCATTTAAGGATATTACCTTTGATGCCATGTGCTTCTACCTTTCTAATTAGTCTTTCGTGGGGGACTCTGTCGAAGGCTTTGCTAAAGTCGAGATATATCACATCATAATTGTGCCCTTCGTCCACCGATTCGAAAACTGATGAAAAGAATGTTAATAAATTAGTTAGACATGAATGCCCGCTTGTGAAGCCATGTTGGGAATCATTGATCAACTTGTGCTTCTCCAGGTGGTTTCGAATAGAGTTTGAAATGATTGATTCAAGTAATTTGCCTACTATTGATGTTAGGCTGATTGGGCTGATCTGACTGACTTTCTGCCTCATTTACACACACTTGTGAGGTCTCAATTGTTTCTCTGACTTGACAACACAACATATATTGTTTCTCACTCTTGACCTTTTTTTTCCATTTTTGTACTTATTTATGGATCAATTTAGTTTTCTTTTGCTTTTATTTTTTTTATGGCCCCATCAGACCCATATGTGGGTTGGTGACCTGTGCCTGGGTAGGCTAATCCCTATTAAAAAAATCTCTTAAAATATAGGGAATCTGCACATCTTCTCTGAAGTCTGTATGTTCTTTATATATTAAATATACTACTCACCTACACCTTACTCCTCCAGGTAGCTCACCCTTTGAGGGTGTGGCCATGACGAATAGCCACCAGGCTGTGATATCACTACAAACATCCTTTATCATTCCTATTCCCCTTATCACCTCCCTTGCTTTCCTTTATTGTTCCATTTTCCCTGCCACGATGTAAGCAGTCTCCCTCTCCTTAATGCACTCACTGCTCTATCTATCCTCTTTACTATTCTGTCCTCACACATCCTTCTTATATGTCCAGATCATCTTGGTAACTGTCTCTTGACCCATTCCACCATTGCCATTCCATTTATCCTTAACACTCATCTTGCAGACAACCTTCAATTCATTAAGCAGCTTCCCTCCTATTCCAAAAGTCTTTATCACCTCCCACTGCCTATTGATCTGCCTTTTCTAAATACTTGTACTTATGGTAGCGGTTACATAGTTCCTATATATTCCATTATCCACTTTGATTTTTCCTCCTACTTTCTCCATCCACTAACTGACCTAATATGAAATGTTTGCTTAGTTTGATTCAGAAGGTGCCATTCAAAAAAAAAATCTTCATATTTCCTATTTCTATCACTTATCAGATTACTAGATGTTCAGATGGTCACTCTGTTCTTTGTTAATAGCCTCATTGTCCAGTTAGTACAAGAGGAAACCTATAATGTATGATAGTCACACTGTACAACACCTTCTCATATCCAACCGGAGATCAAATCTAGGACAGTCATGAGAGGCACCACCAGCACTAAAGCAGTAATTATTCTTCTAATTACAGTGGGGTATGCTATAACGAACGGATCCTACTACGAATATTCCTATAACGAACGGTTTTACCTATAAAATTGAGAATGCTATAACGAACGAAACTCCTACAATGAACATTATTTAAAAAATTTTTTTTTTTTTTTTTTTTTTACTAATTTATTGTTTTTTATTACACGTATTAATGATATTGGTTATTTCAAGGGTTTAGATGCATATGTATGCACTTTTTTACAATTTTTATAATTTTATATTATATTTTTCCGTGTTAAGTGGTTGTATTTGGGGGCCTGGAACGGATTAATCCTATAATGAACGAATGCTATAACGAACAAGGTTCTAGAACCAATTAGATTCGTTATAGCATACCCCACTGTACCTCCTATCTCTCTCCAATTTCAATCAATATTCTTTCTTCTGTATTTTCATTGTGTTCCTCTTACTCATTTCTTGTCCTTTCTTTCTTTTGTAAATTTATTGTAAAATTTTCCATTTCAGTAAACACTCTGAATAAGGGGCTTCTCAATACTGGATATTTCCAGTACGTCCGAGGTGCCTATAGTCTTCTCTTGCCCACCTATAATACAAGCTAGGCCCACCTATAATACAAGCTAGGCAACTGTAGGCATTCTAATCTCTCTGGGTAGCTGAGGGGTCATAGTGCAGGCACCAGTCTGTTGGTCCTCTTTTGGACATTTTCAATCGACTGACACACTCTAGCATATCGGACCAAACAGGGTGACAGTAATCTAAATGCAGAAGCATCTCACTTTTAAAGAGCATTATGAGGGATAGATGATCTAGGAATGTGAATGCCCTTCTTATAAGACCAACTAGCTTATTTGCTTGACTTCACGTCAATTAATCCATAACTGATTATTGTGTATTTTACATAAATTTATCAGTACAATACTGCAATGTCTCATAATTTTTTCATGTAGGTATGTGGGAATCTGGGGAAGGGGGGTATATTGTATCCTCCATATTTTTCATTGAAACAATAGTTTGCACATGCCAATTTTGCCATCACTTGGAGGGGATAAATGTTCACGTAATTACTTGTAGCTATAGTACATAAACCTCTTTGGTTATGATACTACCACTATGGCTATTAGTACTGGAAGGAAGTAGAGGAAGGGGATGGACATCCAATAAGCAGTGATGTACAGTATATGCAAGATCACACCATTAATGTCTCGTTTTTAAATATTTCCATCATTATTACTTACCTGTATTTCCCAAAAGATAGATCGTGTGTGGCGGTGGTAGTAATCTCGGATTGGGATGTATTCAATTCCTGTTTCATTCTTCTTTAAGAAAGTCTCCACATGCTTGAAGAACCAAGGCTTGAACCATCGCCCAATTTCATTCAACTTGGGGAAAAAAGGAGGAGAAGCTTAGGATATTATTTTAATTTAGTCAATCATTTTGCAAGGGGAAAGAAGCCAGTACAGTATCTTGTTACCGGTAATTGCCTAATCATTCCTAATGAATGTGTCCTCCCTGAGTCTAGCTTTAGTACTGGAGGAAGTCTGGCTGGGACACACTTGACAACACCTTTCTCACATTAATCAAAGATTGACTGCACTGCTGTTGTATCATTAATAACTGTAGGGTATATATCCATTTTCTTCGAAGGTAAACAACCTAACAACACAGGTATTCATAAAGATACCGGGTAATTGGATTTACCTCTTGATTTCCAATATGGAAAATAAAATGTCATGGGAAAGTTAGTTCAGACATTTTTATTACCTGTACCAAAGTTAATTCACTTCTGCTCAATTATAATTTCCACTATTGTAATACCCTGCAACACTTAGCAGAAACATTACATAATAAACTTTCTGCCAATGTGACCGATTGTCTCAAAGGCATGGTTAAAACCCCGAGAAGTGCATGATTTCTTGCTATTACAGGTATACTGTAGTACATTTTATGGGGAGGTAATAAAAAATAAGTTATCTGGAATTTTTTTACATTACTGTACTTATACAGTAGGTTCTCAAATTTTGCGAGTTTTTAATTCAACGTTTTTTATTTGGACGGCAGAAACTCGAATTTCAACGGGTTTCAGCGGCCTGCCAGTTACTTCTTAGTTGTTTGTGGCGCTAGCAGCACCATTAGTTCCTTCCCGCCCATGCACTGAGACAGCCAGAACTTTATCTCTTGGTGATCTCGTGTTCAGACGCTTATTTCGCGCCCGTGATATGGCAAGTGTTGAACCAGTAGGTGGTGGGGGTCAACCTGGTGTGAATGGGAACCCTCCTAAGCGTCCAAACCGCCAAAGGCAAAAAGGGAGAACTTTTTGTGTTGTTTTTATTTTTTATTAACTTTGTTTTATTTTCATTGGTTTATTAGGATGTTGCTTTATTACAGGTAGTAATTTGCAAAAAAAGTAGGGTAAATAAGGTAACATTTAGCCAGACATTGAAAGTACCAGACTCAAATTAATTTTCTCCATAGGAAGTTGTATTTATATTTGGACAATTTGAATTTTGCGAGGCTTTTTCAGTCTAAATAGGTGTCCAAATATGAGAGCCTACTGTACTGTAGTACAGTTAACGCTCTTTTTGTTCAACCTCAGAATACGACGCTCTTTTTTCAGTTCGTTTCTTAATCTTAAAAATGCATTGAGACACTGAGATGTATGTAGGTATGTATAATTCACCATTTGGCTCACTTAATTTGATTTGTGGTTGTAGTTTTTGTAACAACTGATCAATAATAAAAATAAGCTTCATAATATACTGTAGTGTTAAGAAGCTTATACAGTACTACAGATGGGCAAGGGGTGACCTAATTGAGGTGTACAAACAACTTGAAGGGCACTACTCAGTCAAGTGTCCATAACTGGAGTTGGCGGACGTCCGCCCCACAAGGGGTCACAGCTCAAGGTTGCAGTCCAGAAAATTGTGAAGGGTAACTTTTTCAGTGTGAGCTCTTTCAAAACCAGGCTTGACCAACACTGGAGCAGGTTCAGATACATTCAGGAGCCAGTGCAAGCCCAGTACTTGCCAACAGTACGTAATAGAGATGTGACCGACTGCCCAAGCGGCTAACGAGCCGATCAGTGGCGAAGAGGATAAAAGTAATAGGAAATTGTTTTTCACATTTTTTTGCTTGTGAGGACTCACCTTGCCAGGCTCAGCAGATGTGCACATGTTGGCAGTCATGACAACTCCAGAGTGAAGGGAGTACATGAGTCCCTCCACAAACTGGTTTCCTTCAGCCTTTTTGGTTTCTTCTGTGAAAGTTTTAACAAGATTGTCCAGGGAATGACAAGGCTTGTATTCCACACGCACAAACCTGTCATTAATGGAATACGTACAGTAAGAATCATATTTAAATATGTACCAGAATTAGTAAAATCATCAAATAATAAAATGTGTATTCTCTGATTAAACTAAATCAAATGAGACTACAGTAATACGCCAGTTAGCGCTAACTTGTACAGCACTGTTTTTTGGAGCTCTTGGGGGGGGGGGGACAGATATAAAAGTAGTCAAAAATCACAAGTTTGAACACTCCCAACATGCAAAGAGCAGCTCTTTTTGTTTTTACGCACTCAACTGATTAACACCAAGTGCTCTGTTTACAGTACGTCCTTAAAGCTTGTGGGACTTAGGTAAAATGGACCCCACGAGAAAGCAAAATCCACAAGTTTTTCATGCCGGTTCCTGGAGTATGCAAAATTCAGTACTGTACATATAAATAGCTACCGGTATACGCATATGTTGAACATTATGTGCAATCAAAGACAAAAGTAGTATCGCGGTTTTGTCTGAAGATTAAATATAACTCGTGAAACATCATGAGAGCCCCCTACCACAAGGCAGAGCGCACCTAAAGTTTAGCCCTTCGGCATATGTTTTCACCAAATTGCGCGACACGACTTTTGTCTTTCATTGTACACATATCCCTTAAACCAGGGGTTCTCAAACTTTTTTCAACCAAGGACCCCTCATATACCATGACACATACAAATATTGTCAGTAATCAAAGGATAAATCACAGTCCAAAGCATTTGTTCATTTCAACCCAAATCCAAAATATCCTGCGAATTGGAATCGCCAAATCTCTCACAAACGTTGAACACACTACTTCTCAAAAGCTTTTCGTGGACCCTAGTTTAAGAATCACTGCATTAAACTATGGGAGGTTTAAACAACACGGCCCTTGCCCCTCTGTGGATTGCACTAGGGGTTGCACGGGGAGCAAGGGAGGTTGTGTACATGCATCTAACTTCCACTACTGGCCACGAGAGGTCTCTACAGTCTTAACCGCTTCCTGCCCCGCCTTAGGGAGGGAGGGAGATGGTAATGCATGGTGCTATTGTTACATATAATGAATCTATAAAAGTTGTGGAAAAATCATTTCAATACTCTAATATGATTTAAAAATAAAGAAAATACTGTACTGTATGATATAAAACTGTAAAATAAGAAATATGACGAGCATGGGTGTGTATTCTGTGTGGGAGGTGATCGCCAGTGTGGAAGCAGTGAGAAGTTTGTCAACAGTGCATCAGTCGACGACTGATTAAAGGCCATTTTACACTTGCATAGAATGCTAGCTATGCTGCGGATGCAAATTACATGGCTTTGAATTGCTTCTGTAGTTTTTCAATGAGGCTGCTCAGATCGGATATGTACCATCCCAGATTGCCTCCTCTGTGATTTTTTCTTGGCGTAGCTTCGTCGGGCCTGCGCACTAGAGCATTTTGGCAGTCTGGGATAGCCTGAGTGACAGAAGATACAGAGGTGGCTGGAGTGGCAGAAGATACAGGGGTGGCTGGAGTGGCAGAAGATACAGGGGTGGCTGGAGTGACAGAAGATACAGGGGTGGCTGGAGTGGCAGAAGATACAGGGGTGGCTGGAGTGGCAGAAGATACAGGGGTGGCTGGAGTGGCAGAAGATACAGGGGTGGCTGGAGTGGCAGAAGATCGAGTTGAAGCTGGTGTTTTGGGAACTCTTAGAGAAGAAAACAATAATGGAGTGCCGAGATCTCTGGCACTTTAGATCTTTGTAGATTCATCAAGTGGTGCTAGTACTTGGTCCACGTACGTTAATCTTCAGTGTTCGGTCTAGTGTGGAGTCTAATTCCAGAAGTGCTTCTTTTTTTTTGCTTGAATGTAAAAATAAAAAATCATTAATTTATCTAATGTCCAGATGTTTTCTTCTAAATCAATGGGACCAAGATCTTGTTCCAGATCATCTGGCTCAACTTCTTTTAGTAAAGAAGCTGGTTCTTCATTTGTTAACTCTTCTCCAGTGTTTCCAAACAGCTCTTCTGGTTGCATGTCTTGCCACTAGCACCATGCATGTGATCTGGGACTCCAATGAGGGGAAGCAGTGAAATCATTCACTGCTTCAGGTCATAGGGCCTTCCAACAGGAGTTCTAACACTTGCTAGTGATTTCATTATGGCTCATATTAACATTTGCTATGCAGTCAGCAATGGTGTAATTTTTCCACATCTCTTTCACCCGCACTTGGTCACCTTCTTCCAGTGCCTTATGAATCTTCAAAAAAACTGCGACCGAGGTAATATGACTTGAAAACGACAATTATTCCTTGGTCAAGATGCTGAATGAGGTACCGTATATCACGGCCTATAAGACGAAATTTGAACATTAAAAAAATCTGCCCAAAGTTAGGGGGTCGTCTAAACCACCAAGTTTAAAATTCTTACCTCTTAAATATTGTGGTTTAGTGTGTCAAGAGTGGTGATGAAAACATCGTAAGCCACTCACAAGGTCTTACCACTAATTATTTTATACTGAAACTTACGTTTGGCAAGCTGGATTCAAATTAAGATTACCGGTATATTAAAATAATAAAAATGTATTATAAACCTGTCTAACATACCGTAAAAGAGATTTATACCCCTGTAATAAACACAGCTATCATCACACACCCCTCCCCCCCCCCCCCCCCCATTTGCCAGTGAGGAGACAAGAAAGGGAAAGTGACCGCGAGTTGGGCTATTTTTAGCCGTGGAGGTGGTCAGTAATGCATACCGGTATCGGTATATTTACTCATAATAATATTTATCTCCTATAAATAATTGATTTAAATTTTATTTTTTTACAAAGAATATTCAGTAAATGAGTGCATTAATTCTTGAAACTATCGACGGTTAATTACAGACGCTCAAGTGACGTCACTAGTGTTTACGCTACACCAGCTGGTAACATTTGATGCCATTACTTGAAGTGAATTGGCCTTATTTTAAGTAACTACCGTATATACTCGTCTATAACCCCCCTTCGTATATAGGTCGACCCCGATTTTATGACCAAGAAATCGTTAATTTATGATATTCCTCGTTTATAGGTCGACCCACGTTTTTGAGGGTAAAGGAACAACAAAACCTTCAGAGAAACACTACGTCCTATAAACTTGTTTACCATTTATTATCACGACACTTTACACTGAAACGCGGGTAGTTTCAACAAAAATATTGTATATTTCCATTCAAGTATTTATTCAAGTCAATTAGGAGGGAATATTATTGTAATACAACAGTTTTTTAACTAAACCATTCGACAAGCGATTACGGTAACATCTTTTGAATAAAAGAAAAGCGAAAGTCATTGTTTTCTTCACGATTTGATCCCACTTTCCACTTTAATACGTACGTCATTTCAGCAAAAATATTACATTCCCGTGAATGTATTATATCAAGCACAGTATGAATAGAATATCATTGTAATATAACAGAATTTTAACCGAAAACTATTAAAAAAACGAGTAACATCTCAAGAACATCGGAAGCTTAGGTAAAGTCTTTTGTTTTCGTCATGTATTTTATCCTATTTTACATTGAAATACATCACGTTTCAGCAAAACTACTATTTATTTCCGAGAATATATTCATTCAGGCGCAGTTTAGGTAAAATATACATGTGATGTAACAGTTTTTTAATTGAAAACGATTCGAAAAACACGTGTACCCTCTAGCCCTGTTCAAGGAGAGGACTGGGAGAAGCTGTTTGGTGCTGCAGACGATGACAAAGAAAATGATTTTGATGGATTTTAATGAAAATATTCAGAAATATGGTATCGTAATATTTATTCAAGTCAATTAGGATATTATTGTAATATAATACAACAGTTTTTTAACTAAACCATTCGAAAAGTGATTACGGTAACATCTTTTGAACGAAAGAAAGCCAAAGTCATTGTTTTCATCACAATTTTATCCCACTTTCCACTGTAATACGTATGTCATTTCAGCAAAAAATATTACATTTCCGTGAAGGTATTATATCAACCACAGTATGAATAGAATATCACTAATATAACAGTATTTTAACCGAAAACTATTAAAAATACGAGTAACATATCTTGAACATCGGAAGGTTAGGTAAAGTCTTTTGTTTTCATGTAGTTTATCCTAATTTACATTGAAATACATCACGTTTCAGCAAAACTACTATTTATTTCTGAGAATATGGAAATGTAATATTTTTGCTGAAATGACGTACGTATTATAGTGGAAAGTGGGATAAAATCGTGACAAAAACTCGCTTTCTTTCGTTCAAAAGATGTTACCGTAATCGCTTTTCGAATGGTTTTCAGTTAAAAACTGTTATATTACAATAATATTCTATCCTAATTCACTTGTGATGTAAAAGTTTTTTAACTGAAAACGATTCGAAAAACACGTGTACCGTCTAGCTGATACGGCAGAGCCCTGGTCGCGGAGGCTTTGTGTTTGTATCGGCCCTTCTTAAGCAGCTTTTAATTTTAGCGTACGTTGAAATTGTGTTTACCGGTGTATTCTTATTTTCTTGCTTCTTATTTTCCAGAAATATGACAAGTTTTTATATAATACAATGTTACGGTACTTTTAATTTACAAGTATTCATTTTTAAAAATATAGAACACACCAAACAAATACCAGTACGGATATTTGCGTGACTCTCCCGCCAAAAAAGACCAAACAGCTGGTACTCTCTCCATCAGCCCAACCAAAAATAGCCCAACATCATTCTTGTTTATTCTCTTCCAATTTCTCACTTTAACTGGTATTTTTTACTTCATATTGCCTACATCAGATAAACTACAGTAATTGAGGTTAGATATTGTTATAAATTTGATTACCGGGTCCTGGCAGGTACCGTTAGAACCACCTGACCCTACCAACAGTGTTGCAAGTCAGACAGCATTTTTTTTTTTTTACATTTTTGGTGTCTCCATTTGTTAATTTTTTTTCTGTGGGGTTTGCACAATAGTATACTGTTTTACCTACAGTATTGTAAAACGATTTGGGAAAAGAAATACTCGGTAACTTAAAATTTTAAAAGGAAAATTTTGAAACTGGCAACTGAGTGTAGATGATCTGACTCACATCATATTATGTCATCACGATTAGCCCACGTGTATACTTTATGTTTTACATCCTCCTGTGCATACCATACCATGCATTTGGCTACTTTGGGCTTGCTATGATGACGCAAGAGATCTGCCCTGGCAACTGTACCGACACTCACAGCTGGTGGTGCGTTGGTGCGTCGTTTCCATTGTTTACTGGTAGTTACTGGTAAATATTTTTCAACCTAACGAAACTATTACCCGTATAGAGGTCGACCCCCAACTTTTTGCCAAAAAATTTGGTCTTAAGAACTCGTGCTATACACGGGTATATACGGTAACTATAAATAAATACAAAAATTGAAAAAAAAGATCAAAACTGAGAAATAATATACTGTATGTATGTTGTGTTGTCAAAGTAAGAGGAACAATTGAAACTGCAATTGTGTAAATGAGGCAGAAAGTCAGGTCAGCAACCTGGGACTTGGTCACAATTTTCGTGATGCCATATGACAGCAGGGTCTACCATTAGACAACACATTATGCTTCCAATATCTTCCCAGGCGGTAGTACCTCCCTGTTTGGTAGCTGCCTACTACCTACACAATTTCTAGTAATATTAATTTGATACATGATAAATTAGACAAACTGAAAATAAACAGCAAATTTAATTACCAACACGCTTCCCATTGGCAGCTGTAAGAGGGGGAGATGGGCTATTTTTATAAATTAAAGAAAATAATTACAGTGTGTTTAATATATTACAGTATATTATAAATAACTAAATAAACAAATAATTCGGTAAATTTATTTCAAGTAAATGGAAAATAAGCAAACATGTTATTTACCAAGACGCGTCCCTCTGGCTCAGGGTGAGATGGAGGGGAGATAACAAGGCTATTTATAGCCCGTCTGAAGTGGCCAGTACCCAAATGCACCATAAATAATTCATTGAACATTCATTTTTTGTACATGGTATATATATATATATATATATATATATATATATATATATATATATATATATACCGGTATATATATATATATATATATATATATATATATATATATATATATATATATATATATATATATTTGTGTAATAAATGTATGTAGTAAGTACATACCGGTAACCTTTTTCACTCAAATCCTAATGAAACACCACAATTAGAATACGGTGGTTGCTGTTGAACCACCTGTTGTATAAATAGTCGGAACACAGCCACACCACCGAGACGAGGGAACACTCCCAATACCGAGCGTCTCGTGTGAAGCAAGCGTATAAATGAAAGAAAATACTTGCAGTGTGTTTAATATGTTACAGTATATTATAAATAAATAAATAAATAAACAAATAAATCGGTAAATCCATTTCAAGTAAATGGAAAAATTTTACTCGATACCGACATTAGTTCCAGTTATCGGTAAATAGCAGACGCTTCAGTGACGTCACTAGTGTTTACACTACACCAGCGGGTATAATTTGATGACATTACTTGAAGTGAATTGGCCTTATTTTAAAAAATCAAGGATGGTTGGTAAAGGACTACTGAGTCAGTGGGTAAGTGTCACATTTGGGGTACTGGTCTTATACAGCAAATAGAGCTCTAAAGCTACTTTTTAAATGGAAATTTGGGGGGGGCGTCTTATGCACCCCGCTGCCTTATAGGCCGTGATATACGGTAAGTTGTGTGCTTTGGAACTCAGATTTTTTTATTTATTTTTTTTTAATGGCAATTCGTGAGTTTCCGATGGACACAAGGTTTAAAACCGCGAGCTTTAAGGGAATAATGTACAGTGGTCCTAGATTAACGAGCACAATTGGTTCCACAGGGTCAGTCGTTAACTGAATCTATTATTTCAATGGGATATTGGGTAATTGGTTCCAACTCACAGAAAGTACATACAAAGTACTGTATACCGGGAATAGAATTAACAAAACATTAAATATAAACTAATTACAGTACTGTACTGTACAGTATAATGTATAATAATAAATAAAAAGACAATAGAATACTGTATTTTAACTTACTTTGAGGTGTGTATGTCGTATTCCCGGCGGCTTTGTTTACATAGCAAACAGATGATTGTATAGGCAGTCGATGATGACATGCCATATTCTTTAGAGTGCATTGGGTTCTAATGCCTTCTTCGAATTTCTCAATAATTTCTTCACTGTATATTATCAATGTTAACTAAATTTCAGAATGACCAATAATTTTAATGTAAAAATACAAAAATATTCAAGAGACCAATAAACTCGATGTTCACTCCACTGTAAAACACAGTTAAACTGAGAAGTGTTGTTGGGTGATTCAATCAGCTGATGGGTGCACAAAAACTGTTCCCTGTACTGTCTATACAGTATTATCAATATGTTAACTAAATTTCAGAATGACCAATAATTTTAATATAAAAAATGCAAAAATATTCAAGAGACCAACTTTCTCGATATTTACTCCACTGGAAACAAATGTAAACATAGAACCGATAACTGTATTGGCAGACTAGCCGATCAGCTGATGCGTGCAACAAAGCGTGTTTCTCGTAAGGCTGTCGTTAATAGAAATGAAAATCTTTATGAGATAATTCGTGAACCGAAATCTCATAAATTGAACCGCTGTACTATACAGTACAAATTTGCTGCCTTACACTGTGGACACATTCTTGTTGATTTACCAATTTTTTTATATTAGTGACTAGTTTTTACTCATCATGTCTGGAAAATGGTCTACAAATTTTAATGTTGCTAGTGTGTCTAAAATGCCATGGAAACGTATCTTCTTGGATGTAAAGTTACAAGTGTTGAGGCAGTTGGAAGCTGGTGAGCATCAGGTAGATGTCAGTGCTGCTTTCAACTTGGCTTCATTGACTGGTAGAACCATTATTAAGAATGCAAACAAGATAAAAGCTTCAGCCATGACAACCACGAAGTTGTTATATTAAGTGTAGGTCTTATTGTATGACAAAGTTGTGTGTGGTTAACTGAAGCACAATGTGTGGTGGCAGATTGAAGATCAGCTGCTGAGGAGACCTTGGCAACACCCGGTGTGTATTACCACTCCCTTCCACTCCTAATCACCCCCACCTTTCTGCTTTCTCACTCCACATTTCATAAAGCTATGTAATGTAATGTTGAAGGGATTGTCCTGAATTGGGCGATATCAAGACAAAAAATATTTACATTGTTATATGCATTAAATAAAGACTTGAAAGTATAAGGTTAGGATATCCTACAATATAAATTGATACTCAAGGTTTGGTTTTGTGGATGGAAGTCAGGAATTAATGGTGGAGCTTAGGTGGCGAGCCATTCCATGATCACCAGTTTTTACTGAAGGTGGCGAGTGTTGTGTTTCTCTGTTCAGGATTGTTAAGGAACTAGCGATGGCAGGTAATTTGACATTCAACAGTAGCTGGTAGGATGCGGGTGCAGACAAAGGAATGTAGACTTGCGCAAGACTATTACAGTGATCCCTCGGTTAACGAATTCCCTTCCATAAGATTCTTCACTTCGGTTAACGAGCAATCCCTCGATTAACGATTCCTTAAGAGCGCCCCTCAACATGTTTTCGCTTGCTCACTAGCTGTCGTATTAGTCCGCCAATACAGTAATCAGTTCTAGGGCTTAAATTCCTTCCTATTTTAGTAAATATCAAGAAGTTTGTACTATTCAATAATTTTAAAAGTCTAATAGTATTAAAATTTTTAGTCATTTTAACAATTATTTAACATAATTGAAGTACTGTACAAGGAAATTAGTTTTTAGTGCGCCAAACAGCCTCTCAACACACCAAACAGGCGTCAGTCTCTGTCTTTTCAGTGGAGGTAACATCTTGCTTCAGACTCTCTTCAATATAAACTATTTTTTCCGTTTTTACAGTGAAATTATTGGTCATTTTGAAATTTATTTTTCATATTGATGATATATAACGCAGTGCAGTGTTGATTTAAAGAAAATATTCTTTATTTACAGCAATTAAACTTAAAATTTTAGTGTTGAAATTGTTTTTGAATCCAGCATAGGCCCCAAGAAATCCAGAAAAGCGATTTCAACCCAGGTGAAACAGGAAATTATTAAGAAACATGAAGAAGGCATTAGAACAAATGTGCTTAGCAAAGAATATGGCATGTCGACATCAACTGTATCGACAATTCTTTCACAGAAAGACAAATTTAAGGAAGTGAGAGTGAAAGACAAATCTACCAGAGTGTTTAAAGGTAGATCCCTAATAGCAGAAACAGAGAGGTTACTTCTCATTTGGATTAGGGAAAAACAAATGAAAGGTGATTCAGTTTCGACCGAATTTATTTGTGAAAGAGCCAGGGAGATTTACGAACATTTAAAGGCAGATCAACCTGGTTGTTCTGGCACAGAGTTTGAAGAGTTTAGGGCCAGCAAGGGCTGGTTCGAAAAATTTAAGAAAGGAAGTGACATTTTTAGTGTTGTTAGGCATGGTGAGGCTGCCAGTGCTGATAAGGAAGGAGCAGCAAAATTTTTAGTGGAATTTAAAGAACTGGTGGATGAAGAAAATTATCTTCCACAGCAAGTGTTCAATGTGGACGAAACTGGGCTGTTCTGGAAAAAGATGCCCAAAAGGACATTCATCACCAGAGATGAAGCCTCTTTACCCGGGCATAAACCCATGAAAGACCATCTCACTCTATTGCTTGGTGCCAATGCTTCAGGGGATTTCCGACTGAAGCCTATGCTTGTCTACCACTCTGAGAACCCCAGGGTGTTCAAGCAACAAAAAGCGGTAAGAGGACGGCTTGGGGTTTATTGGAAGTCCAACCGTAAGGCATGGGTGACAAGACAGCTTTTTAATGAATGGGCTGTTGAGGTGTTCTGCCCTTCTGTGAAGAGCTACCTAACCACCAATAAACTTCCTTTAAAGGCTCTTCTCCTTATGGATAATGCCCCTGGTCATGACCCTTAACTTGCCAGCACTTTGGAGTCTCAATTTGACATTGTCAAAATGTTTTTGCCTCCCAACACTACATCAATCATACAGCCAATGGACCGGAATGTGATCAGCAACTTTAAGAAGCTGTACATGAAGAAAATGTTTAGGAGGTGTCATCAGGCAACTTCCACTGATCCTGAACTAACACTGGCACAGTTCTGGAAGACACAATTTATCATCCTGGAGGCTGTAAAATTGATTGTGTCCTCATGGCAAGAAGTCTCCACTAGATCCCTCAATTCTTCATGGAAAGCACTGTGGCCATCAGTAGTCCATGATTTTGAGGGATTTGAAGAAGAAACAGAGTTGGACCAGGAGATTGTGTCCATTGGTCAGTCATTGGGCCTTGAAGTGGAGGAGGATGATGATGTAGAAGAGCTTGTGATGTCTCACGAGCAGGAACTTACTCCTGAAGACTTGCAGCAACTAGATGAGATGTTAGAGGCTGACAGTGGTGAGGAGGAAAAGGAAAGTGATGACCATATGTCTACTTCAGATTTGAAAGATGTTGTTCATTACTGGGAGAAGTTCAGGAAATTGGCTTCAAGGCACCCTAATGTGGAAAAAGCAGAACTTGCTTTGTGTAATGTTGAGGACACAGTGGTGTCCTTCAAACATCAGTTTATGATGAGGAGGAGGGATGCCCCACAAACAAAAATTGACAGTTTCTTCACTAAAAGGCAGCGGGAAAAAGATGGTAGCCCTCAGCCTTCCACTTCAAGAAGGAGAGAGGATGTTCCTGCTGGAGAATCTGTCAGTCCAGAGGTTCCTGACATTTTCATGGAAGGTGACGCACCTTCCAAGAAGCAGTAAAATGCTTCTCCACCTCCACTTCCTTCTCTTCTCCTCCTCCACCTCCCACTTCAAATTCACATCATCATCATCATCCAGGAGCCTTCTACATACACACCTCAAAGTAAATGTACTTTACTACCTTTTTTGTTGACTTTATGTATACAATTTTCGGTGAGCTGGAACCAATTACCCAAAAACCCATTGAAACAATGGCTTCAGTTAACGAATTTTTCGGTTAATGAGCAACCTTCTGGAACGAATTGTGCTTGTTAACCGAGGGACCACTGTATTTAAATCAGGAGTAATTATTTACAATTGAGGTAATTATCAAATATTACTTTAACTAAATATAACCTAAATTAAATGCAACATATACATAACTCCCTAACTAAATTTCTTTCATTCTGCTCTTCAACATAATAGATTAGCAGTTACGATAGGGATACAGCATTGCTCATTTATACTTACACTCAGTTTTGTTGGTAGATATCAGCTGTTCTATACCATCTGGCAGTGCTGGAGGCACAGTTTACCAAAGAAACCGATAGACACATTACCTCCTTACCATAATCTCCCTCACCACTACTACTACCACCACCACCACTATCTCTATTATCACCATCTTTATCATAATTTCAGTGATGCAGAACTGGATTAGCATCAACCAGAGTACAGCTGTACAATATCCAGCACCTCCCACCTGCTGCCCTCTCTTCCTACCTCCCACTCACTGCCTCCGCCTGCCTCCCTCCCTCCCTCTCAACCACCCACCCATCTACACACTGTGTCTCATACTCGCCAACAACGTCTAATAGGTGCCTGAAAAACGCCGTTATTAGCGAAAACGTTATTTGTGTGACATTAAAATACATGTAAAAAGGGTTTATTGGTGCCGCCGCCCCAAGAATTTCACCCAATTTTTCCCCTTGAAGCCCTCCTAACACTTTTTGTTAGCTGAAATAAAAAGAATTGTTATTCAATCATCAAAATAAAGAGTTTGAGTAATATAACACTTAGGATGGGGGAGTTTTTGAGGTGCTTGGTGTGATGATTGTTCCGTATGTGAGGGCCGCTAACACTTGCACTGACTTTCATTCTACAAGCTAACCATTTCACAAGAAAATGCTCTGTTATCACTATCAACCTGTTTCTATCACTTTTATCATTCATAGCTCACCTCGCATTTCCATCACTACCAAAATATTTCTTAGCCAGCGCAATACTCTTCTTGGTCTCTTCTACTTTCCTCTTAATATTTCGCACTGTAGACTCAGGATGGTTCAATTTCCTCACAATATCAATGTTCCGTGCACCACTTTCAATGAGCACAACAATCTGTGCTTTAACCTTGACCGAGTAGGCACGCTTCTTGAGGCTTTGTCTCTTAGCTTTGGGGTCTTTTTTCTGATTCACTTTAAAAGTTCCGGGCATTCAGGCGGCAAATCACTCCCTCCACCACCTCCCCTAACCCCTACACCCCTACAGGCAAAAATGCGGAAGCCATTGTTGATCACCGACCCTAGCAACCACTGGTTATAGAGGCGAAAATCTCATACATGGGCGCAGCGCTGTATTCCACCAAGCGTGTGTAAGAGTGAGGCGGAGCGGACACCTACGTCATCAACATGGCGGCAAACAAACGCTATCAGTGATGCGCACGGACGCTTCCCGCGAAATCTCCATTATTCAAGAGAATCCAGACATTAATATCAAAAATGGGTATCTATTGTAACTTACCGTCATTGTCGAAAATGTTATTGTGGAAGTCGTTATTGGCGAGAGCCTACTGTACAATATTGTTTATTTATTATTACTTACTTAGTAAATATATGTTACTGTAACATTCTGTGTTTAGTTTACCAATACCTGTACTGTATATATCTCCTAGGTAAAAAAAAAAATCATCAGGATTGGATCTCCATTTATGCAATGGTATAATGGTCCCTTAGAACGCTGTTCTGGATAGTGCTCGTTTGTTTCACCTTTTCGAGTATTTTCTCACTTTACAGTATTACCCGCTTTACACGGTTTCACTTTCCGCGATTTCTCATTTACACGGTACCTTGCCAGAACCAGACTTTCCCTGTCCGCGGTGCATCTTCTCATATACGCGGTGAAGTATAATTTTTTTTTTTAGCTCATAAAATTCATACAAATTACCCGGCCAGAATATAATTTACATTGCTGGAATTCTTACAATATGATGATCATTTTGAATATAAACATCATGGATTTTGCATTAGACATACAAATTTTAGATCTAATGTAATAATATGGTTTACACAAAGCAAATATTTTATCCTTTGTGCAGAATATATGAAGTTTACATTCAAAATATTCCCTGACCTGCAAGGAATCCAGAAATGTCAATTATATTATCCTAACTTTAGTCTGAGTTATTATTTATTACTAAAAATGTAAATATACTATTTTCTCCCAATCGCTTCTCTGGTAGGTAGGGAGGGAGGGAGGGAGGGACCGACCCAGCTCGGGCGGAGTATTTTGATTGACAGATAGTGTCCTTGAAGAATATTTCTTTGTTTATTTACTGAAGATATATGTTTTAGCTCATAAAATTCATACAAATTACCCGGCCAGAATATAATTTACATTGCTGGAATTCTTACAATATGATGATCATTTTGAATATAAACATCATGGATTTTGCATTAGACATACAAATTTTAGATCTAATGTAATAATTTGGTTTACACAAAGCAAATATTTTATCCATTGTGCAGAATATATGAAGTTTACATTCAAAATATTCCCTGACCTGCAAGGAATCCAGAAATGTCAATTATATTATCCTAACTTTAGTCTGAGGTATTATTTATTACTAAACATTAAAATCTAGAGTTTTCACCCACACATTTATCTGGTAGGGAGGGAAGGTGGCGGGGAGGGTTGGGACCGACCGACCCAGCTGGCGTGAGTGTGAGGAGGGGGGGTACTTTGAATGACAGATAGTGTCATGAAGAATATTTTTTTTTTATTAACTGAAGATATTTGTTTTAGCTCATAAAATTCATACAAATTACTCGACCAGAATATAATTTACATTGCTGGAATTCTTACAATATGATGATCATTTTGAATATAAACATCATGGATTTTGCATTAGACATACAAATTTTAGATCTAATGTAATAATTTGGTTTACACAAAGCAAATATTTTATCTTTTGTGCAAAATATATGAAGTTTACATTCAAAATATTCCCTGACCTGCAAGGAATCCAGAAATGTAAAATTATATTATCCTAACTTTAATCTGAGGTATTATTTATTACTAAACGTTAAACTCTAGAGTTTTCACCCAAACATTAATCAGAGAGGTAGGAGCTAGTGAGCTGGGAAGAGGGGGGGGGGGGGGGATTTGAGTCCATTATTTGAATGGACATTAACCTGGCGACTGTATTTCTCTTAAATATTAATTGTGTGAGCATACCATCATAAAATTTAGATGTTATTTTTACTACAACATAGGTATTGTGTCGGAAAAAGTGGAGTTTGGGGGTCGGGCCAGTCTCTATTGGAATTAATTCCATATGTTCTGTTGTTCACTTTACGCGGTTTTCACTTTTCGCGGTACCCTGTGGGTTCATTTGACCGCGTAAATTAGGGTACTACTGTATTGAAAAATAGCATAAATTAAGTGTACACACACCCACACACTTAACTTTATCTTCTTCACCATTAATTGGCCTGCTAGCTGCTTGGACATTTGGCCACATCACTGTTATGCACTGTTGGCAAGTACAGGTTATGCACAGGCTTCAGAATGTATCTGTACCTGCTCCAGTGTTGGTCAAGTCTGGTCTTGAAGGAGTTCACACTTGGGGCCATCACAACAATCTTTGGCAGATTGTCCCAAGAGTTCACAACTCTCACTTCAAAAAAGTTTGCCCTGACATCTTTCTTTTATCTGAGGCTGTGACCTCTAGTGAGGTGTGCATCTGTTAGCCACACACATAGAGACTGTCTTCATCTCCTGTCATTCATTCATCTTATTGCTGTAGCGCTGTGTTCCACTATAGTGCACTACTCCCCTTACACAATACTGTAATACCCTGAACATCAAGCCAATTTTCACATCTCAATAGCAGCCATTAACAGCGCATCCATTTTGTTTGGCAACTTTTTTATACACACGTTGGTTCTTGTTGATGGAAGTGTGATTGGGATGGTTGTGTAAACAGCTCTGCCGGTCCCATAAACCGCAGGCCTATGTCTATGCTGAAGGCGCGGAAAACAATCACTGTTCGACACGTGTCCCTTAACTAATTTATAAGTTGAAGGTATACTTGGAAAACTCCGTGTAACTTCTTATAGTTAATAGTAAAAACACAATGGCAATCTATTATTAGCTTATTTATATAAAATAATTTAACAATTAAAGTAATTGATGATAAAAACAGGCATCCCTGGGTTACGGAGGGTTCCATTCCTGAAAATCTTTCCATAACGCAAAACAATTTTTCCTATATATTTCCATTATAAAAGTTGAGAAGAGTTACTAAGAAAATTTTTTGAGGCCCCAAAACATGACAAAGCAAATATTTGTATGAAATTAGACAGTTTTAAACACATAAAATGAGTCATTCATGATGTAACATGATAATAAATGAACAAAACACTCAAATTTTACCTACCAGAAACAATGTTGAGTGCTGCAGGAAGTGGTGAGGAGAGGTTGTGGGATCAGAGTTACTTGGGAGTTATCTCCCTTAAAACGTCAAGTTTAATGTCCAATGCAATTCCTTTATGGAATCTTTTATCAATGCTGCTGGCTGTCACTTGAATTTGATTATCTTTTTCCACTCATCTTGAGTAAGTGTACACAGTAACACAGACGAATAACTGAACACAAACTGGGGAAAGAATTCAAACTGGGCAGTGCCCAGAATCCACACGAAATAAATGTTGTGATTAGAGTGAAATTTTTTTTCTAAATACTGTAGTGATTTTTTCTTTTGGAAAACTTAATAAATTAACCAAAATTCCATAAGGGCAAATACAGTCCTGAACACAGACGCTGGGGAAAGAATTTTAACTGAGCAGCGCCATTGTTGTGGTGGTTGCTGGCATCTAGGGAGGTGAGCGGCCTTCCAACCACCTTGTGACCACCACAGAGAATCCACATTAAATTATTTTTAAAATTTTGGCAAAAATTTACCCAAATTCCATAAGGGCGAGTTGTTTTCCGTAACCCAAAATAAAACAACAAAATATTGTTTTTTACACATAAATCATGGATAATATTAATTATTGTGAGAAATCCATGATCTAACCCTGACAAGAAGCCTATTACACTTTAAATTCAAACAGAAACCCACCATCCGAATCTTCATGGGACAAGTCACTACGAGGTTTTATTTACACTTTAATATATGAAGTGGAATTGTACTAAATGGTTTCCACATTGTGTTTTTACTGAAGAAATTGATTTAGAACAATTATTTTTACAATGTAATGTTTGTGACAATTATCAAATACATCACCATTAATTTGATATAATCACATATTTCTGGAACAAATTTCCTCAAAGCTTACATACCTCTGAGCAGGAATAATCTTAATTTCAACTGCTGTTAAGAATCCAAGGGTACCATATGACCATGGAACCGAGTAGAACAGATCAACATTTTCAGTCTGAAAAATATTTAAATTAATTTAGTATATATTCTCAATTTATTCTGTTTAGCAAATACTGTACAGGATGCCCTCATTTATGATGGTTTTGCAAGAACCGGGTTGACATTTACATGGTTTAGTCTAATGCTTAGCATCATTATTCCCACAGGAGACAATGGCTAACAATAACATACCAGTACATAAGAGAATGTACACCTCAAGTGTGTAAAATGAATTAAGAGAGATAGCAATTACAGACGATATCATCAAAAGAAAAGTAGCCAGCTTCAAAGAAGTCAAAGCCCCTGGAGTGGATGCAGCACTTATCAAGGTGATAAAGGTGGCAAATGAGATTTTCACCCCACTAAGACTCTTTCTCAGGAAATCCTTGGATCCAAGTAAAGTGCTGAGGGACTGGAAATTAGCCAATGTCACCCCAATATGCAAGAAGAGTTGAAAAGGTGCAGCAGAAAACTACAGGCTGTTCTGCTTAATATTACATACAGTACATGTAAACCTAAGCGATATCACAGTCTTATCAATGCATCACAACATGGTTTCATGGAAAGAAAATCCTGTCTAACAAACTTACTCACATTCCTTGAAACCGTAACAGATAACTACATTGCACTGTACATGGAATTCTCCAAGGCATTTGGTATCACAGCCAAGATTTTGACAAAATTATTAAACACAATGGTGGGATCCTACACAGGCCACCTCTAGTGGGTAGTCATTAGGTAAATAAGGTATGTAAACAAGAGGATTATGATGTGGTGCAGTTTGTATATAGCTGTAACAGTCAACACCATGACAGTCTACAAATTCTTCATCATCATACATCATTATCCTTTGCCAACATTCACCAGTATTGTCTTTAGTGAATAAGAAACACTCACACAGATCAACCAAAGTAACAACAGCCCAGTCCTACTTATTAAATAATGTAAATCAAATTTGGTGTAGAAGACGAAAAACAGGGACAGATGTTGGTGGGTTATATACAAGGGGAAAGTACTGGAAGTAGCTGCAACAGTGCAGAACAAGGGGGAACAGCGAGTCATCCGAGCCCTACAACCTCCCACCCAAATAATTATAAACTTGACCACACCCCAACACAATGCAATGAATATTGTAAACAAGGAAGCTGCTGAGAATGAAGGCAGGCCAAATCCACTACCAAATTTGGCAAGGCACAGCGTAAATGAAAGCCGCGTAACTGCAGACTCCACTGTATATATATATATATATATACCGTATATCACGGCCTATAAGACGAAATTTGAACATTAAAAAAATCTGCCCAAAGTTAGGGGGTCGTCTAAACCCCCAAGTTTAAAATTCTTACCTCTTAAATATTGTGGTTTAGTGTGTCAAGAGTGGTGATGAAAACATCGTAAGCCACTCACAAGGTCTTACCACTAATTATTTTATACTGAAACTTACGTTTGGCAAGCTGGATTCAAATTAAGATTACCGGTATATTAAAATAATAAAAATGTATTATAAACCTGTCTAACATACCGTAAAAGGGATTTATACCCCTGTAATAAACACAGCTATCATCACACGCCCCCCCCCCCCCCCATTTGCCAGTGAGGAGACAAGAAAAAAGGGAAAGTGACCGCGAGATTGGGCTATTTTTAGCCGTGGAGGTGGTCAGTAATGCATACCGGGTATCGGTATATTTACTGATAATAATATTTATCTCCTATAAATAATTGATTTAAATTTTATTTTTTTACAAAGAATATTCAGTAAATGAGTGCATTAATTCTTGAAACTATCGACGGTTAATTACAGACGCTTAAGTGACGTCACTAGTGTTTACACTACACCAGCTGGTAACATTTGATGCCATTACTTGAAGTGAATTGGCCTTATTTTAAGTAACTAACTATAAATAAATACAAAAATTAAAGAAAATAATTACAGTGTGTTTAATATATTACAGTATATTACAAATAAATAAATAAACAAATAATAAGGTAAATTTATTTCAAGTAAATGGAAAATAAGCAAACATGTTATTTACCAAGACGCTTCCTTCTGGCTCGGGGTGAGATGGAGGGGAGATAACAAGGCTATTTATAGCCCGTCTGAAGTGGCCAGTACCCTCATGCACCATAAATAATTCATTGAACATTCATTTTTTGTATATATATATATATATATATATATATATATATATATATATATATATATATTTGTGTAATAAATGTATGTAGTAAGTACATACCGGTAACCTTTTTCACTCAAATCCTAATGAAACACCACAATTAGAATACGGTGGTTGCTGTTGAACCACCTGTTGTATAAATAGTCGGAACACAGCCACACCACCGAGACGAGGGAACACTCCCACCACCGATCGTCTCGTGTGAAGCAAGCGTAGAAATGAAAGAAAATACTTGCAGTGTGTTTAATATGTTACAGTATATTATAAATAAATAAACAAATAAATCGGTAAATCCATTTCAAGTAAATGGAAAAATTTTCCTCGATACCGACATTAGTTCCAGTTACCGGTAAATAGCAGACGCTTCAGTGACGTCACTAGTGTTTACACTACACCAGCGGGTATAATTTGATGACATTACTTGAAGTGAATTGGCCTTATTTTAAAAAACCAAGGATGGTTGGTAAAGGACTACTGAGTCAGTGGGTAAGTGTCACATTTGGGGTACTGGTCTTATACAGCAAATAGAGCTCAAAAGCTACTTTTTAAATAGAAATTTGGGGGGGGGGGGGCGTCTTATGCACCCCACCGCCTTATAGGCCGTGATATACGGTGTATATATATATATATATATATATATATATATATATATATATATATATATATATATATATATAATCAACGACCTCACCAGCCAGGAATCGAACCCTCGACCTACTGGGTGGGACTAGGGAACGCTACCGACCAACCCACAAGGACACTAAAAGCAGTCCTAGACTCTGTTATATTTCACACAAAGCCTGTTCATTGAGCTGTTGGCGCCGTGAACCTCATTGGGAACTGCCCATGCCTCGTATGTGGTGTCAGTAGCATTTTTTAATAATATCAGTAATGTAACATAATCATTGTTTTAAAATAATTTTTCCTGTTCTGCTGGAATCTAAATATCTAAATATGACAATGTATACAGGTTAGTTTGGCATCACTACTTGTTAACCTCCATGTTCAGGGTTTCCAGGGTCTCTTACCTGTAAGCTTGGTGCATTATAAAAATTGCCTGGATGTGGACTTGGTTCGTATGGGATTACAGAATCAATGACAAATAGAAAACCGTATTGAATCAAAATGATGCATGCTAAGTTTCACTTCTCATAAGTTACAAAAAGCCATGTGGGATCTTACCTCAGAGCAGGTTACAACAGAGCCATCAGCAATGATTAATTCAAAAGACACACATATGTGCTGGAACAGTCCCATCTTGTGTGAAGACGTTTCAATGCCAGTACCCATTACTAGACCACCTAAAAAAATATATATTTCCTATTATTAATGTTAAAGATTGGAAGGAGATAAAAAATATAGTTAATAATGTATGGTAATTTGTCATGCAGTAGTGTACTTGTACATCAGTCCACCACTCTTTCATCAATATCATACATACAAACTAGTGGTTTTCTTTGTTTTATTGACTCTAGATACTGAAATGTAATTAGCTAACATATAGGAGACATACTACTGTACAATATAGGGGTTGGTACTATAAAATTGACAAAAAAAGTGTGGAGAGGGAGCCACACAGTCAGGCTGGGTGGGTGGAAGCATAGCTCTGTTACACTATGCATTCCACACACATCACAAAGTAGTAACAAACAAGCAGATGATGTTATTGCAAATAATGGTGTTATGCTATAATGAATTTGGGTATCTGTAGGAATTTGTGAGTGATATCAGAGGGAACAATGTGAACCAGATCAACTTTAAAAGGGGAGTACCTGTACCTGTGTTGTGGGTACAGAACAAAATCTTGAAATTATTCCACTTACCAACAGTGAGATCATCCATCTCTGGTACTACAGGGATGGTCCAGCCCAGCTCATTAAGGGCATGGGTAAGCTGCCCCATTGTTACAAGTGGCTCACAGCGCACAGTCTGGGAATTTCACAAATTGAAGACAGTTGTAATGTAGTTCTGTACTGTATAATGCAAATAAGCCTTAAAGCTATTACAGGCATCCCTTGGGCTACAGCAACTCAGGTTACGGAAATTCGCTCTTACTGATTTTGTAAATTATGACCCATATATCTGGGATACAGACAAAATATTTCCCATTTAGGAAATTGGGTATAAATATTATAAGTTATTTTTTTTTCAATACCGGTACTTTTAGAAAAAATACACAAATTATAAAATTTATTTTGTGTGGATTTCTTGGTGGTTGCTACAAGACTGTACAGTGGGGACCCTGCATATCCACGCCAAAACCAGCCCGCTCTGTTTGAACTCGCGTGCGGTCTTGTGCGCTTGGTCTCGCGACACTTACATACTTCTGTATTCAGGACTGTATTATTGTGCACCCCTATTCAAGACGAGTGGAAAGAGGCCACCAAGTTCAAGTGAAAGCAGTGGTGCTAAAAGATCCCATAAAGGAATTACATTGGACATTAAGCTCGATGTTTTATAGAGGTTTGAGGCGGAAGAAAAACTTAGCCAGATTGCAAAAACATTAGGCCTTGCTACGTCTACAGTGTGCACAATATGTGATAATAAAGACAAAATTAGGCCAAGTGCTCAATCGGCTACTCCGTTAACTGCCCGTACGTTGTTTTTTCATAGAAGTGATGTGATGCTTAATATGGAAAGACTCTTGAATTTGTGGATTGAAGACCAAACAAAATGGAATGTGCCGCTAAGCACGATGATCATTCAGGATAAAGCAAAAAGTTTGTATGAGGATTTGCAGAAAAAACAAGGTGCAAGTTTTGATGTATAACCTTTGCAGGCGAGTAAAGGATGGTTTGAAAGGTTTAAGAAGCGCCTTCAGTTGCAGAATAGCCTCAACTGCTACTGGGAGCTGTACAAGGTCAAAATGTGCCGTCAACACCAAACAACTTTGGACAAGTTTTTGCCCCAAGAGCAAGGCCTGTAGCAGATGATGATGATGGTTTACAGGGCGAGGCAGGAGCCAGTAGTGCCCCTCCGTCTACCTCCAGTAACTCTGATTGCACCACCTTACATCACCACCTCACTTAACATAGCGCTCAACATCATTTGTGGCAAGTTAAATTCAAGTGTTTTGTATATTTATTATCGTATTATATCATAAAATAATCAATGTATGTGTTAAAAATAATTTAACTTTATTCATAAATGTGCTAGTATTACGTCTTTTTGCCGAAAATATTTCCTTGGGAACGCATCTCCAATTATATAATGGAAGTCAAAGGGGAAATTGGTTTCGCGTTTCGGATTTTTGCGCTATGGACAAATTTTCAAGACAACAAACTTTCTGTAACCTGGGGGATGCCTGTATATCTTATGCTGTACACATGTATCCGTGTAACTTCATGTTATTCTCATAATATAAAATTAACAAAAAAGGTCAAATTAGCACTTTCATTTTTTGGTGACTTAATGACACTTGTTGGGAATAATTATGCCATAGGAGGATGCAGTGAAAGCGATAGGCAACATAGGTAAATATTATCATGTTAATATGCATTTTATATCTAAATATTTATTTTAACTTATAATAATCTAATAAAGGTAAGTAATTAATACTTATATGAAATTTTTTGACCATAAATGACTCCAGGAATGTAAGCCCTATTTCTATCATTAAGTCTGATAAACATGTATTCAGTATAAAGTATATTGTTTCACTTAACGTCGCATTTTCCAAGAACGAATGTCTGACACATACAATACTAAGGTATGTATACCTGTACATAGAGTGTGCACCTAAACTACCTATCTTCAATTTTTTTTCTATAACTACCTTGCCAGCTAAGAGGATGCTTGGAAGTTCTATACAAAAAAGCACAATTCCATATTGAAGTGAGTTGGGGATAGGAAGGGCATCCAGTCATAAAACTTACTTCAAAGTTGCCTGATGGCACCCATTACACCATGCTATCTCTGTTAGATATAAACTAGGTTACCCCATATTTACGTGAATATGTTCTATTATGTTTTGTGTTAGTTGTGGAATAAAGCGCCACTTTGCTGTGCATGTTATGTTTGTTTAGTTTTTACGGATGGTCCCAAAATATACTGGAAAGAGCAACAACGTTTGTGTCATTGTCTGAGCCTCTCGCATCATATTTCATTGATATCCACCAAATATGAACACTGTAACTTCAACAATCCCTCCTAACCCAAACAAGCATAAAACTTAGTGATGATGATGAATAAGAATGACGAATACCTTTTTTGTTTTTCCATTTATTTTTATTTTACAGCAAGTAGGTCATAAGGGTAATTCCTGATCAATAGAAAAAATTCATAATGTGGTTAACTTAGGATCATAGGCATGCCCCATGGAGGTGAATGAGACAGGAAGTGTTTAGTACCTTACATTGCCTTAAGTTAAATACTGCAACTCCAAAATCTTATTTACTACACGTTATTGAGTTATAATGTGTGTTTTGATGTGTCGGTGCAAATAGAGATATAGATGATAAAAAAAAATGATTCATTATAACAGCTCCAGCTATAAAACATTCAATTGTATTGCATATAGGAATAGTTTACATTGTTTATGAACATGAGAAGATTGGCTTACAAGTCCCCAGCTATACTATACAATATGTGCGAGTGAAGATCATAATTTTTATATGATTGAACTATTTGTGTACCTGGTATATCGGTGACTTTCTGCCTCATTTACACACAGTTGCAGGGTTTCAATTGTTTCTCTTACTATTGACAACACAACATGCTGTACTGTATATTGTTTCTCACTCTTTATATATTTTTTCGTTTGTGTACTGGGGGTATTTATTTATGGTTATTTTTACTAGTATTTTTAATTTTTTTGTTATAATTTGTATCTATTTTTATTATTATTATTATTATTATTATTATTATTATTATTATTATTATTATATTTTCGCCCCCAGGCCCTGATGTGGGTCAGTGACCTGTGCTCGGGTGGGCTAATCCTGTATAAAAAAAACAAAAAAACAAGCACAATTAATGCTTTGAGTACGGTGAGGAGTGGCAGCGAGTCCTTGCCGCTGATAGGTTCACTCACTTTTATGCTCCACATTGCTCATACTGCCTCCACCCTATTATACCTTAATGGTATGGCCCCTTTGTAAACAGTTATTACCAAACAATTCATACTGTATTGGTATTTATGTAGGAGTACAGTACAGTACTGCATTTTAAATTTTATTTTTGCTTCTTCATCAAACAGGAAAAAAAAATTATAGTTACCATTTTGTTTGTATCAATCTCCAAGATGTCCACCATATTTATCGCAACTTTGTGTAGAGTTTTCTTATAAGCTCCTTCCCTGAAACTTATTGTCTGCCACCCTGGTCGAGCTGTGCACATGGGAACCACCTGGTCGGTTTCATTCCATTCTCGCACCTTTATGCATGAACATATTATTAATAACATTCATTTTTTTTCATGACATGTAAAAGAAAAGTAATGTTCTTCTCATTTACTATGACTTCCTTATAATTTTTCATTAATTTACAAGTTCTCGAAAATGTCAATATTAATACTGTACAGTACTGTAATACAGGGGTACCCGACTTACAAACATCCAACTTATGAATGCCCGTCAATATGAATGGGGGAAACTTTAAATTTACAGTATAGGTATTTTATTATCTGAGGACTTAATTTTTACTTTCATTTACTGTATTTTGTCATTCAATGTCTTCTTTTCTCTTAAATTAAGTGATTTTAGATGTGCATAAGGATTTAGGCTGTTTTGACTTACGTACATTTTCGACTTAAGAACGTCCTCACAAACACAACCCATTCATAACCCGGTGACCCCCTGTACTGTATTCACTTGTACAACAAATTTATGATAAAATATTTCATGTTCCTAAATACTACCATGATTTCTACCAGTATACAGTGCATAATTCAAAACAAGGGTGTGATTAATATTTTCCACTGACCTGTCCGAGAAATTGTTGATTTATAAGTGTCTAACCTCACCTGTTTCTGTACTTCTTGAACTCTTCTCCCATGGTGCTGAGGAGCTGAGCTTAGTTTAAAGACAATCCATGACCGGGAGTAGTAGTATATATCATAAAAAAATGAAGCTGGCAGAAGGAAGAATATCACTATCACCCACCTGTAAAATGAAAAAAATAAATAAATATGTACAGTAAAAGAAGTGCTAGCAACAGTAATTATCAGTAACTATTGTACTGGTACAATACTGTAGTTTCTTCAAGAGATGGAAATACATTATGATTTTAAGATATTAAAAGAACAATATTAACTAACTGGACAATACCAGTAACTGTTCATCACAAATACAGGTAGTCGTCGACTTACGACCTAGATTGGTTACGGCCGCCCGGTCGTAAGTTGATCTGGTCGTAAGTCGGCCTATGTTATAATTACCTTGCGTATATTATAATGTGTAATGATAATATAATCATCTTTAAGTCATATTTTATCAACATTTTCTTTGTTCATTATTGTTACGGTCGTCAGGTTTAAGTAAATCACTGCATACTACAGTACAATTTAATTACCTTACGTATATTATAATGTGTAATGATAATATAATCATCTTTAAGTCATATTTTATCAACATTTTCTTTGTTCATTATTGTTACGGTCGTCAGGTTTAAGTAAATCACTGCATACTACAGTACAATTTAATTACCTTACGTATATTATAATGTGTAATGATAATATAATCATCTTTGAGGAGTAGATGAAGACAGTTTCCTCTTGGTAGACATCTTGGGGGGGTGGTGGTTCAAGAAAAATTTCCAAGACAAAAGAAAGGCACAAGGCAAACAGACACGGAGGGAAGTGTGCTGTACCAGCGAGCGTGTTTGTAATTGAGCGCGGGGATGCGCGCGGCTCCAGCTCCCGGCAGCGCCAGGAGGCTGGGGCCAAAACTGTCGTACCGCTGGTCGTAAAGTCGAACAGACGTAAGTCGCATAGGTCGTAAGTCGACGACTACCTGTACATAATACTGTACACAATTTCTTTTAACTTTTAATATAACACAATACAGTACAGGTAGTGGTTCTCTTTTGACTCTGGTGAATTATTGGTAGCTGTGATTTTAGGATCAACAAGTTGGGGTAGAATCAGCTGCAAGCAGCTATAACTTCAGCTGCGAGTCCCCCAAAACTAGCCGCTAGTACCAGCCCAAAAGAGAAAATTGCAAGTACAAGTGTCCATGTGATGACACCTTTATGCACTGTTGACAAGCACTGCATGAAGTGGCTCCAGAATGTATCTGTAGTTCTGTACCTGTGTCAGTGTTGGTCAAGTCTGGTCTTCAATGAGTTCACACTTCATGCCATCACAACACTCTCTGGCAGATTGGTCCAAGAAGTCACAAATATCCTCCAAAAAAGTTTTCCCTGACAATTTGTTGTAGTTAAAATTATTCAGCTTCAGCACATGTGGAATATGATAGGCATCCACACTGAAGTGTGCATATTTTTCAAGTACAGTACACCCAGTCCTCGCTTAAAGTCGTGTTACGTTCTTGAAAACATGTTAACGGAAACAACGTTCACGGAATCAATTATCCCAATAAGAAATAGATAAAATACGCTAGTTATGTTCCTCCGTCTCCATTTGCCCCATAAAATACAGTACATTACTGTACATATACATAAATTCAATGTAATTTTTATAGAAAATATATATTATACATAAAAAAAAACTTTATTAATGTTTAATTAATAAGATACAGTGGTCCCTCGGTTAACGAGCACAATTCGTTCCAGCAGATTGCTCGTTAACCGAAAAACTCATTAACCGAAACCATTGTTTCAATGGGTTTTTGGGTAATTGGTTCCAGCTCTCCGAAAATTGCCTAAATTCAACAAAAAAAGGTAGAAAAGTACACTTACTATGGGGTGTGTATGTAGAAGGCTCCTGGATGATGATGGGAATTAGAATGGGGGTGGAGGAGAAGGGAGAAGAGAAGGCATTGGGGTGGAATAGAAGTCACCCCATGGCACCATTTCACCCATAAAATTTTAGTTCTCTTGGTGTAATTCCAGATTATTTTCTCTAAGTCAACACTGCACTGCATTATATATTGTCAATATGTAAAATAAATTTCAAAATGACCAATAATTTGCTTGGAAACACAGAAAAAAAAGCGTTTAGTTGAAGAGAGTCTCAAGCATGATGTTACCTCCACTGAAAACAGAGAGACTAACGCCTGTCTGGTGTGTTAACAGGCTGGATGGCACGCCAGAAACTAGTTTCTTTACCTTCAATTATGTTCAATAATTGTTAAAATGACTAAAAAAGTTAATATTAAACTTTTAAAATTATTGAATGGTATAAACTTCTTGATACCGGTATTTACTAAAATAGTAAGGAATTTAAGCCCTAAAATCGATTACTGTATTGGCGGACTAATACTACAGCTGGTGGACTGCCAAAGCAAGCGAAAACATGTTGAAGTCGGCTCGTAAAAAACTCGTTAATCGAGGGATTGCTCGTTAACCGAAGTTAAGAATCTTATGGAATGTAAGTCGTTAACCGAAATCTCGTTAACCGAGGGATCACTGTAATACAATCATTTTTTATTGTACATGCTGATGGATAGGTGGAGCAAGTGTGAGGTGGGTAGTGGAGAGGAAGAGGGTGGTGAGTCACTGAGACCCAGAGGGGGGCTCCCCTTCCCACTCTGACTGGGGTTCCCCCTTGGCTGCTTTTTGCTGCTCCTCACTAGCATCAAACACTTGATGGGCACTTGGGAGCCATTTCAAATGGTTACAGTACAGTATTTACGCTGTGGAAGCTTAACAAAGACTGGGGAGAAAATGCTTGGGAACGCTGTGACACTCAGCAAGAGAGCGTAACGTGCCAAGATGAGAGAGGGTGGCGCACCATACAAAGTAGTCAGTGTTAGGTGACAACGTTATAACGAATCAGTCAGGTCGTAAAACAACGTTGTCAGAATCATTGGTATCTGAAGAGTAGCAACGTTATAACAAATCAATGTTGTCTGGGACAACGTTAAGCGAGGACTGGGTGTACTGTACATCTATTCATCCAAGCACCAGCAAATGCTTGAAGACAACACACTCACATGTTGGAAACATCATTTCTTGTCCATTTAGCGAAGTTAAGCAATGTAGGGTCTGGTCGTGGTTAGTACTTGGGCCTGTATTCACAGTCAACAACCCCAACCATCGGGAACCCAAAGCTCGTGTAGGGCGATGGTAATCCAAGACATGCTTCAGGCACTACAATGGGTCAGGATCCATATCCACCGGGTAGGGCTACCAACATGTGCAAATTGGCTGGATGGCCCACCATTGCCACAACCCAGGTGCCGAGTACCCCAATTATGTTTTGATGTTTGTGAGGTTTGTTTTGAAGGTTATATTTCACCGGGTGTTGGCCACAGTGGGATGGCCAGTGGTTGATGTGCTGCAGGTCAGCTGTCACAAAATGGTGCAGGAAATATGTCTTTTAAACAGCGCAGTGCTATAGTTAGTCTCATTCAAATACAGGAACTCCCCGACTTACAATGGGGTGAGGAACCGACATCCAGGTCGTAAGTCGAAATGGTCGTAAGTGGGAAATGCTTAAATAACACATAGAAAATAAAAAAATTGGGTCTCTTTTTCTTCTCAGCACCACAAAACACTCACTTTTAAGCTTGCCAGCCATTCTAAAGTGAATTACAGATGAAAATGTTGTCTGTGTACTGACTTTGGGACTCAAAAATACATAAGTTAACCAAATATTGGTACAACTGAGGCAGGTCGTAAGTACAGGTGGACGTAAGTCGAGTCGGTCGTAAGTCAGGAAGTACTTGTAAAGGGAAAATTTATACAAGACACACATATATATATATATATATATATATATATATATATATATATATATATATATATATATATATATATATATATATATATATATATATGCTGATAACCACCAGGAAAGAAGAAAACACGAAGTTCCCAAGCGCTTTCGTGTAATTCACATCTTCAGGGGTGAGTACAGACTAGCGCTTGGGAACTTCGTGTTTTCTTCTTTCCTGGTGGTTATCAGCATATACCTAGATCACGCGCACCTACAGTGATTTACTTGCATATATATATATATATATATATATATATATATATATATATATATATATATATATATATATATATATATATACTGTATATACACACATATATATATATATATATATATATATATATATATATATATATATATATATATATATATATAACACATATATATATATATATATATATATATATATATATATATATATATATATATATATATTTATTGTAGTGATGGGTTGTCAGACCACAGCTTACATCTCAGAAACAGTCCAGACTTGACCCGACATTAGGGAGGTCAAGTGTAGGCAGGGCCGGCGCTACCCACTAGGCGAACTAGGCGATCGCCTAGGGCGCCAACATCTGGGGGCGCCACAAATTCAGGGCAAACTTGGATAAAATTAAAAATGAAGGGAAAACTGTGGTGGAGCCGTGGAGGGTCGGAGCAGGACGTTAGAAGGGAGGGGGGGGGGGGGTCGGAGGGAGGCGAGGGTAGGTAGACGGTAGCCGACTGTGTTTTCTTTTTTAATATTATTCGTTAACCCCCCGGAGGGACTAACCCGGGTCCTTATCTTTGGCGGCCTGGAGAACTGTCGAGCAGTGACCTGAAGGCTGACATCTGAGGAACCCTTCTCCCAACCCCACCATCACCTCCCCTCCGTTACTGCCAGGGCGGCTGAGCCGCCCCTTCCCTGTCTTTGTCGGGAGGAGGCAAGGTTACCTGACCTCTGAAGTTTACGTCAAGGATTTATTGACTTAATGTAATAACAATAATTGGTTATTTGCATGGGTGAAGTAATAAAGCCACAAGATGAAAATAATGTAGTAATGGGTTACTGTACCTACATTAGCTTATCAAAACTTTCAAGGGGCGCACATCTAAAGGCTTGCCTAGGGCGCCAAATCATCTTGCACCGGCCCTGAGTATAGGGTAACTCTAGCGGCTGACCAAGGGTTATAAATCAGCCAGGCTCCCCTCTCATGTCACACGGCCCCATCTGAAGATTTCTCCAGAATATACAACTTATAGTCTCTGAAAAAGTCCAGACCTGACCCTACATTAGCGAGGGCAAATATAAGGAGACCCTTCGCCCCCCCCCCCGATCAGCTCAACCTGACGGCTGGTCTCCCAATATATAAGACGTCCTAGTCCTCCCTCTGCCCCAGAGAGAGACAGAGAGAAAGTGTGTCTTGTAACCAAGAAGGGCCAGCTACCACGTCCCGAGTCCCGCTCGTAGCCCTCCCTCAGGGGAGCGGCGAGAGGGAGTCAGACAGAGAGACACACAGGGATCGGAGGAGGAGGTCCACCACAGCCGAGTCCCGCTCACGGGAGGAGAGTCATGCAGGACTTCCCTCCGGTGTCCCAGCTAAGCAGTCGCCCTCCCGACACCAGTGTTCCAGCTAAGCAGTCTCCCTGCTAGGCCTTCCCCAGGTCACGTGAGTTTTTGTCAGAGCTTTCCATGGGATGAGTTACTTACGTGGGAAGCGTATTCATTTCATGTTCGTGTCCGAGAATCAGAGTGTCTAGTAACGTAATATGATGTCCTAGTCTCATTACAATATATACTGTATATATATATATATATATATATATATATATATATATATATATATATATATATATATATATATATATATATATATATTTCATTAGCCCAATAAAGCACGCGGACTTCTACATACAATCAACACCTCAACCCGCCAGGATTCGAACCCACGGCCCACAAGCCTATGACTGTGACCGGGGAACGCTAACCGCTGGACCACCAGGATGCTAAAAGCAGTCCTAGACTTTGTTATATTTCACACAAAGCCTGTTCAACGAGCTTATGGCGCCGTGAACCTCTAATGGGGACCACCCGCACCACTTAGGTGGTCAGAGTAACGTTTTACCAAATCCGGCTTCGAAACACGAGGATCCATATATATTTCATTAGCCCAATAAAGCACGCGGACTTCTACATACAATCAACACCTCAACCCGCCAGGATTCGAACCCACGGCCCACAAGCCTATGACTGTGACCGGGGAACGCTAACCGCTGGACCACCAGGATGCTAAAAGCAGTCCTAGACTTTGTTATATTTCACACAAAGCCTGTTCAACGAGCTTATGGCGCCGTGAACCTCTAATGGGGACCACCCGCACCACTTAGGTGGTCAGAGTAACGTTTTACCAAATCCGGCTTCGAAACACGAGGATCCATATATATTTCATTAGCCCAATAAAGCACGCGGACTTCTACATACAATCAACACCTCAACCCGCCAGGATTCGAACCCACGGCCCACAAGCCTATGACTGTGACCGGGGAACGCTAACCGCTGGACCACCAGGATGCTAAAAGCAGTCCTAGACTTTGTTATATTTCACACAAAGCCTGTTCAACGAGCTTATGGCGCCGTGAACCTCTAATGGGGACCACCCGCACCACTTAGGTGGTCAGAGTAACGTTTTACCAAATCCGGCTTCGAAACACGAGGATCCATATATATTTCATTAGCCCAATATATATGGATCCTCGTGTTTCGAAGCCGGATTTGGTAAAACGTTACTCTGACCACCTAAGTGGTGCGGGTGGTCCCCATTAGAGGTTCACGGCGCCATAAGCTCGTTGAACAGGCTTTGTGTGAAATATAACAAAGTCTAGGACTGCTTTTAGCATCCTGGTGGTCCAGCGGTTAGCGTTCCCCGGTCACAGTCATAGGCTTGTGGGCCGTGGGTTCGAATCCTGGCGGGTTGAGGTGTTGATTGTATGTAGAAGTCCGCGTGCTTTATTGGGCTAATGAAATATATATGGATCCTCGTGTTTCGAAGCCGGATTTGGTAAAACGTTACTCTGACCACCTAAGTGGTGCGGGTGGTCCCCATTAGAGGTTCACGGCGCCATAAGCTCGTTGAACAGGCTTTGTGTGAAATATAACAAAGTCTAGGACTGCTTTTAGCATCCTGGTGGTCCAGCGGTTAGCGTTCCCCGGTCACAGTCATAGGCTTGTGGGCCGTGGGTTCGAATCCTGGCGGGTTGAGGTGTTGATTATATATATATATATATATATATATATATATATATCATGCGTGTGCAGCCATGCACAAAAAATGAAGCACTTCTCTTTAATCACAGCCCGAGGGGTCAGATGCCTTGTCTTGTCTTGTCTAAATTTTCCCTTTACAAGTCCTCCCTGATCTATCTATCTATCTATCTATATATATATATATATATATATATATATATATATATATATATATATATATATATATATATATATATATATATTTCATTAGCCCAATAAAGCACGCGGACTTCTACATACAATCAACACCTCAGCGGTTAGCGTTCCCCGGTCATATATATATATATATATATATATATATATATATATATATATATATATATATATATATATATATATCCTGACAGCACTGCAAAGCACTGAGTAATTTGTGAGTTTGCGCATAGACATCTCAGTTGTCATGAGAGACTCGTCTACGTTTGTCTAGTTTATACAGAATTGCAAGAGGCGATTTAATCAGTGGCCTTTATGACGGGCAGTGGCGGTGACTCCCGGGCGCCGTCCATTGTTAGGGAAGGAGGTTGGTCAACGTCACAGCCCGGAGGGTCACCGACCAGCAGGCATATCGATCATTGTTGCTATGGCCCACAAGTGTGTGCAGAAGTAAGTACCTTGTTTGGCACCAAGGCCAGATGTTGTGTTTGTTTGTCTTACTCATTTCAGTACTACACGTATACCTGGTGTCAGCTCAGTTGAGCTAAAATGAATGTGCGCATTGCATCTGGCAACCAGGGTTGCCAGATGTACGACAAGCTTCACGGCCAATTTCACGCCATCTTCCGGCCAAATCGGCCAAAACTTTTTGGATGGGAAGCACAATGCTATTTTTGCAATCCACACAAAATAAAAGTCTCCCCTACAATATTCACTTAAAATGTCGTAATAAAACCAAATTTTCACTTAGAATTGAGAGCCCAATAATTACATAAACATAATATCGATAATCTACAGTGAAGATTTACCTTAATCTGAAATGGTGGTGGAGCATGATAATGGTGGAGAACTTGATAAGTTATCAAGTTCTCCACCACTAGTTGGCGTGAGCAAAAACGTCTAGTTCGTCATCGTCCCCTGGTTTGTTATATTTTCTACCACTGTCGTAGGACCCTTTCCATTTACTAATGGACATTTTGAAAACTAGCACTCGGAATTTCAGAAAGTAACTCAGATGGCTTTGTAACCTCTGAAGCTTAACCCATATGCTGGACACGTTCAGCCTGAACAACTCAAATATGAGAACTAACAACTAAGGTAGTAACTAGAAAGATCAGTCAGCTCAGGTCACGTAAACATGAGAAGAGGTGAGGTCACGGATTAGGTGAGGTCACTGAGCCAGCATTTTCATTGTAAAATTTGAAAATCTGCTAGACTTTTCTTCAAAATCCACTAGATGAGGAATTAATACGTGTTTTACAAAATTCGGCCAAATACTTTGGCCGTGCCCATCCGTTTTTTTCACGGCCTAATTAGTGATCGTGAATAAACATCGCAGGTTTCCTCCGATTACTACGATTTAACATAAGAATGGAGGAAACTGCAGCGGGCCTATTGGCCCATACTGGGCAGTCCCGTTTACACCCAACCCCTATTGCTCATATAAGCATCCAACCTATGTTTGAAGCAATTCAGCGTATTCGAGTTAATGATGATATTTGGTAACTTGTTCCATTCATCCACTACTCTGTTTCCAAACCAGTGTTTACCTATTTCACGCCTAAATCTAAATTTGTCTAATTTAAAACCATTGTTACGAGTTCGCTCCTGGTTGGATAGTCTGAGTACCTTTGTAATGTCCCCTTTGTTTAGCCCTGCCTTCCACTTATACACCTCTATCAGGTCGCCCCTCGCTCTACGTCTCTCAAGGGAGTGCAAATTAAGATGCTTTAACCGGTCTCTATACTCAAGGTTCCTAATGCCCGGGATTAGTCTTGTCAGGTTATAAAGAATAAATCGATCGCCCAAACACCTCGTAAGCTGATAAGTCAGAAGTGGTGGAAATCATAGTAGATAAAATTTAAGAGGACTTATATCAAACAGCATTTGATGCATAACCCAAAAATATGTTAGCAGGAGGGTCTCAAGGCTCCCTTATAAAACATCAGCTGATCATAATCTAGGGAACAAGGTTCAAGACTGATCCATACTCAGATAACATGATAGTTGTCGATAATAGCTAAACGGACATCTTTATAAACGATACCACGCATAGAAAAGCAGTTTTTTTTTATAAGGCATATGATACAAACCTGCCCAAATTCAAGGTAACGTTTCGAGGGTAAAATCGGTCAGGTGAAATTTCATTTGTTCACATCTTCTAAATAATGAATTGTTTTTCATGCTGCACCCAATAAATTTATAATATATATATATATATATATATATATATATATATATATATATATATATATATATATATATATATATATAAAATATATATATATATATTACACGCGGGCGTTTAAATTTCGACACGATTTCATAAAAAGTATTCTTATGCAATATATATATATATATATATAACCTCAAGGAAAGAAGAAAACACGAAGTTCCCAAGCGCTTTCGTGTAATTCATTAAACATCTTACTTCAACGTCCCCTCCACTGCCATACATGTACGGTTTAATCAAGACCCATAAGCCTAATAACCCAGCAAGACCCATCATCAGCTCAGTTGGGTCAATCTCTTATAAATTATCTAAATGGTGAGTTCCTTCACTAAATCCCCTAGTTGGCAACATTTCTACCTCTTATATTAAGAATAATGTGGATCTGGTTGATAAGCTCAATAACTTACACATTAATTATGATTTTAAACTGGTCAGTTTTGATGTAACATCACTCTTTACAAAGGTCCCAATTAATGATTTACTGGAGTTCCTCATAGATTCCCTGGATAATATTTCATTGCCCGTCTCGAAAGACGACTTCATCGAACTCTTCAAACTATGTATTAAGGGTTGTAAATTTGAATTCAGTGGAGAATATTATGCTCAGAAATTTGGTATGGCAATGGGTAATCCACTCACAAGTATTAAGCAACCTATATATGGAATTCTTTGAAAAGAAACTATTAAGTAATATTTTACCACCTTCAGCAGTCTGGTTTAGATATGTTGATGATGTATTATGTCTCTGGCCATGTAATGAGGACCTAAAAGCTTTCCTGCCACAACTTAATAACTTAGCCCCCTCGATCAAATTCACTGTGGAATTAGAGCATGACTAAATTGCAATTCCTAGACTGTCTGATACACAGAATAGGTAACACATTTAAGTTCAGTATTTATAGGAAACCTACTAATGTGTGTTCATACATTCATTATTATTCTGCTCACCATAATAGAGTCAAACAGTCAGTATTTTCATCAATGTTTTTACGTGCTTTGAGAATTTGCAGTCCGGAATTCATTGATGAGGATTATAAATATATCTATAATATTGGCTTGAACCTTAAGCACCCTAGACCTTTCATAGACAAATGCCTTAGCATTACTAAGAAATCCTTCTATAGAACCGATCCCAAGCCCACCCATGACCATAAGAATCTCTTAGTATTACCATTTTACAAAAATTTCTCTCAAATCCCTTTACAACTAAAAACGTGGAACGTCAATGTGGCATTTAAAAACTCATGCACTGTTAAACAAATGTTAATCAAGAACTCACCCAACAATACAAGTGGCTGCATTTATAAGGTTCCTTGCAAGGAATGTAATATGTTTTCACTTAGGCCAGACAGGTAAAGATCTTGTAACTAGACTTAAACAACATAAATATAGTGTTAGGACAGGCCAGGAATCCAATGCTCTGTTTGTTCATTTGAGGGATAATAAGCATTGCATTGAGTGGGATAATGCCTCCTCAATATTACCTTGTAATTCAATTGACAGTAGGAACATTATAGAATCCAATCTCATTAAACATACCGAATTCGTCAACATGAATTTGAGTAATGGTATGTACAAACTGGATAATTTCGTAATTAAGAAGATTTGTAACCAGGTGAGAAGGTTGGGTCATCTTACCCTCTGACCTGACTACCGACTGCTGCGGTGCTTTTTTGAAGATTAGTAGGGTCATTACCTAATACCTGACCATTGTGGACTTGATCTCACCCTCCTCTGTATATATATACCTTGTTATGTACTTCTCCTTAGTCTGCACTCACCCCTGAAGATGTGAATTACACGAAAGCAACCTGTGCGACCGCCCAGGGCCCCGCATTTGTAGGGGCCCCACGGCCCTTGCCTTGCACAACACCAGAATTAGTGATCGCGTTAAGCTGACCTCACCTTACCACCCCGATTCAGGAAGCCAATTTCAATTTCAATTGTTAATTCCTTGATAGAGGAAGCGGGATCCTAGTGCTGTCACTAGGTTCCCCTATACAATGACACCCGAAGCTTCTGGCAAGTGTGACAAGTATATACAGTATAAATATTATAAAGGGACTTACTAAAGCCTAAGGAAGGAAGGAAGGATACTCCTTTAACATATAATCAATATTATTTACAAAATGTCTGGCCAGTATGGGGAGGATCATCGTGTCTCTGTCAGGGGTGTTCAGGAGACCACCTGAAGGATTAGTGACCAGCAGGGTTGCCAGATGTACGACAAGCTTCCCGGCCAACATTCGCGCCATCTCATGGCCAAATCGGCCATACCGTTTTTTATTTTTGGCCAAAATTCGGCCAAATCTTTTTGGATGGGAAGCGTAAGGCTAATTTTGCAATCCACACAAAATAAAAGTATCCCCTACAAAAAAAGGGAAAAGGGAAACAACGGAGCACCTTAGCTTTCGTCTTTATACAAGACATCTTCAGAGGCAATTGCCTCCAATATATATATATATATATATATATATATATATATATATATATATATATATATATATATATATATATATATATATATATATTGGAGACTATTGTCACCGTGCGGGATTTATAGCCTGATACGCTTTGTGCATTGTATGGTTACTGTAGTAAGGAGCGCTATTTCCACAGTTCTATTATTTGATTATGTTGGGTCTGGTACAGTGATTATAGCCAAATATGCTAGTTTAAAAATGGGTGGGGGGGGGTTGAAGACGTTGTGGGTGGAGGAACATGGCGAGCGCCGCGATCCCACCCAGCTGAAGGGGTTTTAGGGAGGAGGAGGCGCTGTAAGCGCTCCCCCCTTCCGAAATTTTTGGTTAAATCTGACTAATATCAAGGACATTTTGAAGCCATGCGCATTTGTTATTAGGGGATATTCTGAATTCAATAGTAAATACTTTTTACTATACAGAAATGCCCGAGTACAATACTGCATTAAAGAAAATGTATTGAAGTTTTCTGGTGAAAAGGGGGTCCGGGCCCCCAGGACCCCCGTGGATGCTCCAACAGTGCGTGACGGAGACGTGACCGACTGCGCAACAAGCCAATCAGTGGCGAAGTGGATAAGGTAAGTTACCTGGGAGAGGGGGTTTAGGTTAAGCGGAGTTAAGAAGTTAAGAGTAGATTTGGTTAGGTTATAGTTTAACATTGGGGTGGTTTTGTTAATAATGGGGTGATTAATCTTTAGGCAACATAAGCCGGGTGTCTAATCACCATATGATGTAATCATACCAAGACGAGGAGATCCAGGAGGTCCGGACCCCCCATTTTCACCATGAATTCCAATACTTTTTTAAATACAGTATTTTACTAGGGCGTTTATGTATAGTAAAAAGTAATTACTATTGACTTCAGAATATTTTATATGAAGTGCACATGGCTTCAGAAAGGCCTCAGAATGCCCATGAATGTTATAAATTTTTTTTCTGGGGGGCTTACCCAGCTGGGTGGGCTCCCCCATCCACGATTTCTTAGACCCCCGTTTTGATATTCCTGGATCCGCCCCTTATATGATATCGATAAAAGTACATCGAAAACACCCTGCAGTGAAAGCAGAGGCGTCCTTTATCTTTTTGTTGTCATCTAATAAACCTATATATACGTTAGAAAAATTATACCTCAATGTCTCCAACTGCGTTGCTGTTACTAACACTTACCGATAATGTACGAGCAAGTTCTCCAGCCAACCCATAGGCGCCGTAGCTACCATGGTTGATGTCTGTCAGGCTGCCCGTCTTCCAACAGTGAAAGTATCATACTTACCGATAATGGACGAGCAAGAACTCCAGCCAACCCTTAGGAGCGGCTACCATCATGGTCGATGTCAGAGTAAACCCGTCTGGCTCGCGGAGTCACGGTCTCACCGTCTGTCAGTGTCACCAACACCAATTATTCCGAATCAGTGTTGCCAGATCTGCGGACAATGTATGTTAGACGCAATACAAATTTATGCTAAAAATAGCAAAATTATGCTAGATTTTTTATAACCTGGTTAATTCAGAAGTCTTTATGTGTTGTCTGACTTCACTTTAATTAAGAATAATCCCACATATCAAACACCTAATGAATCAAGAGACAATTCCAAACCGGGATACCTTGGATAAAAGTAAAAAGCAAAGGTAGCAAAGACATACATATATTATATGAGAATACAGTACCCTGTATATAGGAACGTATATTATATGAGAATACAGTACCCTGTATATAGGAACGATTATATTATATCAGAAAAATAATTCACACTTCAGTATTAAATGTGATATATAGAGGCCTTATTCCATTATATTTCAGAGAGATCAATCAAACTTTTTCGTAGTGAAAGTTGTGAACTCGGAACACTCAGAGTTGCCAACTTAGCGACTTTGTAGCTAGATCTAGAGCTTTTTGTTTTTTCTAGCGACATTTTAGAGCGATTTGCGACTTGTCGCAAATCTAGAGATATTCACAGAAATCTAGCGACTTTCTGGATACTTTTGGACTGTCCATGAAAACTCAGTTTTCCTAATTTCGAGCCATAATATATAGCAACGGGGTTACAGGGACAATAAATAATAAGAAAAGTTTAATACATTTGAACGGGTCGTGGTACAGGAGGGACACGTCTATTTCCTGATCACTTGATGTCAGCCCGTCCATGGCTAATGTTGCCGTGTCGTCATTTATTTGTCTATTACCTTTGCCTTTGTAGCACCGTTGTAGCACACAATCTGGACAGAAACATCTAACACCCTAAAATTGTGGTCAGAAGTGGCAAATTACAGAGATGCGACAGGTGAAAACCCTTACCAAGCGCAGATGTAGAGCGCACATTTAGTAATATGAACTTTGTGAAATCAAAATTGCGCAACAAAATGAAACTATCGACATTAAAGGCAATTCTTACAATAAAGTATGGGTTAAAAAGACAGAACACCTGTTGTGCAAGTTATGAACTTCCTAGTGATATTTTAAGAAAGATAGGGACTGTGGAGGCATACAGTTACAAGATATCTGCACGAGAACCTGAACCAAGCACTTCACATGCTTCCAGCTCTACAGTTGTTCACACTGCCGACGACTACGAAGAGGACCGGGATGCAATTACTATTGAATAATAGGTAAGTGTGCACATTAAACTTTAAAAAAAATAATATTTTTATTTTTACATAATGCATTTTATTTATACTCAGTCCATTATAGTCGGCATTATGAAAATATTATTTGCATCAAATTACTGAAGTGGGGGAATAATAGCTAGCGACTTTCCATGGAAGATTTAGCGACATTTAGCTACTTTTAGGTACCAGCCTAGCGACATTTGAAAATCCGAGTTGGCAACCCTGGGAACACTGCCAGTGTGTGTTGTGACGGCACCGAGTGCGAGTTTTTTCAAGGCCAGACGGCACTAGAGTAGGTTCAGATACATTTGAGGAGCCAGTGCATGCCCAGTACTTGCCAACAACGCGTACCATATAAAAGTAAAATTAAGTATTACATAAAACTAAATGAACATGCTGATGAAAAGAAATAAACCTTCCTGTAATCAGCTTAAATAAATGTCCATTCATTGAATATAAAATTAAATTTTACTACATTGGTGAAAAAGTAGCCCTAAACTTTATAATAAAACACAAATAACATCAATTTCGATGTACTATATTCTGTATATCCAACTTTCAAGCGATTGTACACTTTGCACTACTGTACTGTCTACATTATTGAACTCGTCAGCCAAAGAAGGATGAAAGCTCGCAGTATTCACCATGTATATATTTATTACCCAGAGAGGCAATTAACCTCTCCGATTTGTTTAAAACTCACCAAGAAAAATATGCGCTAACAATTACTTTTATCCTCTTCGCCACTGATCGGCTTGTTAGCCGCTTGGGCGATCGGTCACGTCTCTGTTACGCACTGTTGGCAAATACTGGGCATGCACCGGCTCCTGAATGTACCGGAACCTGCTCCAGTGTTGGCCAAGTCTTGTCTTGAAAGAGCTCTCACTCGGTGCCGTCACAACACTCTCTGGTAGAGCAGGACGATAAGCAAAGCATGTTGAGAAGCGTGGTCCTGACAAATTTATTTGGTGGGATATTTTCGTTTCATGTGAACTTGATCCGAAGCACAACTAAACAAGACCTTGTTGCTCCACTTGTAAAACTTCAATACAATATTCCAGATTTATGTTTATAATATATCAAACGGTGAAATTGCTTCGAAATTATACTAAAACAAAAACAAAGTACTGCTCCGAATGGTTGGGTGAGAAATGGTTTCTGCGATTAATGGTTTCCCGGGATCCTCTTTGTAGTATACATTTGTGGGGTACGAGATGTTTGGGGTTCACACTCAGGATGGGATGGAGAAAGGAAACTCACAATGTGCTCTCTGTATACATATTGTATTGGATGTACAATGCAGCTTGGTGCTGGGAAGGCAGCGTGGTTACAAGCGTGATGTAGAGAGAGCTGGTTGGTGAGGATGCTCAGAGGAGGACCAGCTTGTGGGTCGCCATGCTCGCCGGCGGGAGCGAGGGCCGCCAGGCAGGCGGAGGAGGTGTTGCTTGCTGGTTGGTGTAGGTAGAAAAGAGAGGTAGGTCACCACGAGGTCAGGTCTTTTATAGTGGAGGTAGGCGTGGTTTAATAGTTGACCTCCGTCATGTAAGGCGGCGCTGGTTGACCTAGACCACGAGGCATGCACTGGGGAATTCGCGGGGTCGGCTACTCAGCGACAAGCGTTTGTAGGGGAGAAATCCACTACAAAGTACTCTTCAAACTCTGATTATATCGTCCATCAACTTTTAACCCGGGGCTAGATATGTAGAGTATAAAGCAAGTTAGGTGTTTCAGCTTTTTTACGTGATATTAGTCACTTCTGGGTGTTTTTGTGTATAATTTCCAAAAAATAAGTCGCTGGTGTCTGTCTTAGCATGCTTATCGGTCATTGATTTTTTGCTTTGAAATTTTGCTTGACAAACAGTACACTTCGCTCTGTTCTTGTCTTTTTTCAGCCACTGCATATATCAGATCTGCACAGCCATTTTTCATGAAAATTTTGACCGCACTGGAGCAGGTTGAGATACATTGAGGACCAAGTACTTGCCAACAGTGCGTAAAAGAGACGCTGGATTTTCGAAATGACAGGTTTTATTCTTAATCAATGAAAATCTCCCCAAAATGCTAATTTAGCATTAAAATGCTGAAGCTGACACTTCGTCACGAAAGTCAAGCAGATATGAAGGTAAACGACATAAACCGTCAAGACCAAATATCACCTAATTAAAAGCTTATTTAGGATTATTTGATAAGTTATGATTAGGATTGAGTACGTTTGTTTATGTTTTACGAAGAAAAATAGATGATTTGGTAATTCTGTTCTTACTCCCATTCAACATTGTACGCCTCACTAAGTTCTTGCTTCAGCCACTCAAAAACACTGATTCACCTGCAATTCGGTAACGTGCAGTTGCACAAGGTCTATGAAAAGTTAAACCACGATTTTCAGAAGAAAAAAGGTAGCCGAATGATACTTTTTTATTTTTTTTTATTTTACTTGCAATCTGTCCCTTTAAATTTACTGTTGCCTCTGAGAGACAACCTGTGCTGCCTGTCTCTAACATTGTATAATATATATTGAGAATTGTAGTGGAATTCTCCCCTACAAACGCTGTTTGTCGCTACCTAGCCGACCCCACCTATTCCCCAGTGTATGCCTCGTGACCTAGGTCAACCAGCGCCGCCATACACCACGGAGCGGGGGTCAACTACTAAGCCACGCCTACCCCCGCTATTTAAGACCTGACCTCGCGGTGATCTGCCTCTCGCTCTCTCGCTCTCGCTCTCTACCAACAGCCACAGCCAGCAACACCTCCTCCACCTCCGCCTGCCTGGCGGTCCTCTCTCCCGCTGGCGAGCATGGCGACCCACAAGCTGTCCTCCTGTGAGCATCCTCACCAACCAGCTCTCTCTACATCACGCTTGTAACCACGCAGCCTTCCCAGCACCAAGCTGCATTGTACATTCAATACAACATGTATATAGAGAGCACATTGTGAGTTTCCCTTCTCCATCCCATCCTGAGTGTGAACCAAACAATCTCATACCCCACAAATGGTGACTCCCGGAGATTCGCACTCACACAGGATGGAGGAGAAACTGATCACGCTCCCAGTCTTCAAGCAACATGGAAGACTGGCTTATCCACACAAAAGCAGCTCTCATCGACTCTACAACTACTGTTTCTACACCGCAGGTCAGACACCCTAGAGCAGCTCTGCTACTCTAAGCAGACACCAGCTCCTCTTCCTGCCCCAAGCACCACGTCCTACCGACCCCAGCACACCCGTCTTACCTCAGACGCCGACCCCGGCCCAGCAGTAACCCCCGCCGCCCTGACGCGGCCTCTGTTCCTGAGTGCGGACCCACACACCCCTCTTTTCTTCCTCAGGTACTCCCTGCTAATGTCCTGCACCCTGCTGCTGTCGTGGACCCAGCTGCTGTCACGAGCCCTCATCCGCTGCTGCTGACACAGCCCCTGCTCCTGACCCAGGCCCACACACCCCAGCAGGCGCATCTGGCGACTCTGTACCTGCCGTGAGGGAAGCACAACATTCATCGCCTCCACACACACTTATTCTCCCTCTCTACTCCCACAGATATTGTGTATCTAGACAGTTGTCGCCAGCGACCGGCTCATCCACGCCATCGCCGTTGTCTCACATGAGGCACGCACCGCCCGTTCTGCCTCACATGTGCTAAGCAACTCTGCAGACAACAAGTCTCCTACACAGCCTGGAGGGAAGGGGGAGTACTGTAGTGGAATTCTCCCCTACAAACGCTGTTTGTCGCTACCTAGCCGACCCCACCTATTCCCCAGTGTATGCCTCGTGACCTAGGTCAACCAGCGCCGCCATACACCACGGAGCGGGGGTCAACTACTAAGCCACGCCTACCCCCGCTATTTAAGACCTGACCTCGCGGTGATCTGCCTCTCGCTCTCTCGCTCTCTACCAACAGCCACAGCCAGCAACACCTCCTCCACCTCCGCCTGCCTGGCGGTCCTCTCTCCCGCTGGCGAGCATGGCGACCCACAAGCTGTCCTCCTGTGAGCATCCTCACCAACCAGCTCTCTCTACATCACGCTTGTAACCACGCAGCCTTCCCAGCACCAAGCTGCATTGTACATTCAATACAACATGTATATAGAGAGCACATTGTGAGTTTCCTTTCTCCATTCCATCCTGAGTGTGAACACCAAACAATCTCATACCCCACAGAATTCTTGATGAAAAGTTATGTGATAACGAAGGTTTAAAAGTTAATGGTAAAGTAACATCAAATATACACTATGTAGATGGTACCGCTCTTATCACAGATAGTAAAAAAAAAAATAACAGTGGAAAGAGGTGAAAAATGTGGTTTAAGAGTTAATGCTGTAAAGACGGTAAAGGTTCGTTTAAGGTCGAATAAAGAACTACATATTTCTACTTATATAGGGAGAAGCTGCAAAAAAAAAAAGCATTCTTACTGTAGTGGGTATTGAATGTAATTATATAACAGTAGTATTAGACACCGAAGTGAACAAGGAATAGAGAAAATTATCAGTATCCTAGTAAACATACCCTAATGAATATCATCTCTAATACAGGTAACTAAAATAAATCATTTGGTAATAACAGTAAGTACTGGCACCACTGTCAAAACTAAATGGTAAGTATTTTGCACATTAAACGATTATAAAAATATCGCAATTTCACTGTGTTTTACAGAGAACACTCATGGTTTGTACAAATGTTTTTTATATAACCTAACCTATCCCAACCTAACTTAACCCAACCTAACCTCAACCTAACCTTAACCTAACGTTAATGTTACCTAACGTAGCCTAGCCTAACTTAACCTAACTTAGCCTAACCTAACTTAGCCTAGCTTAGTTAGCCTTAGCATAAAACCTGGCATAACTTAACACAAACTTACTGTTACTGAGACGGGGAAAGCAGTGAACCACGGCATTGAGGAAGTGGTGAAGGATTATGCTGTGGTCTTGGTGAATGTGGCAGTAATTTAGTTTCTCGTTACACTGGAACAGGTTCCTCTCTGATTGTAAAACACAGGATTCCCGCAGTCTGGACAGTCTCTTTTGGAATGAACGATGCCGTGGAAAAATTGGAGGGTGAGATTGTCTTCCTCCCCGAGTTCGCAAATTATGTCCGTATAAGACTGGTGACACCTTTCAGATGCCATTGTGAAAATGAATCTAGCGCAGGAAAGCGCGGCAACCGTGGTAAGGAGTGCAGCAGCGTGTTTCAAAGTATGTCAATATGATTGGCTGTTTATATATGGGGATGATTAGTCACTGCTGCATTACCGCCAAGAACAACAAAGTAGTGTGCACCTTAGGCGCCTAAATACAGTATCTACCAAACAAAGCATTTGCACAAGAAATGATCATCATCAGTACTCACTGATGAAAATACAGTAAGAAAATAAAACACCAAAACAAATAACTCGTCAGGGGGTCATTAATCTTTATTAATCAAATATACTTGATAGATAGATAAATAGATGGATAGATTATTCGGTAAAATCATCATATAAGTTTACATGATTCAGCATGTATTTAGGCATTACAGGTATACATAATTATACAATATATATAGACAGTGCAAATTACAAACAATGAACAAGCAAAGTCACAATTTTGTTAGGCTTTTATTTATGAACATGTTGAAAAATCATTACATTCAGGAACTATAATCTTTTTTAATGGAAAAAATTAAACCTAACAAATCCATTCTAACAAACCTAATTCAACCCAACCTTAGCTTAACCTAACATAACCAACCTCACCTACACAACCTCTAATCTAACTTGTTAAAGGTATGTAAATAAAATGCGACTTTTTTCCAGTGATTTTTTCCTAGACAAAATTTGGACTATTTCCATTTACCATACAAACAATGGTAAACTACAGTAATCCATTCCACGATGGCTAGCTAACAAAGCATATCATATGTTTGATTCCATTGGGGCCCTTTGTCTTGGCTTGGGGCTAATTAGTAAGAGTTTTGAGATATTGTTTTCAGGCCATATAAGTTTTTCAACCTGTTATTAAGGTGGCTACTAAAAAATGAATTATGTCCTAGAATATAGCGTACTATATCTGGAGTAAATGGGTCTGGTGTTGTAACTTCAAAAATGACTGGTTAATTATATACAGTAATTGAACCCCACCTCGCCTTTTATGGTTAATTTTGTTTTCTTAATAATTTTTTTATGCTTTAATAATTTCTGAAATTTTTTGTGCAAATTCTTCAAAAGTGAAAAACTTACATTACATTATCGAATCCCCCCAAAAACTAACCTTAAATATTTTACATTATTTTATTTTAAATTGTTTTTAAAGTTAAACTAATTAAAAAAAAAATCTAACCTAACCTCACCTGAAATACAGTACCTTATTATTAAACAACATCTTCCCTTGAAAAGGGTCGTTGTGTTTCAACACGAGTTTTAAACTAAATGAGTCCTGAGGGACACCGCAGTACAGTACTTAACGGGTGGCGTGGCGGTAAAATCAACTAATTCCAATATTACAAATGAATTTTGTTGGAATTACTTAATTTTACCGCCACGCCACCCGTTAAGTACTGTACTGCGGTGTCCCTCAGGACTCATTTAGTTTAAAACTCGTGTTGAAACACAACGACCCTTTTCAAGGGAAGGTGTTGTTTAATAATACAGGCGTTTGACACTGATAATAGTTAAGATCAAACTGTTATCCTAATAGGAAAGCCAAATCAATGTTAATACAAATCTTGAAGCAACTGAGCGCATACAGCACTCACCTCCCATCCTAAGGGTTGTTCGATAGATCGTGGCTCCATTCCCTTCAATCCACCCACTTGAAAGGTACGTATCTAACTTTACTGTACAACTGGGGAAGTGATGGCAGTTGAGTGCAGCACCAACCATAATACCTCCTTGTGCTTCATGGTATACCAGTAATGTGTATACTGTACTTATATCTATCACCATTGTGTTCTGGGTTGATTCCCTGCCCAGAACAGATGTGAGAAGGGTGCTATCCAGTGTGACCATACCAAACACAGCAGGTCTTATGAAGGTACGGTGCTCTTGTTTCTTCCAATATTAACGCTGAAAAATAAAGGGCATAGCAAAGTAAAAGAGTATTGTACAGACTAACCACTCTAATGGCTAGTAAGCTGATAAGTGGTGAAATTATTAAAAAAAAAAAGGCTCAGGTTGTATAGGGCGTGATGTACCCACATTGTCTCTAGCGACAAAATTCATAATTTTTCATTTTTGTACAATACTTAAGCTTCAATTTAAAATTTCAAAAGTTATTGTTTGGGTATACAGTACTGTAATTGCCTGGAGCCCTCCAGTGATATACACATATTTATGTACTGTACTGTACTTGGTACTGTATTTGTACTGTACAAGTACTGCACTGTATACAAGTCCATGTATAACAGAAAACTGACTGACAAGTGGCATAGAGGATTCAGTGAAGTAAATAAGGTAGTGGTACAGTATACTACAAGGTATATAGATTTTCATACTCAACACCTTGGCTATTTCTATACCATTTCTACTGTTATTTGTAGAGCCTCCCAGAAAGTGATTGATTTTTTTTTTCTTAAATTGGAGTTCCTTGTTGTGGTTTGTACATAATAGCTGGTCAACAAAATCTCTTTGAACTAGTGTACTGATAATTGAGAATTGACATTGATACCAAATTATAAACAATAATTCAAGCACAGTCTGACAAATGTTTGTATTTCATATGATAAACAGTTGATTTTATATAAATACTGTATTTAAAATGATAGACATTAAGACCTTGTGGTTGAGTTCCTTCCATGCTTGATAAGAGTAAATAATTTACTGTTCTGTACTTGTAATGACCATAAATCTGTTACCCCAAGTCTATCTTAGTTGACTGCCAACAGACATATCCAAAACATACTTTTCACTTCCACAGCATAAGTTGGAAAGGTAAAATGTTCCAAATTTTTCCTAAGAGCTTCAAAATTCCAATGGGTTTTATGGGGTCTTTGCTTGAACTAGAGTTTATTAGTTGCAGAATGGGCAATTCATGGGTTCTCTTTTCTCTTTATTGTTGAATTCTTCATCTTTTTACTATGTACAGTCCACCAAAGATGCATCGGCCCCCACCCTGGCTCTTGTCCTGGCAATTTTACCTGGCAGTATTTGATAAAGTTAGGCTGTATGTAATGGTGATTGTAATTGGTGGATCAATTGATATTAAACAATCCAAAGGTAGAATTTTTTTAAGAATAAATTTTTCATTGTTTTTTAAGATGATGACAATTTTCCAAATGTTCGTATATTTGCTTAAATAATGAAGGAATTGGAGCTAAGAATCTTGTAGTAGCGCTGGTTGTAGTTGAGTTGCCAATTCATTAATATAATTCCTTCATTATTTAAGCAAATATACAAACATTTGGAAAATTATCACGATCTTAGATAACCAAGTATTGCCATGTAAAATTATGAATACAAGAGCCAGGGTGGGGGTCGATGCATCCTTGGCCGACTGTACCTGATGTGTTATGCACAGTAACTTGTTTGTGAATGAGATGGTGCTTTTTACCTGACTCATCTCAATAAAGACATATTGTACATGTATTATTGGGGTTCGAATACCCCTGTACTGACTACACTTGTTTGCTGACCATTACAGGTTACTGGTAACACTGTATAACTGTATACTGTACTGTATTGTAGTGCAGTATAGTACTAAAATAGGAAGTGAAATCTGTGGGTTTTAATAGACAGCAATAAAACAAGTTTGACTTCAGTTTAAGCCTCAAGAGGTTTTGTAGTGCCTCCTCTTCTCTCTTGTCAAGTTAGAAATATAGGTTTGATCCTAAAATCCTATTTACTAGGCAGAGTTCACAACCAGCCATTTCAGATAGTTAACTGGAACTGAATTATGAATGACTTACTGATCATGGAATTCAAAGGTAGCCGATATATCCTTGACCTGCAGTTTATTTATTGGATAGGCTTAGTGCTGAAAAGACCTCCTAGCCCCCAGGGGTCAACTTTCAGGGTGACTATGTACTGTAGTAGGGAGGGAGGGGCTCTTGATACACCTTAAATTGATTACTAAAACTTCATGACTTGTAAATAAGGATGCCAGAAGGTACTGTACATCACAGTCCCCCATTATGCAGGATGTAATACAAGAGCCACCTGACTATGGGTTCTGCTAAAACATAAATTTGGATCAATTTTTAAATAAAAATTTTCTGAATGCTATAAAATGTGATACAGGTACAGTACATTACTAGATAACTGAAATATTGTTATTATAGATGCAAGATGTATTCTGTGTCATCCAATTTGTTATTAGTGTACCAAAGAAAATATAAAGAAGATTTATGAATGACACTGGTCCAAGACCCAAAGACAATTTATTTACAATACTGTATTTCCACAGGAACAAGTTACAGTATATCCAACAGTATGTCAACCCAGCTTTGTGACATAGAAGATGTAGAAATTGAAGAATGCCCACCAGATACGGTATTGTAATGTCTGCTACTGCACAGTAATCTGTTTATCATAAGATGTTTCAAAATTTTCAGCTCCAGTAGAGGCTCTATACCACATGTCTATGTCACTATTTTCTTTTTCTGAACGAGTTATTTGCTCACCAAAAATTGGGATTATGTAAGTTATCCTTTTAGGCATATTACAACCTGCCAGGCATACATATAATGTTAGTACACTACTGCACCTGACATAGTATAATATAAATAATCCATCACAGATAAGCACTTGGTCGGGGAAGGTAGAGTACAAGTGATTCATTCACTTGTTGCTGCTCCTAGATTACCCACAGCTATTCTAGATGACAGCTAACATGAAAAAGACTGTACTTATGTCTCAATACTTCTCTGAGCATGATTAGGCTGCCAGTAGGAATGCTTAGTGCATGACTTTAACAACATAGTGCAGTTACTCTACAATATAGTTGTATGATTTGTTGGATTTCATAAAGATTACGATCCCCTGCTTATTTCACCTGATGATTGATTAAACACCCTATCACTAAATGGGGGGGGTAGGCTAGTTTGCATGAGATACTATTGTGTTACGTTAGAATTAGGGTGCTTAATCATCAGGTGAAATAAGTGGGGGTTCCTAATCTTTATACAGTGGGGTATGCTATAACGAATCTAATTGGTTCCAGAACCTCGTTCGTTATAGCATTCGTTCGTTGTAGGATTGATCCGTTCCAGGCCCCCAACTACAACCACTTAACACTGAAAATATTCTGTGGAAAATGTAAAAAATACGGTACTTTATCTTACCTTAGTGTTGTTCAGCATGCAGGACAGGAGGCAGAGGGGGAGGGGGGAGGAGAGAATTATGGAGAAGAGGTGGAAGGAGAGGAGACATCCTTCCTAGCCCTCTTTGGTGACTGTCTCACAGGTACTTTGTCTGTAGGTTCTTTTGTTACATTTGTAAAGAAGGAATCCAGGGTTGGCTGCTTCAACCTTGATTTCTGGACCTTCCAAAAGTAGTTCATAACATTGTCATTAAACACACTGATGGCCTTTTGCACAGAACCAACATCAGGATGATAATCCTCAGCAAGTTTAGACAGTTTGCTCCAGCAAAAGAACGCATCCTTGAGATCTTTGGCTGGAATGATGCGGCTTTCCTCCTTGTCCTCCTCCTCCCCTAACTCCTCAGAAGTTAAGCAAGGCTTCAGTGTCTCATTTTCCTCTTTGTGAAGCTCAAGCAGCTCCTCAGTGGACAGTTCCTTACTGTGCTCATCCACCAACTCCTCAACATCATCATCATCCACTTCCAGGCCCATGGAATTACCCAGAGACACAATTTCATGAACAACAGCCTCTTCTTCTAACTCTTCGAAGCCTTCAAAGTCTCTTTGAAGGACACATTCAGGCCACAATGGCCTCCAAGCAGCACAAAGACACCTCACAGTAACCTCTTTCCAGGCTGAGATAATTAAAAAAACAGCATCTGCTATATTGAAGTGACTTCCAAAATTCCTTCAAGCTAACATCACTGGAAGAAGTGGACGCAAAACATTTTCCAAACAGTGCCTTTGTGTACAGCTTCTTAAAGTTAGACATTACCTGTTGATCCATGGGCTGGATGAGAGGTGTTGTGTTGGGTGGCAAGAAGTGCACAGTGATGAAGTTGAACTCCTCTGGCAATTCAACCATATTAGGAGGGTGGGCTGGTGCATTGTCCATCACCAACAAAGCTTTCAGTGGAAGATTATTCTCCCTGAGGTATTCCCAAACACTGGGTCCAAACACCTCAATCACCCACTCAGAGAATAAATTCCTGGTCACCTAAGCCTTTGGGTTTGACCGCCACATAACACCAAGGCGGGTCTTCCTAATTTTTTTGAAAGCTCTGGTGTTTTCTTTGTGGTACACAAGGAGTGGCTTTATTTTGCAGTCACCAGAAGCATTAGCACAAAGAAGGAGGGTAAGCCTGTCTTTCATTGGCTTATAGCCAGGGACAGAAGTTTCCTCCTTGGTAATGTATGTACGGCGAGGCATTTTTTTCCAAAAAAGTCCAGTTTCATCACAGTTGAATACCTGCTGAGAAACAAAGCCTCCCTCTTTAATAATATTCAAAAAAATGTCAGAGTGTTCCTTAGCTGCTTCCTTATCTGCACTAACAGCATTACCACGTCTCACAACACTATGTATTTTATTTCTCCTTCTGAAACCAGTAAACCACCCCTTGGTTCCCCTAAACACTGGCACATCACTATCACTTGCACTGGGAGTCTTGGCTTTAAGGTCCTCAAACAATTATCTGGCCTTCTCACAAATTATAGCTTCACTAATGCTATCACCTGCCATTTCTTTCTCCTTTATCCACACTAAGAGTAAATTTTCCATCTCCTCAATCACATTACACCTTGCTTTGCTAAGTCTAGAGATTCCCTTAGCCACTTGCACAGTGTTCAACTCCTCTTTATTCTTTAAAATCGTACATATAGTCGATTTAGCCATCCCATACTCATCACTAAGTTTCGCAATGCTTGTTCCATCCTCACGTTTCTTTATGATTTCTTTCTTAGTTTCAAGAGTTATGAGCTTTCTCACTCGCTTTGGACGATTCATTGTCACAATTGTACACTTGTATAACAAAATATTTATACAAATAACTCTATTTCCACATCAAAAGACGAAATTTCAACAATAACAGTGGTGCACTGGCTACACAATGAGACAAAGATGGCGCCTGACGCTCTTGTTGTGGGTCGCGGTACAACAATATTCATGCGCCAGGCGAAATAGTCCCATATTCATCCGCGGTCGTTGTAGGAGTTGCGTTCGTTATAGCATTCTCAATTTTATAGGTAAAACCGTTCGTTTTAGGAATATTCGTAGTAGGATCCGTTCGTTATAGCATACCCCACTGTATGATCCAATTTGATGTCTTGGAAATTGAAAGCATATTTTTTAATGTGGTTTTTGGCTTTATTATCTCATAACACAAATGTTTCTTATTACAGAGGGATGCTGGCACAGCCAGGGTATGTGAGGGTTGTCCTGGTAAAGAACTCTGTCTGTCTCAAGGTATGAAAATATTTTTCATTTAGTTGTTTTCCCGTAAATACTCTACTCCATTAACTGTGTCATGCCATTTGATTATCTTCACATGCTCCTTTGTGAAACAATTTACCAACTGACCTATGGAGCCACCAAAGTTACAGATATACCTCTCTACAAGTTGCCTTGCTATACGTAGAGTACATTCGTGATGAATTAAAGAAAATATGCAATAAAAAACCACACAATAGCAGTAGATTGCTTTGGGTAGCTGATATCCTGTAGCACTTCCCTTCTCAGCACCAGTTCACACATCACCACCATAAACAATTTGATCTTGTATGTTTACATTGAGTAAAACCTTACCAAAACTCTGTAAAATGAGAGCAAGATGCCCAGCAAGTGGTATTTGTGCTTCTGGTAAAAAAATACAAGGAAATATATTAATTTAGAGGTTCAAATAAATGTTTAAGGCATTCTGAACCTGATGAATGAGCTGTTGACAAATCTAGAGTTCTTGTTTTACCTGCCATAGTCAGTGAGTGATCCAACAAGAAAACACACCTCTACAGTTAACAAGTTAGTAACCTATGACATTAACTGCTACAAGGAGCTGTACAAACAGAAGAAGAAAGCTCTCTAGCTGTCATTGGACCAATATTTTAGATATCCAACCTTAGATGAAAAGGCAGGCAGTACTACATCTTTGTCTTAATAACTACTCAACTTCCCATCCCAGCCTCTATATATAGATTCCTTAACCAACTTAATGCTATTTGTTACCCTCTTGACATATACAGTACAGAGAATTTTATCATTAAATAATTGTTTTAACTTATAATCATCTCATTACCCTTATTTATATCATTAAGTCTTTGGTAAACTTGTATTCACTATACAATACAGTACATTGTTTAACTTAATGTTGCACTTTTAAAGAATGCATGCATAAGGTACAGTATTGCACAGTATGCCTGGATATATTAAGCAGTACTGTATTATACAGGATTTCCTTTTCAGTTAGTAAGCCAGACCCAGATCAGCAAGTAATTGATACAAGATTAAGAGCAATTAAGCACAAGATTTTAGTGCTCTCTGGAAAAGGAGGTGTTGGTATGTATTGTTGACTTTTTTCTGTTTTCATTATTCAGTACAATACCAGTTTTTGATGTAATAGGTACTTTTATAGTACTGTACAGGTATTCCTCGATATACGAATCATGAATTCCATGTAAAAGTAACCCCAATAGTGAAATTTTAAAAGTCTTCAAAACTTTTTGTTTTAAATGCTTTTTTAATTACCAAACCCTGTTCTGTCATATCTGCTTATAAATTATACTTTGAAATGCAATTCCTGCTGAAAATTGCTGACTACACCAATACCACTAAATTCATTAGAAAAATGTCGTTGAAAAGGCAAATTTAAATTCTATAGTTATCATTGTCATGATCATAAAACATTCTTTCAATGTCATGACTAAATTTTGAGTGCTTATATTTTCACTACCAACTTACAAATCTCTTAGTTCTGGTTTGCTTTGGTTTTGTTTAGTTTTGTTATGATTAAGTTTCCTTTCATCTTTGTTTGATTTGATGCAACATAATATTTGTATTTCTTACTCAATAAAGCAATCTTATTTTCTCATTCTTTATAATGACATATATGGATTCACTGAGTGATTACGTAACATTTGAATTTGTGATTACGTAACACCAGATTTTTTAGTATTAAGAACATTGTAGACTACTAATTTATCAGCAACTGGTTCCCTAAGTTAATTTAGCCATAGTGAGATAGGGAATAATGATTTGCAACCCTCCTTGATATCAAGAATCACAGGTTTTTAAGGTGTACATTTTCCCCTAAAACAAGTGTTAAAAGTTGTGTGATTACGTAACAGATCATTTACCTTGATAATTTCAGTGGACTTTTTGAGATATTATCAAGCCAAAACAGGCTTTGCTAAGACTAGAATAAATTCTTTCAGGAAAGTATGTACTGCAAGGGACAAAAATGGATAGTAATCAGAAATTTTAATTTCCTCCTCTAAAATTGCCTCTGATGTGTGATTACGTAACGCTGGAATTCATGGAATGGGTTAGGTTAAAAAAAAAACATTCGTTAGGTGAATTTTTGTATCACAAATAGATAAACATATGAGAAAAATAGGGTTAGGTTCCCCAATGACAAAAATATCCCAATCCCAATATCATACCCCCAAAAACATGAAATCGGTTCACAAACGAGAACAAAGCCTACCTAACCAATAAGAAATAATAGACAGCTACTCTAATTTATTACCCAACACATGAAAATACAGTTAAACTTTGGTACATTACCTTATGCGAGGGCAGTCTGGGCTCACCACCACAAAGGGGTGAGCAAGGGTGGGCTGAGTATGGGCCTTACTCGGCACGATAAGTAGGGTTTGCCCACCTCATCACTGCTGTCTGCATGCTTGTGAATTGTAGCCAGAGTAGAAGCAGCCAGACCAAGATCTTTCCCAATCTTGGTAGGGCCGTCACTGCCATTCATGGTTTCTTCAGGTAAAGAGAAATCACTTCACACACAATGAATGGAAGGATATGGGCTTGTAGGAAATGTTGGAGGGAGGACGAGGAGGTATATGATCAGGTAGTGAGAATACAAGGTGTGATCCAAAAGTTCCTGAACTGGCTTCATAAAACTTCTCTTAGCAGATATCGAATTCGAATCATCAGCAGTTTCTCACCTTGGGTTTTAGTTGTTTACTGCGTCGATTTGGCGGGAATTTGTGTCACCAACCGGTCATAGTACAGCTTTGTGTGAGTGTGTGTACCAGCCCATCTGCTAAGTCAAGTCAGTCGTCACTCAACCCTCAACATGGAGGGAAGTATCGAGCAATGCTGTGCCATCAGATTTTGCTTCAGACTTGGAAAAATTGGTGCAGAAACCCATGAAATGACCAAGGAAGTCTACAAAGATGAAGCAATGTCCAGGGCTCAAGTTTTCAGGGGCACAAGCACTTCAAAGAAGGGTGCACTTCCTTTGAAAATGAGCTTTGTTTTGGGCGACCTTCCACCAAGAGAAATGAAGAAAATGTCCAGAAAAATTACCAGCTTGTCCATGAAGAGCATAAGGGGACCACCCGCGAGATTGCCGAGAGGTTGGACCTTTCATATGGAAATGTTAACCAGATTTTGACTGACGACTGGCAATTGGCTCTTCACCAGGACAACGCACCCGCGCACACCGCCCTCACTATGAATGATTTTCTGACAAAGCACGGCATCCCAGTGGCCTCTCACCCTCCATACTCTCCAGATCTGGCTCCCTGTGACTTCTGGCCGTTTCCAAAGATCAAGTTGAACTTCAAGGGAAAGAAGATCATGGACAGAATGGAGATCCAGGACACATGGCAGAAGGTGTTCTCCAGCCTCACCAACAAGGACTTCCAGATCTGCTTCCAGAAGTGGGAGGAGGGGATTCAGCACTGCATTGAGGCCTCTGAAGAATATTTTCTGGGTGATTAAAGTTTCACTGTAATATCTTGAAAAATAAAGATTTTTTGAAGCCAGTCCGGGAACTTTTGGATCACACCTCGTATGTCTCTGTGCATCTTTCCCCAAGGTGGCCGCGCCAGCTGACTCCCGGCATATGAAATTTGAATTTTTGCCAGGATCCAAATTCGTATTATCGGGGGAAGCTTTCGTTTTTCAAAATAGTGGTGTCAATTTAGGAAATTTGTATAAACGAATTATCGTATCACGAATGTTCATATCTCTAGGGAAACCTCTGTACAGTATTTCCTTCTTGATATAAGTGTAATAAAGTTATTTTATAACAAAATGGAAAACAAGTTGTAGAATATTTTCATAAACTTGTGTCATCAGAATATTTTATTGCCTTGTGGTACATCTTTTTACATACAAGACATCAATACTTTTTCTTTATAAGAATTAAACAGGTACAGTACTGTACAGTAATACCTCGATTTAGCCGGTTCTCGTTTACGCGTTTGGTCATTTACCCGGTTCCTTGCCAGAACCGGGATGCCCGATTTATTCAGTGAATTTACTCATTTATGCGGGTGAAGTATAATTTGTTTATTTACTGAAGATGTATATATATGTTTTTAGCTCATAAAATATATAATTTATATTGCTGGAATCCTTACAAGATGGTGATCATTTTAAATATAAACATCTTAACATTTGCATTGGACATACAGATTTTAGATGTAATTTAAGGAGATCATGAAAATAAGCAAATATTTTATCTTTTGTGCAAAATATATGAAGTTTATATTCGAAGTATTCCCTGACCTGCAAGGAATCCAGAAATGTCAATTATATTATCCTAACTTTAGTCTGAGGTTTTATTTATTATTAAAAATGTAAATATACTGTTTTCTCCAAAACATTTCTCTGGTAGGGGGGGAAGGTGGGGGTGGGGGGACGGAGGGAGGGGGGGGGAGCGAAGGTGGGGTATTTTGATTGACAGATAGTATCTGGGTGAATAAAAATTTGTTTATTTACTGAAGATATTTGTTTTAGCTCATAAAATTCATACACATTACCCGGCCAGAATATAATTTACATTGCTGGAATTCTTATAAGATTTTGATTATTTTAAATATAAACATCATGGAATTTACATTAAACATACAAATTTTAGATCTAATTTAAGAATTTTGATTACAAAGCCAAAATTTTATCTTTTGTGCAAAATATATGATGTTTCTATTCAAAATATTCCTGGCCTTGCAAGGAATCCAGCAATGTCAATTATATTATCCTATAGGGGGCAGGGAAAAAACACTTTTATTTGAGTTGCAGGCTGCACTTTTCAGGCATCGTTTGTATGGCTGTAACAAACACCTGTGCAAAATTTCATGCCATTTCATGCATACTTACCCTGCCGCATCGCGAACGACTTTTTGTCAACTTTTAGTGTATACCAAAAATCAGGTGTCATTTAATGTCTTCCAGGATAATGATAAATTTTACATGGGTGACATCGATTTAATTCACATGTTATTTTACAGGTACACCGTATAGAAAATCATTACAAGTTCATATTGAAATTCTTTTTTGTGCGGAACCTTGGCATCATTTTCCTAGACAATAATCTTTGCCTAATATATCCATCTCTCGATTCGTATCCCGTCACTTCAGTGCAAGCTTCAGTCATCACTTTTATGCCTCTCTCGACCGCCTGAGTGCTGTTTGGCCACTTGGGCACCACTAATGGTGTCTCAAGAATGTCATTAACCTGTAGATTTGACAGAGAAGCAATGTAAGGAGGCTCAGTCTTGAGTTCATTCCTCCAGTTAATCATGGAATGATAGTTTTTTGCTTGCCACTTTAGTTTCGGAGTCACCACCTTTCTCATGTTGACTACAGGAGGCACATCCTCATTCCCATCTCCATCTTTACCCTCCTCATCAGTATAGTTTAACAAATTCTCGTCAACAGCAGCATCAGAATCTTCCTCCTCCTCTTCAGATCTGCCAGTGCATTCTTCCTTTTGCTGATTCTCCTCTCTAATTTTTCTTATCATTGAGACAGCTTTTTCTCTAACAGTCATGTCCTCATCTGCACACATACCAAGAAGAAGTTCATCTGTGTGGGCGAAGTATGCATTTCTCTGGACAGCCTTTTTCACTATCGTCTCCTCCTCACTATTCAGGTGTTTCATATATAGCAGGGACTGGAATACGTTCCTTGAGCCGTGTGTTACGTAAGGGTGTATCTTGATGTAAAACCACATTGGAGCACTGAACTTTATTATTGTAATGACAATTCTTTTCAACTCATGGCTGGGTCTTGATGTTGCTACATACAGCCTGAGGATTCTACTCCATAAGGTGTTCCACCTTGACACACAGGGAGGACCTGGCTCAATAGCAGCCAAGTCATCTTCAACAACACCTGTGATAACTCCTTTACAAATCCTATACAGGTATTTCTGATCCCAGGACAGATCTTTCTCCACTTCATCATTAAACACAGGGAAATCAGGGAAACTGACTGGCTGGAAGGCGACAACTGGAAGCTCAGACAAAGACTCCTTGATCTGCTTTCCAATGGGACTACGCCAATGCTCAGGACCACTTGGTTTACCATCATAGTGATAAAAAACTGCGCGGAAAGGCAGCTCATTTCCGTGAAGCTGACATATGAAATAATGGAGCGGGTGACCAAGTAACATTTCAAGATGATGAATGACTCCATTTTCTGATCCTACATTTACATTGGTTCCATCACAACCAACACACACAATGGGCTGCTGGGTTAGATTTTTCTCCACCAGAAACTCATGAATAGTTTTTGCAATCTGCTTTCCGTGTCCAGTCTTGGGAGTCACATGTGTGAGATATTCATTGCCAGGCTCAACCATGATGACATAATGATCTTTCACCATCATCCTCGAACTCCATTTCTCGGTCTTCTCATTCTTTATCATCACACGAATGGCGGTCTTCTTACCATCAAAATAGAGTGACGTCAAATTGTCTAAACTAGCCATCTCAATTTCTTGCCTCTTAAATCGGTATTTTTGTCTCGCATCCCGCAGCTTATGTGGTCCAATAACCTGACTCTTGTCATCCTTTGTGATAATGCCATAGTCAGTTAAGGTAGCAGTAGCAATGGCAGCTCCAGCATAATCACTAATCAAGTATCGGTCCTGCGGTGTGAACTGCTTAACGGTAACTATTTGAATAATTTCAAGTGCGCCAACTTACCCAGGTCTCCCCTACATTACAGTACAGTAACACAACATTGAGAAATGAAATGAGAAAAGGCTGATAATCAATATAGACATAGCACCATACTCATCTGCAACAAGACAACTTAAATGAAATAAGAGATATGAAAAAAAAGTTGATAAACACTGAACAGAACATTGCACCGCCACAGCGGCTGTTTGGCTAGTACTGTAGGTAAATTTAAAAATTTCAGTAGAAAATGCGGCAGACTAAACCTCGACATATCAGCTTCAAATTTGGCATTGAGTCTTAGATATGTATAAGGAACAATGCCTGAAGAGTGCAGCTTTGAGCAAAATTTCACTGCCCCCTATTATCCTAACTGTAGTCTGAGGTATTATTTATTACTATACAGTGAACCCTCGCTTTACGCGGTTTCACTTTACGCGTTTCTACATTTACGCGGTACCCTGCCAGAACCGGAATTCCCACTTTACGCGGTGCATCTACTCATATAGGCGGGTGAAGTATAATTTTTTTATTTAACTCATAAAATTCATACAAATTATCCGGCCAGAATATAATTTACATTGCTGGAATTCTTACAATTTGATGATCATTTTGAATATAAGCATCATAGATTTTGCATTAGACATACAAATTTTAGATCTACTGCAAGTATTTTGTTTACTCAGAGCAAATATGTTATCTTTTGTGCAAAATATATGACGTGTATATTCAAAATATTCCTGGTCTTGCAAGGAATCCGGCAATGTCAATTATATTATCCTAACTTTAGTCTGAGGTATTATTTATTACTATAAATGTAAATATACTGTTATAACCCAATCATTTCTCTGGTGTGGAGTGAAGGTGGGGGTGAGGGGTTGGGAGGGAGGGAGTGACCCAGGGAGCAGGTGGGAAGAGGGGGGGAGGTGGGGTATTTTGATTGACAGATAGTATTTCGGTAAGTATATTTTGTTTATTTATTGAAGGTATTTGTTTTAGCTTATAAAATTCATACAAATTACCGGGCCAAAATATAATTTACATTGCTGGAATTCTTACAATTTGATGATCATTTTGAATATAAACATCATAGATTTTGCATTTGACATACAAATTTTAGATCTAATGTAAGTATTTTGTTTACTCTGAGTAAATATGTTATCTTTTGTGCAAAATATATGACATTTATATTCAAAATATTCCTGGTCTTACAAGGAATCCAGCAATGTCAATTATATTATCCTAGCTTTAGTCTGAGGTATTATTTATTTCTATACCTTAAAATCTAGTGGTTTTCCCCCAAACATTTCTCAGAGAGGAAAGAGCCAGCAAGTGTGAGAAAAGGGGGAGGGAGTTGAGTCCATTATTTGAATGGACATTAACTTGGCGACTGTATTTCTCTATTTCTCTTAAATATTAATTGTGTGCATGTACCATCATAAAATTACGTTGTTATTTTTATTAGAACATAGGTATTGTGTCGGAAAAAGTGTAGCTTGGGGGTCAGACGGTCTCTATTTCATTTAATCCCATATGTTATGTTGTTCACTTTACGCGGGCCTCCGTGGGTTCAATTGACCGTGTAAAGTGAGGGTTCACTGTACCTTAAAATCTAGTGTTTTCACCCAAACATTTCTCAGAGAGGAAGGAGCCAGTGAGCGTGGGAAGAGGGGGGTGGGGGGAAGTTGAGTCCATTATTTGAATGGACATTAACATGGGGACTGTATTTCTCTTAAAATATTAAATGTGTGTGCATACCATCATAAAATTAAGATATTATTTTTACTAGAACGTAGGTATTATGTCGGTATTGTGTCGTAAAAAGTGGAGTTTGGGAGTCTGCCCAGTCTCTATTTTAATTGATCCCATATGTTCTGTTATTCCATTTACGCGTTTCTCGTTTTACGCGCTACTCCGCGGGTTCAATTGACCGCGTAAATCGGGGTATTACTGTATTATTTTTTCATAGTCTATATACTGGTACTTGATCACCCTTTATTTCCATCTAGTGTTACAAAAATTACTAAGGGAAGAGACTCAGTGAGGGAGTACAGTATGTAGAAGACTTCTAAGAGTTTGGTTTGAAGATCAGTCTGTGCCACCTGCCCATGAGTTTGATGACGACAGTAGAAAGCAGTCACTCTGGCAGGACTTAAAAGTATACAGTACTGTATCTGGTATGCAAGGGAAAGGGATAAAAATAATATGTTTTTCTTACTCACACTAGTTTAAAAGTTAAAAAAATATGAAATTATATGGTTATTTACCTTGTTTTGCTCCATGGTGGCCGGGACAGGGCTTAAAAATTGTGTGCTTAGAGGTCCTTGGTTTTGGCAGTGAGCCGGAGTGGGGTTCAGGGGAGATAACTCCAGGGTTCAGTGTGCCTCTATTTCTGAGTTTGGTGTATCTGAAGACTGTGTGTGTGTGTACCTGTTTTTGGTGCTTGGGCATGCTTATCTGTTTTTGAACTCTGAATATGGTTAACGTGATGTAGCTATAGTATTTCCACGCTAACCTGGTCCATAAGCCACGCCCCTTGTCTATAGCTACAAATAGCCGATTGGTTCCCCTGGGCGTCTTACCTCCCCCCCCCCCCCCCCCAGACTGCGTGTATATAAACGCATATTTAAATCAACCTTTTATAATAAATATTTATAAATTTTGAAGATTCTCTCTGTAATGCTAGTGCCTTGAAATGATTTGCATTTTGATTGTCCAAATATTTAACATTATTTTAGGTAAGAACAGATCTACTTACCAATTGTGAACACATATAGTTTGAATTTTCTATGAACCAATCAGCTATTAGTATAGAAGAGGGGCATGGCCTACGGGTCAGGTTAGCGTGGAAAGAGCATAGTGTCCTCTATGTTGCCCAGAATACGAATAAGGTTTGCCAAAGAATTTCTTTGTGGTTGAGGAGAAAATGCCAAAGGCCTCCACAGATGGTATGTGCCAAACAAATTTGTGAATAGATTTTAAAATTTGGGCACCAAAACAGAAACTGCATATGAAAGATCTCACCAATACTGTACTTATATGTGCTAGCCTGAGGGGGCAGAGGTTAAAACTATTTGTAATATGCTAACACAACTTCAATTTTATTATGCACTCTTTTATCTTAAACATGATAACTGTACATATATGTTTCCTCTCATTTTCTGCACTCTTTCGTATCTGAAACTTGAATCTAACCTTACAAGTAATTATTTTACCATGCATAATTTTTGCGATGTCTCCATTAGCCGGAACAATTGGTGTAGAGCACTTCCGGGAATGAGAGATTTCCAGGTAACGAGACGACTCTCTCAAAGCCGGAAAAAAGCCGTTTTTCTAAAAACCAGTTTTTGTGATATAACCCAGAATGCGACGCTTAGATTTTAACCTAGGTATGTTAATGCCTAGCAATAACTTGCCAGGCCAACATACAGGCAATTAAAACATCTAATAATTACTTAATAAGTAATATTAGGAGGACACGTTGCTACCTGGCATTTAATTGCAATTCTCGAAACCCCCTCCTTCACCCCCCACTGCACGCACTGCCACCGTCATCTCTTGCCTTAGAGCGAGCAGTAAACAAAAGTAAACTCTCGAGGGGTGGAGATGGGCGGGTTATCAGCGTCGCATTCTGGGTTATATCACAAAAACTGGTTTTTAGAAAAACGGCTTTTTGTTCAACCTCTGAATGCGACGCTTAGCTTTGAAAACCCGAGCAGGAGGTAGAGAGGGAGGTGACTTTGCATACAAGGCTTCGCTAACTTAGGTCCAGATTATGATTATATATCGTGTAGAATATTTCCAAAATTTGGAACCTTTACCGGGAGGTAAAATGTTAATTTACATATCTCAATTAGGATACTCACTTTATTATGGTGATAAAGAAGCTGTCTTTGAAAGTTTTTGAAAATCTCCAAAAGCCCATTTCCTTGATCTGACTGAGGCTCATATGCTTCAGAAAGGCCACAGACCCTGCTTATTTCCTTGTCTTATGTGCCAGAAATTTCTTACCAGAGTCTGCTTGATTTACTAATTGAGATAAAGATTTTATCAATTGACTAGAAGACAATTTCTTACCATCTCTGGATGAGAAAACATAGGGGCCTCGATTAGGGAATCTGGATAACCGTTCCTGAAGATTTTTAACTGGGCACAATATATGAGGAACCCTTGTCTCATCCATTAGGCGTTTTATCCTAATAGGTTGAGCTTGGAAATCTTCTCTTTCATTTTTCTTAGGATCTCCGTAGGAAAAAGGGTAACATCCTACTCAGAAAATATCAATAATGATGGATTATTGGAAATTGAAATCAGTTCACTTATTCTCATACCTGTTGCTATTGCTAGAAGGAAGGCTGCTTTCTGTAGTAATTTATCCCTGTTCAGATTTATATTGTAATTAGGCCCCATAAGAAATTTCGTAACTTTTTCCAGAGACCACGGTGGGATTCCCTTAAACCGAGGGGGTCTCTGAATGAAAAAGGACAATCTTAGTATTTAATAAATCCTTGGGTTCAAAGTAATAATAAAACCCCAAGCCAGAGGGTCAACCAATGCTGATTTATAAGATGCAATTGTCGATCCTGGAGTTGTGAACTTGATAAATTGTTGAAAAAGATTCCAAGCTTTCTCATATTGCATAGAAGTTTGAGGTCTATGTCCTGCTAATACTTGGTTAGCTATATTGGGATTACCCAACAACCTATTTAAACTCCTTTTGAGAAACTCCAGGCGTGAAGTGCCAAGGATATCTCGAACTGAGAATGTAGTACCTGGTATAGACACCCTTGTTGCAATTGTAGCGGATTCGGGCACCAGTCCAACAGATCCAGGCACCAAGGTTGCATGATCCAATATGGTGCAATTAAGAGGACCTTGCCTTGGAAGGATCTGAGTTTGTGAATCACTTTTGGCAATATTTTCACAGGTGGGAACAGATAGATTGAAATCCAAAGGTTCCAATCTAAGAGTAGAGCATTTCCTAAAAGATTCGACCTCTCCAGAGGTGCATAAAGTGGCATCTTGTGATTTTTTAGGGAGGCAAAGAGATCTATCTTTGGAGTTCCAAATTTCTTCACTAGACTCTTGAACTCTGATACCTTTAGGGACCATTCTGTTTCTGTCGATACTGGCCGGAGACGGGACAGCGCATCTGCCCAATTGTTTTGTACTCCCGGTATATAAGTTGCTTTGAGGTAGAGTGTTTGTGTTACACAAACACTGAAGATGTTTTCTGACAGTTGTAGAAGGGGCCAAGACCTGGTTGAGCCTTGATGATTGAGACAAAACACTGCCGTTTTGTTGTCCATGGCAAATAGGACCGCTATTTTCTGTAAATTTGGGTTTGCCGACAAAAAGAATAGGACCACTGCTAATTCTTTTACATTTATGTGTTCATCCCAAAGGAAGGTGCTCCACTTCCCTTGACGGAACTCTCCTTTTGAGGAATGGTATCCCCATTCTATTTCGGACGCGTCCGTACAAACGACCAGACCTGTTTGAGGTGGAACCCAGGTAGAGGAACCGATTAGATATTCCAAATTTGTCCACCATGACAGATGATTCTTGATCTGAATAGGGAGAGAGGAAGCAATATTTCTGTTTCTGTGAAGCAATTTCGACTCCAGATGAATTAGTTGCTTCTTCCTTAACGTGCCCAAAGGAACTACTATGGTGGCAAAATTCAACAGACCCAGTAGTTTTTTTGTTAATCTTGCTTTACAGAGGCTTCTACTTGGTTTATCACATCTGTTACGTTTGCTTCTGGTAGACTGGCTGACTGCTGATTGGTATCCCAATGGAGACCTAATCAATCCAATTTCTGACATGGTATGTGATTTGATTTAACCTGGTTTATCTTTAATCCTAGGTTTTGAAATAGTACTAGTGTACGTTGGGTCGCCCTTTGACAATCTTTGAGAGTTTCCCACTATCAGCCAATCGTCTAGATAAGCAAAAGTTCTTATGCCCTCCTTCGCAAGGATCTCTCTGGGGATGTTTGCCAGTTTTGTAAACACTTTTGGCGCAATTGTCAGGCCGAATGGCATCACTGTGAATTGATAACTTACATCACCCACTTTGAACACTAGAAACTTTCTGTACCTGGGAGCAACAGGAACGTGATAATAGGCACCTTCGAGATCCACTTTGAGATCCAAGCATTGGGCGGAAGTAGATGCCTCAGATGATCGTAAGTGAGCATCTTGAAATTTTTTTTTTTTTTTTTTTCGGTAATAAATTTGTTCAGGACTGAAAGATCCAAAATCCATCTTAATTTGTCGCTGCCTTTCTTGGGGACTGGGAATAGGCGAGACATGAAACATTTCTCTGACTGTAACAGTGATATGACACCTCTGTTTAATAGTTGAATTACAAATTCTGTGAGTAAGGGGGTTGGTTTTTGACCCTTTTTTGGAAACGTTAGGGGAGGGCGCCTCGTCCAAGTCCATGTGAGGCCCCCTTTGATTGTCTTGTAAGCTTATATGGAAGAAGTCCATCTGTTTTCCCAACCCCCTAGACGACCCAGCTGTCTGGCTTCATTGGAAGGGAGTGGATGCTGATGTGGTGGAATAAGGTCTCCTTCCACTTCTGAACAAACGGCCACCCCTACTACGTCTTTGATTATTTCCTCCTCTAAAGTTTTCTCTAGGTTGATTACTGAACCTAGCAGCTGGTCCTGTTCCCCTGTTAGACCTTCCTCTTTTAGATTTCCAAAAGGTCTGAGGACTCCTGGGAACAGTAATATTAACAGCTTGCTCAACAGGTGATCTATACTTAACCAATGTTTGTTCATCAAACAAAGCAGGAGAAAGAGGGGAAGAACTTAGCAATAAATAAGCACTACCACTTGAAGCATTATTAGTGGCTTGCTTCCTTAGCTGGGCTTTTAGTTTTAGGGCTTTCAACAACATTTCCAAAAATGAGTTGTACAGGGAATATGGAATCCCTTGTATAGCAGCAGCAAAACATTTGTCTACTTCTGAACTGTCCTCATAGTCCAGCACAAACTTAGTCAAAAACTGACACATCATAATTGCAGACCAAATATCTGCTTCCAATTTCCTAATTTAAAATTTTTCAAGCAGCAGTGCAGGGGCAACTGGTTTCAATTTTTTTTATAACTTATATCAGCATATTTTGGAGCCAACAAATACTGGGAAGTTCGTATAAGGAACTCCTTTTGTCATTAAATTGGAACTTCAAAAAAAAAAAAACTAAACATGAGCATTCCTGTCTGTGGGAATGAATGTTAAGTCTTTCAATACATTAGCCCAGACTTCGTCTATTTCAGAGATCATCTTTGGACAAATATCAGGCCAAGAAAGTGTAGTACAGGTTGTACCTCTCTAGTCCGGCATTCTGTGGTCCGGAAACTCCCGTGGTCCGGAACGATTTTAGTTTGTCTAATAGGTAGATAGGCAGGGTTTTTTTTTTTTTTTTTTTTTTTTTATCTCAATTATTATTATTATTACTGGAGTATTGCATTTTCGCCCCTCAGGCTCGAATGTGGGTCACTGACCTGTGCCCGGGTGGGCTAATCCCCGTAAAAAAAATAAAACAAAGCCGCGAGAAATTGAGGTTTGTTTGCATCTGGCAATTCGGCTCTCTCTCTCTGTTTGTCTATAGCTCTATACAGTACAGAGTACAACATTTAACCCTTCAATATATATGAACAGTAAATAAGTGTTGCTTTCATATTCTTATGTAGAGTAATGACGATATGTTTTTACTTGTGCTCACTTACATACACGCAGTATCACTTTTTTCTTTAACATTAATGGTTTGCCACTTTTATTGTTCTATATACTGTATTAACATTAAATAACATTACTTAAAACAACCATATTAATTTTGCTACAGCTACAACCAGGGTCTTATTTTCTTGTTTTATATGTAGAACCACTCAGTCACTGGTTTTGTTATCAGCGAAAACAATGCTGTCTCATTTCCTCGTGTGTTTTAATATTCTACATATTATTAATGAATTGTATTGCTCATTTTGCACACAAACATTAATTCAATAAAAAAGACATTCAGTAATAAACAATAATGAATCTTTTGTACATAAGAGAAATGACGCTGTTTACACGATTGTGCACGTCGTCTGAACATTGGCGAGCCGTTCAAACCCATCGAAATTCGAGTTTCCGCCGTCAAAATTTTAAATTATGTAGTGTTTTTTTTTGTGTCCAAATAAAAAACGGTGAATTAAAAACTCGTGAAATTTGAGAAGCTACTGTACGGCATTTAACTCTTCAATATGTCTTCAAAGAGACCACGAAGCAGTGAAAGTGGTGCTAACTTAAGTGCAAGTCACTATCTGTCCAGGAAAAGGGTGAATTTTCATGGTCCGGAAATTTCCGTGGTCCGGCACCGGTCAGGTCCCGAGGTTGCCGGACTAGAGAGGTACAACCTGTATCACCTTCCAAAAACAATGAATGATGACCCACAGTTGCTTGTCCTTCTTGTCTCTTTGTAAGTGCTGAGATATCAGGAAGTTTAGAAACATTTTCGTAAAATACCTTGAATAAGGAATCCACAGATTCATGTGGTCGAAAACAAAGAAGACTTCGATCTTATCAATGTTACCCAAGGCCTGTTGGGATCATCCTTACACTCAATGTTATCCATCAGCTGCATGGCAGTTGACAGCAGCCTGTTTCCACTCATAGCAACCAACACTCTTGCCCCAGGTGGAAGTCGTTGCCAAAATGTGGATAGGATGAAGTCAGTCTCAACAGGTTCTTCCTGCTCAAGAGACTGAATACTATGATTAGAACCAGCCTATCGTCCTGATCCTGGAATCCACTGAAATCAGACCGAGTAGATAGAGGTTTTGTAGACTTCCTCCTGCCCCATTGTCTGGAAGGTCCAATAACTTAACTTTTTTTTTTTTTTTTTTATAGCAGAAGCTGGCTTGTCTAAGTGGGGATTAAGTCTCTTACCTAACACCAATAAACCTAAACTTTCTGCCAACTCGGGATCTTTCCATTGTTTTACATTTAAAAATTTACTCTTCAAGGCCTTATTCCACCTATTTTTAATTTGGATCTGCAATAAATCTTTCTTATCACCTGTAGCTTGATGAAATTGAAAAATTTGATCATAACAAACTGAACAATCCATTGGTGAAAACAGGTTATTTGAGACACAGCTGCCATGAATTATGCAAGCCACATGAGGATCTATCTTAGTAATCCAAGTGGCTCTACATTTTTTATAATTACATGTAGTATGGCCCCCTTGGGTCTTGGGTGAAACTACTACTACTGAATTCAATTTCTCTACTGACAGACAATTCCTTGTATGTAGTGTATGAGCTGAACTTTCTAGTCCTTGTAGCTCACCACTCAATACTTGTACTAGCTCCTCAGGGACAGTTCCATAGTCCCCTCCATCATACATAGACCCGGACTCCTGCCCTTCATCCTCCAGTTGCACATCACTCATCTAAACTAGGAGGAACACGATGAGTCACATTATATCATTATAAAAATATAAGGGAGAAAACATTTTCTCCCAAACTTAATCAATATGACTCAAAATTGTCATATTATTAGTAAATTAATTCATTAAGATCTCGTTTTACAATTATAAACAATTAACTCGCCATGACGCATCTCTCTCCCGACTCTTATCTCAAGTATCCCTTAGCTCAATGAATTTTTTTTTTTTACATAAAATAAATTCATTTAGAAAATTTTATTTAGAAGGATCATCAAGATCTCTATTTGTCGCCAATCAGGGGCACAAACATTATCCCCCAAGTAATAACTTAAGCGAAAATTTCTACGTGCGCACTATCACCCGGCAGGGTTGACAGTGCTGAGTTGCTAACATAGCGCTCTATTGGCAACAACGTTCACTATTACTCTAGCAATACTTATTGGGTTGAAAAATCCACCCTGAATTGTTCCCATATAACCCATATAAGAATGTAAAGTCCATTTCAACATAACTCTAGATTGCTAGGATGACCGGAAGGTCAACATTCCGGAAGGAACGCTAAGTCTAGCAGCCTCGCTAAAGTTCGCCTGGAAAGGCTGAACCCGCTACTGAGGACATCAATATAATAAAGTTATGAAGAGAAAACTCAACTCTGTCCTTTATGCTGATAGCAATTAGAAAACCGAGGGCAGAAGCCCAAAGGTTTTTTGTGAATGAACATAAGAGTAGGAAGAGAGACATTCATGGCATTCATACTAGCGCATGAATAATTGGGACAAAGAAAATCGTAAACAGTATATATGTATAAATAGATATATCCACATGTTCCCTTTCAGTGAAGATGAGCCCGGGAGGGCGCAGGGACATTCCATGAGTTACTTAAAGGCAAGGGATAGTCACAACGATCTAAACGACTTCACAAAGAAGACGTGTTGTGGTCGCCATGATGCTGACCAGAGATCATATAAGAAATTGTCCCAAATACAATAATTGAGAGACATAAAATAAAAGACACTCTACGTACTTCATCACTGTGCTAATAAGTACCTGTACAAATACCGTATATAAAATCCTCTGGGAGCTTAGTATTTCAGCAATTACAACACAAATTCGCAGAACTCTCCTTCGTGTGTATTTACAGCTGAATCGCCAGGCAAGAGATGATGGTGGCAGTGCGTGTGGTGGGGGGTGAAGGAGGGGTTTCGACAATTGCAATTAAATGCCAGGTAGCAACGTGTCCTTCTCATATTACTTATTAAGTAATTATTAGATGTTTTAATTGCCTGTATGTTGGCCTGGCGAGTTATTGCTAGGCATTAACATACCTAGGTTAAAAGCTAAGCGTCGCATTCTGAGGTTGAACAAAAAATCCCCCATCCTCGGAATTTTCCGGGTAATGGAAAATTTTCTCGGAATTCCCGGAAAATGTGCTCCTCAGAAAATTATTCCCTAAGCAGGAATTTTCCGGAAAATTCTAGCTTTGGGAATGATTTTCCGAGAAAAATTCAATTCTGGCCATCAGAGAGTTCCGGGTTTGAAGGATTCCGGCTGACGGAGATATTACTGTACTTTAGCTGTAAAATGTTCTTTCTTTGGTAAACAGAAGTGTCCTTCACATTTTTGTACATTCATCCATAAAGAATAACTTCAAACTAGCTAAAGTGAAGAAAATTTGATGTTATTAGAAAGATTTCCTGAAGGAAGATTCTCTATTTTTACAGGTAAATCTAGCATAGCAGCAATGATGTCTCAGATATTAGCAAGTGATGGCCACCGTGTTGGACTCTTGGATGTAGACATCTGTGGCCCAAGTATTCCCTTACTTATGGGTGTGGTAAATCAACCCATATTGGACTCACAGTGGGGATGGAAGCCAGTAGTGTAAGTCACTGGTATTTTACAACAGAGTGGAATCCTGTAGTACATGTGCATGTCCAGAGCCTTGCCTGGTCTCAGTTAGCACCTTATTTTCTCCCCTTCCTGTGATTTATTTGGCTTCTGTAATCATAGGTCATCTGCATAACCTCATGATCGTATAAGTAAAATTAATCCTGAAATCCCCTTTTATGGATGAGAACTGAGCAGGTGGTTTAGTCTTCCACTCTTCTTTTGTACTTTGGAAAGTAGCAACTACAGTAGATCAAGAGTACCATGGGAATGTTAGGGATCGCTTTGGCAATGTGTCTTTACTTGAGCTTAACTTGTCTGGGTCACCATAGAATACAATAAATAAATCACCCAAGGGCATCTTTCATTGGCCTGACAAACAGGAATAGGTAAAAATAGGTGTTTTATCCTAAATTCTTGATGTTTGTTTGCCAGTTGGGTTTTTACAATACAGTATACTAGTGGGTAATATGGCAATACAGAACTACTGGTAGCCTCACCTTGGATGGAAATCACATACACTTAATGCAGGGGGGTTGCATCCCAGAAAACACTGTGTAGAGTGAACCCTTTATAACATGGGGAGATACGGGATGCATCATGTGGACCCCAAAAAGTACCCCCCCCCCCACCTTACCAAAAACACTCCTAAATTTCAAAGCCATCCTACAGCTCTAAAGTAGCTCACTCATACACATACTGTACATCTACCAAATTCACTTAAACATGACATTTTGGAGCCACTGAGGTGTCTATTAAATCAATTCTCGAAAGTTTAACACCGCAGACATTTGCAGAGACTGATCGAGTCACATATGGCCTCCTTCAACCCAGCCCAACTGAGAATTCTCCCCCTCCCGGTGGCACACAAAGAAATGTTTATTAATTTTATGTGTATGACCTAAGGATAATTATTATTGTCCTGTATTATTTTTTTGGCGCATTATGTATGTAGGACTATACAGTGATCCCTCGGTTAATGAGCGCCTCAGTTAACGAAATTTCGGTTAACGAATTACCTTCCATAAGATTCTTAACTTCAGTTCAATCCCTCGACTTACGAGCGCCCCTCAACATGTTTTCTCTTACACACTAGCTGTCGTATTAGTCCGCCAATACAGTAATCGGTTCTAGGGCTTAAATTCCTTACTATTTAAAGAAATCTAGAAAGGCGATTTCAATCCAGGTTAAACAGGAAATCATTAAGAAACATGAAGAGGGCATTAGAACAAATGTGCTTAGCAAAGAATATGGCATGTCGACATCAACTGTGTCGACAATTCTTTCACAGAAAGACAAATTCAAGGAAGTGAAAGTGAGAGACAAATCTACCAGAGTGTTTAAAGGTAGATCCCTAATAGCAGAAACAGAGAGGTTACTTCTCATTTGGATTAGGAAAAAACAGATTAAAGGTGATTCAGTTTCGACTGAATTTATTTGTGAAAGAGCCAGGGAGATTTACGAACATTTAAAGGCAGATCAACCTTGTTTTTCAGGCACAGAGTTTGAAGAGTTTAGGGCCAGCAAGGGCTGGTTCGAAAAATTTAAGAAAAAAAAGTGACATTTTTAGTGTTGTTAGGCATGGTGAGGCTGCTAGTGCTGATAAGGAAGGGGCACCAAAAATTTTAGTGGAATTTAAAGAACTGATGGATGAAGAAAATTATCTTCCACAGCAAGTGTTCAATGTGGACGAAACTGGGCTGTTCTGGAAAAAGATGCCCAAAAGGACATTCATCACCAGAGATGAAGCCTCATTACCTGGGCATAAACCCATGAAAGACCGTCTCACTCTATTGCTTGGTGCCAATGCTTCAGGGGATTTCCGACTGCAGCCTATGCTTGTCTACCACTCTGAGAACCCCAGGGTGTTCAAGCAACAAAAAGTGGTAAGAGGACGGCTTGGAGTTTATTGGAAGTCCAACCGTAAGGCATGGGTGACAAGACAGCTCTTTAATGAATGGGCTGTTGAGGTGTTCTGCCCTTCTGTGAAGAGCTACCTAACCACCAATAAACTTCCTTTAAAGGCTCTTCTCCTTATGGATAATGCCCCTGGTCATGACCCTGAACTTGCCAGCACTTTGGAGTCTCAATTTGACCTTGTGAAAGTGTTGTTTTTGCCTCCCAACACTACATCAATCATACAGCCAATGAACCAGGATGTGATCAGCAACTTTAAGAAGCTGTACATGAAGAAAATGTTCAGGAGGTGTCATCAGGCAACTTCCACTGATCCTGAACTAACACTGGCACAGTTCTGGAAGACACAATTTATCATCCTGGAGGCTGTAAAATTGATTGTGTCCTCATGGCAAGAAGTCTCCACTAGATCCCTCAATTCTTCATGGAAAGCACTGTGGCCATCAGTAGTCCATGATTTTGAGGGATTTGAGGAAGAAACAGAGTTGGACCAGGAGATTGTGTCCATTGGTCAGTCATTGGGCCTTGAAGTGGAGGAGGATGATGTAGAAGAGCTTGTGATGTCTCATGAGCAGGAACTTACTCCTGAAGACTTGCAGCAACTAGATGAGATGTTAGAGGCTGACAGTGGTGAGGAGGAAAAGGAAAGTGATGACCATATGTCTACTTCAGATTTGAAAGATGTTGTTCATTACTGGGAGAAGTTCAGGAAACTGGCTTCAAGGCACCCTAATGTGGAAAAAACAGAACTTGCCTTGTGTAATATTGAGGACACAGTGGTCTCCTTCTTCAGACATCAGTTAATGATGAGGAGTAGAGATGCCCCACAAACCAAAATTGACAGTTTCTTCACTAAAAGGCAGCAGGAAACAGATGCTAGCCCTCAGCCTTCCACTTCAAGAAGGAGAGAGGATGTTCCTGCTGGAGAATCTGTCAGTCCAGAGGGTCCTGACATTTTCATGGAAGGTGACTCACCTTCCAAGAAGCAGTAAAATGCTTCTCCTCCACCTCCACTTCCTTCTCTTCTCCTCCTCCACCTCCCACTTCCAATTCACATCATCATCATCATCATCCAGGAGCCTTCTACATATACACCTCAAAGTAAGTGTACTTTACTACCTTTTTTGTTGACTTTATGCAATTTTTGGTGAGCTGGAACCAATTACCCAAAAACCCATTGACACAATGGTTTCGGTCAACGATTTTTTCGGTTAACGAGCAACCTTCTGGAACGAATTGTGCTCGTTAACCAAGGGACCACTGTATGTGCATGTAACTGAATAAAAAAAATATGAAGAAAGTTCAGTTTATCTACCAGAATTTACAATAAGAGTTGAAATATAAGCATAACATAAATCTTGCTGGCGCACAGGGAAATGTTTATTAATTTTACGTTTTTGACCCAATGATAATTATGTACAGTGTGTGTGTGTGTGTGTTTTACGACCTGTGGAGTAATGGTCAGAATTCTCGCCTCGCAGGCGAGCGGACCCGAGTTCGATCCTCAGGCCTGGTGAAACTGTGAGCAAGTTTCTTACGCCAATTGCCTCTGTCTACCGCAGCAGTAATTGGGAACCCGGATGTTAATCGATTTGTAGATCACATTCCAGGGTAATGGTTAGCCAGTGCAGTTGGCGAGTTGCTCGGTCTTCTCGGACTATTCCTTGACATTGGGTCATGCAGCTCGTTAACTTAGGGTGTAGTTGTTGTATTGGCGACAGCTTCTGCACTAAACCTTACTTAGGCATCTCCAGATTTCCTTTCATTTTTAGGACAATAAGTCGAACTAAATGGTGGAGTTTGCGACATTACTACATAAGCGTTTTTTCCGGGGACGAGACAAAACGCGATATACGCGATTTTGTTCAAAATCACAGTATAGTTACTCCTGAGCATGCTGATTCCGATCCTATCATCGACAGTTCGATTGCGGAATAATTAGTGGTCGTAATGATGCTTGGAATATTTTAATGAAATTTTTCTCAATGCTTATTTCAGTACTCGCCAACTATTGGTTTCTCAGGTGATTGGGTGGGTTTTTCTGGATGTACTTAATTAATGAAATTAATCCCTCCAAATTTTAAGTCTGAGAGAAAATCATATTTGGGTGAAAAATCGCGTAAGAGGGGACCCTTACGCGTTTTTTCACGAAAAGTAGATTATCTACTTTTCAGGAAAGTAGATAATAACTTTTGGGGAAATATTACCTAATTTTCCGAAGTAGATTATCATGGAAAACGGGAAATTTGTATCATAGAAAATGGGAAATATCTACTTTCCGGGAAAGTTGGTTATCTACTTTCCTGAAAAGTAGATAATCGACTTTTCGGGGAATTAGATTATCGATTTCTGGGGAAATATTACCTAATTTTCCTAAATAGATTATCATAGAAAACGGGAAATTTGTATCATAGAAAATGGGAAATATCTACTTCCCGGGAAAGTTGGTTATCTACTTTCCCGAAAAGTAGATAATCTACTTTTCAGGAAAGTAGATAATCGACTTTTCTGGGAATTAGATTATCGATTTCTTTGGAAATATTACCTAATTTTCCTAAGTAGATTATCATAGAAAACGGGAAATTTGTATCATAGAAAATGGGAAATATCTACTTTCCGGGAAAATTGGTTATCTACTTCCCGAAAAGTAGATAATCTACTTTTCAGGAAAGTAGATAATCGACTTTTTTTGGAATTAGATTATCGATTTCTCGGGAAATATTACCTAATTTTCTAAAGTAGATTATCATAGAAAATGGGAAATATCTACTTTCCGGGAAAGTTGGTTATCTACTTTCCCGAAAAGTAGATAATCTACTTTTCAGGAAAGTAGATAAGCGACTTTTCAGGGAAGTAGATTATCGATTTCTGGGGAAATATTACCTAATTTTCCAAAGTAGATTATCATAGAAAATGGGAAATATCTACTTTCCGAGAAAGTTGGTTATCTACTTTCCCGAAAAGTAGATTATCTACTTTTCAGGAAATTAGATTGTAGTGGAATTCTCCCCTACAAACGCTGTTTGTCGCTGCCTAGCTGACCCCACCAATTCCCCAGTGTATGCCTCGTGGTCTAGGTCAACCAGCGCCGCCATACACCACGGAGCGGGGGTCAACTGCTAAGCCACGCCTACCCCCGCTATTTAAGACCTGACCTCGTGGTGATCTCTCTCTCTACCTACAGCCACAGCCAGCAACACCTCCTCCGCCGCCTGCCTGGCGGCCCTCGCTCCTCCGCCTGCCTAGCGGTCCTCTCTCCCGCTGGCGAGCATGGCGACCCACAAGCTGTCCTTCCCTGAGCGTCCTCACCAACCAGCTCTCTCTACATCACGCTTGTAACCATGCTGCCTTCCCAGCACCAAGCTGCATTGTACATCCAATACAACATGTATATAGAGAGCACATTGTGAGTTTCCTTTCTCCATTCCATCCCGAGTGTGAACCAAACAACCCATACCCCACAAATGGTGACTCCCGGAGATTCGCACTCACACAGGATGGAGGAGAAACTGATCACGCTCCCAGTCTTCAAGCAACATGGAAGACTGGCTTATCCACACACAGCAGCTCTCATCGACTCTACAACTACTGTTTCTACACCGCAGGTTAGACACCCTAGAGCAGCACTGTTTCTCCTAGCAGACACCAGCTCCTTTTCCTGCCCCCAAGCACCACGTCCTACCGACCCCAGCACACCCGTCCTGCCTCAGACGCCGACCCCGGCCCAGCAGTAACCCCTGCCGCCCCTGATGCGGCCTCTGTTCCTGAGTGCGGACCCACACCCCTCTTTTCTCCCTCAGGTACTCCCTGCTAATGTCCTGCACCCTGCTGCGGTCGTTGACCCAGCTGCTGTCACGAGCCCTCATTCGCTTCTGCTGACGCAGCCCTTGCTCCTGACCCAGGCCCACACACCCCAGCAGGCGCATCTGACGACTCTGTACCTGCCGTGAGGGAAGCACAACATTCATCGCCTCCACACACCCTTATTCTCCCTCTCTACTCCCACAGATATAGTGTATCTAGACAGTTGTCCCCAGCGACCGGCTCATCCACGCCATCGCCGTTGTCTCACATGAGGCACGCACCGCCCGTTCTGCCTCACATCTGCTATGCAACCCTGCAGACAACAAGTCTCCTACACAGCCTGGAGGGAAGGGAGAGTATTGTAGTGGAATTCTCCCCTACAAACGCTGTTTGTCGCTGCCTAGCCGACCCCACCAATTCCCCAGTGTATGCCTCGTGGTCTAGGTCAACCAGCGCCGCCATACACCACGGAGCGGGGGTCAACTGCTAAGCCATGCCTACCCCCGCTATTTAAGACCTGACCTCGTGGTGATCTCTCTCTCTACCTACAGCCACAGCCAGCAACACCTCCTCCTCCGCCTGCCTGGCGGCCCTCGCTCCTCCGCCTGCCTGGCGGTCCTCTCTCCCGCTGGCAAGCGTGGCGACCCACAAGCTGTCCTTCCCTGAGCGTCCTCACCAACCAGCTCTCTCTACATCACGCTTGTAACCATGCTGCCTTCCCAGCACCAAGCTGCATTGTACATCCAATACAACATGTATATAGAGAGCACATTGTGAGTTTCCTTTCTCCATTCCATCCTGAGTGTGAACCAAACAACCCATACCCCACAAGATAATCGACTTTTCGGGGAATTAGATTATCGATTTCTGGGGAAATATTACCTAATTTTGCTAAGTAGATTATCATAGAAAACGGGAAATTTGTATCATAAAGAATGGGAAGTATCTACTTAACGGGAAAGTTGATTTTCTACTTTTCGGGAAAGTAGATTATCGACTTTTCGGGAAAGTAGATTTTCGAATTTTGGGGGAAATATTACCTAATTTTGCGAAGTAGATTATCATAGAAAACGGGAAATTTGCATCATAAAAAATGGGAAATATCTACTTTCCCGAAAAGTAGATAGATTCTCTACTCTTCGGGAAAGTAGATTATCGACTTTTCGGGGAAGTAGATTTTCGAATTTTGGGGGAAATATTACTTAATTTTGCGAAGTAGATTATCATAGAAAACGGGAAATTTGTATCATAAAGAATGGAAAATATCTACTTTCCGGAAAACTTGGTTATCTACTTTCCCGAAAAGTAGATAGATTTTCTACTTTTCGGGAAAGTAGATTATCGACTTTTCGGGAAAGTAGATTTTCGAATTTTGGGGGAAATATTACCTAATTTTGCGAAGTAGATTATCATTGAAAACGGGAAATTTGTATCATAAAAAATGGGAAATATCTACTTTCCGGGAAAGTAGATTATCGACTTTTCGGGGAAGTAGATTTTCGAATTTTCGGGGAAATATTACCTAATTTTGCGAAGTGTAGATTATCATAGAAAACGGGAAATTTGTATCATAAAAAATGGGAAATATCTACTTTCCGGGAAAGTTGGTTATCTACTTTCCCGAAAAGTAGATAGATTTTCTACTTTTCGGGAAAGTAGATTATCGACTTTTCGGGGAAATAGATTTTTGAATTTTGGGGGAAATATTACCTAATTTTGCAAAGTAGATTATCATAGAAAACGGGAAATTTGCATCATAAAAAATGGGAAATATCTACTTTCCCGAAAAGTAGATAGATTCTCTACTCTTCGGGAAAGTAGATTATTGACTTTTCGGAGTAGATTTTCGAATTTTGGGGGAAATATTACTTAATTTTGCGAAGTAGATTATCATAGAAAACGGGAAATTTGCATCATAAAAAATGGGAAATATCTACTTTCCGGGAAAGTTGGTTATCTACTTTCAAGAAAAGTAGATTATCTACTTTTCAGGAACGTAGATTATCGACTTTTCAGGGAAGTAGTTTATCGACTTTTTGGGAAATATTACCAAATTTTCGGAAGTAGATTATCATAGAAAACGGGAAATTTGTATAATAGAAAATGGGAAATATCTACTTTCCGGGAAAGTTGGTTATCTACTTTCCCGAAAAGTAGATAGATTCTCTACTTTTCGGGAAAGTAGATTACCGACTTTTCGGGAAAGTAGATTTTCGAATTTTGGGGGAAATATTACCTAATTTTGCGAAGTAGATTATAATAGAAAACGGGAAATTTGCATCATAAAAAATGGGAAATATCTACTTTCCGGGAAAGTTGGTTATCTACTTTCCCGAAAAGTAGATAGATTTTCTACTTTTCGGGAAAGTAGATTATCGACTTTTCGGGGAAGTAGATTTTCGAATTTTGGGGGAAATATTACCTAATTTTGCGAAGTAGATTATCATAGAAAACGGGAAATTTGTATCATAGAAAATGGGAAATATCTACTTTCCGGGAAAGTTGGTTATCTACTTTCCTGAAAAGTTGATAATCTACTTTTCGGGAAAGTAGATTATCGACTTTTTGGGGAAGTAGATTTTCGAATTTTGCGGGAAATATTACCTAATTTTGCGAAGTAGATTATCATAGAAAACGGGAAATTTGTATCATAAAAAATGGGAAATATCTACTTTCCGGGAAAGTTGGTTATCTACTTTCCCGAAAAGTAGATTATCTACTTTTCAGGAATGTAGATAAGCGACTTTCCGGGGAGGCATATTATCGACTTTTGGGGAAATATTACCAAATTTTCGGAAGTAGATTATCATAGAAAACGGGAAATTTGTATCATAAAAAATGGGAAATATCTACTTTCCGGGAAAGTTGGTTAACTACTTTCCCGAAAAGAAGATAGATTCTCTACTTTTCGGGAAAGTAGATAGATTCTCTACTTTTCGGGAAAGTAGATTATCGACTTTTCGGGGAAGTAGATTTTCGAATTGTGGGGGAAATATTACCTAATTTTGCGAAGTAGATTATCATAGAAAACGGGAAATTTGTTTCATAAAAAATGGGAAATATCTACTTTCCGGGAAAGTTGGTTATCTACTTTCCCGAAAAGTAGATAGATTTTCTACTTTTCGGGAAAGTAGATTATCGACTTTTCGAGAAAGTAGATTTTCGAATTTTGGGGGAAATATTACCTAATTTTGCGAAGTAGATTATCATAGAAAACGGGAAATTTGTATCATAAAAATCGGAAATATCTACTTTCCGTGAAAGTTGGTTATCTACTTTCCCGAAAAGTAGATAGATTTTCTACTTTTCGGGAAAGTAGATTATCGACTTTTCGGGAAAGTAGATTTTCGAATTTTGGGGGAAATATTACCTAATTTTGCGAAGTAGATTATAATAGAAAACGGGAAATTTGTATCATAAAAAATGGGAAATATCTACTTTCCGGGAAAGTTGGTTATCTACTTTCAAGAAAAGTAGATTATCTACTTTTCAGGAACGTAGATTATCGACTTTTCAGGGAAGTAGATTATCGACTTTTTGGGAAATATTACCAAATTTTCGGAAGTAGATTATCATAGAAAACGGGAAATTTGTATAATAGAAAATGGGAAATATCTACTTTCCGGGAAAGTTGGTTATCTACTTTCCCGAAAAGTAGATAATCTACTTTTCAGGAAATTTGATAAGCAACTTTTCGGGGAAGTAGATTATCGATTTCTGGGGAAATATTACCTAATTTTCCTAAGTAGATTATCATAGAAAACGGGAAATTTGTATCATACAAAATGGGAAATATCTACTTTCCGGGAAAGTTGGTTAACTACTTTCCCGAAAAGTAGATAGATTCTCTACTTTTCGGGAAAGTAGATAGATTCTCTACTTTTCGGGAAAGTAGATAGATTCTCTACTTTTCGGGAAAGTAGATAGATTCTCTACTTTTCGGGAAAGTAGATTATCGACTTTTCGGGGAAGTAGATTTTCGAATTGTGGGGGAAATATTACCTAATTTTGCGAAGTAGATTATCATAGAAAACGGGAAATTTGTATCATAAAAAATGGGAAATATCTACTTTCCGGGAAAGTTGGTTATCTACTTTCCCGAAAAGTAGATAGATTCTCTACTTTTCGGGAAAGTAGATTACCGACTTTTCGGGAAAGTAGATTTTCGAATTTTGGGGGAAATATTACCTAATTTTGCGAAGTAGATTATAATAGAAAACGGGAAATTTGCATCATAAAAAATGGGAAATATCTACTTTCCGGGAAAGTTGGTTATCTACTTTCCCGAAAAGTAGATAGATTTTCTACTTTTCGGGAAAGTAGATTATCGACTTTTCGGGGAAGTAGATTTTCGAAATTTGGGGGAAATATTACCTAATTTTGCGAAGTAGATTATCATAGAAAACGGGACATTTGTATCATAAAAAATGGGAAATATCTACTTTCCGGGAAAGTAGATTATCGACTTTTCGGGGAAGTAGATTTTCGAATTTTGGGGGAAATATTACCTAATTTTGCGAAGTAGATTATCATAGAAAACGGGAAATTTGTATCATAGAAAATGGGAAATATCTACTTTCCGGGAAAGTTGGTTATCTACTTTCCTGAAAAGTTGATAATCTACTTTTCGGGAAAGTAGATTATCGACTTTTTGGGGAAGTAGATTTTCGAATTTTGCGGGAAATATTACCTAATTTTGCGAAGTAGATTATAATAGAAAACGGGAAATTTGCATCATAAAAAATGGGAAATATCTACTTTCCGGGAAAGTTGGTTATCTACTTTCCCGAAAAGTAGATAGATTTTCTACTTTTCGGGAAAGTAGATTATCGACTTTTCGGGGAAGTAGATTTTCGAATTTTGGGGGAAATATTACTTAATTTTGCGAAGTAGATTATCATAGAAAACGGGAAATTTGTATCATAAAAATCGGAAATATCTACTTTCCGTGAAAGTTGGTTATCTACTTTCCCGAAAAGTAGATAGATTCTCTACTTTTCGGGAAAGTAGATTATCGACTTTTCGGGAAAGAAGATTTTCGAATTTTGGGGGAAATATTACTTAATTTTGCGAAGTAGATTATAATAGAAAACGGGAAATTTGCATCATAAAAAATGGGAAATATCTACTTTCCGGGAAAGTTGGTTATCTACTTTCAAGAAAAGTAGATAATCTACTTTTCAGGAAAGTAGATAATCGACTTTTCGGGGAATTAGATTATCGATTTCTGGGGAAATATTACCTAATTTTCCTAAGTAGATTATCATAGAAAACGGGAACTTTGTATCATAAAAAATGGGAAATATCTACTACTTTCCAGGAAAGTTGGTTATCTACTTTCCCGAAAAGTAGATAGATTCTCTACTTTTCTGGAAAGTAGATTATCGACTTTTCGGGAAAGTAGATTTTCGAATTTTGGGGGAAATATTACCTAATTTTGCGATGTAGATTATCATAGAAAACGGGAAATTTGTATCATAAAAAATGGGAAATATCTACTTTCCGGGAAAGTTGGTTATCTACTTTCAAGAAAAGTAGATTATCTACTTTTCAGGAACGTAGATTATCGACTTTTCAGGGAAGTAGATTATCGACTTTTTGGGAAATATTACCAAATTTTCGGAAGTAGATTATCATAGAAAACGGGAAATTTGTATCATAAAAAATGGGAAATATCTACTTTCCGGGAAAGTTGGTTATCTACTTTCCCGAAAAGTAGATAGATTTTCTACTTTTCGGGAAAGTAGATCATCGACTTTTCGGGGAAGTAGATTTTCGAATTTGGGGGGAAATATTACCTAATTTTGCGAAGTAGATTATCATAGAAAACGGGAAATTTGTATCATAAAAAATGGGAAATATCTACTTTCCCGGAAAGTTGGTTATCTCCTTTCCCGAAAAGTAGATAGATTCTCTACTTTTCGGGAAAGTAGATAGATTCTCTACTTTTCGGGAAAGTAGATTATCGACTTTTCGGGAAGTAGATTTTCGAATTGTGGGGGAAATATTACCTAATTTTGCGAAGTAGATTATCATAGAAAACGTGAAATTTGTATCATAAAAAATGGGAAATATCTACTTTCCCGGAAAGTTGGTTATCTCCTTTCCCGAAAAGTAGATAGATTCTCTACTTTTCGGGAAAGTAGATAGATTCTCTACTTTCCGGGAAAGTTGGTTATCTACTTTCCCGAAAAGTAAATAGATTTTCTACTTTTCGGGAAAGTAGATTATCGACTTTTCGGGGAAGTAGATTTTCGAATTTTGGGGGAAATATTACCTAAATTTGCGAAGTAGATAATCATAGAAAACGGGAAATTTGTATCATAGAAAATGGGAAATATCTACTTTCCGGGAAAGTTGGTTATCTTCTTTCCCGAAAAGTAGATAATCTACTTTTCAGGAAAGTAGATAATCGACTTTTCGGGGAATTTGATTGTCGATTTCTGGGGAAATATTACCTAATTTTCCGAAGTAGATTATCATAGAAAACGGGAACTTTGTATCATAAAAAATGGGAAATATCTACTACTTTCCAGGAAAGTTGGTTATCTACTTTCCCGAAAAGTAGATAGATTCTCTTCTTTTCGGGAAAGTAGATTTTCGAATTTTGGGGGAAATATTACCTAATTTTGCAAAGTAGATTATCATAGAAAACGGGAACTTTGTATCATAGAAAATGAGAAATATCTACTACTTTCCAGGAAAGTTGGTTATCTACTTTCCCGAAAAGTAGATAGATTCTCTACTTTTCGGGAAGTAGATTATCGACTTTTTGGGAAAGTAGATTTTCGAATTTTGGGGGAAATATTACCTAATTTTGCGAAGTAGATTATCATAGAAAACGGGAAATTTGTATCATAAAAAATGGGAAATGTCTACTTTCCGGGAAAGTTGTTTATCTACTTTCCCGAAAAGTAGATAGATTTTCTACTTTTCGGGAAAGTAGATTATCGACTTTTCGGGAAAGTAGATTTTCGAATTTTGGGGGAAATATTACCTAATTTTGCGAAGTAGATTATCATAGAAAACGGGAAATTTGTATCATAGAAAATGGGAAATATTTACTTTCCGGGAAAGTTGGTTATCTACTTTCAAGAAAAGTAGATTATCGACTTTTCGGGGAAGTAGATTTTCGAATTTTGGGGGAAATATTACCTAATTTTGCAAAGTAGATTATCATAGAAAACGGGAAATTTGTATCATAGAAAATGAGAAATATCTACTTTCCGGGAAAGTTGGTTATCTACTTTCCCGAAAAGTAGATAGATTCTCTGCTTTTCTGGAAAGTAGATTATCGACTTTTCGGGAAAGTAGATTTTCGAATTTTGGGGGAAATATTACCTAATTTTGCGATGTAGATTATCATAGAAAATGGGAAATTTGTATCATAAAAAATGGGAAATATCTACTTTTCGGGAAAGTTGGTTATCTACTTTCAAGAAAAGTAGATTATCTACTTTTCAGGAACGTAGATTATCGACTTTTCAGGGAAGTAGATTATCGACTTTTTGGGAAATATTACCAAATTTTCGGAAGTAGATTATCATAGAAAACGGGAAATTTGTATCATAAAAAATGGGAAATATCTACTTTCCGGGAAAGTTGGTTATCTACTTTCCCGAAAAGTAGATAGATTTTCTACTTTTCGGGAAAGTAGATTATCGACTTTTCGGGGAAGTAGATTTTCGAATTTTGGGGGAAATATTACCTAATTTTGTGAAGTAGATTATCATAGAAAACGGGAAATTTGTATCATAAAAAATGGGAAATATCTACTTTCCCGGAAAGTTGGTTATCTCCTTTCCCGAAAAGTAGATAGATTCTCTACTTTTCGGGAAAGTAGATAGATTCTCTACTTTTCGGGAAAGTAGATTATCGACTTTTCGGGGAAGTAGATTTTCGAATTGTGGGGGAAATATTACCTAATTTTGTGAAGTAGATTATCATAGAAAACGTGAAATTTGTATCATAAAAAATGGGAAATATCTACTTTCCGGGAAAGTTGGTTATCTACTTTCCCGAAAAGTAGATAGATTCTCTACTTTTCGGGAAAGTAGATTACCGACTTTTCGGGAAAGTAGATTTTCGAATTTTGGGGGAAATATTACCTAATTTTGCGAAGTAGATTATAATAGAAAACGGGAAATTTGCATCATAAAAAATGGGAAATATCTACTTTCCGGGAAAGTTGGTTATCTACTTTCCCGAAAAGTAGATAGATTTTCTACTTTTCGGGAAAGTAGATTATCGACTTTTCGGGGAAGTAGATTTTCGAATTTTGGGGGAAATATTACCTAATTTTGCGAAGTAGATTATCATAGAAAACGGGACATTTGTATCATAAAAAATGGGAAATATCTACTTTTCGGGAAAGTAGATTATCGACTTTTTGGGGAAGTAGTTTTTCGAATTTTGGGGGAAATATTACCTAATTTTGCGAAGTAGATTATCATAGAAAACGGGAAATTTGTATCATAAAAAATGGGAAATATCTTCTTTCCGGGAAAGTTGGTTATCTACTTTCCCGAAAAGTAGATAGATTCTCTACTTTTCGGGAAAGTAGATTTTCGAATTTTGGGGGAAATATTACCTAATTTTGCGAAGTAGATTATCATAGAAAACGGAAAATTTGTATCATAAAAAATGGGAAAAATCTACTTTCCGGGAAAGTTGGTTATCTACTTCCCCGAAAAGTAGATAGATTCTCTACTTTTCTGGAAAGTAGATTATCGACTTTTCGGGAAAATAGATTTTCGAATTTTGGGGGAAATATTACCTAATTTTGCGATGTAGATTATCATAGAGAACGGGAAATTTGTATCATAAAAAATGGGAAATATCTACTTTCCGGGAAAGTTGGTTATCTACTTTCAAGAAAAGTAGATTATCTACTTTTCAGGAACGTAGATTATCGACTTTTCAGGGAAGTAGATTATCGACTTTTTGGGAAATATTACCAAATTTTCGGAAGTAGATTATCATAGAAAACGGGAAATTTGTATCATAAAAAATGGGAAATATCTACTTTCCGGGAAAGTTGGTTATTTACTTTCCCGAAAAGTAGATAGATTTTCTACTTTTCGGGAAAGTAGATTATCGACTTTTCCGGGAAGTAGATTTTCGAATTTTGGGGGAAGTATTACCTAATTTTGCGAAGTAGATTATTATAGAAAACGGGAAATTTGTATCATAAAAAATGGGAAATATCTACTTTCCGGGAAAGTTGGTTAACTACTTTCCCGAAAAGTAGATAGATTCTCTACTTTTCGGGAAAGTAGATAGATTCTCTACTTTTCGGGAAACTAGATAGATTCTCTACTTTTCGGGAAAGTAGATTATCGACTTTTCGGGGAAGTAGATTTTCGAATTGTGGGGGAAATATTACCTAATTTTGCGAAGTAGATTATCATAGAAAACGGGAAATTTGTATCATAAAAAATGGGTAATATCTACTTTCCGGGAAAGTTGGTTATCTACTTTCCCGAAAAGTAGATAGATTCTCTACTTTTCGGGAAAGTAGATTATCGACTTTTCGGGAAAGTAGATTTTCGAATTTTGGGGGAAATATTACCTAATTTTGCGAAGTAGATTATCATAGAAAACATGAAATTTGTATCATAAAAAATGGGAAATATCTACTTTCCGGGAAAGTTGGTTATCTACTTTCCTGAAAAGTTGATAATCTACTTTTCGGGAAAGTAGATTATCGACTTTTTGGGGAAGTAGATTTTCGAATTTTGGGGGAAATATTACCTAATTGTGCGAAGTAAATTATCATAGAAAACGGGAAATTTGTATCATAAAAAATGGGAAATATCTACTTTCCGGGAAAGTTGGTTATCTACTTTCCCGAAAAGTAGATAGATTTTCTACTTTTCGGGAAAGTAGATTTTCGAATTTTGGGTGAAATATTACCTAATTTTGCGAAGTAGATTATCATAGAAAACGGGAAATTTGTATCATAAAAAATGGGAAATATCTACTTTCCGGGAAAGTGGGTTATCTACTTTCCCGAAAAGTAGATAGATTCTCTTCTTTTCGGGAAAGTAGATTACCGACTTTTCGGGAAAGTAGATTTTCGAATTTTGGGGGAAATATTACCTAATTTTGCGAAGTAGATTATAATAGAAAACGGGAAATTTGCATCATAAAAAATGGGAAATATCTACTTTCCGGGAAAGTTGGTTATCTACTTTCCCGAAAAGTAGATAGATTTTCTACTTTTCGGGAAAGTAGATTATCGACTTTTCGGGGAAGTAGATTTTCGAATTTTGGGTGAAATATTACCTAATTTTGCGAAGTAGATTATCATAGAAAACGGGAAATTTGTATCATAAAAAATGGGAAATATGTACTTTCCAGGAAAGTTGGTTATCTACTTTCCCGAAAAGTAGAGAATCTATCTACTTTTCGGGAAAGTAGATATTTCCCATTTTTTATGATACAGATTTCCCGTTTTCTATGATAATCTACTTCGCAAAATTAGGTAATATTTCCCCAAAAGTCGATAATCTACTTCCCTGAAAAGTCGATAATCTACTTTCCTGAAAAGTAGATAATCTACTTTTCTTGAAAGTAGATAACCAACTTTCCCGGAAAGTAGATATTTCCCATTTTTTATGATAAAAATTTCCCGTTTTCTATGATAATCTACTTCGCAAAATTAAGTAATATTTCCCCCAAAATTCGAAAATCTACTTCCCCGAAAAGTCGATAATCTACTTTCCCGAAAAGTAGAAAATCTATCTACTTTCGGGAAAGTAGATAACCAACTTTCCAGGAAAGTAGATATTTCCCATTTTTTTATGATACAAGTTTCCCGTTTTCTATGATAATCTACTTCGCAAAATTAGGTAATATTTCCCCAAAAGTCGATAATCTACTTCCCCGAAAAGTCGCTTATCTACTTTCCTGAAAAGTAGATAATCTACTTTTCGGGAAAGTAGATAACTAACTTTCCCGGAAAGTAGATATTTCCCATTTTTTATGATGCAAATTTCCCGTTTTCTATTATAATCTACTTCGCAAAATTAGGTAATATTTCCCCCAGAATTCGATAGTCTACTTTCCCGAAAAGTCGATAATCTACTTTCCCGAAAAGTAGAAAATCTATCTACTTTTCGGGAAAGTAGATAACCAACTTTCCCGGAAAGTAGATATTTCCCATTTTTTATGATACAAATTTCCCGTTTTCTATGATAATCTACTTCGCAAAATTAGGTAATATTTCCCCCAAAATTCGAAAATCTACTTCCCCGAAAAGTCGATAATCTACTTTCCCGAAAAGTAGAAAATCTATCTACTTTTCGGGAAAGTAGATAACCAACTTTCCCGGAAAGTAGATATTTCCCATTTTCTATGATAAAAATTTCCCGTTTTCTATCATAATCTACTTAGGAAAATTAGGTAATATTTTCCCAAAAGTCGATAATCTACTTCCCCAAAAGTCGCTTATCTACTTTCCTGAAAAGTAGATAATCTACTTTTCGGGAAAGTAGATAACCAACTTTCCCAGAAAGAAGATATTTCCCATTTTTTATGATACAAATTTCCCGTTTTCTATGATAATCTTCTTCGCAAAATTACGTAATATTTCCCCGAAAATTCGAAAATCTACTTCCCCGAAAAGTCGATAATCTACTTTCCCGAAAAGTAGAAAATCTATCTACTTTTCGGGAAAGTAGATAACCAACTTTCCCGGAAAGTAGATATTTCTCATTTTCTATGATACAAATTTCCCGTTTTCTATGATAATCTACTTTGCAAAATTAGGTAATATTTCCCTCAAAATTCGAAAATCTACTTCCCCGAAAAGTCGATAATCTACTTTCCCGAAAAGTAGAAAATCTATCTACTTTTCGGGAAAGTAGATAACCAACTTTCCCGGAAAGTAGATATTTCCCATTTTTTATGATGCAAATTTCCCGTTTTCTATTATAATCTACTTCGCAAAATTAGGTAATATTTCCCCCAAAATTCGAAAATCTACTTCCCGAAAAGTCGATAATCTACTTTCCCGAAAAGTAGAAAATCTATCTACTTTTCGGGAAAGTAGATAACCAACTTTCCCGGAAAGTAGATATTTCCCATTTTTTATGATGCAAATTTCCCGTTTTCTATTATAATCTACTTCGCAAAATTAGGTAATATTTCCCCCAAAATTCGAAAATCTACTTTCCCGAAAAGTCGATAATCTACTTTCCCGAAAAGTAGAGAATCTATCTACTTTTCGGGAAAGTAGATAACCAACTTTCCCGGAAAGTAGATATTTCCCATTTTCTATGATAAAAATTTCCCGTTTTCTATCATAATCTACTTAGGAAAATTAGGTAATATTTCCCCAAAAGTCGATAATCTACTTCCCCGAAAAGTCGCTTATCTACTTTTCTGAAAAGTAGATAATCTACTTTTCGGGAAAGTAGATAACCAACTTTCCCAGAATGAAGATATTTCCCATTTTTTATGATACAAATTTCCCGTTTTCTATGATAATCTACTTAGCAAAATTAGGTAATATTTCCCCGAAAATTCGAAAATCTACTTCCCCGAAAAGTCGATAATCTACTTTCCCGGAAAGTAGATATTTCCCATTTTTTATGATACAAATTTCCCGTTTTCTATGATAATCTTCTTCGCAAAATTACGTAATATTTCCCCGAAAATTCGAAAATCTACTTCCCCGAAAAGTCGATAATCTACATTCCCGAAAAGTAGAAAATCTATCTACTTTTCGGGAAAGTAGATAACCAACTTTCCCGGAAAGTAGATATTTCCTATTTTTTATGATACAAATTTCCCGTTTTCTATGATAATCTACTTCGCAAAATTAGGTAATATTTCCCCCAAAAGTCGAAAATCTACTTCCCCGAAAAGTCGATAATCTACTTTCCCGAAAAGTAGATAATCTATCTACTTTTCGGGAAAGTAGATAACCAACTTTCCCGGAAAGTAGATATTTCCCATTTTTTATGATACAAATTTCCCGTTTTCTATGATAATCTACTTCGCAAAATTAGGTAATATTTCCCCCAAAATTCGAAAATCTACTTCCCCGAAAAGTCGATAATCTACTTTCCCGAAAAGTAGAAAATCTATCTACTTTTCGGGAAAGTAGATAACCAACTTTCCCAGAAAGTAGATATTTCCCATTTTCTATGTTACAAATTTCCCGTTTTCTATGATAATCTTCTTTGGAAAATAAGGTAATATTTCCCAAAAATTCGATATGGGTCCTTCAGAAGACATCCTCCTAGTGATCGAACAGCGTGTGGGCCACCGTGGAGGATGTGGGCTTTGTGTAAGCGCTTCCAGGTCCCTCAAGTTGCTCGAGGCAGGGGTGATGCTTCCACTTCACAAAATAGCGTCTGCAGTTGGTATTCATCCTGGACTTGGGTCCCCACAATTGCTCTGAGAACCTTTCTGACTGTTCGGATTTGCCGTTCCCAGACTCCTCCCATGTGTGAAGCCGCTGGAGGGTTTAATACCCATTCTATATCTTTCTTCTGAAAGTGTCTGTTTATGCATTCATCATTCCTCCAACTAAGCACTGCCACACGGAGTTCCTTGCAAGCCCCGACCATGTTGGTGCCATTGTCTGAACGAATACGTTTCGGAGTCGTACCCTTTCTGGCGATGAAGCGGACAGTAGCGTTTAGGAGTGCATCTGTATCTCGAGACTCCAACACCTCCAGGTGCACTGCACGAGTAGCTAGGCAGGTGAATATGCAGCCATATCTCTTGGTACTCTTTTGTCCTTGTCTTACTGTGAATGGGCCAAAGCAATCAGTGCCCGTGTAAGTGAAGGGACGCTCCCTGGGCTTGGTCCTGTCTTCGGGCAGCATGGCTTCCCTTTGTTTAGTGGGCTTCCAATTGTTACGGCGGCAAGTGACATCCTTTATTATCTTATCGAGCAGAGTACGGCAACGGGCTATCCAGAACTCACACCGGAGTATGGACAGTGTATGTTCTCTCCCGGAATGACCAGCGCCCACCGCGTGTGCTTCCCGCACTATAAGTTTGGTTACTGGGTGGTCTCTGGGCAGTAGTATTGGTCCAGTTCTTTCTTTGGCATCTTGTAACCTTCCTCCTACTCTGAGCAGCCCGTCTTGGCCTAGGTATGGCTATAGTCGGTACAGTTGTCGGTGCTGCAGGAGGCTCATCACCTCACCATAGACCTCCTGTTGCAGGAACCGAATAATGGCCCACTTGGAATTCCGCAGTTCAGGCAATTCCAGCGGCTTTGATGTTGCACCCTGAAAGTCGTGTCTCAGGATGCTGGATACTCGCCTGATCCAGGATACATGCAACGCATGCCATGATGAGTACCTGTTCCATAGCAGTTGCATGATGGCATCAGCATTATTTCCTGCTGTGGCTAATGACACCGCCTCGAGCTTAACCTCAGGATCATTCTCAAGTTCGTGTCTGATTTCCGGTTTTTTCGGCCAGTACTCCTCAGGTAGAGACAAAAAAGAAGGACCATCAATCCATCGCATTCTTTTAACATGTCTTCAACAGGTATGCCTCTTGTAGCATCATCTGCTGGATTCCATCTTGATCGTACATGTCTCCATTGGGCCTTTTCCGTGACTTCATGTTTAGCTGAGATCCTGTTGGCAACGAAGGTATGGAAACGTTTCTCTAGGTTGCCGATGTACATGATCACAATCATACTGTCCGTCCAGAACACGGATTCTTCAAGTGGGACACCAATTTCACGCTTGATTGTCTGGTCTACTCTTCTCGCCAGGACTGCTGCACAGAGTTCTAGCCTTGGGACCGTTAGCTGTTTGAGAGGGGCCAGACGAGCCTTGCCACAAATGAAAGAACATCTGGCATTATCTACTGTCCGTAGGTACGTTACAACTGCATAGGCCACTTGTGATGTGTCACAGAAGTGATGGAGTTGCGATGAGGTGGCACAACCCAGGCCCCCAGGTCTGTAGCAGCGAGGAACTTTGAAGTTTCACAGTGATTTCAAATCTTCAAGCCAGCGCATCCACTTGTGAAGGTTTTGCTTGGTGATGTCTTCGTCCCAGTCCTTCTTCCGCCTGCATTCGTCTTGAAAAATGAGCTTAGCTTTGATGGTGAAAGGGCAGATGAACCCTAAAGGGTCGTACACCGAGCTTACCACTGCAAGTAAGCCCCTTTTTGTCGCTGGTCGGGTGGGAACCCGAACCTTTGCTGCAAACTGGCCTCCATTTAGGTCCCACATAACTCCCAAGGCTCTCTCCGTGGGTAGGTCTTCACATCCCAGGTTCACTTCCTTCACTCCAGTATATCGACTTTCAAGTGGTATCGTGTTGAGGACCTCTTTGTCGTTGCTGATCCATTTTGTGAGTTTGAAACCTCCCATGGATAGAAGATGTCGCAACTGCCAAGATATCATAATTGCTTCTTTTGGTTCAGTTACTGACAGGAGCAGGTCGTCTACATAGAAGTTTGATTTCGCTCTATTTGCGGCATCCGAGAACCCATCTACGAAGTCTTGGAAGGTTCGTTGCAGAGCATAGGCCGCGCACGAGGGACTCCACACTCCTCTGAAGAGATGCACTGTCACCCTACATGTCATTGGCGTTTGTGTCAAATCTCCACCTTCCCACCAGAGGAATCGTAAAGTGTCTCTGTGCTCGGGGTTTACCTTCACTTGATGGAACATCGCTTCGATGTCGGCCATCAGGGCAATCGGCTCTTATCTAAACCGCATGAGTACTCCAATCAATTTGTTGTTGAGGTCTGGTCCTTGGAGCACTTGGTTGTTGAGTGAAGTCTTCGTGAAGGCTGCTGCACAATCGAAGACGATCCGTACCTTGTCTGGTTTATTGGGGTTTAGTACTGGGTGATGAGGCAGGTACCAGCTATTTCCACTGGACTTCGATAATTGCCTTAGTGGCACCCTTTCGGCGAAGCCTTCATTGAATAATTTTTTCATCTCCTCCTTGTACTGTAGTCTCAACCTTGTGTCCCTCGATAGGCGTTTCTTTAGTCCCAGTAAGTGACGCTCGGCGAGCGCTCTGTTGTCATGAAGACAGGGCGGTTGACATCGGAAGGGAATTGGGAATCGGTAGTGTCCCTGTACTCTCTGTCCAGTCGACGACCAAAGCTTGATGGCTCGTTTATCCTCTACCGATGATGGGGAGCCATCTCCTGGGGTCTGGTGTAATGCTTCGATTTCCCAGAAGCGCCTCACCTGCTCTTCGAAACGAGTTTTTTCTGTAGAGGCAGTCAGCATGGAACATTCCGTGGTTAACCTGTGAGTTAAATTGCCCATCAGGGGCCCATTAATCGCCCAACCCAATCTTGTACTCATTGGAAAAGGTGCTCCATCCGGCCCCGTCCGACACTCGAGGGGAGTCAGGGCATCTGGGCAATCTTGTCCAATCAGTAACTCTGCGACTCGTCTGTTAGGTGGAAGTGGAGCAAGTCCTCGAAGTTGTCCCCAAGCATCTATGTCTAGGGGTGTAGCTGTTGAGTTTTCTAAAGAAGGTGGCAGTCTGTCAAGTACTAGTACCTTAGGAAGGGATATGGGGCACTTCGCTCCCCGGGTGTTAATGCCTCTTACTTCCAGATCTAATTCTGTGGTGTTACATTGTTCCCCTTGGGTTAGCGTGTTTATGAAGAGTGATGTTGGTTTCCCTCGTATTCTTAGTCTTTCGACCAGTCCTTTGGCACAGTAAGACCTGTCGCTGCCTGTGTCCAGTAGTGCCGTGGTTCTCTCTGATCCTGTAAACCCCTTTCCCATTACTTGAACTTCTAGTAGTGGGAGCGCGACCTTGTCTTGGCTTCGTCATTGATCTAGCCCTCTTACAGTAGTATCCACGTAATTCACATATGTCCTCTCTTCTTGCTTGTTGTCGGCTTGGTCGAACCGCCTCAGCTGATTGCCTTGGTCATCTTCTTGGGGCTCTCTCTTTCTATTCTTTCTTCCTCCGGTTCCACCACTCTGTTCTCTATCTTCGAAGTCACAGTCCTGGTGCTCTCTCTTGAATCCTCGGCCTTCCTTAACGTCAGCATCTACCCTATTCGATTTTATGATCTGGCGGCTGCTCCCACTTGCCTTCCTTGGCGGCACATCTGCCCCTTCCTTTAGCAGGTGAAGCCATCTTGAATGTGCCTTACCACACCCGTCGATGTCGCATGGGCGGAAGCCAAACATACAGTTGCTAGCTTGGTGCCTGCCCCTTAGGCACAAGAAGCAATAGCCCAACTCTTTGACTGTGTTCCTTTTTTCCATCTTTGCTAACTTCCGGAAGTTTGAGCATTGTGGCAGCCGATGAGGGCCATGACAAAGTGGACAATCTCGTTCTCCCACATCGTTGGTAACAAGAGTCATGGCTTGTTTGCTAGATCGGTCTTTTCCCTCGTATCTCAGGCTAGTGTATTGAGTATGCGCCCTTTTTGCCTCCTTCGCTCTGCTTTGTATGAACTGCCAGATATCCCTTATTTTCATGTGGCCATATCTCTTTGGAGGGTGATCAAGGACTGTAATCTCATACCTTTCTTGTAAACGACCAGGAAGCCTTTCAATTATGCCTTTCTTTACGAGGAGATGCTCGAGGGTTTCTTGTGAGTCCATGGACTCGAAGCTGCAAATGCACGCCTGAAGTTCGTCGGCCAAGTCCTGCAGGCCCTTGCTGTTGGTTATTTTGACAGGTGGTCCGCTGATCAGGTTCATCAATAATTCTTCGATATGGGCGTCCTCATCACCATACCGGTCCTTCAGGGTACTCAGGGCCTTTCTATAGCCCTCAGAGGACTTCATCCTTGTGAATGGGTTCAGAACATTCCTAATATCACTTGAACACGAGTGGTTTAACATTTGAAATTTCTCCGAATCTGGGGCAGTGGAGGTTCCCACATATCTCTTGAAGCTATTCATGTAGTCCCAATATTCTCCACGGCTCTCCCCCTTGAAAGTAGGGATGAGTGCATTTTCCATGTGGTAGGATGACAACATATCCTTCAGTGAAGTTGAGGTGCTGCAGGATTCTTCCTTGCTGCCATACTTCTCTCTCCTTTCAGGCTGCTCCATTTCGACTCGTTGCACGTCTTTGTCGGTCGATTCCTCATGGCCCTTGGGGCGTCCAGTCATCACAGTGGGAGGCTTGCCAAGAGTCCCCTCCTGATGTTGTCTTCAGCCTGGGTTGGTCGCTCCCTTCGTCCAAACGCCGTGCTGTGTTCCCTTTTGCAAAATATGCTTCCAGCATTTCAGTCACAGTTCGTCGTACTTCTGCCATTATGTTAGATCCGGGATTTTGGTCAGGTGCTGAGCATTCAGACTTGGGCAGAGGGTGGCCCCTTTCAGCTTCTGTGGCCGTAACATCGTGGTCGTTCAGCTCTGGAGGGACAACTACTGCCTCTGGGTCTTGGTCACCTTCATCCATGTTCACATTTCCCTTTCGTTGCCCTGGATCCATTCCCGCTACCTCTGGTCCTCTTATTGAGAATAATTTTCAGCTCTGGTTAGGTCTCAAAGTTTGTTCGATGAACCACTGCTCACTGACTGTATTTGCGTTCGGTGGTGTGGCTCGCTGCTTGTATGTATGTTTGACAATAGTAGATCACTGTTGGTTGCTTATGGTGTTACAAGCGATACTTCACTGTCGGTTACTTACGGTGTTACAAGTGAATCACTGCAGGTTGTTTACGGTGTCACAAATTCGGGTCATATTAAGTTAATTTAATCACACTTACCTCGTAATTCATTAAGTTGGTTATTTGTTACCTCAGACCCAGTCAGCTGCCCGTTATGATCACTGGTGCATACACGTATAATCACTGGGAGGGTGGGTTTGCCTCACTGGGTGCGTGGGCCGGCTTGTTACAAACAAACGCTCACAGCACCATACGCTTGAACCGAAAACTTTATGACAACCCCTCAGATATTTAAACACTTCATTCAAACACACGATACTGTTTCCCGCGCCGATGTCCCACCCACTGTGGGCAGGTGGCCGATTGCTGATCTACGTTGTTCCACGCTGAACTCCTGGCGTTGGTGACGTGTCCTGTGGTCCTTTTTTCTCCTGGTAGTTCAGTATTCCCTTTGATGCCCTCCCGCATTTGTTTTGACTGTAAAGGCCTTAGTTAAGGACGTTCAGGTAACGGGCAAGTCGAAGGGAATGATTGAAACCCGTCTTTTGACGCATTCAATATTTATTGATGTGGTCAAAACCTGCAGACAACAAGGCGTTCATTGGTATTACATGGTGATCTATCTGATACATAATTAGTTAGTCTCACACAATTTATCTTAATTATAATTGATTATTGAGCATAATGACATGATACAAAGTTCATAACTCTATTAATCTTAGCTACACTTCATTCCGCGTTGTCTTATTGCTCCAGATAAGGCAGGAACGAGTGGGCATAATTAGTCCACAATATTTCAGTACTGAAGGGTATGTCATCATTTTGGCTGTACTTACAAGTGCGGGGTCAATGCGAACCAGTATGGTGTTCCAAGGGAAGATAGTTCTGTGTAAATTGTTCCAGTACAAAACTCGGCCAGCATTGGGAGTTGTTGTTCACCACTGCTAGCAGTGTTGATCCTCACAGCATCACTTGAGGGGGCAGTCTCCTAGAGTCCAGGTGGCCACGCCGCCTTTTAAACCATACATTAGCAGAGTCATGATCTCTTCTCCGTAAACACCGCCCACCCCCTAATCTTTGTTCAGGTAAGGCAGCAAAAACGTCAGCACTTACACTAGTGTTGACGCCAGCGATGAAAACACTCCCGGCGACGCCAGCACTTACACCAGTAGCGATGACACTCCCGGTGGTAAAAGAGTCCAGGTGGTCACGCCGCCGTAAACACCGCTCACCCCCTAATCTTTGTTCGGGTAAGGCAGTAAAAACGTCAGCACTTACGCCAGTGGCGATGACACTCCCGGCGGTAAACACCGGCACACACACCCCACCACCACCTCCCCCCCCACTACCACATCAGTCGAGGTAACAGGTCGCGTGGTGGGGGGAGGGGGGGGGGCATCACTTGAGAGGGCGATCTGTGTCATGAGATCCATGACACCCTCTTAGCGCCCACGCCAGTGGTGATGACACTCCCGGTGGTAAACACCCCCCCCCCCCCCCCCAGTCGCTACATCTGGTGTGGTAGCAGGCCGTGTGGGGTGGGGGAGGCACATGGTTGTTGACACCAACGATAAAGCCAGCGGCGATAACAGTGTTATATGTAGTGATGATGGATGATGATGTTATATGTAGTGATGTTGGATGATGTTATATGAGGCGTCCGGGGCCAGAAGGGCGAACGGACCAAATGTTACCACCCTCTATGTGTACGAAAATTTTTGCATATTGGGTGTCATTAGATTTGTATGATGAAGGAGAATATGTTTCTGAAATAAATTAATGGTATGATCCCTCTGGTGGAATCTGGAAAAATCACATTTTCTATGAAATGGTCGGTTCGCCCTTCTGGCCCCGGACGCCTCATATGTAGTGATGATGGATGTTGTTATATGTAGTGATGATGGATGTTGTTATATGTAGTGATGATGGATGTTGTTATATGTAGTGATGATTACACAATAAAATAATACAGTGGGGTATGCTATAACGAATGGATTCTACTACGAATATTCCTTTAACGAACGGTTTTACCTATAAAATTGAGAATGTTATAACGAACGAAACTCCTACGATTTTTTTTTTTTTTTTACTAATTTATTGTCTTTTTTATTACAAGTATAAATGATATTCTTTATTTCAGGGGTTTAGATGCATATTTATGCACTTTTTTACAATTTTATATTATATTTTTCAGTGTTAAGTGGTTGTATTTGGGGGCCTGGAACGGATTAATCCTATACCGAACGAATGCTTTAACGAACAAGGTTCTAGAACCAATTAGATTCGTTATAGCATACCCCACTGTAACTGTTTAATGCTAAAAAAATGTACCTTGCTGTACCGTTGTAGTGGAACTTACATACACCGTTAATGAAATATTGATGGAAGAAGAAGTTTTGGGAAGTGAACAGTGAGACAATGTAGAGCTTCCCGGAGTGTGGCGTCCTACGGTGGCCTAGCGAATGAGCCGCCCGGACCAAACTTGGCATGGATAGCAGGTGTTTCCTTGCTTCTCTCATGGACAGTTCTATGTTGGATGTTCCAGTGGGAACTGGCAAAAATCTGTATATACTTGCTGCTAATGGTAAAACCAAAAATGTGGTCTACCCTAATGCACTACAGTGAGACAATGTGGAGCCTCCCGGAGGGTGGCGTCCTACCGTGTGTGTCCGCACGAGAATCTCGGAAACTACTTTACCGATCTGTAGTGATGACGGATGGTGTTATATGTAGTGATGATGGATGATGTTATATGTAGTGATGATGGGTGGTGTTATATGTAGTGATGATTAGACAATAAAATAATAACAGTTTAATGCTAAAAAAATATACTTTGCTGTACCATTGTAGTGAAAAACATGGTGGAATTTGCATACACCGTTAATGAACTACTGATGGAAGAAGTTGTTTTGGGGACTGAACAATGAGACAATGTGGAGCCTCCCGGAGGATGGCGTCCTACCGTTGCCAGCCATTTTAAAGCGAATTACAAACGAAAATTTTGTCAGTACACAGAGCAATCACTGACATTGGAACTCTAAAATATGTAATTTGACAAAATTTTTGTACGACTGAGGCAGGTCGTAAGTGTGGGTGGTCATAAGTTGATTAGGTCATAAGTCGGGGAGGAGCTGTATATACAGTATAGTGATTTAAGGGCGATTTAGGGGAATTTTAGGAGTGTTTCTGACTTAATGCATTTTTGGCTTTACTTTGCATGCACTTTTCTGTGAGCTGGAACCAATTACCCAATATCCCATTGAAATAATGGATTCGGTTAGTGAACGACTCTGTGGAACTAATTGTGTTCGTTAACCGAGGGACCACTGTATATATTTATTTATTTAATTGTTTTTTCGTGTTTGTGGTGTGCTAATGATTGTGGTGGTATTGGGGAAATAATTGTGTGCTGCTGAGGAAGTGATTGTGGTGGTGATGAGGAAGTGATTGTGGTAAAGATTATAAAGTAAAGTTATTTGATGGGCAGTGTGCCACGTTGTGGTGTTGGTGGTCATCATGAGTGTGTGTGTGTGTGTGTGTGTGTGTGAGAGGTGATGCGGGCCAGCTACCACCCGCCAATCCCTCCTCACACCACTGTTTGGCCTCAAGATCTGACGTGGAAGCATGTGCTGCTTCCCTTATCTCTCACTTATTGTAGTCCAGTACATGAACAGATAAAAAAAATAATTTGTTTCATACAGCGTAAATCAAAAAACAACTCTGAATTTACTTAGAGAATTTTTAAGTGGATCTATGGTGATGAAAGCAGATGAAAAAGCATTAGTTAATCCAAGCGAAGTTTTTGGTTGTGGCCGGACCAAGCTCTAGCTAAATTCTGAGCCCACGTGGTTTGGACTGTAATGGACTCGACCGCTGGCCCACGCAAATTATTTTCAACCTGACCGCATTTGGCCGAATTTTCCCAAATTAGCCCGTCTCAACCAGCATTGGAGCAAATCTAAGCGATACCAGGTAGTAATAAAAAATCTGTGTTCACGTGAATCTGCATTGAAAAAACCTGCCTTAAGCAAGAGGGCAGTGTATTAGCCACTTCTTCAGTGAGTATATAAATCTAGGACCAGTGGACAGCAAACCCAGTAAAATAAAAATCTTACCACCAACCCTTTTCTTTTAGAATTGAAGGATCCAAATATGGTTGAAAACTAATAAAAACATTAGTAACCACCTCTATGCCCATGGACATGATAAGAGATGGCTGTGTTATGTGAATTAGGGAGCCCAGTAACCACTAATCATGAGTCGTCTGCTCACCTCCTGATCATAAAATGGGATATTAGGAACGTTCCCCCCACCCCCTCCCTTTTTTTTTTTTTTTTTTATGCTCCATATGTGATGTGTAATCTATGCTGTACTGTAACTTGATCCAATCCAATTCCTGTGATTTGTAGAACATATTATTTAGATTCATCTGCATGAAAAAGTTTTGTTTCTCAGTTTTTTGTCAGACTTTTGTTTGAGTGGTGCATATTATGTTGTTTTCATTTTTAAGTAAATACTATACAGATCACCCCACGGCAACATAAAGACATTGTCAGTGGGATCCTTACTGAGCTCTGGAGCCCAAGCCATTGTGTGGAGAGGACCTCGCAAAACTGCCTTAATAAGGCGTATGATAAAGGTCTGTCATCTTTGTGTATCTGTTATAATAATCTTTGTTCTAGCTCATAAATTTAATTTTTTTAAGTTATATAACAAAATACTCTTCTACCTCAAGATATTTGTTGGTAGTGCATGACGTAACAAAGAAATATAACTTGCATTGTTGGAAATCTTGCAAGATGGCAATTAATTTGAGTATAAACATCCCTTAGTTTGCACTACACATAAAACTTTTAATAATTATTTTGGTACATTTGAGTACAGGTTGTGATAATTTATGCGGCTGCTCAGCAGTTGTGGTTGCAGCTGCGAAGATTTGTGACATCACTAGTGTATAATGTGTCTACATATGTCCTGGTTTATTCATTGATCAGTTGTCTTAAGCAAAAGTAGCCAAATTGAGCCATCATGTATCAATTAATTTTAAAATAGAAATTATAAAATATAATATAATAAGATAATGGTTTAGTAGTGCTGTGTAAATGTCTTGGCATGTTACCTCACCTACTGCCTCGTCACCTCACTTGTTACCTCACCCTTCACTTCATTAGCTCAGCTTGGCATTACGTACATTAATTTATTTCTGTATTATATTACTTTTTTTGTATTGTATGTACATTTAAAGAAATATTTATTCTTGCACTGTAATTATAAATAGACCATGAGCAAAAAATCCAGCATTACCCAAGCGGTTGGTCTTTGCAACCACGCACCAACCATGTGAGGATGTGGCTAAACATGATGCAACCTTTCATAATGCCTGGAACCCTTGTCCCCAGGCCTGGAGCAGAAAGGTTTAGTGATTTTCTCGCCATTTTCCCAGATTTTCCAGTAATTGTGCTTTACCTATTTCTTAATCAACAATTGGTCCTAGACCCAGAAATAAAAATGTGGACATATTTTCCTTTTTTTTTCCTTCAGAAAATGTTCCTGATTTTCAACCTCAGAATTTGTTCCCAAACACAGAATTTAGGGAATTTTCCAGAAAAATTACTAGCAAATTTAAATTCCAGCTATTGGAAAGTTTCGGGTTTGAGGGATTTCGGCCAATGGAGATATCACTTGTACTGTAGTTTGCTAGCTACAACACATGAAAGATGTTGAGGTAATGATGGTGAGATTGGAGTGATTCAGCCGTAGATTTTTGTGTACTGTACAATAATTAACTTAACACAATTACGATACAATTGTGTTATTACAATAAATTTTCAAAATTCCCTCTCTTTACCGCTATCACATTTTGTAGAGATGTGTGTGCACAAAATTCTATATCTATATCACTCCAATCGCATTATCATTACCTCAACATCTTTCAAGTGCTATAGCTACCAAACCATGCGGATTCCAACATTTCATCATGTTGATAGAATTGTCCCTGGAATACGCCCTGCAATTTAATGTACATCTTTGTGAATCACTCTGTATTCCAAGAGCAATCTTAAGGTAAATTCTATAAATTTTATTGAATGAGTCTTGTAAGTGAATACACTCTCCTCACCAATACATTCGGTTGTTTTCTGCACAAGGAGAGGCTAGCATTAAACAGATGTAAAGAAATACAGCTACAGTATTTCTCTATTTATGAAATTTGGGGATTGAAAATGTTACATTAACAAAATAGACAAATTAGGGACAATTTCTTAATTTACAGTACACAAGCAATTTTCACATTCACAAAATCCCACACGGGTACGAAGCATGCAGCCACATCAGAGATTATGTAAGGTTCACAGTCTAATGCACGAGGTCTCCCTCTGAACGAGAGATGTGCGTTCCTGAAAAAGTGCTCATTAAGTAACTCCTCATTCAACAGGACCCATATTCCCAAAGGATCCCATGTTAAAATGTGAGATAATTCCAACTCAAAGATTATTTAACCAAAACCTAACCTATCTTAGATTAAACATTGTTTTACTACACTGTACAGAATACCAGATTTGAAGATGATGTTGCTTATGATGGGTTACTTTGGCCTAGTATTGTTAGTTGAAGGTGTAGATGGTTAGTGGGTGGATGGGACTGAGACATCTCACCATCAAAGTAATCTGCTAGTTGCTGGTTGTGCACACAGTTGATGACACTAACCCCTCTGCAGATATCATGAACTTTTACACCAAAGTCCAGTTGCTATAGTACATCCAGTTTCATTCTCAATGTGATGGTCTTCCTCTTCATCCTTGTAATTTCATTGCTCATGGTGTTAGCTGTCTTCTTTGGATTCATCGTCGGTTGGTCATAAAACTAACAAAAAGTGAGCAAACAAAGGTGATGTATGTTCCTTGAGGCAGGGAAGATAATAGTAAACACATGCTGCTAAGGCTAGCTAGGCTGAGTAAGCCTGTCAGTGACTTCACCTCAGATTAAAGGAAATGAGTCTATGAGCGCACTTGCCCAGCTGGCCACAAAGGGTGACTCCATGAATGATGTGAACTGGATTACTACAAATTTTCCTTGTTGAACTGAATACAAGCTAGTTCCATTGAATTTTCATACCCTAAAACACTAGCCTAGTTCTTGTTCTTGCTTACTCATTCAGCAAGACTTGCCTGTACAGTATTTTACCTTCCAACATATTTTATTAAAAATATATTTTTTTTTATAAATTGCCATTTTCAATACAAACCTTCAAACAATAAAACCACTGTCCGAAATCTGGGTCTGCCTGAATTATAGAGACAATAATTTTTTTCTTATAAACTGGCAAATACCTGTATGGTAACTGTTTTTCACATTATAAAATACTAAAGAAAAAGTAAATAAATTTTAAATGGACCAACATGTTCGTCAGCTGACGACTCACAAAAAGGTATACAGTACTGTACAGTACACTTATTAGACATTTATTGTCACCATTACTTAATTTATTTATTCAATCTATTCACAATGATTTGTTTAAAAATTTTATACAGTACTGTAGTACATTACAAAGAAATCCTTAATGTAACAGTGCATTAGGCTAAGTGTAGCTTAGGTTAATGTACCATTACTCAGTATATTTAGCGTAAATTTCTACTGTCCGACATGGCCCTGGTCCCAAGGTTGCCAGGTAAGAGAGGGTCAACCTGTATACTGTATATAAGACTTGGTATTTATGAAAGTAAGTATACACAGTACAGTATACATAAACATGATGTCATTACTGTATTGCATAAAGAATATAATTCCACAGGACACTCTGTGGGGCCGCCTGGATGACCTAATTATAGACACACCACCAGGAACTAGTGATGAGCACCTCACAGTCATCAAACTCCTTGCCACCACCAAACCTGATGGAGCAGTAATTGTAACATCACCACAGATGTTGTCTGCAGGTACTGTATATATACATACAAAATTATTGTAAAATAACTTTGAAAGTCACATTAACCCTTTTGTCGGCCAAAGACGCTATGTGGACCTTTGAAGTGAGATGTCTTCCCTGACCCTGAGCACTCACGCTGGCATGTGAGATATTATCTTTCCACACTTATTTTCAGCCATCCCCTGTCATTAATACAATTAATTTGTTCTGTTATCACTTAGTCAGACATTTTATCTTATTAAATCAATAAAAAAATAAGAAAAAATAAGCATAGTTTTACCCATAAATGGTATATGAAAAATACAGTCAGAGAAAACTATGCATTTTGCATCATCTGCCAGTCAACGGGTGAGATTTGGACTGCACAAGCAGCCGGTGAAATGGTTAATAGGCGACAGGGCGATCGTCACTCCACGAACAACTATACACCGGTGAGCCTGACCATCATAATATGTAAAGTACTTGAGAGTATTATCAGAGAAGCCGCGATGGAACATCTACTACTAAACAACCTTGTAAAGGATTGCCAACACTGTTTTATGCTGGGGTGCTCCTGCTTTACACAATTGCTCAAGGTTTTGGATATTTGGACCCATATTCTGGAATGGGGTGGAAATATAGACAATATATACAGTACCTAGATTTTGCCAAGGCTTTTGACAGTGTACCCCACGAAAGGCTGAAAATCAAACTGGAAAGGTACGGAATTAGGGGAACTGTCCAAGCATGGATAGGAGACTTTCTACATGACTGCAAGCAGTGTATGGTGATTAATGGCACGAAATCATCACCTGTTCCTGTCACAAGCGGGTTACCACAGGGCAGTGTATTGGGCCCACTATTATTTGTTTGTTTTATAAATGACATGCCTGACGTTGTACACTCCTCCATACAAATGTTTGCTGATGACGCCAAGTTATTTCAGGAAATCAAGAACCAAGCGGACTGTGAAGAGCTGCAGAAAGATCTCTGTGGGCTCCAAGAATGGTCGAAGAAATGGCTGCTGAGATTCAATGTCACGAAGTGTAAAAGGATTTACCTGGGGAGTACCAACGGTAAGGCGGCATATCATATGTCCCAACGGGATGAAGAAACTGCACTATGTGAGACTGAATGTGAGAAGGACCTAGGCGTGTATGTTGCCAATGAGCTGAAGTTCTCGGGCCATTGCGAGAAGAAAATAAATCAGGCAAATAAATTATTAGGTCTTATAAGAAGGTCGTTCAGATATCTAGACGGTCCGTCCCTCATAACGATCTTCAAGAGTGAAGTGCTTCCCCATCTGGAGTACTAGGGACTGTCAGTTGGTTGAAAATGTTCAAAGGAGGGCCACCAGACTGGTACCTGCACTTCGGCACCTCAACTACCCTGAGAGGTTGGAGTGCCTGAACTTGCCTAGCTTATACTACAGACAGGCAAGGGGCAACCTAACTGAGGTGTATAAGCATCTCAAGGGGCACTACTCAGTCGAGTGTCCTTACTTAGAGCCGGTTGACGCTCGCCCCACAAGGGGTCACAGCTCAAGATTGAAGAAGCCGCAGGTCCAGAAAACTGTGAGGGCAAACTTTTTGGAGTGAGAGTTGTGAACTCTTGGAACAATCTGCCAGAAAGTGTTGTGACGGCACCGAGTGTGAGCTCTTTCAAGACCAGACTTGACCAACACTGGAGCAGGTTCAGGTACATTCAGGAGCCGGTGTAGAGGTATTTGGAATGCAATAGAACATTTCGATGGTTCTTTTAAACTTACAACCAATATTGTTCCAATGTGCTGGGTAGTTTTGGTAGGATACTGTGCACTCTTGACAGGACTGAGAGGCTATTCAGTCACATGTTAGCACTTTTTTTGTATTGCTCTTGCATGCCTTCAAAACATTTCTCCTTACATTTTACATATGTGTATTTCCTAAGGTATTCTATATATATATATATATATATATATATATATATATATATATATATATATATATATACAGGTAGTCGTCGACTTACGACCTATGCGACTTACGTCTGTTCGACTTTACGACCGGCGGTACGACAGTTTTGGCCCCAGCCCCAGTGTAAATAATAAACCAATTGTACTGTAGTATGCAGTGATTTACTTAAACCTGACGACCGTAACAATAATGAACAAAGAAAATGTTGATAAAATATGACTTAAAGATGATTATATTATCATTACACATTACAGTATAATATACGTAAGGTAATTATAACATAGGCCGACTTACGACCAGATCAACTTACGACCGGTCGGCCGTAACCAATCTAGGTCGTAAGTCGACGACTACCTGTATATATATATACACACAAGTAAATCACTGCAGGTGCGCGTGATCTAGGTATATGCTGATAACCACAAGGAAAGAAGAAAACGGCATGTACAAGCTGGACAATTTTGTAATTAAGAAGATTTGTGATCAGGTGAGAAGGCCGGTCACTTGACCATCTGAACTGACCACCAACCGTTGTGTGCTATTTAAAGATTAGTAGGGTCATTACCTAATACCTGACCATTGTGGACCTGGTCTCACCCTCCTCTGTATATATACACCTTGATTTCTATTACTCTCTCTAGTCTGTACTCACCCCTGAAGATGTGAATTACACGAAAGCGCTTGGGAACTTCGTGTTTTCTTCTTTCCTTGTGGTTATCAGCATATATATATATATACATACAGTCAACCCTCACTTTACGCGGTCCCACATTCCGCGTTTACGCGGTGCCCTGCCGGAGCCCAGGATGCTCACATTCCGCGGTGAGTGTACCCCTTTATGCGAAGAGTGTCCGGCTCGATGCTATTTTTAGATTAGCCCCACCCACCTGCTCCCGCCTCCTCCTTCCTCTGCCTCCGCCTGGCCAAGCCGCGCGGTAAGGTTGCGCAGTGCATGTCTCTGTTGCGTTATCACTAACGTCATATGACGTATCGGACTGTGATTGGCCATGCATCCCTACCTCCCTCCGCTGCTAGCTGTAATTGGTTTAAAGTAATATGATGTGTCCACCCGGGGGAGGGAGGGAGGGAGGAAAGACGATGCTTGACCTAGCCGTGGCAGTTTCATCCCTCCAGGCCACACCGTGTAATCGTGCATCCATTGTTCTGTAAAATGGCTTCCGCCGGACCACCACCCCCAGAGAGAAACCTTTCCTTGCCTGGACCCAGCCGCCCTAAGCCCAAGAAGACATGACGTTCCTTAAGCTACGAGGTGAAGTACAAGATCATCCAAAAGTTAGAGAAAGGAACAAGACAGGTTGATTTGGCGCGCCAGCATGGTGTGAACGAATCTACGATCCGGACGATAAAGAAGGATGCAGCCAAGATAAAGGAGCACATGAAGATCACAAAGTCTACAGGTGCTTCTATGATCAAGTATTTTCACAACCAGGTGCTTCTCAAGACAGAAAAATTACTTGTGAGCTACTTGGTGCGTCAGGCGCGACGGAACATGGCGGTCGACACGCACTCTGTTAAGGAGTACGCACGTGAACTGTATGCTGCAGTGTCACGAAAGATGGGAATTACAGAGCCCAAACCCTTTAATGCTTCCTCTGGGTGGTTACAGAGGTTTAAGATGTGGAACAAGATCACCAATTTAAACATTGGTGGTGAAGAAGCCAGTGCTGACCGTGCTGCGGCTAGGGAATTTCCTCCGTTTTTACGTGAGATTATGGAGGAAGGACTGTACACCAACGACCAGGTGTTTAACATGGACGAATCTGGTCTTTTCTGGAAAAAGCTACCTTCCAAGACCTTCGTTGTGAAGAATGCCAGCAAGATTCGGGGCCGGAAGAAGCAGAAGGAGCGCATCACCGTCCTGTTTACCACCAATGCCTCCGGTACCTGTAAGCTCAAGTTATCGTTGATCCACACAGTCCGCAAGCCGCACGCCTACAAGAACATGACCAAGCTTAATGTCCACTGGCTGACCGCACGTAAGGCGTGGATGTTCTCTACACTGTCCCTCTCCTGGTTTGATGACTGTTTCGTTCCCGATGTAAAGAAATTCTGTGAGCAACAGAATGTGCCATTCAAGATTTTGTTGCTGCTGGACAACGCACCAGGACACTCTTCCCTACTGTTAGATCGTCACCCCAATGTAAAAGTGGTCTTCCTTCCTCCCAACACTACGTCTATATTACAGCCCATGGACTAAGAGTTAATCTGCAATGTAAAAGCTGCATTCTCAACAAAAAAATTCCAGCTCCTGAACGACTACACCAACACCAGGGAAGAGTTGCGTAACCTGAGTGACACCACCACCGATAGCAAGAGCGAAGAAGACTTGGATCAACAGTTGGCAGAGCAAAAAATATTTTCAAACAATTCTGGAGAACATTTAACATCAAGAAAGCTGTGGACTTCTTGGTGGAGGCATGGGATCAGCTGTCTGTAGCAACTGTTCGTCACGCATGGAAACATGTGTTGCAAGGCATTCCGGGCGTAAGGCAGAGTCAATCTGTGACTGGTGAGGTTCAGACTGTTACAGTAGCAGTGGGCCTTGCCAGAGAAGCTGTGCAGAGTGTCACAGCTGCAGGCTTCTCCGAGACCACCAACGACGACATCCTGGAGGTGATAAGGGATCCTGATGTGACTACCGACGAGATGGTAGATGATGATGATGTTAGTGAAGAGGCAGGTGGTGCATCATCCCAAGAAGAACACTGCTTATCCCACAGTAATGTTAGGGGTGCCATCGAGTGTGTCGAGAAAATCAAGCTCCTCCTTTCCGACGACCATGACACAAACAGGTATGAAATCGTCACTACCCAGCTGTTGCAGACTATGGAGCCCTACTTCAAGGTTTATCACGATAACATAAACACCAGCCGTCAGCAAAGCATAACAGAGTTCTTCGCCCGCAACCTACCACAGCCAGCCCAAGCCAGTGATAGTGACAGAGGTAGAGACAGTGAAGATGACTTTGAGGGATTTGTCAGGGAGACCCTGACAAGTGTGGATGACAGTGATGGTGACTCACCTGAGGGCCAATAGCCTGCCCTCTGCCTCGGAACCAGCCTCCATTCCCGTACGCCGACCTATCTCTTCTACTAACGTAAGTGTTCAACTTAACTTTTAGTTTTCCTAACCTAACCTTTATTTTTCCTAACTTAACCTTTATTTTTCCTAACCTAACCTCTTCTATATTACTTGTGTGTGCATACCATCATAAAGTTAAGATAAAATTTTTACTACAACATAGTTGTGTGTCGTCAAAAAGTGGAGTTTGGAGGTCGGCCTGGTCTCTATTTCAATTAATCCCATATGTTATGTTGTTCACTTTACGCGTTTCTCACTTTCCGCGGTACCCTGTGGGTTATATTAACCGCGTAAAGTGAGGGTTGACTGTAGGTATTTATGTTATGTATGTATGTATGTTTATGCTTCTTTCCTTGTGGTTATCAGCATATACCTAGATCACGCGCACCTACAGTGATTTACTTGTATATATATATATACAGTTAACCCTCACTTTACGCGGTTAATGTAACCCAGAGGGTACCGCGGAAAGCGAGAAACGCGTAAAGTGAATAACATAACATATGGGATTAATTGAAATGGAGTCCGGGCCGATCCCCAAACTCCACTTTTTGACGACACACAACTATGTTGTAGTAAAAATTTTATCTTAACTTTATGATGGTATAAAAAAACAAATAATATAGAAGAGGTTAGGTTAGGAAAGATAAAGGTTAACATAGGAAAAATAAAGGTTAGGTTAGAAAACAAAAAATTTGGTGTAACACTTGCGGTAGTAGAAGAGATGTGTCGGCATACGGGGATGGAGGCTGGTTCCGAGGCAGAGGGCAGATTACTGGCCCTCAGTTGAATCACCATTACTAGGTGAATCACCATCACTGTCACTTACAGCTGTCAGGGCTTCCTTGACAAATCCCTCAAAGTCATCTTCACTGCCACTATCACTGGCTTGGGCTGGCTGTGGTGGGTTGCGGGCGAAGAAATCTGTTATGCTTTGCTGACGGCTGGCGTTGATGTTGTCGTGATACACCTTGATGTACGGCTCCATAGCCTGCACCAGCCGGGTATGGAAGACTTCATAGCGGTCATCGTCATTGTCGCGGGAAAGGAAGGACTTCATCTTCTCTGCACACTCCATGGCACCCTTAATATCACTATGACTTAAATTGTGTTCTTCGGAGAATGACGCACCTTCTTCCTCCTCTTCACTGACATGTTCTTCTTCCAACATCTCGTCGGCAGTCACTTCAGGATCTCTGATCACCTCCAGGATGTCGTCGTTGGTGGTCACGGAGAAGCCTGGAACTGTAACAGTCTGCGCAGCTTCTCTGGCAAGGTCCACTGCTACTACAACATTCTGAACCTCACCAGTCACAGATTGACTCCTCCTCTCACCTGGTATTCCATGCAACACATGTCTCCATGCGTGACGAATTGTAGCAATAGACAGCTGATCCCATGACTCCACCAAGAAGTCCACAGCTTTCTTGATGTTAAATATTCTCCAGAATTGTTTGAAGAGTATTTTTTGCTGTTCCAACTGTTGATCCTCATCTTCTTCGCTCTTGCTATCGGTGGTGGTGTCACTCAGGTTACGCAACTCTTCCCTGGTGTTGGTGTAGTCGTTCAGGAGCTGGAATTTTTTGGTTGAGAACGCAGCTTTCACATTGCAAATGAACTCCTGGTCCATGGGCTGGATTAATGATGTAGTGTTGGGAGGAAGGAAGACCACTTTTACGTTGGGGTGACGATCTAACATTAGGGGCGAGTGTCCTGGTGCGTTGTCCAGCAGCAACAAAATATTGAATGGCACATTCTGTCGCTCACAGAAATTTTTTACATCGGGAACAAAACAGTCATCAAACCAGGAGAGGGACAGTGTAGAGAACATCCACGCCTTACGTGCGGTCAGCCAGTGGACATTTAGCTTGGTTTTGTAGGCGTGCGGCTTGCGTGCTGTGTGGATCACCGATAACTTGAGCTTACAGGTACCGGAGGCATTGGTGGTAAACAGGACGGTGATGCGTTCCTTCTGCATTTTCCGGCCCCGAATCCTGCTGGCATTCTTCACAACAAAGGACTTGGAAGGTAGCTTTTTCCAGAAAAGACCAGATTCGTCCATGTTAAACACCTGGTCGTCACTGTACTGTCCTTCCTCCATAATCTCACGTAAAAACGGAGGAAATTCCCGAGCCGCAGCACGATCAGCACTGGCTTCTTCACCACCAATGTTTATATTGGTGATCTTGTTCCGGATCTTAAACCTCTGTAACCACCCAGAGGAAGCATTAAAGGGTTTGGGGCTCTGTAATTCCCATCTTTCGTGCCACTGCCATGTACAGTTCACGTGCGTACGGTAGTCCTTAACAGAGCGCGTGTCGACCGCCATGTTCCGTCGCGCCTGACGCAACAAGTACCTCACAAGTAATTTTTCTGTCTTGAGAAGCACCTGGTTGTGAAAATACTTGATCATAGAAGCACCTGTAGACTTTGTGATCTTCATGTGCTCCTTTATCTTGGCTGAATCCTTCTTTATAGTCCGGATCGTAGATCGTTCACACCATGCTGGCGCGCCAAATCAACCTGCCTTGTTCCTTTCTCCAACTCTTGGATGATGGTATACTTCACCTCGTAGCTTAAAGAACGTCGTGTCTTCTTTGGTTTAGTGCCGCTGGGTCCAGGTAAGGAAAGGTTTCTCTCTGGGGGTGGTGGTCCGGCGGAAGCCATTTTACGGAACAATGGATGCGTGTTTACATGGAGTGGCCTTGAGGGATGAAACTGCCGCGGCTAGGTCAAGCGTCGTCTTTCCTCCCTCCCCCGGGTGGACACGTCATAATACTTTAAGCCAATTACAGCTAGCAGCAGAGGGGGGTAGGGATGCATGGCCAATCACAGGTCTGATACGTCATATGACGTCAGTGATAACGCAACAAAGACACACACTGCGCAACCTTACTGCGCCGCTTGCCCAAGCGGAGGGAGGAGGAGAGAGAGGCAGGCAGGCAGGCGGGCGGGTGGCCGGGTGGGGCGAATCTAAAAATAGCGTCGTGCCGGACACTCTCCGCATAATGGGGTTCACGTACCGCGTAATGTGAGCACGTGAGGTTCTGGCAAGGCATCGCGTCAACGTGGAAACGCGGAATGCGGGACCGCGTAAAGTGAGGGTTAACTGTGTATATATATATATATATATATATATATATATATATATATTGATAAAATCACACGGGAAAATGGAAAACAACGGAGTAACTTAGCTTTCGTCTTTATTCAAGACATCTTCAGAGGCAACTCCGTTGTTTTCCATTTTCCCGTGTGATTTTATCAAGATTTATCTTATCCACGTTTTCATCGTGGATTTTCATAAAATATATATATATATATATATATATATATATATATATATATATATATATATATATATATATATATATATATATATATATATATATATATATAGTGGTCCCTCGGTTAACAAACACAATTCGTTCCAGAGGGTCGTTTGTTAACCGAATCCATTGTTTCAATGGGACATTGGGTAATTGGTTCCAGCTCTCAGAAAAGTACATAGAAACTAAAAAAAAATGCAGTAAAGTACACTTACTTTGAGGTGTGTATATAGAAGACTCCCGGTTGAAGATGCTGATGGGAATTAGAAGTAGGGGTGGAGGAGGAGAAGGGAGAAGAGAAGGAAGTGGGGGTGGAGGAGAAGCATTTTAATGCTTCTTCCATAATAATGTCAGGAACCTCTGGACTGACAGATTCTCCAACTGGAAAATCCTCTCTCCTTTTTGAAGAAGAACACCGAGGGGAAGCATCTTTCTCACGCTGCCACAATTTTTCATTGTGGGGCATTTCTCCTCCTGATCATTAGCTGGTTCTTGAAGGAGACCACTTTGTCCTCCACAGTACACAAAATCGGTTCTGTTGTTTCCACAACAGAGTGCCTTGAAGTCAGTTTCCTGAACATCTCCCAGTGGTGAACAACATCTTTTAAGTCAGAAGAAGACATATGGTCATCACTTTCCTTTTCCTCCTCACCACTGTCTGTTTCTAGCATCTCATCCAGTTGTTTCAAGTCTTCAGGAGTAAGTTCCTGCTCATGAGACATCTTAAGCTCTTGAACATCATCCTCCTCCACTTCGAGTCCCATTGACTGACCAATAGACCAATCTCCTTGTCCACCTCTGTTTCTTCCTCAAATCCCTCAAAATTATGGACTGCTGTTGACCACAGTGCTTTCCATGCAGAATTCAGGGATCAAATAGAGATTTCTTGCCATGCTGACACGATCAATTTTACAGCCTCCAGGATGTTGTATTGCGTCTTCCAGAACTGTGCCAGTGATAGATCAGGATCAGTGGTAGTTGCCTGATGACACCTTCTGAACATTTTCTTCATGTACAGCTTCTTGAAGTTGCTGATTACATTTTGGTCCATTGGCTGCATAATTGATGTAGTGTTGGGAGGCAAAAACAACACTGTTGACAAAGTCAAATCGAGCCTCCAAGGTGCTGGCATGTTCAGGGTCATAACCAAGGGCATTATCCAGAATACAATGATCACTAAACAAATTACTGCTCTAACAGAGCACAGAGAAACAAATACACACACACACACATGGATGCATGCACACACACCCACACACGTACAAATACAGTGGTCCCTCGATCAACAAACGGTCCAATTAACAAAATTTTGGTTAACAAATTAGCTCCCATAAGGATTTTCAGTTCGATTAACGAACAAAACTTCGATTAACGACAGCCTTACGAGAAACACGTTTTGTTGTGAGCTAGTCCGCCAATACAGTAATCGGTTCTATGTTTACATTCGTTTCCAGTGGAGTAAATATCAAGAAAGTTGGTCTCTTGAATATTTCTGCATTTTTTATATTAAAATTATTGGTCATTCTGAAATTTAGTTAACATAATGATAACATATACAGTACAGGGAACTGTTGTTGTGCTTCATCAGCTGATTGAATCACCCAACAACGCTTCTCAATTTAACTTTGTTTACAGTGGAGAGAACATCGAGTTTGTTGGTCTCTTGAATATTTTTGCATTTTTCATTAAAATTATTGGTCATTCTAAAATTTAGTTCACATATTGATAGTATACAGTGCAAAAATTATTATGAAACATAAAGAAGGCATTAGAACCAAAGCACTCTGTAAAGAATATGGCATGTCATCATCGACTGCCTCAACAATCAGCTGTTTGATATGTAAACAAAGCTGCCGGGAATACGACATACACACCTCAAAGTCAGTTAAAATACAGTATTTTATCGTTTTATATTTATTATTGTACAGTATACTGTACAGTACAGTACAGTACTGTATTTAGTTTATATTTAATGTTTTGTTAATTCTATTACCGGTATACAGTACTTTGTATGTACAGTAGTACCCCGATTTACACGGTCAATTGAACCCACGGGGTACTGCGGAAAGTGAAAACCTCTTAAAGTGAACAACAGAACATATGGGATTAATTCCAATAGAGACTGGCCTGACCCCCAAACTTCACTTTTTCCGACACAATACCTATCTTGTAGTAAAAATAACATCTTAATTTTATGATGGCATGCTCACACAATTAATATTTAAGAGAAATACAGTTGCCAGGTTAATGTCCATTCAAATAATGGACTCAAATCCCCCCCCCTCTTCCCAGCTCACTAGCTCCTACCTCTCTGAGAAATGTTTGGGAGAAAACACTAGATTTTAATGTTTAGTAATAAATAATACCTCAGACTAAAGTTAGGATAATATAATTGACATTTCTGGATTCCTTGCAGGCCAGGGAATATTTTGAATGTAAACTTCATATATTTTGCACAAACGATAAAATATTTGCTTTGTGTAAACCAAATTATTACATTAGATCTAAAATTTGTATGTCTAATGCAAAATCCATGATGTTTATATTCAAAATGATCATCATATTGTAAGAATTCCAGCAATGTAAATTATATTCTGGCCGGGTAATTTGTATGAATTTTATGAGCTAAATAAAAAAACAAAAAAATAATACTTCACCGCGTATATGAGTACAGTACAGGTAGTCGTCGACTTACAACCTATGCGACTTACGTCTGTTCGACTTTACGACCGGCGGTACGACAGTTTTGGCCCCAGCCTCCTGGCGCTGCCGGGAGCTGGAGCCGCGCGCATCCCCGCGCTCAATTACAAACACGCAGTGATTTACTTAAACCTGACGACCGTAACAATAATGAACAAAGAAAATGTTGATAAAATATGACTTAAAGATGATTATATTATCATTACACATTATAATATACGTAAGGTAATTAAATTGTACTGTAGTATGCAGTGATTTACTTAAACCTGACGACCGTAACAATAATGAACAGAGAAAATGTTGATAAAATATGACTTAAACATATTATCATTACACATTATAATATACGTAAGGTAATTATAACATAGGCCGACTTACGACCAGATCAACTTACGACCGGGCGGCCGTAACCAATCTAGGTCGTAAGTCGACGACTACCTGTACTGTAGATGCACCGTGAAAGTGAAAGTCCGGTTCTGGCAAGGTACCGCATAAATGAGAAATCAAATGAGAAATCGCGTTAAGTGAAACCGTGTAAAGCGGGGTAATACTGCATGCTTTTTCTGTGATTTGGAACCAATTACCCAATATCCCATTGAAATAATAGATTCGGTTAACAAAGTTTTTGGTTAACGAACGACTGTGTGGAACCAATTGTGTTCGTTAAGCAAGGGACCACTGTATAGTGGAAAATAGTCATGAAATAGTAATGATGATGCTAGGCATGTATTTTTTTTTCAGGTGTGGTAAGCAGAGAGATTCGATTTTGTCAGAAGATGGACATACCAATTTTAGGAATAATAGAGAACATGTCAGGATTCTGCTGCCCATGTTGCTCAGTAAGTAGTACAATATAAGAATACAGTAAGATTTTACATTGATGAATCTTAATAAACAGGACAAAACTGACTGAATCAATGCAAGTAATAAATAGAGTATGGTATATATTATATGTATTTATTTAGAAACAAATATTGGTGAAATTAGAAATAACTGGAATGGATTCAGAGTTTAGTAGCATAGGGTCTGGGGCCAAACACCGATATGTTGTGAGTTCCAGGATGATCTTGGAATAAAAAACAATGATGCTTCAGGGTGAAAAAATCTTTTGCTTAGCATTAGGTTAATGTGTTTGAAAGTGTTTAATATGTTTTATGTGCTGTAAAGACAGTCTTTGTTAATCTAATTAAGCAGCTTGCACGTACGCATGATTGTAAACTCAATGCCCCCTTTTTTTTTACAGGCATTAGCCCACCCAGGCACAGGTCATTTTTAATAACCCACATCAAGGCCTGGGGGACAAAAATATAATAAAACAACAATAATAACTATGATGATGATGATATGATTATGATGATGATGATGATGATGATGATGACAAAATTAATAAAAATATATAAAAATAAATAACAATCAAAATAAAAGAAAATAATACTACAGGTTGTACCTCTCTAGTCCGGCAACCTCGGGACCTGACCGGTGCCGGACCATGGAAATTCACCCTTTTCCTGGATAGATAGTGACTTGTGCTTATGCCTGGAAGCACTAGCACCACTTTCTCTGCGTCATGGTCTCTTTGAAGACATATTGAAGGGTTAAATGTATAGTAGCTTCTCAAATTTCGTGAGTTTTTAATTCTTAATGTATTTTATTGGAACACACAAAAAAATAAACAAATAAAAATTTTGACGGCGGAAACTTGAATTTTGACGGGTTTGAATGGCCCGCCAACGTGCAGACGACGTGCATAATCGTGTAAACAGCGTCATTTCTCTTATGTACAAAAGATTCATTATTGTTTATTACTGAATGTCTTTTTTATTGAATTAATGTTTATGTGTGCAAAATGGGCAATACAATTCATTAATAATACGTAAAAAATTAAAACACACGAGGAAATGAGACAGCATTGTTTTCGTTGATTACAAAACCAGTGACTGACTGGTTCTACATATAAAACTGAAGAAAATAAGACCTTGGTTGTAGCTGTAGTAAAATTAATATGGTTGTTTTAAGTAATGTTATTTAATGTTAATAAATGGAACAATAGAATTAGCTAACGATAATAATAAAGAAAAAGAGAGATCGCATATGTAAGTGCGCATGCGCACACGTGAAAACATATCGTCATTACTTTACATAAGAATATGAAAGCAACACTTATTTACTGTTCATATATATTTTAATTAATGTTTCTGAATTTATTTTTATTGAATTAATGTATGTGTGTGCAAAATTAACAATACAATTTATTAATAATACGTGGAATATTAGAGGAGACGAGACGGCTGCCGGCATTGTTTATGTTAAAGCTTACGAAACCAGTGACTGATTGGTTCTACATATAAAACTGAAGAAAATAAGACCCTGAGTTTAGCTGTAGTAAAATTAATGTAAAAAATGAATATGGTTGCTTGAAGTACCTGTAATGTTATTTAATGTTAATAAATGGAACAATATAAGTAGCTAACCATTAATGGTAAAAAAAAAAGTGAGACTGCTCGTATGTAAGTGCGCACATGTGAAAACATATCGTCATTACTCTACATAAGAATATGAAAGCAACACTTATTTACTGCTCATATATATTGAAGGGTTAAATGTTGTACTCTGTATAGACAAGCAGAGAGAGAGAGAGAGAGAGCAGCCGAACTGCCGGATGTAAACAAACCTTAATTTCCCGCGGCTTTTTTTTTTTTTTTTTAAGGGGATTAGCCCACCCGGGCATAGGTCACTGACCCACATTGGAGCCTGAGGGGCAAAAATTTAATACTCCTGTAATAATAATAATAATTCAGATAAGTAAAAAAAATAAAAATAAAAAAATAAAAAAATAAAATAAAAAAAATAAAAAATAAAATGCTGCCTATCTACCTATTGGACAAACCAAAATCGTTCCGGACCACGGGAGTTTCCGGACCACGGAATGCCGGACTAGAGAGGTACAACCTGTACCCTGTAATAATAAAAAAAAATTAAATAATAATAATAATAATAATAATAATAATAATAATAATAATAATAATAATAATAAAGAGCCATAAATAAATAAATACAAAAATAAATAATAATAACAAGAGTGATAAATGATGTATGTATTTTGTGTTGTCAAAGTAAGAGAAACAATTGAGACCCTGCAATTGTGTGTAAATGAGGCAGAAAGTCAGATCAGCAACCTGGGACTTGGTCACAATTTTTGTGATGCCATATGGCATCTATTCATCAATCAAGTTACAGCCAATTTGCGTTGACAAAACACGCGTTATAGCAGAACTCACTGTATTTCAAATTGTACAGTAATTCTTTTGACCAAAAATATTTTATCTTGAACTGTATTGAGATGAAGTAAGTGAAATAATTATTTGGAGAGCTTCAGTGTCACTAAAATAGATATGGAGGATGTATTTCACTAAATCTAAAGTTACAGTGCAACATGGTAACATTCATGATGACAATTTTCTGTATCTTCAAAACTGCATCTCATAATTTCAGGAAGTGAGCCAAATTTTTTCATCAGGAGCTGGGGAATACCTGTCTGAGAAGTATGATGTCCCTTTCCTGGGTGTTGTGCCATTGGACCCTCAAATAACAACTGTCCAGGAGAGTGGATTTAATATTGAAGATAAATGTCCAAACTCCCCAGTTGTTGTTAAGATGCGGAAACTGGTTTTAAAAATTATAGAGGATTTACAGAAATAATTGATGTAGCTGGACCAATGTAAATTTTAATACTAAGCAGATGGGTGCATTTTCTTATTAGACCATAAATTAATTAACACTGGTGTATTGGAAAATATCTTTGTAGAGGTACTGTACAGTAATATTATTAAGTATTTAAAAACTAACACAAATGCACTAAACCCCTGTAAAATTTATTTAACACTGCTTGAGTATGTAGTCTTTTGGGGGTAAAAAAAAAATTGCTTGGAGCTCTGAGTAGCCTTTTGTGCAGTTTATATTATAAGTGACTTCTGAAGATAATTTCATATAAATAAAAATATCTTGGTATATTGTATCATGCACCATACACTGTGACCAAGGTTTGAGGTTTGCACGTATGTGACTGCATCACTGTTGATTCCCTCCCTCCTTACGTCTTTTCTTCCACCCTAGCACATATCACTAAGGAGTATAAAGATAATATCTTTTGTCTAATTAATAGCTTCAGTGATTAAAATAAAGAACGCCACTTCTGGAGGTGTACTGTACATACTGAAGATCTATTTTGCATAAAATTAAAATACTGTACTATACAGGAGAGAGCTCGGTAACCTGACTGCCCTTGACGACAATAATGTACATACTGTAATATCTTCTCCACCACATTTGCATTAAGCAAAACTAATACAGGTAAACCTTGATTTACAATGGGATTACATTCCTGAAAACCTCATCGCAAATTGAAATATTGTAAATCGAGTTCAAAGAGATATATTCCCAGCCAGTCCAACACACACATGTATCACTGATAACAAAATTCTTACATTAATAAAATATATAGAAAACAATTAAACAGCACTCACCACATCATTAATAAGGCTGGCTGCTTCACAGTGTCAAGCTTCACCTTCAGAGACACTGTTATCCTGGGTGCCTTGCCCTTCCAAGATGCAAGAGTCTTAAGCAACAGCATGCTAGACATTTTCAGTTACACTGGTCACTTTACAGTCGCAAACACAAAGCATAGTCACTTGTCACAAAAGAGCAAAATCACTTCACAATCATAGTAAATGTAAAGAGTATATAAAAATTTAAAATAATGCATTGCCGTTTGGCAATCATTTTACAGGAGATGAGACAGAACAGCTGACAGATTCCCATGCCCCCCCCCCCCCCTCCACTCTGAGGGCTAATTCCAGTGCACCTCAGTCTCAAAATTCTTCTAACCAAACCTCGTCTAATCTAACCTGATGTAACCATATCTAATTACCCTAACCTAATCAAACCTAACAAACTAATCTGACCAAACCTAAACTAATCTGACAAAACCTATTCTAACCTAACCTAATCTAACCTATAGCAAAATTTAGCTTTCTAGTTATTTTTTAAAAAACTACAGTGCATTATGGCCGTTTTTCTGTCCTTGAGCCTAACTTATACATTTATAATGGAAAATAGTGCTGTATATAAATCATAGAAGTGTGGCTTTGTGGATGCTATCAATAAACACAAAAAAGTTTGCATCTGCTCATCCCTGGCAAAAATGGACAAAAATTTCCAGTTCATTCATAGTTATTCCCCTGAGAAGGAAACTCCATTGGTGAATTGTTAATCTAAGGTCATTTAAGAAGTAAGGTAGACAAAGCTAACACTGATGATGAAGCTGCTGCTAACTTATAAAAAATAAAATCCGAGATACTCCCTGATAAGTTAAGGGTATGCCTCATATGGCAGTAAATGTGGTATCCATACAGCCATACCACTGAGCTAATGTAAAGAACACAAGAGTGTTCCCTCCAGCACACTTTGATAGAAAAATATTGATGTAACAAATCGCTGATTTACATGTTTCTAGTAAATGCGACTTAAATAGGACCAAGGTAAATCAGACCTACTGTTATTATTGGGGATGCTTTCCTGGGCCAAATTTGGGGACACTGTAAGCTAACCTAAACTTTACTTACTGGGTAACTTAATACTGTATTTAAAGAAAATGAAAAAGTCAACACACACGACAAATGAAAAGCATAGACAATTAAATGAACAAAAATATTGCAGATAGATACTCGCCAAAATAAAACTGAGATGAAGTAAATCATGCGAGGTGTAATTACAGGAGTACAGTATGTATAATAAAGCCCAGAGTAACAACAATCTAACTTGTGACAATTTGCATATACAAGTACATTACAGTATAACTTATAAAATTAGGACCTGTGCCTCCTACCAAAGTTGTAAATGCATATAACAAAATACGTCTACATCATTTGAGAAAGCGTAATGCTTTTTACAGAATTACTTTGACTGTTTCTTACCTTACACAGTAATCTGAAGTCTTCCAGTGAATTAAATCCACAAGTTCTCACTATGATGTGTCTCCTAAAACTGAAGCAAATGAAGGTCATATTATGACCTAACAGGCTGACCCATGACACCAACATAACAACCTTTGTGTTAACCCTTGTGACTGGAAGCAGGTTGACCCCGAAGTCATTATCTGTCATATCTCAAGAGGAGGAGGAGGATTGATGATGACCTGAATGACAATTGTTGACTCTGACCTCACTGTCATGTCTGTTAAGACTCAAGAGAGGGGATGTCAGACCCAGCAAGACCTTGTCAATCTCTTTGATGATGACCTGAGAAGACGAGTGTTCTTGACATGCAAGAAAGTTGACCCTAGCTAACCTCACTGACAGGATTAAATCTGAAATTATCACTGAATGTTGACCTCAGACTACCCTCTCTCTCATAATGATTCTTAAACTTCAAAACAAAAATTATGCAAATGAAATTACAAAAGTTGGGCTGTTTTTAAAAAATTGGGGAGGTTTTAAATTTTTTCTTTTGAATTATATGAATTGTAGAGGGGATGATTATATAGAAAATCACCCAACCTAATTGTAGGAGGAGGATGCATCCTCCCCATAATCAATGCCCTTAAAATACAGGTACAGAACTTCCCAGACAAGTAGTAGTAACAGTGTAGTATAGGTGTTGATCATTATATCATGGATCAGTTTTACAATGTAAAAAATTAACACCATTTACTGCTATGCGATGGCTATGATTGGTTTGGCACTGGTCGGTGCCTCTGGAACTTTTTTTACAAAACCTAATAAATAAGTTCAAAATTATTTTAAAGGACATTTTATTAATTTCCGTATTTAAACCATTGTATTATGAATTTATGTGTGACCCCAGCATCAATATTGTCACATATCTTCAGTTTCTCTTCAATTGGTCGAGTTCTGAGCACCATTCCTTTTCTCCCAGTGGTTTTCAGTGGTGGTGTTTTGCTTTTACTTGGTTTGGAGGCCATAATAATACAATTGGGGAAACATCAAATATGACCAAACCACAGAGTGCACGGCGGGGATGTGGCCACGGCAACAAACAAGCAGGAACTGATGCCTTGCCCAACTGCTGACCCCTCTGCCAGAGCTTGTCCAATTTATGGAGGTTTTCAACTTATAAAAGTCTGACTTAAGGGTTTTACTGTATTGCGCACAAATAAATTGAAAATTTGTATTGGCAGATATAAAAAATGCCCATTACTTAAGCATGCTAGATAATGAAGTGCCAGATGCTAAGTACTTTTACTCTAATGTAGTAATGGTAGTGTACTGATCTTTCCACTTTAACTTCAGCTTTCATGGACAAATCAAACAATCAAAGAGCACGCCTTGTCATGACATACATGAGCCAGTCAGAGTGCATGCTGCCAGGACCCTAGCGGATGTCTAACTGGTCCGGGCTAAACAGACTAATCAGAGAGTGCATTCTGCCAGGCTACCCATGCCTGAGTTGCAGCTCAGGTACTTAAGGAGCTAGCCTGGGGCAAAAATCTCACTACAATGGGAGTGTTATATCAAAATTCTCATTACTATAACTATTATGAACATAAATCAAACACAACCAAAGAATGTTCACACAAACAACTCGAGATATGCTCAATGTGTAGAAGAGTAACATATCTTCAGGGAAGGTAGGAGCCCAAACAAAGCTTGTATAAACTGCTAGAACCATACAGAGCCAGGATATAAGACCCACAGAACTGTGGCAATGGCACATAAAAAAAAAATGTCAAAGAAAAACTGAAGAAAGGGAAACAGTGGAAGAAGTTTCGCAACCCCAGAATATCACCGAAATAGTCCCAAGCAAAGCGTGAGACTACAAATTGCTCATCTGCCTCCTCTTTTCTCACCTAGATGAACAAAATCCCAAAAGTTTAATGGGCTTCCACTAATGAGTTCCCCCAAAACCCATCAACTGGAACTCTGGTCTAAGTATCACATCTAACTGATCACACATCACCGACAATGGCAGAGGAAACACACGAGGAGGTATGGTGGATCAACCACCAGCTGTAATAGTAACCCCAATACCAGACGAAGCAAGTGATATGAATGAAGACCAGGCACAAACGATCCACCAAGATACCCCAAGTACATCAGAGACAGTGACCCAAACCTCTCTCTAAAGGGAAGCAGGCACAGTAAGGAAAACTATATCAACAGCAAAAATGAAGACTAAAAGTGAGAAAACAGAACACATTCCTGAATGTGTGGAAAATTGTGGGTTGCAGATTCACTGGTGTGATAAAGTACTGTAGACTCATGGGTTCAAAACCATGTCCAGCACAGTACAAGCCTTTGGCAAACAAGAACTGAAAGGGACCTACTCAAATAATAAGTACTGTGGATGATTCCCCAATAAATAAAAGAATTAAAATTAGAAAACACAACTTCAAAATGGATGAAGGAAAATCCAGCAAATTCGTAATGGATTAATCGTAGAGAAGAGATCCTCTCCATGTAACAATTGAAATCCCCAAAAAATCAAGACACAATGAATAAAGAATTAACTGGATCCCTCACTCTCATACAACACAATATACACAGTTGGAAGGCTAACAAAAATAACCCTGCAAACACATATTTCTGCACTGATCTGGACATAATCCTAATCAATAGCCGTGGAAACCCAAATTCTAGGAAAATTAAATTATTCAATTACTGCATACATCTTACCAAAGAAATAAAACAACAGAATTGTAGATATATGAGACGAATATGCTGTAATATGTAACTGTACTATTTACCATTATTGATTCAGGTCTCTGTATTATATGTTATAATCATACCCCCTTTTGTCACTGAGTGTAGTTCAGACTTTGAGCACATGCGCGCTGTACGCGCATGCGCAGACAGAGATACCCAAAGAGAGATTCCGAGACAGGACGCTGTTTACCCTGTCTTAACTCCTTTTGTGTGTTTGTCCCAGAAATAGAACTTACGAACCTGACACCAGTGTGTTTCCTTTATCCCTGATTGGAAGCATCATCTGAGTCTCCCACATGGCGCAGTGATTAGCTGGGACATCACATTATTCAGAATTGGAGTGGACGCAGAATCTCTCTCGGAGCCGCCATCTTGTCAACTCCTCCTGCCCAGTGAATATCGGCGCGTACCTCTCAAGATATTCCTGGATTTACAGTGCAGTGTTGTGAAGTGCTTTTTCAGTGTTGTGTGTGCCCTTTAGTGTCTTTAAAGTGTTTCCCCGTGTTCCTGCACTTTTTACAAAAGAGGGAAGCCCATTTAAGACCTAGGGGAGAGCTCAAGTTTTGACATCCTTCCCCGCTCATGACTCGGCTGGAACTGGCGTGAGGGAGCGAGCTATACCGACAGCCACCCGCTCTCTGGCCAGCCTGCTCCGAGTACACGCACGAACGAACACACACACACACTCACTCACAGACGCTCGCAGATATCTTCCATTTAAAGACAATTGCTTTTCTGCTCACTTATTAATTACAGTAATTGTGAGAGAAATAAACCAGGCCTTATGGAAGATCAAGAATTTATTGGGTTTTCTCCAGATACCCAACAAGCCCAACATCAGACTGATGTCGGTGCAATAAGTGGACTCCAAGTGGAGCGGGAAGTGGATCAAGCGGCCCCACCCACCCTTAGCCCCCACTACACACGTCCGCAACCTGCCACAGGCGGCGACTTCCTTCGTTTAATTCAGTTTTTGGAAGAAAACCGACGACAAGACGACATCAGGAGGCAACAGGAAGAGGATCACAGGCGTCAACAAGAAAATGACAGATTCAGTGCCATGATCGAGTTGTTGACACCTGTGAACCTTCGAGCAGCTGCCACACCTGCCCCTTCGTCCACAGGCGCGCCCGAAGGGTCCTCTCCAACTTCTTTGCCCCCCCCACAGAAAGCACTCGCTCAGAGTACACCGCCACTCCAAGCTGATGCCTCGTTCCAGGTATTCCGTGAATGGCGTCGGAGATGGGACGATTATTCGATGATGGTCGACTTATCGAGGTTGCCTAGGGAGAAACAGCTGATCCAGATGAGGATGTGTCTCACCCTAGAGACGCAACGTATCCTGGAGCACACCCTGCAAATCCCCCACAACACAGACAAGACTGTGAAGGACGTCTTGGATGCTTTACAGACGCATATCAAGGGTCTCCGCAACGAAGCTCTGCGTAGGAGAGAGCTTCTCAGTTGTAAGCAGCTGGAGGGTGAGTCATTTGCAGATTTTTACGTACGACTCAGACGCATCGCTGAGGAGGTTGACGTTTGTCCTGGGAACTCGTCGACTTGTGAGGAAACACAGCTGAAGATGATTATCCTCAGGGGCGTGCGGGACGAAGAGCTTATTCAGAAGCTTATCTCCCTCAACACTGCCTCCTCTCTACAGGATGTTGTCACCACCTGCCGCTCTTACGAAGCCACCAGAAGTGCGACTTCTGCTATTCGTGCTCCACCTAACCAGCTGTGTGCCATCTCCGCATATAAGAAGAACAAAGGACGTGACGGGACTTCAGCCTCACATCCGACTTCAGCTTCACATCCGACTTCAGCTTCGCATCACTCTTCAGCATCACTTCAGACTTCGACGCCAGGTCACCCCTGCCAGTATTGTGCTCGTCGGCATGGTTCTGAATGCCCTGCCGCTGACAGCACCTGCAATAACTGTGGCCGTCGTGGCCATTGGGCTAGGACACTGAAGTGCCCTGCCAACAACGTTCAGTGCCGCTCCTGTAGCCGCATTGGACATTTTGACAAATGCTGTCAGTCACGGAAGAAAAAGGATACTACTTGCAAGTCTCAGGCGGCGAAGAACAAGATCTGTTGTCGCGTGGGATCATCTTCTCCTGTCAGCAAGACACCTCAGCCCATCTGTGTTCACCTGTCATACGGCGACATTACTTCCCGTATCCAGATGCTTCCTGACACAGGTGCGGACGTCACAGTCATCGGCACAAGACACCTCGACATTCTGGGGATCCCTAAGAGCAGCTTGCAACCACGTTCAACTTCTACAACGCTCACTGCAGACGGTTCTACAATAGCACCTGCTCTGGGTACATTTCAGGCTACCCTCACCCTAGGTAAGCAGTCATGTTCTGCCAGGATTCAGGTCCACAAAGGTGTTCAGATGCCACTACTGTCTTATGGCCACTGTCAAGAGTTGGCCATAATATCTCCAGACTTCCCCAAGCCAATTCCGGAAATTAAACATGTCAACAGGTGCAAGGAGCTGCCCCTCCCAACCAATACGTCACCTTCTGCAGCCAGGGAGTTCTTCCTACTGCAATCCAAGGACGTGCTGGTTCCCAAGGAGGACCTCAAGACGGCTCCACTCAGCAGTCAGCAGCAGGAACCCCTCATGAACAACAACAACCCTACAAGGCCCTTTGAGTCCGTCTCTGCGGATTTCTTCGTTGTGGCGGGAAAGTCCTTTCTCGTCATCGCCGACCGGCTCTCAGGGTGGCCTGTTGTCGTTCCCTGCGGAGGCAACACTACTGCCTCTCATACAGTACGTATGTTCTGCCGCTACTTCCGGGAAGTTGGTGTCCCTCTCCGCCTGAGGACTGACGGCGGGCCCCAGTTCACCAGCAACGACTTCCGGGACTGCATGGAGCGATGGGGAGTTCATCATGTGGCGTCGTCGCCACATTATCCCCAGTCCAATGGACATGCCGAGGCGGCCGTAAAGTCCGTCAAGCATCTCATCCTCAAGACGGCACCCTCAGGCAACATTGACTGTGAGAAGTTTGACCGGGGTTTATTGAAATTTCGGAATACCCCCAACTTCACAGGTCGCTCCCCAGCACAGATGTTATACGGCCACCCACTACGGTCATGTGTCCCTGCCCATCCGGAGTCCTTCTCGAGGGAGTGGCAGGCCAAGACCGAGGACTTCGATCGTCGTGCAGCCGCCCGTGCTGACCAGGTAAAGGCACAGTACGATCAGCACGCCCGACCCCTTCCCAGGTTGAGTATCGGACAAACAGTTCGGGTTCGAGACCCGACGTCTCACCGCTGGGACAAGGTCGGGGTTGTCATGGGCTGCGGCAAGACCAGGGATTACGAGGTCCGTCTCCCTAGTGGTCGGGTATGGTGGCGGAATCGCCGCTTCCTTCGTTCAGTCCCGTCCCCTAGTGGTGAACACCTCCCCCACATCCCTGTGAACCCTTGCTTGGACGAGAAAAGTAAGTCCTCATTCAGTGACCCCCCAGTTTTCCCACGTCGCTCTCAAAGGCTCCTGGAAAAAGAGTCCGCTCGAGATTGCACTACGAGCGTGAGGGGGAGGGAGGTGTAGATATATGAGACGAATATGCTGTAATATGTAACTGTACTATTTACCATTATTGATTCAGGTCTCTGTATTATATGTTATAATCATACCCCCTTTTGTCACTGAGTGTAGTTCAGACTTTGAGCACATGCGCGCTGTACGCGCATGCGCAGACAGAGATACCCAGAGAGAGATTCCGAGACAGGACGCTGTTTACCCTGTCTTAACTCCTTTTGTGTGTTTGTCCCAGAAATAGAACTTACGAACCTGACACCAGTGTGTTTCCTTTATCCCTGATTGGAAGCATCATCTGAGTCTCCCACAAGAATGACAGTGTGACCATAGCCATAGAGAACAAACTTAAGCATAAAATTATCAATGATTTTGAGGATGAATTCTTAGCAATCAAAATCACTACCTCACTGGGAGACAGTCATAGCTAGAGTTTATTGTATATACCACCAAGAAGAAACTACTTACCAACCCCAGACTTTCTAAACTAATAAAATAGAATTGTCCAACACATATAAATTTCAATGCAATGCACACCCAATATTCTGCAACAGAGACATAAACAGGGTAGACACAGCACAGTACAGTATACTACAAACACAGGGAAGTTAGTCTATCTAGGCCCAAACTTTACCACATTCATTGCCAGAACTACAAGAATCCCATGCAAAATCTTCACTAATAATAATGCTTTTTTTTAATAATCACACAAAACAATGCCCAGTAACTTCCAGCAACCACATCCCAACAATAATAAATATATTAACAAACTCAATCCAAGTACTACTGTAGTACCAACAAGCCCACATCTGCAAAAGCAAAAAGCCAATTGGGAATATTATATGAGGGACCTGAAGAACATAACATCCCAGACTTTCAGGGCAAATTCTTAGAAAACATTAATGGAAAAAAATACCCTTCAACTCTGAATAAAGATAACTATATAGAAAAACACACCCTACACAACCTATTGAGTGTTACCCCACACTAAGTTAACACACAAATTATAATAGTCCCAAGCACGATTTAGAACAATATTATGCTGTACATACGTAACTACCCACCATTAACAATTTATGGCAAAAACAGCATAAACGAAGAGACGAAAGTCTAGCAGCACTCCTAGAAACACGGAATAAACTAATAAGTATCACTGTTACTAACACCACTAAAATTGATAAGGACTTCTGAAAGAACGTAAACAGAATACTAGGATATGATAAACCTCAACAAAAATACACCAAAGTTCAAAATGGGACAAAACTCTTTGAAGAAAATGAAATAGAAACGTGGAGAAGAGACTAAAAGAAAACACTCAAAATATCCAATGACGAATATGGGCTATTTGACATGGAACAAGAGAACTACATACAGGAACTGTACATTTCCGTTCAGAAGATTGTGGCACACTGGCGGTGAAGGGTGCATTGCCTGTTGTACCCTTCCTGGACGACAGGTTACTGCGCAGAACCTCCTACCAGCACACAGCGGAACTGGCAACTGAGCAGTTTGATTCGAACGAATACTCCTCAAAAAGAGATTGGAAGGATATTAATGTGAATATTGGCCAACGTTACTGCTGATGGATGATAAAAGTGTGTTAATATCTTGTTTACGAGAGCAGAAATCTATAGTGATAGGAGTATCCATTCGAATATCAGAATACAATAGGGAAATTAGTTTTGAATGAACACCATAAGAAATAATTGAACAGAGCTCATATATCAAGTCTTCAATGTATTCATTACTTGAAAAAATCTCTCTCTCTCTCTCTGATTGAATTTTTAAATTAAAACCAGTGATAAAGGTTCAGTATTTGGCATAATAACAACTAATAAGTGTGAGGAGAGGAAAGTGACACTGAACCAGGTGTGTTTTACTGAGTCAGGTTACCCTTTGCTGTCACACTTAGTTAAACTCAAACAACAAAAATTTTTCTTTCACATGCAGTGTGAAACGACCCATTATCGTTTGTGATCACTGTTATAACCAACACTGATACACCAAACAGATAATACAAGACTTAATATGAAAGGGAAACAAGATGCGATTACTGCTGGGAAAAATTGTGGCATATCAATTTCTCAGGCAAAGTACACTATGTAAGATGTAATGGGTATGATGAAGTTAATCCGAGGATGGTGGTGCACGACCTCTATAAGACAAACACTTTATGAACAAAGTTTCAGAAAAACATCGTTCACCAGTTTCAGAGTGTCAGGTTACTCGTTGGTGGTCGAGATGGCGCTGGAACAGGCCTATTGCCTAGGTATTTGTATTATAACGTATTTGTGTATCAAATGTAAAAAATGTAAGCTGTTCCATATATTGTAGTATCTATCTGTCCGTTTCTATTGTCTATCTAATCTGTGTGTCTGGAGAATAGTAATTTATTGGTATTATATACACTGAATAAAAATAATGGAATACTGTATATATTTTAATATAATAAATATTTTTAATATATTATAATCATCATCATCCATTAATTATTTCTTATAGTGGGAATGACAAAACAAGAAGGATAGTTTGGGTTGGTGTCCGCCATGCAACTCACAATAAGCCTTGAACAATGTTACCCCCAACAACCACCCACAATAGCGTAATAAATTATAAACATATATTTTCTTATTCTACATAAATGCGTATACAGTATATAAATTGTAGCCTCTGTATTATTAGTTACTAGTGTTTATTTAACAATAATAAAACACACATTTTAGGACAATTTAAATCCATTTTCACTTTATCATTTAATACCTCGTCCAGCCTCCCCCTTTCTCAATAACTGCATGCAATCTATCTGGCATAGAAGACACACGGTTATTCAAGGTTTATTATATCTATGGTTTATTAACACTGTCCTAACTTTTTCACGTTTGATTTTTCGTGAGGATTTCTTACTCCTAGAACCACAACGTTCTATTTCTTTGAACAGTAACTGATCATAAACTTCATACCTGGTGTTGGTTTTCCTCCAGCAATGAACCTTGCCATGAGAGGTAAAAGAAACACACTTCTCATCTGTGAACACCATTCTAGCCCAGAAGTCCATGTTTTGCTCAGCATGGAGTCGAGCGAAGGCTAACCTCCATGCTCGGAGCTCTTCTGTCAGGTGGTCCTTCCTCGTGGGAGTTCTGTGATGTATTCTCCCTTCGTGCAATCTTCGCCTGACAGTCAACGTGGAGACGTCCAAATGCAGGCTGTTTCGTATGGCCACCGCGTTGGTTGCCTCGGCCGCCGCGATAATTGCAGCGTCATCTGGAGTGGTGGTCCTCTGAGAGGATCCTGCTCTCCCTACCAACAGAATAAAACACAACCATATTCAGAATGATTTTGACACTCTATGTTACCTAAACTGTAAATTTACATTTCAAATATAAACATGGCTAAAAATGATATGCCAGCTTCCAGAACTCTACTCCATAATCTACACAATACTGTAGTTTCAATATGAAAAGGTTACAGCAGTGATTATTATTTCCAGATAGATCACCAATTTCAGTATCACAATTTAGCCTTACCCATACATAACTACCCACAAATAGTGATGCTGAATTTGGCTGTTAATCAACTTAGGTTAAGATTCCTCTATCAACCTATTTAAATATTTATATGAAGTTCCGTGGTTGAGCTTTTCCGAATCTTTACCTAAACTTTGAATATGATGCAGGTCTCTCATTCCCTATCCTTCATTCATCAAAGCTGCTATGGTCCGCTCCTTTGCTGAGACAGTTATAACTTACCTAAGTTGTTAAGGTTAACCGCTCTCCTCCCGTCTTCTTATCTACTTCATCACAGTTGTGGGGGACAGGCCAACTTCAGGTGAGATACCCCGTATGGAGAGACCATTATCACAGTGATAATGGGACCTCTGAGCACCAACTTCACGTCTCTCCGATTCAAGTTGGTTTCGTGGAGCTTCTGATCACTCTCATCAGTGTCACATAACAACAACACCTCGGTGAAGCACACACACAGCCCACTTGTGTCGATATGTTTCAGTGTGTGTGTGTGTGTGTCGAAGATGTGACACATATGAAGTAATGTTATTTAACACTTAATCGGCAATTATCACTATTTAGCGTAACACATATGCACCCATGCACGCGCGTGCGCACACACACACACACAGTATACTGTATATATAGCTAGAGTATTACACTATACGAAAAACTTCAAGTAATGAATACATTGAAGACTCTTGATATATGAGCTCTGTTCACCTACTTATGGTGTTCATTCGAAGCCAATTTCCCTATTGTATTCTGATATTTGAATGGCTACTCCTATCACTACAGTTTTCTTCTCTCGTCAGCAGGATATTCATACCAATATCCTTCCCATCTCCTTTTGATGAATATTCGTTTGAATCAAACTGCTCCATTGCCAGTTCCACTGTGTGTGTTGGTAAGAGGTTCGGCGCAGTGACCTGTCGTCCAGGAAGGGTACAACAGGCTATGCACACTTCACTGCCAGTGTACCACGAACTTCTGAACGAAACTGTACAGAGAGAGATGACTGAAATGGTAGATAGAACAAATCCATATCATGTGGTGGATAAGTCTCGACTCAACATACGAACAGTTACAGAAGGGGAACTGCTACAATACATCAGACACACCAAAGAAAAAGCACCGGGTTTTACAAAATATATCATGACACATGATATTAAATTTGCCCGACAATTGCATTCAAGGTATCCGTGAAACATTAAATTCAGCATTAACAACTGGATATATCATCGATACTTTCAAAAGTGCAAAAATTATATTTATACACAAACCAGATAATGAATGACCCCTCTCAATTAATTAACTCAGACCAATCTCACGACTGTATTGAAAGTAATCAGCAAGCTATTTGAAAAAGCAATAAACACCAGAATAAAAACCACTATTTCTCTGCGTGTACTTGTCTTCACTCTTTTAGTTGATTCACTGCAACACTACAGTAGTAACAAAAGCTGAATACCATTTTAAGAGGTGTGAAATAAAATCAAGATGAAAAGTCTAAAATTTTAATGTCCTGAGGTTTGCCACAAGAAAAATGTTAAATGCTTCTTATAACAGATGAGCTGATAAGTTATATAGAAAATCACTATTATATTATATCATGTTATACAGTGGGGTATGCTATAACAAACGGATCCTACTACAAATATTCCTATAACGAACGGTTTTACCTATAAAATTGAGAATGCTATAACGAACGAAACTCCTACAACGAACATTTTTTTTTTATTACAAGTATTAATGATATTCTTTATTTCAGGAGTTTAGATGCATATTTATGCACTTTTTTACAATTTTTACAATTTTATATTATATTTTTCAGTGTTAAGTGGTTGTATTTGGGGGCCTGGAACGGATTAATCCTATAACGAACGAATGCCATAACGAACAAGGTTCTAGAACCAATTAGATTCGTTATAGCATACCCCACCCTATTAATATTAGAATATATTATATTATATCATATTATATATTATATTATATCATATTATATATTATATTATATCAATCAGGGTCTGACATACAGTATAACATGTGTCTGATTGTCAGGACAAATGGAAGTAAAGTTTTAGCATTTGAAACTCTATATTGTACTGTACTCTTCTGACCTGGCAACTGAGTCTCAAATAATTTACTGTACAATGTTTGTTGGGTTTAATCAATTTACTGTATACATTTACTACACAAAAAACTTGATTACATAATATGTCAATAAATCACATTCTTTTATTTGCATTCTATTAGCCTCTTTTGTAGCCAGTAAAATTAAATACAGTACGTAGAAAGTTAAATCTGCAGTACATATTTGGTGGGCAAGTGAAATTTAAGTCACTGTCCAAATGTATGAGTATATGTTCACTAATCGCTGCCTAGCTCTGTTAGAGTAAGCAAAATATGTTTAATGTGAGTAGTCTTAACACTCTTGGGTTTGGGTAGGTACTCTAGCCTGTTACTCACCTCACCACACTTGACTGCACCACACAAGAGATAAGTGTATGTAATAAGTCTTAGTAAGCTTGTTATTTGAGATAAAAAGTTGGGATTTGTTGCACTAGCATTGTATATAACTATCTACAAACAGTTTTATATGAGTAACCATGGTAAAATAATCATTTCCATACATAAGCGCGAGTATAACTCAAATTTTTTTTTTTATGTTTAATGAAAATTTTTATACATCACTTTATACCTTCGTTATTTCAAGTAATTGCACTAAGAACCTTATTTCGTTACAAAGTGTACATATTTAGCAAAACAGTTATAGAAGAAAAGTTGTGAAAAAAATTATATTTCGTTGGGTAACAGAGGTGTAAATTTTGCTTTTTGATGAGCGCACCCAGGAGGAGTACAGATTATAAATATTTTTCCCTACGGGCGCAAAATATAATTATACATATAGAGTCATAGCTCTAGGACTGCTTGTTGAAGGGCCAGACAGACTATCACTTAAGCTAGAAGGGCCAGAGGCACAGGGAGTGATAGCAGGAGGCACCATATTACAGGTTGACCATCAAAAATCCGGCAATCGATAAACCGGAACCTTCAGTTTTCCGGCATGGATTTCGGAGCGCATTTTCAAATATTTCTTTGTTTATTTAATGAAGATATATGTTTTAGCTCATAAAATTCATACAAATTACCTGGCCAGAATATAATTTACATTGCTGGAATTCTTACAATTTGATGATCATTTTGAATATAAACATCATAGATTTTGCATTAGACATACAAATTTTAGATATAACGTTTACTCTGAGTAAATATGTTATCTTTTGTGCAAAATATATGACATTTATATTCAAAATATTCCTGGTCTTACAAGGAATCCAGCAATGTCAATTATATTATCCTAACTTAAGTGTTTAATTTTCTTTGTTTAAAGGACTCCACAGGTAGTCATTTTCTGTTAAACTTATACAGCAAATATAACCATCAGTTTTCCGGCATTTTCGAAAATCCGGCACTCCTCAGGTCCCGAGGTTGCCGGATTTTTGATAGTCCACCTGTATTACCAAATGATGCATTCTCCTTGCACGTGTTACATTCTCCCACCCTTCCACCCTCGCCAGCATCACGAGGCATGGTTCAAAACTCACAACACTGTTATGATTAAATTAAATCACTGTGATGCATGAGAAATCAGCACAAGCCGCAAGAAAATGTAGATCAACGTTATATCCCGAGTCCTTTAAACACAAAAGGAAGACTGATGCCTGGTGGGTGAGTCAAGTAACTGATGGGCACACAAAATACTAGTTCCCTGTACTGCATGTATTATCAATATGTTAACTAAATTTTAAAGTGACTAATAATTTTAATATAAAAAATTTAAAAATATTACAGAGCACAATTTTCTTGATATTTACTCCACTGTTTAACAGTATATAAAATCAAAGTTTCACTTAACTTCCATTATCACCTGGACCATTCTGATATTTGATTCTTTCTTATTGATGTATTTCTTATGTGTGCCCTAGCAGAAATAAGTTTATTTTATTTAAATTTCCTTATTAATCTACTTTATTTTATGGCATATAAGACACCTCCCATTTCATTAGGGAATATTTAGGAATATAACTTGTGTATATTCTCCTCCTGTAGCCCTAGTTTTCTTAAAATAATATACGTACAGCGAACCCTCGAAGATCCGAGCTAAAAGGGAGGACCACCTGTCCGGAAAAGTTGATTGTTCGGATTTTCCGGCGAATTATAAATGATATAAGAAACACCAAAAATACAGTACTAATGTAGTGATAAGCAAATTACCATATATAAACCATGTATTTACCTATGATAACATAAGAAACACTGTATCATTACTAGAGCGAATGAAATAATATTCCCACAAACAACAATTGTCTACTCTGTTTATGTTTCCCACCTCCTTGGGCACCTGTGTTCAAGCAATTGACGGGTCAAGCAGCGCCCACAGGCCTAAAATGTTCTTTGCTCTGGTTTAGAAATGTTTCTTGGGGAAACTTCTAGGAGGTTTCTTAGCCCAGAACCCCAAAAATTTTTTGGGCAGGATCTTCCAAAATCCAGATTTCCCAGGTCAGGATCTTCCAAGGGTTTACTGTATACCAGAAAACGTGAAGAATTAATAAAAATAACACTAATAAATATATTAAAAAAATACTGTATTGCCATCTGGCTGCCAGATGACAAAATTTGTCAATCATTTCACTGCACACAGGATGAAGCTCAGAACAGCTGAGACGCCCCCCCCCCCCCTCGCCTATGTAGCATTAACTCTTAACCCACTAACATTGTTTATTCCTTTTATGTTTTTGACCTTATTATAAGTACTACAATATTTTATCTTTGCACAATCTGTATGTAAGCTGGAGTGTGCATGTAACATAAAACAAAATATGTGTATCTACTCAAAATTTTGAGTTGAAAAAACCATAACAGGTCACAGCTTGACCTGGAGTGGTAGGGTAAAGACTAGGGGAATGTTATTACAGTGACTAGTTTGTGTTACAAATACAAAATAATACTGTATAAAATACTGTAAAATAAGCCCAAAAAATTTATGAAATATTATTACAGTAGGGTTGGGATGTGTAGCGAGATAGGATCCAAGGATGTTCACTATACAGTACTAAATCGCGATATATAATTACATGTAATCAATGGGGAAAATAGGGCTAGGTTCTGGAGGCCAATAAAAGTGACTAAACTTGACTTGAGTTCATTTTCTTACTAACTAAAGCACCAATGAACATTAGACACGGGAACAACAGGCTATTTCAATATCAATATCAAGGAACACCAGACTCGGCAGCTGACGCACCATCCTGGGAACACCAGACGCCACTCTGCCACCCTCACATGACAATCCCACACCTACATAAACAAACAACAAAAATATTAGTTACAGTATTATATCTTTTCCATTAAGCTTTCCATTATCCTCACTTCACTTTTCACATCACCAGCAACCCATTTACACTCACCTTAGAAGTTGTAATCTGCAGCAGAGTCGGCTGCTTTCTCATAACTCACTCAGACAGACTGAGCGGGCAAGTCTGAATGCGTGAGTGAGCAGCCACAGTGGCACCTCTGGTGAGCAAATAACACATTTGTTTGCCATGGCGGTACACTTGAAATATTTCCTGTCCGATTTCCCTCGTGAAATAAATAATTTATCGCTATACAATATATGGGAAAATTTTGATTATTTTGGTAGCCGCGATATAAAAAAAATTGTTATATAAACTCGCAATATATCCCGACCCTACTGTACATGTAAGTCAAATGGTTGAAGCACACTCACAACTCCCAGCATTCATAAACCATATCACCTACCTATCTTATGTTATTTAACAATTGTGCTACAATACTTCAAATATTTGTATACAATCTAGATAAAAAAATGCAGCTTACACCATTAAGGAAAAGCCAAATGAAATTTTAACATAACCATCATTTGCATAGACACTTGGGATGCTAACTCTGCCGACTCCCCGGCTCGTCTGCTAACTCATAAGAAAGTTACGCATATCTACCCAAAATTGCAAGTTGAAAATTACCATATCACCTCACAGCTTGGCCTAGTAGCTACAGTGATGAGTCTAACTTGGCAATAAATAATGCCACCAGTTATGTTAACAGATGCAAATGTGAAAAGAAAATTATCTGTAAATCTTCATTTATCTCAGGTACTGTATTTGCAAAATTAAAGATAAATGTTGCAGTTGTGTTCTGACCTCACTCAGTTGTGTTCTGACCTCACTCAGTTGTGTTCTGACCTCACTCAGTTGTGTTCTGACCTCACTAGGGGAAAGGTCACGGCAGGGTTAGCTCCGGAGGGATAATTATCAGATATGGCCAGAGCAAGGTGCGGTCTTGGGTATGAGAGTTTGGTGACCAAACTGGAGTGGTCCACTGAAGAATTGGCGAAGGTCAAGTTGGAGAACTTGAAATTAAGGGAAGAGCTGGCGATGTTAAAAGGAGAGGCTGGACGAGCAAAGCCAGTGGCTGACGAAAAATCAAGCGAGTGGAAAATTGTGAGTAGTGGGAAGACAAAGCTTTTGGTGAAGAAGCACACCAAGGATACGACAACAACGACAACAACAGCTAAGTGTACCAACCCGTTCAGTCCCTTGATAGACGAATTGGACGTTAGTACAGTCAGGGACAGGGATGACAAGGAAGGTATAAAAACTTTAATTGTTGGTGACTCACAGGTAAGGTACATGGACAGGGCCTTTTGTGGTAAAAACAAAAATAGGATGAGGGTGTGTTTGCCAGGAGCTGGGGTGGGGGATATAATTGACAGGATGGACAATATCTTGTCTGGTAATGGGAACAAACCCATTATCTGCCTCAGTGCAGGAGGCAATGATATTGGCCGGTGTAGGAGCGAGGAACTTCTTGATAAGTTCAAGGCAGCCATAGATCGTATTAGGACTAAGGGAGGGATCCCTATCATATGCGGTGTCCTGCCTAGAAGGAGAGTTGGCAGTGAATGGTTGTCAAGGGCAGTTGGTGTTAACGACCGTCTTGACAGATATTGCAAGTCAATATCAGTCCCATTCATTGACAACTGGGACAACTTCTATGGCAGAAGGGACCTTTATGCTAGGGATGGGGTGCACCTGTCTAGGGATGGAGTAGCAACCCTGGCTGGGGCTCTAGAGGGGGCAGTTCAAAAGATATCGAAGTCTTTAAACTGCTAAGAGAACATAGGGGCACGGGGGTGGAGGAGACTGCAGTGGGAGCGGGTAAACAAGGCGAAAGATTACAGGGAAATAGTGTTAGGAATGATGACATAACTAAATTAGACAGGGAGTTTAAAACTAAACGCGGTAAGGGAAGGACTCAGAACACGACTAACTTAAATGTATATTACGCGAACAGTAGAAGTATGAGAAACAAAATGGATGATATTAGGGCCTTGGTATGTACAGAAGAAATCGATATAATTGCATTCACTGAAACATGGATCAACCTAGACACACGTGAATTACCAGTCGAATACCAAATTGCGGGTTACAAACTGTTCCATACCGATAGGCAGACCAGGAAAGGAGGCGGAGTAGCAATCTATGTTAGGGATAATCTGAAGTGTGAAATAAATAAGGAAATAAAAACTGAGAGGAATACAGAAACAATTTGGATAGAATTAAGCGACGGTCGGGAAAAATTAATCACAGGAGTAATATATAGACCCCCCAATCTTGACAGAGTCAATGAGCGACTTATCTGGGATGAAATGCGCAGGGCTTCCATACACAACAAAGTCTGTATAGTAGGCGACTTTAACCTTGGCCAAATAGATTGGACCGACCTTACGGGAAACTCAGAATCAGAGGATTTTCTCGAGACGATCCAGGACTGTTTCCTAAGTCAACATATAACCGAACCCACACGGGGTAATAATATATTGGATTTAGTTTTGTCAAACAGAGAAAACCTCATTAGCAATGTCGAGGTAGGGAACGAACTTGCAAACAGCGATCACAAAGAAATTCGATTCCAGTTAGATTTTCAGGGCAGACGTAAGGAAAATTCCACTAAAGTACCAGATTTCAGAAGGGCAAACTTTGACAGTTTAAAGAGGCAGCTAAGAGAGGGGGTGTCGCGCTTGGCCGTGAACCTGACAGATGACACCGACCTGATAACGAGATCTGAGATTGCCGAGTTCCACGACAATTTAAATAGTGAGTTACTTAATGCACAAAGGCAGAACATACCATACAAAAAACTCAGATCAAACAACAATGACCCTAAATGGATAAATAATTATTTAAAGAACATCATTGGCCAAAGGAAGGCTATAGGTAGAAGGATAAATCGTGGCGAAATTCACCTCCGGGACTATTATAGGGTATTGGCGAGTAGGGTTAAAACCGAGATAAGGAAAGCAAAGAGGAATAATGAGGTAAGGATAGCAAGGGAGGCAAAGACAAACCCCAAAGGATTCTACCAAATGTACCAAACTAAAACACGAGAAAAGATTGGACCAATACGGTCAGACTCCGGCGAGCTCACTGATAACGACGGAGGAATGAGCAATAATTTGAATAAATATTTTTCAACAGTTTTCACCAGCGAAAATTTAAACATGATACCCGAGGCACCGACTCTATTCAGAGATAGTGAAGAAAACAAATTAAGTGAGATAGTAGTGACTAGTAACGATGTTAGTAAGCAAATAGACAAACTAAAGCCTAATAAGTCACCTGGTCCCGATGAGATATTTGCCAGAGTATTAAAGGAATGTAAGGAAGAGCTTAGTATGCCCTTAGCAAAGTTGTTTAACATGTCCTTAAAAACAGGTGTAGTACCAGAATCCTGGAGGATAGCGAATGTAATACCGATCTTCAAGAAGGGGGATAGATCACTATCCTCTAACTACCGCCCAATCAGTCTAACATCAATAGTAGGCAAATTACTGGAAGCAATCATTTCAAACTCTATTCGAAATCACCTGGAGAAGCACAGATTGATCAATGATTCCCAGCATGGCTTCACAAGCGGACGTTCTTGCCTAACTAATCTATTAACATTCTTTTCATCAGTTTTCGAATCAGTGGACGAGGGGCACAATTATGATGTGGTATATCTCGACTTTAGCAAAGCCTTCGACAGAGTACCCCACGAAAGACTAATTAGAAAGGTAGAAGCTCATGGCATCAAAGGTGACATCCTTAAATGGATTAGGGCGTGGTTACAGGACAGGAAACAGCGAGTGAGCATTAACGGCACTAAGTCCCATTGGAGCAACGTCACAAGTGGAGTTCCCCAAGGCTCAGTACTTGGACCATTATTGTTTATTATATACATAAACGACATAGATATCGGCATAGACAGCAACATAAGTAAATTTGCTGATGATACTAAAATAGGACGTGTTATCAAATCTGACGAGGACTCGGCAAAACTACAGGAGGATCTAAACAAATTTTTCGAATGGTCTGAAAAATGGCAGATGAAATTCAACATTGACAAATGTAAAGTACTCAGTATAGGGAATGTAAACAGGGAAACCAGATACCAGATGAACAACGATGCCATAGAGAAATCCGACTGCGAGAGAGATTTAGGAGTAATGATAAGTAGGAACCTTAAGCCAAGTAAACAATGTGTTTTTGCTCGTAACAAGGCTAATAAAGTACTTGGGTTCATACAAAGGAGTGTTAGTTACAAGACTAGCGAGGTCATCCTAAAACTGTATCTTGCTCTTGTGAGACCACACCTGGATTACGCAGTCCAGTTCTGGTCACCGTATTACAGAATGGATATAGAATCCTTGGAAAGAATCCAGAGGAGAATGACAAGACTAATCCCGGGTATCAGGAACCTTGAGTATAGAGACAGGTTAAAGCATCTTAATTTGCACTCCCTTGAGAGACGTAGAGCGAGGGGCGACCTGATAGAGGTGTATAAATGGAAGGCAGGGCTAAACAAAGGGGACATTACAAAGGTACTCAAATTATCCAACCAGGAGCGAACTCGTAACAATGGTTTTAAATTGGACAAATTTAGATTTAGGCGTGAAATAGGTAAACACTGGTTTGGAAACAGAGTAGTGGATGAATGGAACAAGTTACCAAATATCATCATTAACTCGAATACGCTGAATTGCTTCAAACATAGGTTGGATGCTCATATGAGCAATAGGGGTTGGGTGTAAACGGGACTGCCCAGTATGGGCCAATAGGCCCGCTGCAGTTTCCTCCATTCTTATGTTCTTATGTTCTTATGTATGACATAAAATAGATAGTAACACCTGTAAGAGTTGAGAAACAGTTGCTGCTTAGCTCTGGAGAGTTGGATGCCTGCCGTATGGATGCTAATCTTCTCGGGTTATCATCAGTAGTTATAAATGCAGCTTTTATATTTACAATAATTTATTTTATTAATTAGTTAAAAGTAATAACATTGTTTTTAAGTAAGCATCAACATATTTTAATTTTGGAGTTGGGCTAGGTGGAATTTAGGTTACTGGAGACAGCAACTGAAGGATTCATTAGCCTATGGGAGACTGCAACTTAACATACAAGATGCAAGCTAATTCTTAGTCATTTTTTAAGACTAAAGTGTCTTATATGCCATAAATTATAGTAATTTTGTAGATTTCTGAGGTCTTAAGGTACCAGTTTTTCCCTGAGACTTACTGAAAACCATGAACTAATACAATAAGACCTCCCTAAGTCGAGCTACAGTATATGGGACTCGAGGCACCACAGCTTAAGAACCAACAGTTTTAAAGGGTTGGTTAAAAGTATAAACTTTACAAGATTCCTATTAACATTAGAAATTCAATGTAACAAATAAACTTCATATCGATATAAGGTTGGTGGCACAGTACTAATGCTTGTATCTCTCACTCTTGTCTCCTGGGTTTAATCCCAGCCAGGGTCAGATGTGAGAAAAGTGTTATTCGTTGAGACCCTACCAAACATCGTAGGTTTTCTCTGGGTACAGTACTGTATACTGTATTCCAGTTTCCTACTGTTTTAACACTGGACAATGAAGGTCCTAACAAAGAACAGACCAACTGCCTGTATGGCCAGTAAGCTGATAAGTGATGACGTAAGTAAAATACAGTCGATTCTCCTATAGCTATCACCGGGGTAAGGTTCCTTAAAAGTCTTGTGTAAACTAAAATTGTATTGTGTGAGACTACAACCTCAGGAGGAAATTAGGGTTAAGTCTCCTGGACCCTTGAGCTTTGTCTCCAGGACCAACTACAGTACTTTCACTTATATGCATGACAGCTTGGATTGTATGACGAAGAATTAATGTGAATAACATTTAATTCACCTGACATGACCCAGCCAGACTGACTTGTCTCACACCACCACAAATCTTGCACTTGGCCCACATCTAAACAGCTCACACTTGCCCTTCAGCTACACAGCTGCAGTCGGCCCGCATCTATGTGGCTCACACGTAACCTTAAATAAATAAAACAAAATATATAGCTTTAGCTCTTTTGCTCCATCACTAAGCTATACAATTTTATTTTCTTGCACTTGACTCTCTCACACTTTACTTGACAACACATTTTGCCTGACTTCACAGGTGGCTAACCTTGGACTAGAGGCCCATGCTGCCTCTATTGAGAGGTGGGGGAATTTACATTTACTGTCAGCTGATACTGTAACTGCTTGATGTCAGCGAATGAACGAGGTGATCTATTTGAAAATATTTAAACATTCCTTTTCTTCTACGTAAAAATGTTGCAACTCCACTTCCCCACTCCACCTTTTGTTAATGTGGTAGTGAAGTATAAAATGATTAATGTCCTCTACTTCTGCAGTTCATACAATAATTTGTACAGTATTAAGTATTGTGCCATCTTTCAGTCATCCTTCAACTTTCTTCCAATTTCTCTATAACTTAGGTCGGTCTCTTATAGATATTTGGTCAGCGAGGCTTTTGAAGATGTAAGAGTAAAAGGTCAGTGGTCTATATATCTTAACAACTCATACATCAGTAATATTCTTTTGTCTATTGAAGTGAGAGGACAAAGAAGGAGCCATTTTTAAAATTATTCAATTCCAAACACAGTACGGAAAGTAAGTTTAGTGAAAGGTAAAACTAGTAAAATAGTGAGACCATTTATGATATATGAGGAGCAGTTATGGAAACCATTGTATTGTGGGGCAGTTCCACTGCTAACTCATACAAGAGAAAGTAATGCAAGTTATGTCATTTTATGCAACTTTTAATGCTTTTGTCAAGGAAAGTGAAAATCATAAATTTTTTTTGTTCCTACATTTCTTAAGTGCAGTACCGATATGTATTTTTCCATCTTATTCTAAGAGAGTGAGAGAAAAATTATCTTGACTTTGCCCCATCTGAGACTACGTATATAAATTAAATATACAGTGACCCCTCCGTTAACGAACTCAATCCGTTCCAGAAGGTCGTTCGTTAACCGAAAAGATCGTTAACCGAAACCATTGTTTTAATGGGTTTTTGGGTAATTGGTTCCAGCTCACCGAAAATTTCCTAAATTCAACAAAATGGTAGAAAAGTTCACTTACTTTGAGGTGTGTATGTAGAAGGCTCCTGGATGATGATGATGATGATGGGATTTAGAATGGGGGTGGAGGAGAAGGAAGAAGAGAAAGCATTGGGGTGGAAGAGAAGTCACCCCATGGCACCATTTCACCCATAAAATTTTAGATCTCTGGTGTAATTCAAGATTATTTTCTTTAAATCAACACTGCACTGCATTATATATTGTCAATATGTAAAATATATTTCAAAATGAGCAATAATTTGCTTAGAAACACAGAAAAAAAGCATTTAGTTGAAGAGTCTCAAGCAAGATGTTACCTCCAGTGAAAACAGAGAGAATAACTCCTGTTTGCTGTGTTAAGAGGCTGGATGCCGCACATTAAACTAGTCACTTTACCTTCAATTATGTTCAATAATTCTTAAAATAACTAAAAAATTGAATATTAAACTTTTAAAATTATTGAATAGTATAAACTTCTTGATATTTACTAAAATAGTAAGGAATTTAAGCCCTAGAACCGATTAATGTATTGGCGGACTGATACTAAAGCTGGTTGCCCGGTCAGTGCAAGAGAAAACATGCTGAGGTCGGTTCATAAGAACTTCGTTAACCGAATTTTTTTTCGTTAACCGAATTGAAGATCCTTATGGAAGGCAGTTCGTTAATCGAAATTACGTTAACCGAGGTGTTCGTTAAACGAGGGGTCACTGTATAAGGTGCAGGTTTCAGGGTTAAAACTGAAACTGTGTAAGGACAAGACCCCCCATATTGACCAATGGGTAGGGGGAGATGGCAGCAAAATCAAAACATCTTAAGGCAAAAAACTGTGTTGCGGGAGTATTGACTCTGTACTGTGAGTAAAGTATTTCTCTGTATCTGTAACTTAAAAAAAGCCAACTGCACTTTCATCTAAATCTTACAACAAATATGGTATATCACATCAAACAAGGTACCTGCACATGTTTTAAATCTGGAATTTATTACCAAATACTAAAAATTTAACACTTCACTAACCTCCAATTTAGTTGCTGAAGAATATTAGTAAATATGTTGGTATATCTCTTGAACAGGGGTGCCCTTAATCCAATGAGCTATGAGATGATATGCTATAGCTCCTGGTGGAGGAATAAACAGTTCACCAGAGGGATTTCCACGCAGTCTCAAGTGAGGGTTTGCATTGATTCTATCTAGAGCTGTGCTTACTTCATCTCGAGAGAACCAACGCGCATCTTGCAGTTCATTGTTATCTTTGGTAAGCTGAAAAATTAAAGTGAAAATGAAGCAGTTCAAAATTACTTAAAAGTTAGAATAGGTCCCCAGGTTAGGAATGGGTTCCGTTCCTGAGGACATCCTTAAGTTGGATTTGTACGAAAGTTGGAACACATGCTATGTGCATACCTTACTTACAGAACAATGTTTAAAATTCCACTATATCATAGCTTAAGTCTTCATACATATCTAAAATCACTTAATTAACTTAATTTAAGAGAAAAGAAGAAATAGAATGACAAAATACAGCAAAGGAAAGTAAAAAATTAGTCATCAGGTAAATAAAATACAATACTGTAAATCTCAAGTTTAATCCTGTTCGTATCGACAAGCGTTCATAAGTCAGGGACCCCCTGCACACTGAAACCTGACTAATTCAATGTTTATGAATGCTGGTCTTATCCTATACCCATGACACAATTCACACTTGATCAACACTACTGGGGCAAGTCCCAGACCTAGCAAACTGAAGACCACAAATAAAGTGTACAGTGGTATGTGTGTGTGGATTCATAGTCAAATACCCAAGGCCAAGGCTAGCCACCCCAGTGCAACTACAACTTACACCCAGTAAGGTCAGAATAAAATGTACATTAACCTACATTACTGATAACTGTACAGTAATCTAAATTAAAATTTCACTTATATCAAACAGTGTACCATCAACAACAGAGGTATATCCTAATTTTTTTTTTTTTTTTTTTTTTTTTTTTTTTTTTTTTTACAAGGATTAGCCCACCCAAGCACAGGTCACCAACCTACATCAGAGCCTGGGAGGAAAAAATAAATAAAATAAATAAATGCAGAAATAGAAAAGTTAAACAAATCAAGAGTGAGAAATGATATATACTGTACTTTGTGTTATTATAGTAAGAGAAACAATTGAGACCCTGCAACTGTATGTAAATGAGACAGAAAGTCAGTCAGATTAGCAACAGTGGACTTGGTCACAATTTTTTTAATGCTGTTACTTTTGTGGCACCAAATATACATTGAATTTAGAGGTACAATAATTACCTTATCTGCTCAGAGGTAATTACCCTACTCGTTCAGTAGGTAGGGCTATATTTTACATTACTTTTTCCCTGTGAGTAATAATTGTTTAATGTTACATAGTGTGTATATTAATTTATGATATGTATATATTAAGTAAATCAGTCTATGTTGTGCATTAGTTTGGGAGAGTAGTTCGACAATTGGCAACATGGTATCAGCACTTTTTGGGTCACTGGTTCACCAGCTCAGCCAGTGAGTGCAGAGAGGCAGACGAACCTGGCTGGTGATAGCGTGTGGTCCAAGTCTGGTACAGTTGGTCTGGACTCAGGTTATATGTACAGTATATGGAGATAAGTGGTTTATTCTTTTGTACTGTTCAAGTGTATGGAAAGGCTGAGGTTAGGGATTAGGTTAATTTTGGCTGTGGTTGTTAGTACCTAATTTGTTCTTTTACTTGTCTCTGTAAATATGTTCCCAAATTTTATTATATTAAGAAATTATGCAGTGTATGATTCCTCTCAATATGAGTTAATCTGAGGCTTATTAAGAACCTGGTGAATATAATATTAGGGGCTTGTTTCTTTATGCTTTCACAATCAAGCCTCACTCACCTCTTATTTGACTAGTGGCAAATTCCTGAGAAAGAGGAGTGATGGCATAACAATGCCATATGGCAGCCGGGTCTACCATAAGACAACACAATGCTTCCAATATCTTTTCATGCGATAGTACTTTTAAGTGTTTCAAAGCTTTTTGTGGAAGTAACCAAGGGTAAGTCAGGCTGAAGCTCCATTCTCATTAACACCCAGTTAGGAAATATCAGTTACATATTAGTCTTAGTCTTGGATTCAAACTAGCAGAGGTAAGACTTGAGTTGGACTGTGGTGACAGGGTAGTTTTAGCTCACTTTAGATCTTCTAACTCACAGAGGGCAACTATTGTATTAATTCGCCCTAAAAAATAAGGGGAAAAGTGATAAGGATGGAGGGAGGAGTTACTGGTATACCCAAGTGGTTAATAAATCAATCTGGGTTTTATAAATAGGTAACTGAAGGTATATCTGAGTTCCCCAGTAAGTAGCCTGAATTGCAAGAGTTGTCTGGCTTTAGACTTAAAATCATTACCTGTTGTTTTTCTGCAATGGCAAAGCATCCTGCCATCAGGGAGCCTGGGAAGGGCCAATGCTGGGAAGCAACATATCTCACAGACGAAACTTCTATTCCCACTTCTTCTGCCACTTCCCTATGTACAGTCTCTTCTAAAGTCTCACCTGTAAAACATTACCCATACAACAAAAGGAAATGAATTGAAAAAAAATTAATAAAAAAGGAGAAACAACCAAGTAAGAAAAATGTATCACAAGTCTTGAGCCTGTACAAGCCAGTTTTGTAGCCTGTTAAGGAAAGATGCCACACCCTACAGGAGTGGCAAGATGCACCTCGCCACGTGTTTCTACCCTTCTAAGCACAAGCATAGCAGGGTTCTGGAGACAGTAATAATAATTGTGAATGGTGTAAATAGTGATAACATAATAAAAATGAGTGTTGTGCACCTCATACTGCATAAAAATTAGTTTTGTGTACCTTGTACTGCCTACTTCACCCCACTGCCGCACATACAGTACTTCATACACCTTCTTGACTCAGCACCAACACTCTTCCTAGACTCTACGATGCCAACCTGTGGCAAGTACATGTATTTCTTTACTGTTTACTGGTATATCATGCCTGACCAGTGTGTAAGATTTTTTATTTTTTTTTTGCTTGCATGAGAGGGTGCATATGTCCAGCGCAGGGGGGTGTCAATGACCTTGCAGGGGGCTTAGTAATCATGTAACACTGGTGATGAATATAAGTAAAAGCACCTGTTGGGTATTTTTACACATTGGATAGAACATAGAGTACAGGTCACCAAGTGCTTCATATATAATTTACAGAAGCCTGTAAATATATAAAATGTTTCAAATCTGATAAGTCCAGTTTCACTCCTTCAAGATAAGATCCATGGAAATACATTTCAATGAGTGACTCCTACATATGGCCATCAATCCTTCTCAAAATGGTGTAAAAATATCTACCATAACCTTTCATATTTGCTTAAAAAAAAATATTTTTTTTACTATTTGGTACAACAGTGGTTGTAAACCAACCATCAAAAGCTATGTCATGTGCTGCAAAGTGAGAAATGAATTGTAATAAATTTACAACCAACTGTGACCACATCCAAAATATTGATGTCGTTCCAAACATGAAAAAAGTTCATTGTAGCATCTGGTCACACATGTGGGATAAACAAGTACAGTGGGGTATGCTATAACAAACGGATCGTACTACGAATATTCCTAAAACGAACGGTTTTACATATAAAATTGAGAATGCTATAACGAACGTAACTCCTACAACGAATGCGGATGAATACGGGACTATTTCGCCTGGCGCATGAATATTGTTGTACCGCGACCCACAACAAGAGCGTCAGGCGCCATCTTTTTCTCATTGTGTAGCCAGTGCACCACTGTTATTGTTGAAATTTCGTCTTTTAATGTGGAAATTTGCGTTATTTGTATAACTATTTTGTTGTACAAGTATACAATTGTAACAATGAGTCGTCCAAAGCGAGTGAGAAAGCTAATAACCCTTGAAACTAAGAAAGAAATTATAAAGAAACGTGAGAATGGAAGAAGCATTGCGAAACTTAGTGAAGAGTATGGGATGGCTAAATCGACTATATGTACGATTTTAAAGAATAAAGGGGAGTTAAAAACAGTGCAAGTGGCTAAGGGAATCTTTAGACTTAGCAAAGCAAGGTGTAATGTGATTGAAGAGATGGAAAATTTACTCTTAGTGTGGATAAAGGAGAAAGAAATGGCAGGTGAGAGCATTAGTGAAGCTATAATTTGTGAGAAGGCTAAACAATTGTTTGAGGACCTTAAAGCCAAGACTCCCAGTGGAAGTGATAGTAATGTGCCAGTGTTTAGGGGTACCTGCATGCTGAATAACACTAAGGTAAGATAAAGTACCGTATTTTTTACATTTTCCACAGAATTTTTTCAGTGTTAAGTGGTTGTATTTGGGGGCCTGGAACGGATTAATCCTATAACGAACGAATGCTATAACGAACGAGGTTCTGGAACCAATTACGTTCGTTATAGCATACCCCACTGTATTGTGAATTAAAAACTTTAAACTGCACACTTCTCATGACCAGAAAAAAAGATTAAAAATACCTGTACAGTATACAGTATAGAAATAATAAGACAGAGCAGACATACCAACTTCTGAGAAGCCTGCAATACAGGAATACATGCCCGGAGGGTGGCGCGGCTGACGCACAAGAACAATGCTTTCATGACTGGGGTCTGTAACAAGGACGATGCCCACTGGAATGGAACTTGGGTAGTGGGTCGTGTTACAGCTTTTGCATTTGCGGGCATATCCTGATTGATGATACAAAAGCAAACAAAATTATAAGTTTTGTAATATCTGAATATTCACAGTTTATGAGTATAATCTGGTCTACTTACATCATTATTAAGCTTAGGTAAAATACAGCCAGACCCAATCCAACAAGAGGGAAAAGTTCTATTTTTTTTTTTTCATTTTTTATGGGCAGTATCACTATACATGAGGTCCATGGGTTACGAACACCCACCAATACGAACAAGATCCCATAAGGTCAATTATATTAAGAATCCGACATAGGTACAACTGATTTGTAGTATATTAACATAAGAGAACTAGTCTGCATGGTGCAGCGGCGAGGCAGAGCTGCAACTGGGGAGTATGCATCACCCAGCCTTGAGGGAGTATCAGTATGCCTTACCCTCACCTCAGTGATGTGTGTGATCATTTACAATCTGTTCTTTTTTGCTTATTAACTATTCTTCTGTCCTCATCATGGCTCCCAAACACAAACCTGATGCAAGTGATAGTAATGCATTCAAGAAAAAGAAAACAATTACAATGGAAGTGACAGTTGATGTAATTAAACGTTCTGAATAAGGTGAAACCCTCAGTCATTGGTAAAGCGTTGGGCTACAGTCGGTCAAATATCGGAAAAATTTTGAAAGACAAACAAACTTCTTGAACATATAAAAGGATCTACACCAATGCACTCAACTGCAATAACAAAACAAAAAAGTGGATTGATAATTGAAATGCCCATCTCCACATGCAAGCCGGCCATAGGTTTCAATATACAGTACAGTTGGGTCTTCATTTACGCGGTCAATTGAACCCGTGGAGGCCCGCATAAAACGAGAAACGCGTAAATGAAATAACAGAGCGTATGGGATTAATTGAAATAGAGACTGGGCCGACCCCCCAAACTCCATTTTTTCCGACAATACGTACCTTGTAGTCAATATATATATATATATATATATACAGTGACCCCTCGGTTAACGAACTCAATCCGTTCCAGAAGGTCGTTCGTTAACCGAAAAGTTCGTTAACCGAAACCATTGTTTCAATGGGTTTTTGGGTAATTGGTTCCAGCTCACCGAAAATTTCCTAAATTCAACAAAAATGGTAGAAAAGTTCACTTACTTTGAGGTGTATTTGTAGAAGGCTCCTGGATGATGATGATGGGATTTAGAATGGGGGTGGAGGAGAAGGAAGAAGAGAAGGCATTGGGGTGGAAGAGAAGTCACCCCATGGCGCCATTTCACCCATAAAATTTTAGCTCTCTTGGTGTAATTCAAGATTATTTTCTTTAAATCAACACTGCACTGCATTATATATTGTCAATATGTAAAATATATTTCAAAATGACCAATAATTTGCTTGGAAACACAGAAAAAAAGCATTTAGTTGAAGAGAGTCTCAAGCAAGATGTTACCTCCAGTGAAAACAGAGAGACTAACGCCTGTTTGCTGTGTTAAGAGGCTGGATGCCGCGCATTAAACTAGTCACTTTACCTTCAATTATGTTCAATAATTGTTAAAATGACTAAAAAATTTAATATTAAACTTTTAAAATTATTGAATAGTATAAACTTCTTGATATTTACTAAAATAGTAAGGAATTTAAGCCCTAGAACCGATTAATGTATTGGCGGACTGATACTAAAGCTGGTTGCCTGGTCAGTGCAAGCGAAAACATGTTGAGGTCGGTTCGTAAGAAATTCGTTAACCGAATTTTTGTTCGTTAACCGAATTGAAGATCCTTATGGAAGGCAGTTCGTTAACCGAAATTTCGTTAACCGAGGCGTTCGTTAAACGAGGGGTCACTGTATATATATATATATATATATGCAAGTAAATCACTGTAGGTGCGCGTGATCTAGGTATATGCTGATAACCACCAGGAAAGAAGAAAACACGAAGTTCCCAAGCGCTTTCGTGTAATTCACATCTTCAGGGGTGAGTACAGACTAGTCTGTACTCACCCCTGAAGATGTGAATTACACGAAAGCGCTTGGGAACTTCGTGTTTTCTTCTTTCCTGGTGGTTATCAGCATATATATATATATATATATATATATATATATATATATATATATATATATATATATATATATATATATATATATATATATATATATATATATATATATATATATATATATATATATATGTATGAGGGATATTTTTCCAGGTTCGAGAAATGATGTAATGAGCAATTTCTGAAACTTCTGATAAAATTTTTCCGTTACCCAGAAAATTCCAGATATGAGGGATTTTTTCCGACTTCAAGAGAGTCGTCTCGTTACCCTGAAATCTCTTTCCCGGAAGTGCTCTGCACCAATTGTTCCGGCTAACAGAGATATCACCATATATACATGACTGCAAGCCCGACCGGAACTACTGTGACAGCACTGGGAGCCCAGTAGACTTGACAATACTACACTGGTCCAGGATTTAAATGCCGTGCGAGTTGCCACTTTTACTTGCATTTCTTGTTTTCTTTTGTTATTTTGGGGTATTTGGGTCATAAAACAAAAATTTGATTTTTCCCAACCATGGGGAGTACCATGTATGTATATTAATGTGACTGTTTACAGGTTACAGAAATAAGGGTCTCAAAACGTGACTACCGGGATTATTTGTTAAAGCCACAAGCCAATGTGTACATTCGTATGAAGAAAAGGAGATGTCACAAAACATGACTTGTTAAAATAAATTTTCAATTAATGGGCCTACTTATAATGGGGGATACAAGGCCTTTCTAATTATGATGCATGGTGGCAGAACAAAAGATGATCTTCTGATTCTTAGCATTAAATAGGGAACTATTGGGATGCCTCATCCCCTTGGTTGGATGCTAAATCACCAAAAGGTTTTCCACCATTAAGTGCACAAGAGTAAGTGTACAAGAACTCAATCATGCACTTTGGTCGGGAATGAAATTCATGTATACTCACAAGGTGAATCCTCTACAAATACAGTAGTACAGACCTAACACTAAATGGCATCATTAATACTCTTGAGAGACCTAGCAGTGAGTTAATCCTATAGAATTCCTGAAACATAATAATAATATTTATTAATTTATTTTATCCCACAAGTTTACAAGTGGTTTGGCAGGCACATAGTTCAGCATGTGTTTAAACAATGCAGGTACAATATATGGTGTAAAACAATAGTAAACAGTAAAGCAATTTGACCAAGGAAAGTCTAAAAAGCACTCAAATCCTTATTTTCAGAAGGATTAGGATAAGTTTGGGAAGAGAAGGTTAAGTAACACTTGGTAGCAAAACACCCAGATTAGATTCACTCACCGGCCGCATTTCTCGCAGTTGGTGCACCGCACTTTCCACAAAAAGCATTATTTTTATTCCACATAAGAACGTTGTTTGCTCGTGAGAGTGTGTGTGCATCTCGCCAACTGACCATAAAGAGTGCAAGGCGTAAGTCAGTGAAAACAGCACCAGTGGCACTCTCCAGCTTATCTTGTGTTGTTGTTGGCAGTGCTCCTACCTGTGGAAAATGTTGGAAAGTATTATGATTTAATTTTGTTTACAGTAGTGTATCTCAAAAAAGTATCTGTCCACACTGTGTGAGAAACATTATGAAACCACGGATAATAAATATTGGGACAGGCGTTTATTTTGGTATATAGTTTAACGCAAGTAATGCAATGTGTATTTATTTGGGCATAATTAATACAGTATGATGTTCGGTTACCAAATGCTACCACAGAACCACACATAACAACCCTCCCAGGAGACCGTGAGTTGCATGGAGCATTTCGTAAGTCATCGGGCCCATCTTGGCAGATACTTTTTTGAGATACCTAACAATACTGTACTGGGGACCAAATGAGGTGATGCTCGGACATTCTGGCCCACTGGCAGCAAGTGCAAATTTGAATTTTGGGGTCAGAAATGTGTGGTGTGGAGATTCATGAAGAAAAACAATAACAACAATTTATTAATTCTTTAAAAGACTAAATCTTCAAAACAAAATTATTGTTTCCTCAATCAAAAGAAACATGCATTAATCTTCTGCTACTCATCATGAACACATCAGCAAAGTACAAGAACTTTTACCTGCACACTGTACCTTGGTGTCCCGTCCTCATTCACATCCACCAGCACACTGGAGCTGAGAACTTGAGGATAATACTCAGTCACCTCTGGAAGTATTGAGTTGTTTAAGTTTTTATGACAAATCTTTCAATTTATATACAGTGACCCCTCAGTTAACGAACTCAATCCGTTCCAGAAGGTCGTTCGTTAACCGAAAAGTTCGTTAACCGAAACCATTGATTCAATGGGTTTTTGGGTAATTGGTTCCAGCTCACCGAAAATTTCCTAAATTCAACAAAAATGGTAGAAAAGTTCACTTACTTTGAGGTGTGTATGTAGAAGGCTCCTGGATGATGATGATGGGATTTAGAATGGGGGTGGAAGAGAAGGAAGAAGAGAAGGCATTGGGGTGGAAGAGAAGTCACCCCATGGCACCATTTCACCCATAAAATTTTAGCTCTCTTGGTGTAATTCAAGATTATTTTCTTTAAATCAACACTGCACTGCATTATATATTGTCAATATGTAAAATATATTTCAAAATGACCAATAATTTGCTTGGAAACACAGAAAAAAAGCGCTTAGTTGAAGAGAGTCTCAAGCAAGATGTTACCTCCAGTGAAAACAGAGAGAGACTAACTCCTGTTTGCTGTGTTAAGAGGCTGGTTGCCGCGCATTAAACTAGTCACTTTACCTTCAATTATGTTCAATAATTGTTAAAATGACTAAAAAATTGAATATTAAACTTTTAAAATTATTGAATAGTATAAACTTCTTGATATTTACTAAAATAGTAAGGAATTTAAGCCCTAAAACCGATTAATGTATTGGCGGACTGATACTAAAGCTGGTTGCCCGGTCAGTGCAAGTGAAAACATGTTGAGGTCTGTTCGTAAGAACTTCGTTAACCGATTTTTTTTTCGTTAACCGAATTGAAGATCCTTATGGAAGGCAGTTCGTTAATCGAAATTACGTTAACCAAGGTGTTCGTTAAACGAGGGGTCACTGTATACAGTAAAGTATATTATTATCCTTCACTCCTCTCTCATTTTTGTGTGACGTGGATCAAGGAATATAAAAATTTCTAAGATGGGTAAAATATCGGAAACTGATGCAAAAAAAAAGTGCAGAAAATAACATAAGTGTTAAAGCAACAACATTACCATTTTATAGCCATTTTCCCACACCTTGTATTGGTTAGCCATGATTACCTCATGGCAGCTCTCCATACTGTATGGTTTCTTGCAGCCTCTCTCATCAGAATTTTAGCTCTGATATTATTTCTCACCTCTCCATGTAATTGTTTGCTTAATTCTATCTCTCCTTCACATTCTACATGCAAACTCATGCAGCTCTTGACACCACATGCCCAAGCCATCTTGGCCTACCTCTATGCAAAACCTCAAAAATACTCTCAATACCCAGCAACAAGTAGAAATACCTTTGTACACATCCATATGTTACTGTACTATGCACAATGAATGAATTCAGGATTTCCTATAACTATGAAAATCTATAAAAAAAAATGGATGGCGATAGGATGGAATGGTCTTAATTATAGGTTGGTCCCCCTATACTGTAGTTTATGGCAAGGGTATAAAACAAAATGATGGAAAGATACAATAAGCAAAAGGAAAAAACAAACAAATTACCTGAATAAGTTAACCAAAGGAGAACATCTTCAGTGTTGGCTTTGTCTACATGTATGAGAGGTTTACTCTGGCTGTACAACAGGAACTTCCCACCAGGTATGTGAGACGAACAAACTGTGTCCTGCTCCTTTAATTGCTGTAAAAACAAAGTCTGCTTTTAGAAACAATCATAAACATAACTTTTCATATTGAATTGAGGCTTCCTCTATACAAGAGGGTATAAGTGCCTGAAATGCCAGTTTGAAATAGTGGTATGTATAGTACTGTATCTCAAAAAAGTATCTGCCAGGATGAGTCTGATGACTTCCAAAATGCTACATGCAACTTATGATGTCCAGGGAGGGTTGGTATGTGCAGCTGTGGCATACTGACCCTACTACATTTGGTAACTGAACATCACATTAATTACGCTGAAATAAATACATATTGCATGACAGTATTTATGTTAAACTATACTGTACAGTATACCAAAGTAAATGCATGTCCCAATATCTATCCTCTGTGATCTCAATGTTTCACACAATGCAAACCAATACTTTTTTGAGATACCGTACTGCATTTTTATTTTCTATGTTCAAATCTCCATGAGTTAGTACAGTATATCTTTATTTATGCCCAGTTGCCTATATCATGTTGAAAACCTTTGTAATTTAAGTTTGAAAAATAACACCCGAGTCACAAGAGGACTCAAGTTGCTGCATCAAACGGGGCATACAATCCTCTCGTCAGTCAATGGGCACACAACATCAACCCCACGCCCTGCTGCACTATGGTCCTGCCCCACACTACCCAGCCACTCCAGTCTCCTACCATAATTTTTTTTTTATTGTGGATATTAATGGATTAGTGAGCCAATACCATGGCTGATAATGCACTTCAACCTCTCTCTTCCATTGTCTCATTATCAGGTGTCAAGAAACCCCATAGCAACTCTGAAACTTTGGCTTGTAAACAAGGCCAAATTGCAGCAGAATCTCTGCCAGGCATTGTGCTAACAAAGACACACAGGCTGGTGGTAGCCAAGAGTGTGGGGCTGGCGTGTAGCTGCGAGTGACTGTGTTTTGAGGATATCGGAGGGCTGACTTTGATACAACTTGCAACATAAACATGAAGATGCCATGCGAGAAGCAATGCCCCGCCTCCCCTGAGCAACGCGCTTCTGCATTACGCAGAAGACCCGACAGCTGCACCCTTGTCCACCACCTCCTAAGATGTCCCCACACACAACGCTTCCGTGACACCTGCTGGACCACCACTCCACGACCCCGACAGACACGATGATCCTCCCTATACTGGCCAGATTTTATGTAAATAATATTGCTGATATGTGAAGGAGTATCCTTCCTTCCTTAGGATTTAGTAAGCCCCTTTGTAATATTTATACATACTGTACACGTACTTGACACTTGCCAGATGCTTCTGGTATTATTGTACAGGGGTACCTAGTGACAGCACTAGGATCCCAGTTCCTATATCAAGGAATAAACTATTGAAATTGAATTGAGAAGCAATGGATATTACAGTGCAGCGAGCCCTCGAAGATCCGGAATAAAACGGGAGACCACCTGTCCGGAAAAGCAGATTGTTCGGATTTTCCGGCGAATAATAAATGATATAAAAAACACCAAAAATACAGTACTAATGTAGTGATAAACAAATTACCATATATAAACCATGTATTTACCTATGATAACATAAGAAACACTGTATCATTACTAGAGCGAATGAAATAATATTCCCACAAACAACAATTGTCTACTCTGTTTATGTTTCCCACCTCCTTGGGCACCTGTGTTCAAGCAATTGACGGGTCAAGCAGCGCCCACAGGCCTAAAATGTTCTTTGCTCTGGTTTGGGAATGCTTCTTAGGGAAACTTCTTAACCCAGAACCCCAAAAAATTTTGTCCGCATCTTCCAAAACCCGGATTTCCTGGGTCCGGATCTTCGAGGGTTTACTGTACTACAGTATTCCCTTAAAGCTTGCGTCCCTTGGAAACTCATGAAATGCCATGGAAAATAAATAAAATAAATTTGAGGCTGCGTGCCAGGGATCAAGAGGAGTCAACACTACAAGACAGTACAGAGCACCATATTTCCCAGGTCATAAGATGCACCCTATAATTAGCAAGGTATATTTTGGAAGAAGAATATTTGCAGATTTAATAGCCTACTGTACTGGCAAAGCCAAATCACTGGCTATATGCTATCATGTTTCTCACTACCGCAACTCACTATCACTTTATGGACCTATTATTATAAAAAAATTGTTGGTATTATTAATAAAATTTACCAAATTTAATACAAAAGGATATAATTATAAGTATGGGTACCTACGGTATACACATTACAAATACTCATCGGTACCGGGCAAGTTCCTTTGGAAGTGAACTGTCCATTACTGTACAGGGATTCTTTACATTCTGTGCACCAGATCGGCTTATGTTTTAGAGGTAAAGTGGTCCCTCGGTTAACGAACACAATTCGTTCCAGAAGGTCGTTCGTTAACCGAAAATTTTGCTAACGGAAACCATTGTTTCAATGGGATTCTGGGTAATTGGTTCCAGCTCACTGAAAATTACATACAAACTAAAAATAAATGCAGTAAAGTACACTTACTTTGAGGTGTGCATGTAGAAGGCTCCTGGTTGATGATGATGATGGGAATTAGAATGGGGGTGGTGGAGAAGGGAGAAGAGAAGGCATTGGGGTGGAAGAGAAGTCACCCCATGCTTCATGCCACCATTTCACCCATAAAATTTTAGTTCGCTTGGTGTAATTCAAGATTATTTTCTTTAAATCAACACTGCACTGCATTATATATTGTCAATATGTAAAATAAACTTCAGAATGACCAATAATTGTACTGTAAAAATGTAATAATAGTTTATGTTCAAGAGTCTCAAGCAAGATGCTTCCTCCACTGAGCAGTGACACAAACTGATGCCATTCTGGGTGAGTCAAGTGGCTGTTTGGCACGCTAAAAACTAGTTCCTTGTACTTCAATTATGTTAAATAATTGTAAAAATGACTAAAAATTTTAATACTGTATGAGAGTTGGAAAATTATTGAATGGTACAATCTTCTTGATATTTACTCAAATGGTAACGAATTTAAGCCCTAAAACCGATTACTGTATTGGCGGACTAATACTACAGCTGGTGAGCAGGCGAAAACATGTTGGGAAAAATTCATAAGGAATTCATTAACCGAATTGAATATTCTTATGGAAGGTAATTCGTAAACCGAAATTTCGTTAACCGAGGCGTTCGTTAACCAAGGGATCACTGTATTGTCTTTGCATTGTCACTACCACAACTATCACTGTGTGGACCTAATGTCCATACAGTGTCATTTCATGTTTACCGGTATGTTTATTTATTTATGTTATTTCATATTTATTATATTGTATTATGCATATATAGTATTGTTATACACGTGCATATAGTCATTTAAATATGTATTTTGCATAGGTACTCCTGGGACTAGCATGAAAAACTTGCAGATTTTGCTTTTCACGGGGTCCATATGTTTTTATCATTATAGTAGGTACAGTACTTAAAAAGAGGTGACAATTACTAGAATCTGATAGAACCTGACCTAACCAACAAAAGAAACCTACCTAACCTTAACTAACTTCCTAGCCATATTAAACCAAGTATTTTTTATATCTAGAACCAATGAAAGCAACTTTGTTGAAGGGTCACGGCGTAATTTTACATTTCTTGTGGATGTGAAAGTATGCTCAAACCGAACGGGTCAGTTGTAAATAAACAGTGCAGACGATAACACACAGTGACGACGGCAGATTTTTGGGGGAATATTTACGGTAAATAATCAATTTCTTCATGTACAAAGCACGTACCCGTAGAGAAATTATTTTAGTGTCACATGATCAGTTTTTCATTGTGTTTTACCCTGCAGTTTTCATCATCCTTCATACCCTGCCCACTATACTGTAGGTGATTTATGATCATAGATAGAAAAAAAAATCATCATAATTAAAATGAAAAGTTGTCGTATCACTTTTATTATGGCTAATACCAACGACTACCCCACCAACATTTATTTTTTATGTTTATATTCTTACTATATTTTCATCAGTGAGTTTTAATATGATAATTTTTGGGGGGTTATGTTAGGTAAGGTTAAGTTAGGTTAAGTTTAACTTTTAAATAAACAGTTTCTAATACATATGACATAACTACAAGTGTCCACTATAAAGCAGTGAAACTGCAGCGTCTTTAAATTCGATTTCTATGAAACATCAGCGGCAGGAAAGTCATCAATAACAGTATTACCATCCAAGGAACTTCTGGTGGTGCCAGTTTCGCTCTTTTTATATTAGTGCACCGTTCTATCTAACCTAACCTAATAAGAAGGAACAGACCCCTGATTAGGTTAGGTTAGGTTTGATTGTTTTTTGGTGATTTCCTATGTTTTTTTTACACATATTCTTAATACCCAAAGAAAGAATGGTGGACTACTATAAATTGACCGGTTTCCTCATAAATTACTGTTTAGATTTGCAAGTGACTGAATTCGGTAACCTAGGATGAGCCTCAATCTAGCAGAATGATGCCAGACAAATATCAGAAGCAAGTAAGAGTCTGGGTTAATATATAGGACTAACCCGCCAGGGCTGCATAGCGTCGATGCAGTCGTATCATCTCACGTCCAGAAAATGTTTCAAATTTCACTATATCATAGTAAGTTCTTTGTTTAATATACAGGGGAAGTTAGGTAAGGTTAGGTAGGTTTGTTTGGTTTGGTTGGTTAGATCTGTTCTTCATACCCACAAAAGTTAAGTCGCATTTATTTAAAAATATCCATTTTTTAACATATATCCACAAACTACAACAGTGTCCACTACAATATAACAATGAAAATCCGGCGTTTTTATAATTGTTTTCAATCAATTTAGCTCGCGGGTTAGTCCTATATCATTACCAAAGCCTGTTACAGAATAAATAACCACAACCAACGCCATATAGTGGTTATTTATCCGGTCATGACGTATTCAACCTCAATTAATCAGAACGAAAGCCTGGAGAAATGGTTAAGGTATGTAAAGGTACAACACTGGTCAAATAACCACTGCCTTACAACTTACATCGAGAGAAAAATATTGTTTTTCTTTCTCTCCATCAGATGTGTTGCTAGTAGCAGTTTAGCAAGTGGTGTAGCCTATAACCTGTGTGACACTGTCTCTGTGGTGGTGTAGTATTTTGGCCCCTGTTGAGTAACCACTTTTTGCCAACAAGTGCTGACCAGGTAAGTTAGCTCAACATCTATACAAACATTTATTCACGTCTTCATATAGTAACTTTAAGCCCACCTGAAGAAAACGAACTCTTTCCACATAGCTGATATTTCGCTGTAAGAGTCTTGGTAATAAGTTTATTGAACTTATCCTTTTGAATAGTGTGGAAATCATCATCTTCACACCGAGTCTACTGCACCACAACACAGGGATACCACCTGCACCTGGTCCTGGTTACCCGTTACCACCTACCACTATAAACTTGACTAAATAATAAATACGAGTTATATTGTGTATAAGACATAATACTTTTACTAGACAGGGCGTAGTCAACTAGAAAGTAATTTCTTATACATGTCTTATCGTAAGTATTTTATAAGATTTGGAAAAAATACATCTTTAGATAAACATAAATTTACGATGTAACATGAGGCCATTTCAGTACGGTTTCATAATGCCAGTTTATTAGCTAAATCAGTTTCCATTTTGTATTTATATATATATATATATGCAAGTAAATCACTGTAGGTGCGCGTGATCTAGGTATATGCTGATAACCACCAGGAAAGAAGAAAACACGAAGTTCCCAAGCGCTTTCGTGTAATTCACATCTTCAGGGGTGAGTACAGACTAGTCTGTACTCACCCCTGAAGATGTGAATTACACGAAAGCGCTTGGGAACTTCGTGTTTTCTTCTTTCCTGGTGGGTATCAGCATATATATATATATTACTTTTTATTGTATCTAAAGTATTACTTGAACAACACTGGAGCAGGTTCAGGTACATTCAGGAGTCGGTGCATTTTTTTTACGGGGATTAGCCCACCCAGGCACAGGTCACTGACCCACATCGGGGCTGGGAGGCGAAAATGTAATAATAACAATAGAAAATGTAATAATAATAATAATAATAATAATAATAATAATAATTATTATTATTATTATTATTCATAGTAAATGAAATTTATAATAAAAAAATGAAAATAAAATAATAGTAATAATAATAATAATAATAATAATAATAATAATAATAATAATAATAATAATAAAGAAATGCAAAAAAAAAGAGATCAAATTTGAGAAACAATATACTGTATGTATGTTGTGTTGTCAAAATTAAGTGAAACAATTGAGACCCTGCAAATGTGCGTAAATGAGGCAGAAAGTCAGTTCAGCAACCTGGGATGCCATGTGGCAGCAGGGTCTACCATTAGACAACACATTATGCTTCCAATATCTTCCCAGGCGGTAGTACCTCCCTGTTTGGTAGCTGCCTACTACCTACAGAATGCCCAGTATCTGCCAACAGTGCGTCGCAGAGAGCCAGTACATGACTAGTACTTGCCAACAGTGCGTGACAGAGACGTGACCGATCGCCCAAGCGAAGAGGATAAAAGTAAAAAGTAAAATATAATTCTTTATTGGTAATATTGACGTCCGTAAAACTGTTGTTTTACTTAATACAACTGCTTTCGACAGTGTACCCCATGAAAGGCTGAAAATTAAACTGGAAGGGCACGGAATTCGGGAAGTGTCCTAGCTGTACTGCGCACATCATTGTCATTCCTAAAAAAAAAAAAAATTTAATTCATACATTATGCTACAAAACATTCAAATCCACCGCTCTTGTAGAATCTCAGAAAACGGGAAACATTGATAAAGAATAACTCACCTAAAGAATGTTACGGAATTATTTGATGAATTGTACCCAACTACGGGTATATAATATTAATTATATGTACTCATAGCATCAAGGAGAACTCAAGGTATCTAGAGGATGGTTGTGAGAGTCCAATTGATCCGGGCTAGTGTACTATCCGGGCTAAGTGTAGATCGTGGTTTGAAGGTCATACTATTTACGTCTGTGAACGTTTAGTGAACACAACTTCCGCAGATATCAGATGAAAATACATGAGAATAATGATCTGGAAAATGGATAAATGTATCAGAACTATGTAAAGTGTTGGAAGTGATCCAGAAACTATGCTTGAAAGGAAATATCTTGTATGCATCGGTGTGAACTTAATGCACCTCGTTATCTCGTGTGACGTATACCCACGACATGTACAGTGATCAGAGAATCTTGTCTCTGTGTTCAAGTAGTGCAATGTGTGAGAGGAGGATCCCTAATTACAGTTATACGTGAAGTTGATATACTCGCACTATGAACATTCGGCTTTTGTTTCAGGGTAGCGTCCTTTGTACCCGGACTACAGGTTAGAGGTAATGATATTGTAGTGGCTCCTCTCCCCTACAACTCCCAACTGAGCTCCGGCCGCGCGCCTACCAGCCAATCAGCGTACAGCCAGCTACGCCGAGAGACTAGGTCTAGGCAGAAGACGTAGGGGTACGATCGCCGACCTAGCCTCGACCTTCAACCTCCGGTTCAGGATCAGAGCGTTTCACACCTAGGCAGGGCCGGTGCAAGATGATTTGGCGCCCTAGGCAAGCCTTTAGATGTGCGCCCCCTTGAAAGTTTTGATAAGCTAATATATGTACAGTAAACCCATTACTACATTGTTTCTAATTCTCGAAACACCACTGATAACACAATTTTCATCGTGTGGCTTTATTACTTCATCCATGCAAATAACCAATTATTGTTAGTACATTAAGTCAATAAATCCTTGACGTAAATGTCAATGAAACAATTTTTAGTTATTTTTTTTTTATTTTAGGTTAATCTTTAAAAAATAATAACATATCATAAGCATTTAGCTCGCTCCAGCCTCCTGCAAGTTATAACCTACTATTATTACATCATTATTATATACATGTAGTGCAAAATAAGGAACTTGTGAGTTGTGACCAGTCATTGGTCGGACAATATATTAAATTGACATCTTAAGTATAAATAGAAAAAGCTTAATGGAGAGCTGTAACAGATATGAATAAAAATAATTGCAACTCTGACCAAGCCACATTAAAAACATAATACAATCACCTGGCCAGTCTCAGTGGGATTATGTTATGCGAGGTCAAACTTCAGAGGTCAGGTAACCTTGCCTCATCCCGACAAAGGTAGGGAAGGGGCGGCTCAGCCGCCCTGGCAGTAAGGGAGGGGAGTGTATGGTGGGGTTGGGAGAAGGGTTCCTCAGATGTCAGCCTTCAGGTCACTGCCCGACAGTTCTCCAGGCCGCCAAAGATAAGGACCCGGGTTAGTCCCTCCGGGAGGTTAACGAATAATATTAAAAAAGAAAACACAGTCGGCTACCGTCTACCTACCCTCGCCTCCCTCCGACCCCCCCCCCCCTTCTAACATCCTGCTCCGACCCTCCACGGCTCCACCACAGTGTCCACCACAGTTTTCCCTTCATTTTCAATTTTATCCAAGTTTGCCCTGAATTTGTGGCGCCCTAGGCGATTGCCTAGTTCGCCTAGTGGGTAGCGCCGGCCCTGCACCTAGGAAGCTGTAGTGGAATTCTCCCCTACAAACGCTGTTTGTCGCTACCTAGCCGACCCCACCTAGCCGACCCCACCTATTCCCCAGTGTATGCCTCGTGACCTAGGTCAACCAGCGCCGCCATACACCACGGAGCGGGGGTCAACTACTAAGCCACGCCTACCCCCGCTATTTAAGACCTGACCTCGCGGTGATCTGCCTCTCGCTCTCTCGCTCTCGCTCTCTACCAACAGCCACAGCCAGCAACACCTCCTCCACCACCCGCTGCCCGGCGGGCCTCGCTCCTCCGCCTGCCTGGTGGTCCTCTCTCCCGCTGCCGAGCATGGCGACCCACAAGCAGTCTGTCTCTGAGCGTCCTCACCAACCAGCTCTCTCTACATCACGCTTGTAACCATGCTGCCTTCCCAGCACCAAGCTGCATTGTACATTCAATACAACATGTATACAGAGAGCACATTGTGAGTTTCCTTTCTCCATTCCATCCTGAGTGTGAACCAAACAATCTCAAACCCCACAGAGCTGTATTCCAAACAGGTGAAGCAGTCTGATGTGTTGGGTGTTATTGTAAGAAGGAATGACCGAGGTAAGGAGGTCACTGATTGTTATGAGTAATGCGTATGTAGACCACACGCGATTAATGTAAGACGTCTGTTGTTGAGCAGTGTAACTAAAATCATAGTTGTTTTTCAATGAGGAAGGCCAACTCTTCTTGTATTTTGACGGAATGCAATATGTTTTACAAGGAATAAATTAGTTAAGACATGTTTTTGTCTCACCCTTTTTCCCTTATCGATTTGGTCAATGAAAAACCCAACCCAATACCTAGTTCACTCTGCCCGCTACCGTCCAAAGGGGGGTCTGGTGGCAGCGACCTTAAAATTAAGAATACCCCTTTAAAAGTAAGTTATCCCCTTAGAATTAGTGACCCCAGAATCTGGAAGTATATTGGAGTTAATTTCTTATTTCCTATACCATTTTCTCAGTGATTGATATTATTTTGTTGAAAGCCCTTAAGGCCTGTTCATGTGTGCAAGCAACATTTCTTAATACTGTACTTTGAATTTATTGTTTTTCTAAAGAGCCATTTTCTAAGTTTTTAATAATTTCAATATCATGTATAACTTTTTTCCCCAGAGTAGTGTTTTAAGCCAGGTTAAGAGGTGCGCATATTGGTGTACCATTATTGATTGAGTCTGTAGTGTTGGAGGGAATAGAAGTGTCTAAATTTTACAGTGTGTCTTATTCATCCCAATCACAGGTGCTACCCTTCCACGGGTCACGGAGAATTAATTTTTTTCTAGTAATTTAAGTGTGTTTGTGCCGGTTCGGGTTTTTTCTCCAAGGGGCGCTTCCACTGCATTACCATCCATCTAATAAACCCCAAATCAAGTGAGAATAATTCCTTTTTTACCTGTTATATATATATATATATATATATATATATATATATATATATATATATATATATATATATATATATATATATATACATATATATATATATATATAGTACTGTAGTACAGTATGTTTATTTAAGGGGTTATTGTGCAAGAGTTGTATTTTGGCTATTTATCTGGCCCATCCACATTTTTCTTAGATGCACATTTAAAGTCGATAGTCTTTCTTTATCCCCTTGTGTAATGACCCCCCTCTGAGCTGAATAAAATTGTTTGGCATTAGCGAAACAAAATAGTTAAAGTGGTGTCCCCAAAGTGAAGGGGTTAGTGGATATTGTCTACTAACTGGATGGTAAATTGTTAATTCACTCTTTTTTTTAATCACCCACAATTGATTTACTAGTGTTTAAAAATAGCAAAACAAATTCTTTGTACAAATGGGCAACATCAAGCTGAAATGGATTGAGGTAAGTTGGGTGAGATGAACTGTATACATATACAGTAACCTTGTTCAGTAGCTTACCAGTACCCTACCTCCAGAAAGAGCTAAAATCCCAAGAAAAGGTTGCCTATACGATCTTAACTAGTAAAATATGGTCATGATTTTATCTTATTTTTTCCAACAAACGCTAATCAATCGGTGTTGTGACACACTTTTATATTAATTATCACTCATAAGTCAGTCATACTCCCATTATATCATCATTGACTTCCTGCATAAGTTGGAGCAAATTTGTATCATTGCTTTCATCACTATTAGGGCTTCTGTAAATGGAGGTAAATAGTAAATTACCACTACTACATGGCACTTCTATACAGCAATATTCACAAAACTGAGAATCAAGTTCAACACTGTAAAATTTGGTTCCTTTCCTCATATATATTAACATACCTCTCCCTTCCTTATTAGAGAGATTTTGTTCTATAATGTCATATCCTTCTAGGTTATATTCTGCTGTAATCCGTTCATATCTGTAGAGTTTTGGCTGTACCTCCTGTAGGGCTATTACTTGAGGAGTATTTTCCATCTCCTTCAACTGTGCATTTAACTCTATTAACTTGTCTGAACTCAACACATCCACATTACTAAACATAATAAGAAATTTACCGACATTAAAATTGTGTTCTTGTTTTTCCTATTTTTAATCAGTTTCCTTACACTATTTACACTACTGGTATGTACATGTTTCTCCTCTTTGGGCCTCACTACTTCTCTTGGACCCCTATTTTGACGACTCTTCGCCTCCACGGAGGACCCATCACTCTGTGTCTCCCCTTCCCGGAGTCCATTAAGTTTTTTGCCTCCTGCCATAAGACAGCTTCATGTTCTCTCTCCCTTTTAGTTCAGTCATTGACTATTCTTATATCTTGGAATTTCATGTTACCTTGCAGGTTCCTGATGTTTCTAAATAGGTTGGCCTTTATATCTGCAGTAGATAGCTTGATTAGCATAGGTCTAGCTTTTCCCTGGATAAATTTACCCAGCCCAATCACTTTAACTATTATCTCCTGGCCACTAGTGATGCCACATTCTTTTATTAGCTGCCTTCCCAGCACCAAGCTGCATTGTACATCCAATACAATATGTATACAGAGCACATTGTGAGTTTCCTTTCTCCATCCCATCCTGAGTGTGAACCTGAACATAACGTACCCCACACGCTCATTGTTGGGGATCCAGATTCTGGTGCACCATATACCACTATGTTGTTTTCTCTCATCTTTCTCTCATTTAGTTCCTTTATAAGTTCGCCAACAGGCTCTGGTTTCCCTGTGTTGTCTTCCTGCTTCACTTCAGTGGCACTACCTGTTGTCCTGCTAGAATCTACTTTCCCTTCTAAACCCACTGTTCTAGCCTCCAAGGCTCCCAGTCTGTTTTCAAAACCCCTGTCATTCTTAGCATTTGTTTCCAACACATCATTTATTTCAACAGACTTCTATCTCCTTATTCTTATCGTGTTCCTGTGCTGTAAATTTTCTCAGTTGATTTACTTTGCCTTTCAATTCATTTTGTCTGGTCATTTGTTCTTCAATTCTTTTTATGTACTTGTGCAGTTTAGCACAACCCTTCTTGCAGTGACTGCAATACCACATCAACACTCCTTCTGCCTCCTCATCTTGCATGAAGTTATATACCTCTTCTGGTAATTTTTCACATTCGATGTGGAACCACACTTCACAAACATCACAGCTAACTGCTTTGTCGCTATCCTTGACTGTTAATCCACATTCACCACATATTTCGGTGTTCTTTCCTCCATGTTTGTTGACACTTGCCTTCCTCCTCCTGTCCCCTGAGTCCTTGGTGCCACTCATTTTGACTTCTTCTTTATTGTATATAAAAAAAATTGATGGGCTTACCTTCCTGTATGCTTCTGTATATTCACAGAACAGCGTATCTATTTAATTTCCACTTATGTTCCTTTGTTACTCATAAATTTGGGCAAAATTACAAGAGCTCTATCCTATCCTATCCGGTGCTGTGTTGTGTTTACTCCTTCCTTTTTGTTTTCTTTTCATGCATGTTGCGGTGAATTATCTTATCCTTTTTGTAGCCATGAGTTCCCAACCTAAACAGGGTGGTGCAGCAATCACACTAGCTATAATATAATTGTAAATTAGAAGTGTGTGTGCATGTATGCACACATCAAGTCCCGTTTCTTTTTCGTCCTCCGACTAATCCTCCATCCCCCCAACACCCACCTCCATCAATCCAGTCAAGCCAAACATCTCCACCTCTGTAGCTAAGTAAATAAAAATATTCTAATACAGTGGTCCTCAGTTAACGAACACAATTCGTTCCAGAAGGTCGTTCGTTTACTGAAAATTTCGTTAACCGAATCCATTGTTTCAATGGGATATTGGGTAATTGGTTCCAGCTCACCAAAAAGTACATATAAAGTAAAAAAAAAAATGCAGTAAACTACACTTACTTTGAGGTGTGTATGTAGAAGGCTCCTGGGTGATGAAGATGATGGAAATTAACAGTGGGGGTGGTGGAGAAATCACCTTCTTTGGACCCATGCTTCATGTCTCATTTCACCAATAAAATTTTAAGTTCACTAGGTGTAATTCAAGATTATTTTCTTTAAATCAACACTGCACTATATATTATCAGTATGTTAACTAAAGTTCCGAATGACCAATAATTTCAATGAAAAATGCAAAAATATTCAAGACACCAACAAAATAGGTGCTCTCTCCACAGAAAACAAAGCCAGACTGACACCTGGGGACCAACCCATGCATTTTATGGGTGCACAACAAACTATTTCCCTGTACTGCATATATCATCAATATGTTGAATAAATGTTAAAATGACTAATAATTTTAATATAAAACATTCAAAAATATTAAAAAGCTGAAATTTATTGATATTTAATCCATTGGAAATGAATTTAAAATTAGAACAGATTACTGAATTGGCAGACTGGGCCATCAGCTGATTCTCACAACAACAAACTGGTATGTTAGTTCCCTCTACAGTACTGCATATATAATCAATATTTAATGTTAAAATGACTAATAATTTTAATATAAAACATTAAAAAATATTAAAAATCTCAACTTAAATGATATTTAATCCATTGGAAACGAATTTAAACTTAGAACAGATTACTGAATTGGCAGACTGGGCCATCAGCTGATGCTCACAATAGTACATGATTTTCGTAACGATTTTGTTAATTGGATTTTTATTCGTTAACCGAATTGAAGATTCTTATGGAAGGTAATTTGTTAACCAAAATTTCGTTTACCGAGGGACCACTGTATGTTAAAATTATTTATTTTTAAAACATTAAAGTAAGTATTTTTGTCTCAATGAACCACTGGAGTGAGTGTGCACCAGCAATGGTTGCCTGGGTCGCTAGCACAACCTGCATTGCCTCAATGAACTTTAAGAACGTTAGAAAACGCAGTTAAATAATTTCTTAAAATAATGTGTTATCAAATACTTGACAAATGTTTCTAAGGTAAATAATTGTTAAACAATATCATATAATTTTTTTGTGTGTTGTGTACAATTTGACCTACAGGTTATTTCCATTATTTCTTATTTTTGTGATTAATTCCCACTTTAAGTAGATTTGTTAGCAGAGGCGTTTTTCTGGTCCCAATGAACTGCAGATAACGAGGATCCCCTGTATCAGACTGATTGTTGAACTGCGAGGGTGTTTGTTTGTGTGTGAGTGTATAGGTAGGGAGGGAGGGAGGTGATGACTGGACAGTGGACCCATCATCCAGTAAGGGCGGGCGGACTTTACACCACCCACCTTGACTGCTGTGAGAACTTTCGTCTAAGACTGCACATCTATTCCCCATAATGGCTCAGCTGATACAGACTCATCTGGGTGGTGGCAAAAATGCATGAGTTGGGGGTGAAGAATGACTGAACCCAATAACTCGAGTACAGATGCTACAATTAAGCACCAAATTAAAAAAAAACAAACATCATATAATGTACAGCCCCCATCACTAGCGCATTTACAGGGGCTCATCAGATTTTGTGCAGTGTGGCAGCCGTGTTAGTTTACATTCGACAGAAGGAAACTTGCAATAGTAAGCATACTATGGAATCAAATTCAAACAATATTAAAACAAATATCTCAATAATAATGATTTTTGGAATGTTTATATGAGGAGCCCCTATAAATACATTAGTGAAGGGGACTGTATGCCGTGGTTACACGCTTTCCATCTTATGATGTATGTCACAGTTGTAGGGTTAATTCAAGTTTACAACTAGGGGCTTGTTGCTATAACTCACAAGTCACCTAGACCTAGACAAGACATTAAATGGAATTTTAGAATCAATCCTTTATTTTTCTGGGTTGCTATAATTTACCCAAATCTAATACCGTACTATGTAAGCGAAGGACAAAACAATAAGTGGAAAATCTCATTTTTATTCTGGAATACCTCATTAATATCTCGACCCTGTACACACAACTGGCCAGTGGTGTGCATAGAATGCATACACACACACACACACACACACACACACACACACACACACATACTATGGCTATGAAGAGGAAACCTGCCTGCTTGTAATATGTGAGTTACAGAAATAATTCATACAATGAACTGAGATCTAACATAATTACTGTAATAAGACAAAAATGAAAGTTTACAACATGAGACATACCCAGGCCCACCCACTGATTGCTGGGTTAAATGATTCATATCTATATACATCCTTTCCTGCATCAGCAAAGTAGTATGGACAGTATAAAATAAATACTTAATAAGAGAGGAACTTATGTGGCAATGGAGACAGGGGTGACAGTGACTTCACACAGTCCATGTGCTTAACCAATTTTGTATCATGCTGAGAAGAAAAACTATACAGCATACTGTAAGGGCTACTGAAGAAATGTCTACAGCTAGTCAAGACTGTTATATGAACACTCTCCAATTCTAGATAGCTATGGCTTAGATGTTTTTCATAAATGACGTATTTTAGCACTAAAAGGGAACACTGACAAAGATGCTATGAATGATACACATCAATAATTTAATGAAATGCTAGTGAACAGATGTATTTAATATCTACTTCTCAAGAGGTAGCTGAAATAATCATTTGATCACATAACGAATTATTGTATAAATTCATTTCCTTACAACTGTTGCTAGGACCTATCAAGTGAGGCTAGAGTTGCCCAAATTCTGATAATGATCAATAAATGGAGCTTGCTAAAGTCATAATTATCTAACAAACCATAAACAAATACATAATGCAAAACTTCTTTTTCTCCACTGACTAGAATAGCCACAACTGAAATGAACAACAAAGATCTGATTTTTTCTTTAGAGAAAAGTGGAATTTTGGATATACCAATGTAACTCTCAAGACACTGTATACTGTACTGGTACATGTTACAAAAACTATCAGGGATATTCATTAAGTCCAATGGTATCTGCACCCCGTCACCTCGCTCCAACACATTCACGGCCCCATGAATGCAATCACAGTTTGGGTTTGGAAATGAGGAGAAAGAAGGAAAATGTTTCGAGTTATAGAGAATGGTTCTATTTAAAACTTAAGATAAGTATTGACTCATAAAATACTTTTGAAATGCAAAGGACAACAATATTTAGATGTGTTCTGTGAGCTAACTAAATTACCAGTACTATGAACAGTCATAGTCCACAGAAACTCCTTCACCAAAGCACATTAGTATTGTATAAACATTTTCCTACATATGACCCTCAATTCAAAATAAGAGAGTTGACTTGCCTGGGAGGCCAACCTTAGTGCAGAGGAAGTCATAATTATCACCTTATATGGGTGACCAGTTATGTCTTGAGGACAAGTTATACATTGCTTGGGAGGTAAAACTTGTCTTGGTGGCCAGTCATGTATTGGGAAGAATCAATATATTACATGGGTGACAAATCATGTAATGGGCACAGTCATAAACTACATGGGAAGCAAACCTTGCATGGGTGATCAGTCTTGTGTGAGGAATTAATCTCGTGACAACCAGCCGTACACTTGTAAGTGGTTTATGATGGGAGACTGCCGAGACAAGACCAAACATAAAATATACAAAAGACACATAACACATACTGTATTGGACAACATAGATGTGACAACTGCTCAAAAAAACATATTTACACTGTACACATAAGTGGCTATTTACAATATTCCATGATTCAGCAATAAGTCACCAACTTTGCTAAGTATCCTCTGAATATGCACAAAATGTATATATATATATATATATATATATATATATATATATATATATATATATATATATATATATATATATATATATATATATATATATATACTAAAAAAAAACTATTTTGATGAGATCCATGACATTTTATTCATTTGAATGTAGCTGATGGGACTTTTTTGCTGAAACTATATGGAGATTTTCATCAGAATCTAGTACCATTGATGCATGCTGTTGGATGAGATCAAGCCCTGTGTGATATGCTGGGTAGAGGTTCTAATTGTAAGATATAACAAGATCCGCTAACCCTAAAGAGAGGATCAGTTTGTATAACAAATGCATCTTCATTACAAATTATAAAAAAAAGTTTTTAACTCAAAATATATTGAAAAGCCTAAAGTTTCAAAATCCTATGAACACATTCCTTATTCAATGTACACAATAGATAATATAAAATTAAATAGGCAAACTTTTGTTATGAATACTGTATATCAAAATTGTTGTTTATACTGTACGTACAGTACAGTACTTGAATCTCTATACAGAACCGTATACAGCCTTAAAAGGCAAGAGTAAAATTTTCATTTAAATCACATAAGTATAAATTTGTATTTAAATTACGAAATACAAGATACATGTAATTTATTGTCATCAATACCAATAGATGCACTCGGGTGCATATGGGATCAATACAATCCTGGACTTACAATTTAAAATATTGAATTTCATATCACTGTCCAGAACAGTATCGTGAAGAAAAATTAAGAAATCCACAAATATATCTTTTACTGGTGATATATTTATTTTAAGGAAATATATAATAATCATAACCCAAGTTATCCTCCAAAATCTAATTACTGTAATACTCTCCAAGAATTTGAAGTCCAGTGCCATTAAATCTATCATAAGATCTTGCATAAGAATTTTGAGGTTTCTTTTAACAATCAATTACAGTAATATCTCCGTTAGTCGGAATCCCTCTTAACCAGAACTCTCCGATAGACGGAATTAAAATTTTCTGAGGGGCACATTTTCGGGAAAATTCCAAGAAAATTTTTCCAGTACAGTATCCGGAAAATTCTAAGGATGGGCGTGTTTTTTCCGGGTTTGAGAGATTAAAATCGGGCTCATTTTCCAAAAATTCAGAGAGAATTTTTCCGGAGCCCGGAAAATTCCGGAGATGGGGGATATTTTCCGGCTCTGAGAGATGATGTAATGGGCAATTTCTGGAACTTCCGAGAATATTTTTCCTTTACCCAGAAAATTCTGGAAAATTCCGGGGATGAGGGATTATTTTAGGGCTTTGAGAGAGTTGTCTCGCTATCCGGAAGTGTTCTGCACAGACTGTTCTGGCTAACAGACAAATCACTATGATATACTGTAATGTAGTGCTGTTTTCTCTACAGCAGAAGTAACAGTGAGAATTTAATTTCTAAAGTGTCTCTCCTTGCATAAAGAAGCCAATTTTTTGTTTAGATTTATCCCTTTTATAACCTGTATGACCTAAATTAGTGATTACTATATACTGTACTGTATTGGTTAATTCTCTTATACAATTTTGATCCCTTTTATTTTGTAGGTACCATACCATACTGCAAAATATTTTCTACGATAAAAGATGGGACCTGATTAAATTGTGAATGCCACTACTGCTCAAGGCAGGGCCTAAATAGCAAGAAAGGAAAGAAAGATTTACTTCCTGGCATCTCAATTTGTTTTCTATGATTTCTTCTCCTTTCATGTCCTTGTATTTTCTTCCTCCTTTTCCTTTTATTTCTACCTCTCTATTCTTTCTTTCTTCTTCCTCCTCCTCAATCCCTATCTTCCTTTTCTGGTACCATCTAAATTTGGTTACCTTCCAGCTGGCCAGAAACTGTACCAGGATACTGAACATTTTCAGCTGCTAATTATGGATGGCACTAGTGCTTATGGATCATATCCTCTACAATATACTGTAATGCATAGTCACAAAAGTTTATGAAGATTTTTGGTTATTCTAAAGACTGCTGGGTCCCAGACTAGCTAATTCCTTCAACCCAGGAGACTGTCACCCTGCCCAGCAGGATATGGTATAAAGGATATCAGATACTGTATAGCTTATACAGTATACGTATGCTATAATGAGTTGATGGACCACAGCCACTACTTTATACATGGGTCAGATTTATCAAGCGTCTATCACTCTATGAATAAGAACATTATCATATTAAAATTGGCTCACTTTCCTCATCTTACTCATAATAATCTTATAAAAACAAAATATATCAGGGGTGACGATGGTTTTACAAATGGTATAAAAGTGAAACTATAACTATTTCATATTTAGCTCAAGAGAAATCTGACAAGTGTATAAATACACAGAAGCATACTATTAAAATGGAGTCATAAGCACATATAACAGGTGTTGGACCCAATGATGCACTTACTACCAGCAGAGAGATGGAAGCATGATTATCGTGAACACAAGTCTGAGAAATACTTACAAAAGATCAGTGCCACTTTAAACATCCATTCCAGATGTACTGGTTTTATCCTCTATACCAGTTTCATTGACCTATTTCAAATTCTAATACAGAGCAAAATATCCAATAAAAATCTTCATAAAACTGGTGTTTTGGTACAGTTCATCTGGAATACAAGTGAAAGGTCTTTGGGACAAATCCTGTAAACCACATTTACCAGGAACTACATACCTAAGTAAGCTCAGTCACTGTGACAACTGACAACATTTCTTTAAAGTGTTCAAGCCAGTGACCAAGGCTGAATAAAATACATTGCATTCATAACAGGGAGCAATTTTTGTGTCCTCCCAGTAAGCATTTAAACAGTATGTAGATGAAAAACTTTGAGACATTGAGCATCTTGGCACATTCAACAGGAACAGTTGCAAATAGTGAGGCCGAATGAGTTGATTCTTGCCAGGGTATATTACGTGTAACAGCAGGACACTACAGGATAGGTAAGTATGTTGACAGTGATGAGGTATGATCATGAACATTGTTCTCAACTCTTGTAATATCAAATTTATCATCATTTAACACTTAATTATTCATAAAAAATATACAGTAAGTAGAAAATTTTGTAAACATATATAAATTCAATATCATTAATATTGACATGTTGTATACAGTACCTTGATCTTATAGTAAATAAATGGAAAGAAAGTTGTGACGAACATGTTTTATGAATGAAGCTAAAAATCTATAATACTGATTATCAGTTTCGTAAAAAAAATTATTTTTTTTGCAAAATTCATTAGTCTTTGAATAATAATAATAATAATAATAATAATAATAATAATAATAATAAAAAACTACCATAATGCATTCTCTGTATAAAAACACAGAAGGCAATAATTCCATACCAGAAAAATTACAAGACAAATATTTCAAAATAAATACAAATCCATTCACTTTATACAAGGAATATTATAAATTACTGCTACCATTATGTTATTGTATCTCATCTATACTTGTACAGTTAAAAACTGAAGACTCATACTGTCCTGACACTACAATGTACCCACCACCATCTAAGAACAGACACACACTCACGTTCCCCAGACTCAGACTCATGACTGATCACCATGTTTTGATGGTCAGTGAAGTAACTGAAAAATTATACAGTACCTATATTTTGGGTATTTACTTTCATCTCGTCACAACACTACTATTATGTACAATTTCCATAACTGATTACCACCTCTTGATAACTCAATTTGTTAACATAAATGCTCCATGTATGTGAGGACCCATCAATCCACTGAAATGTCAGCATAAAGCTCATGGCTGTTAACAAACCTCCATATGCCCTCATGGATGATGTAATTCTCAATGCTGGCTACCGCTCGACTAACACAGCCATGGCAAATAAAACCAGAGCCAGCATCACTGTGGTTCTAGAAGGACATGGATTTTGTGCTGAGGAGGTTATGTCCCACACACATGGTGGCTGTGAACAGTTAAGAAGAAGTCTCTGTGCCCCAATAGGGTCATGTTCCCAGAGATCCCTCTGGGCTGCTTGAGCAGCAATTCGGAAAGTTTTGTCACCTGTGGTAACAAGGTCGAAGATGCAGGAGTCTAGATAATAATCAGTCACATTATATTCTTTGCACATTTTTGTAGCCTGAAAAGTAAGAGAAGTTTAATGTTAAAAAAGAGTCTTTCGAACAATTAAAGCAAAAACAATAATACAGAACTGTACAGTACAGTACAGGTAAACCTTTATTTATGATATCCCAACCTGTGATAATTCACATTAACGATGCTGACATATTCGGACCACTCCACCATTTGTGATGTAAACAAACTCATGTTAATAATATTTGTCATCCCAGCACTTCGCCAGAGTTGGCGCATCACTCACTTCATTTGTCAGCTGAGGCATCATCTGGTGAACTACCATTAAGGCATTGTTTCTTCTTGGTTACATGTGTATAAGAAATGGAGCACAATGTTTATTGGCCATCATCTTTTTTTTTTTCAGTATACGTTATCAGTGTTTTTCCCCCTTACAGATACAGAAAATTACAGTTTCACAGTGTACTGTACTATATAGGTACAATACATGAACTCGGTTTCAGTGACAGTGAAATGTTTTCTCTGCTTTAGTGACTGTGAGATGCTTTTGCACCTGATTGTGAAGTGCTTCCCCTGCTTTAGTGACTGTTAAGTGTTCTACCTGCTTTAATGACTGTGAGGTGCTTCCCTCTGTTTTTGTGACAGTGAAGTTAGTAGTGTAATTTTGAAAATATCTGGCAAGTGTTTTGCTCAGGGTCCTGCATTTGGAAAGGCCAAGGCACCCAGGGAAACCGTCTCTGGAGGTGAAACTCAACATTGTGAAGCAGCATGAGAGAGGTGACAGAAAGTGCTACATCACTCGCCATCTTGGCCTGGTCCAATCAATGGTATCTCCCATCATTAAGAAGGCACCGGAAGTGAAGGCCGTGGCACAGAATGTGAACCCTCTCTCCGTTTTTAGGGTATTAAAGAAGAATGAGCCTATCATGGACAGAATGGAGAGTCTTCTCCAAGGCTGGATTCAAGACCAGATTGAACAGCACTTGCCTCTGTCCACAGTGATCATCATGGCCAAGGCCAGTAATATTTGGACAAAACTGAAGGCAGAAAGCAGTGGCAGTGAGATCTCCTCCTCTTTCAAGGCAAGTCCTGGGTGGTTTCAGTGGTTCAAAAACTGCACCAATCTGTACAACCTTCATCTGACTGGTGAGGCAGCCAGTGCTGATGTTGTGAGTGCGAACGCTTTCCCAGCACTTATGAAGGCTATGGTGGAGGAAGGAGGATACATCGCCAAGCAGGTCCTGAACTTTGATAAGACAGGCTGTTTTGGAAGAGGATGCCATCGAAGATTTTTCTGGTCAAGGAGGAGAAGACTGTACAGTACTAGGCTTTAAGGTTGCCAAGGAGTGCCCTACATTGCTGCTTGGAGGTAATGCTGAGGGGGACTTTAAGCTGACTCCGATGTTGGTATACTACTCAGAAGCCTGTAAAGCTCTTTAGGGGTTCATTATGGAGCACCTCCCAGTCATCTGGTGCTCCAAAAAAAAGGCCTGGGTCACGATGGCGTTGTGCCAGTTATGTGGTTGATTACCACTCCAAGCACCTCAAGGAGGACACTGACGAGCAGAACATCACCAACAAGTTTCTCCTGATCCTCAACAATGCGCCTTCACACCAGCCTACCATGGGTGATTGGACAGACAACATCACTGTCATGTTACTGCCCCCTAACACCACCTCACTCATCCAGCTGATGGATCAGGGCATCATTGCCACCTTCAAGGCTTACTACAGTACTTGAGACAGTTGATGATGTAGCTGTTTGAGGTGAAAGGTGGAGAGGGAAAGCCGAATGTCAAAGATTTATGGCACAGCTACAACATCAAGCATGCCATAGAAAACATTGACAAGTCATGGAAGGAGGTCACACAGAACTGCATGAACGGCATATGGAGGAAAGTGTTACGCGAGTGTGTAACCGACTTTGGCGGCTTCACAGATGTAGCTGTACACCGTGGCACTAGCAGCATCTCCAAGGAGGCCAGCTTTGAGGAGGTTGATGATTAGGAGAACGTGGTAGAAGTCTTGGAGAGCCACTCTGAGGAGCTCAGCAATGAGAACTTGCTGCTCTAGGAACAGCAGCAGGCAGTCGAGGAGTCAGCTGGTGAGGAGGAAAACCCTGCGCCCATGACGCTGACTCTGAAGGTGTTGATTGGGCATTGCCATGGACCCCAACTTCAACAGGAGTTCTTCTGTAAGGGCACTTGTGGACGACATGTTTTACTACAGGGAGCTGTTCCTGCAGAAGGAGGCATGACAGACAACAATCACCTCCTTTTTCAAGTCCCTGTCACAACCACAGTCACAACCCTCGACTTGTAGGGTCCCCAGCCATGCAGGACCCTCCTCATCTGACACCTCTCCAGTCTTACCCAAGTGCTATACCATCTTTAAGGCCAGGACGAAGGCTACACCTCCAGGTCCCACTGTGTCTCTAGCCTCTTCAGACTCAGATTGGTGACTCCACTCTACCTTCAGGAGTCCTCTTAACCTCGAAGGGGACACATGATGATGATGATATTTGTTAGTATGATGTGGTGAGTGTTGCTTAATTGTGCTGCAGTGATAGTAGTATTCTAGGATTTTTTTTCGGTGATGCAAATGGGTGTCTGACCCCATGTTATAATAAACCTGAATTATAATATTTCGACCTGCGATTGGATTTGCAGGAACCAAACCTCATTGCAAATAGAGGTTTACCTGTACATTCCAGAATAATACAACATGTGTCAGTCAGTTGTACTTGTGTTTCAATAATTTTCTGTTGCTTTTCATATAAAATTACTTTATGTACATGTACAATATTTCGATCTATAATTTATGATAAAATTTTAATTCACTGTTTTGTCCATTGTGATAATGATTAAATGATACAGTAATAAAATTTATTGATACAGTACAGGTATTCACAAATGCCAGATTTATTTTTCATGGTACGTACTGTCCAGTATTTCATGCTTCACTACAGTACTGTACAGCATATGAATTATCTTAGATCACATCCAAACACAGAGACATAAGATATTTTCACTGTTTGTGTCTCTCATAAACTCAATTTTAAGCAAATCCACTTCATTCAATATTTATCCTTCTTTTTATCTCACTGCAGTACTTATACCTATAGCATACTGTACATACAGTATACTGTATATACAGTATACAGTACTGTATCTATAGTATATGTTAAATTAAATAGGAATAATTGCTGATTAGCAATAACTTGTATATACAGGCAATTCCATTTATTGGAAACTTCTGACTGGTCCTAAACGATCATCCAATCATCAAAATACTGTACAGGTACCTGTATAGTACAAAGAAATGAATAGTTTCTTTCAAAACATAGTGTAACCTGACCAAACCTAACCTACTTTAGGTGTAATTCGCCTATCCTATGATGGTACACAACATCTTAAATGAAACAGAGCAAATTTTAATCTGTACAAATTAATTTCATTTTTTATAACATTGAAAGCAAAAGATTATCCCTATTTGGAAAAATTTCAGTTACTTTTTAAAGCTGAATTGGGATATTATCCCTATTTACTATAACATACACACAGATGTCATGGAGGGGGATATGGGAGGAGGGGGTGAAGCCTATCTAATAATTCTGATTGTTCACACAAGAATGGTTCATGGATACAACAGCACACGTACAAAACTCCAAAAAATGCCATGGAAAAAATGAGAGTAAATTTGGCAATAATCCTGAAAAGTACACAAATTCCATTCATTATACAAAATTATTTATCATCATTTAAAACAAAGAATTACCAGGTATATTTAAAAATATTAAATGGATCAACTAGTCCAACAAAAATATTAAGTACCTGTACTGTACCATAGTTTACAGTACTCTAAACAAATTCTCACTTGGCAAGTGACAAGTTAATTCCAATAAATGATGAGAAGATTTTGCACAGTACAGGTATGTGATGTACTGTGTGTACTCTGACATAAAGGCGAAGGTTTCTACTGGTAAACTAATTATACAATGTACCCTAAAAGTGATATACCTGTACTGTATTTTATAAACTGGTGAGTACGTGAGTATCAAAAGAAAATACTTTACTGTACAGTACCTTATCTTTGCTCATGGCAGGTGTAGAAATTGCTGTACCAGCTTTGTGAAGAAGTTCATGAGCTGGGCATCCCTGAAGACACAGCTGAAGCTCATCACTGCCTTTCAGTTCTTCTAACAATTGTTTTGGTAAGGTTACATGAACAGTCAGGTACCTGAGAAAGACACAAGTTATAACAATATCCAACATGACAAATGATGAATTACACTTGTAAGACAACCATTTAGACATACACTACAGTACTGATTCTAGAATCTATAACTTTTAAAAGTGACTGTTATGGATATTCAACCAATATGCTTTTTGTTAACGAGCAGCCGTGATATTGGAAGGCTGTCACGAGGATAATTTACTATTTCTTGAACTCCTTGACTTTAAAATTTGAATTGTGTGAGTTTTCAACCCACCTCCCAATTTTCCTGACAGCAACAGTGGCATTGATGTAGGAAACTGTGATGAGGACATGTTCGCCAGGCTTGTTCTCCTGCACCTGTATGTAAGGTTTGAGCAGTGACCCGCCTGACCAGGTAGTGCCGTCAACGAAGGCTTTAGGTAGCCCTTCTGTGGATGCCTCGTAAGTCCTCTCTGCCCCACACACTGAGTGGCCCTTGATGATGATGGTGACCTGTAACACAACACAAACAATGAGTGACCCATGATAATGATGGTGACCTGTAACACAACACTGAGTGACCCTTGATGATGATGAGGACCTGTAACACAACACTGAGTGACCCTTGATGATGATGGTGACCTGTAACACAACACTGAGTGAACCCTTGATGATGATGGTGACCTGTAACACAACACAAACAATGAGTGACCCATGATAATGATGGTGACCTGTAACACAACACTGAGTGACCCTTGATGATGATGGTGACCTGTAACACAACACTGAGTGACCCTTCATGATGATGATGACCTGTAACACAACACAGAGTGACCCATGATGGTGATGGTGACCTGTAACAACACAAACAATGAGTGACCCATGATGATGATGGTGACCTGCAACACAACACAAACAATGAGTGACCCATGATGATGATGGTGACCTGTAACACAACAGAAACACTGAGTGACCCATGATGATGATGGTGACCTGTAACACAACACAAACAATGAGTGACCCAAGATAATGATGGTGACCTGTAACACAACTCAAGAGTGACCCATGATGATGGTGACCTGTAACACAACACTGAGTGACCCATGATGATGATGGTGACCTGTAACACAACACAGAGTGACCCATGATGATGGTGACCTGTAACACAACACAAACAATAAGTGACCCAAGATAATGATGGTAACCTGTAACACAACTCAGAGTGACCCATGATGATGGTGACCTGTAACACAACACTGAGTGACCCATGATGATGATGGTGACCTGTAACACAACACAAACAATAAGTGACCCAAGATAATGATGGTAACCTGTAACACAACTCAGGGCGACCCATGATGATGGTGACCTGTAACACAACACTGAGTGACCCATGATAATGATGGTGACCTGTAACACAACACAGAGTGACCCATGATAATGATGGTGACCTGTAACACAACACAAACACTGAGTGACCCTTGATGATGATGGCGATCTGTAACACAACACAGAGTGACCCATGATAATGATGGTGACCTATAACACAACACAAACACTGAGTGACCCTTGATGATGATGGTGACCTGTAACACAACACAAACAATGAGTGACCCATGATGATGATGGTGACCTGTAACACAACACAAACAATGAGTGACCCATGATGATGATGGTGACCTGTAACACAACACAAACACTGAGTGACCCATGATGATGATGGTGACCTGTAACACAACACAAACAATGAGTGACCCAAGATAATGATGGTGACCTGTAACACAACACAAACACTGAGTGACCCATGATGGTTATGGTGAACTGTGACACAACACAGTGACCCATGATAATGATGGTGACCTGTAACACAACACAAACACTGAGTGACCCAAGATGATGATGGTGACCTGTAACACAACACAGAGTGACCCATGATAATTATGGTAACCTGTAGCACAACACAAACACTGAGTGACCCATGATGATGATGGTGACCTGTAACACAACACAAACACTCAGTGACCCATGATGATGATGGTTGACCTGTAACACAACATAAACAATGAGTGACCCAAGATAATGATGGTAACCTGTAACACAACACTGAGTGACCCATGATGATGATGGTGACCTGTAACACAACACTGAGTGACCCATGATGATGATGGTGACCTGTAACAACACGAACAATGAGTGGCCCTTGATGATGATGGTGACCTGTAACACAACACAAACACTGAGTGACCCTTGATGATGGTGATGACCTGTAACACAACACAGAGTGACCCATGATGGTTATGGTGACCTGTAACACAACACAGAGTGACCCATGATCATGATGGTGACCTGAAACACAACACAGAGTGACCCATTATAATGATGGTGACCTGTAACACAACACAAACACTGAGTGACCCATGATGGTTATGGTGACCTGTAACACAACACAGAGTGACCCATGATCATGATGGTGACCTGTAACACAACACAGAGTGACCCATTATAATGATGGTGACCTGTAACACAACACAAACAATGAGTGACCCTTGATAATGATGACCTGTAACACAACACAGTGACCCATGATGATGGTGACCTGTAACACAACACCGAGTGACCCATGATGATGATGGCGACCTGTAACACAACACAGAGTGACCCATAATAATGATGGTGACCTGTAACACAACACAAACAATGAGTGACCCATGATGATGATGGTGACCTGTAACACAACACAAACAATGAGTGACCCATGATGATGATGGTGACCTGTAACACAACACAAACACTGAGTGACCCATGATGATGATGGTGACCTGTAACACAACACAAACAATGAGTGACCCAAGATAATGATGGTGACCTGTAACACAACACAAACACTGAGTGACCCATGATGGTTATGGTGACCTGTGACACAACACAGAGTGACCCATGATAATGATGGTGACCTGTAACACAACACAAACACTGAGTGACCCTTGATGATGATGATGACTTGTAACACAACATAGAGTGACCCATGATGATGGTAACCTGTAACACAACACAGTGACCCATGATAATGATGGTGACCTGTAACACAACACAAACACTGAGTGACCCAAGATGATGATGGTGACCTGTAACACAACACAGAGTGACCCATGATAATTATGGTAACCTGTAGCACAACACAAACACTGAGTGACCCATGGTGACCTGTAACACAACACAAACAATGAGTGACCCATGATGATGATGGTGACCTGTAACACAACACAAACACTCAGTGACCCATGATGATGATGGTTGACCTGTAACACAACACAAACAATGAGTGACCCAAGATAATGATGGTAACCTGTAACACAACACTGAGTGACCCATGATGATGATGATGACCTGTAACACAACACTGAGTGACCCATGATGATGATGGTGACCTGTAACAACACGAACAATGAGTGGCCCTTGGTGATGGTGATGACCTGTAACAACACAGAGTGACCCATGATGATTATGGTGACCTGTAACACAACACAGAGTGACCCATGATCATGATGGTGACCTGAAACACAACACAGAGTGACCCATTATAATGATGGTGACCTGTAACACAACACAAACACTGAGTGACCCATGATGGTTATGGTGACCTGTAACACAACACAGAGTGACCCATGATCATGATGGTGACCTGTAACACAACACAGAGTGACCCATTATAATGATGGTGACCTGTAACACAACACAAACAATGAGTGACCCTTGATAATGATGACCTGTAACACAACACAGTGACCCATGATGATGGTGACCTTTAACACAACACCGAGTGACCCATGATGATGATGGTGACCTGTAACACAACACAGAGTGACCCATAATAATGATGGTGACCTGAACACAACACAAACAATGAGTGACCCATGATAATGATGGTGACCTGTAACACAACACTGAGTGACCCTTGATGATGATGGTGACCTGTAACACAACACAAACACTGAGTGACCCTTCATGATGATGATGACCTGTAACACAACACAGAGTGACCCATGATGGTGATGGTGACCTGTAACACAACACAAACAAAAAGTGACCCAAGATAATGATGGTAACCTGTAACACAACTCAGAGTGACCCATGATGATGGTGACCTGTAACACAACACTGAGTGACCCATGATGATAATGGTGACCTGTAACACAACACAAACAATAAGTGACCCAAGATAATGATGGTAACCTGTAACACAACTCAGAGTGACCTATGATGATGGTGACCTGTAACACAACACTGAGTGACCCATGATGATGATGGTGACCTGTAACACAACACAAACACTGAGTGACCCATGATAATGATGGTGACATGTAACACAACACTGAGTGACCCATGATGATGATGGTGACCTGTAACACAACACAAACAATGAGTGGCCCTTGATGATAATGGTGACCTGTAACACAACACAAACAATGAGTGACCCATAATAATGATGGTGACCTGTAACACAACACAAACAATGAGTGTCCCATGATAATGATGGTGACCTGTAACACAACACAAACAATGAGTGACCCATGATAATGATGGTGACCTGTAACACAATCCAGAAGTACTGCAGTCAATGATGCGTTAAGGTTTTAATTACTACTTTTTGTATTGAATATTATTATTATCATTAATAATAATAATAATAATAATAATAATATTATTATTATTATTATTATTATTATTATTATTGTGTGTTACCTTTTTTAATACAGGGAGCCTCCAGAGCAGTGGTGCACAACCCATTTTGCAAGAAAACCAAACTTAATGTCTAGCAGTGCTGGGGGGCCACAAAACTGCATGGATGGTGTGAGGTGAAGCAAATAAACTATTTTCAATGGTATGTGACATTAGTATCCAACAAAACAGTATATTACGAGGAATATATGTTAAAAGTTAAGCACATAAAAAAACATGGTATCTCGGATGCAATGATGGCATACATATAGAAATTGCTTGGGGGCCCGCTGGTTAGGCATTCCAGCTCTAGAGCGTAGAGAGCAGTATTAATATTAGTAGACAGTGATAGTAGTAGTAGTGTACAGTTTATTTAAATTACTGTTTGATGAATTTCATGAAATTTTCAAGGACATGGGCAACTGGTACTGCACCAGACACCAAGGTTAATATATACCAAGTGTGCTCACACGCAGGTGCTCGGAGTAGACCTTGCTAGAAACTGCCTCAAGTACGCGCAAGGAACCAATAATGCCTAGAATTACTGGATTATAGAAGAGGTTGTGGGAAAATGTATTTTCTTTGTTCATTATAGTGGCAGTCCCTAAGATCTACAGAATTATGTTCTTTAATCACGCCGTCACCTATTTTTTGTTCACAGTCGACATTATACTGTGTTTAGAACCGGTGTGTGCGCTACCCTCCAGGGCCAGGTACACCAGTGTGTGTGTGTGTGTAACTGGTATCAACTTCAAGTGTTTATCTGTCTTGCTTCTCTGTTTCTCTCGCCACACCACAGTGACGACACACCACACTGACGACACCTTCCTCCAATTTTAAGGATCCAACTTGTCTCTATCTCCTGTCTTGTACCTCTCTCCCCTTTCTACCGCCTCCCAGTGACAGCCATCCAACCAGTCACTCCGCTAATAAACTGTCACCGGGAGAATCAGCCCGGGACAGTTACAGTGATTCCTGTCATCAGCTTCCTAGGTCTGAGTCACAGTTCGCGGGAAAACATCAGAATTTGGAGCATCTCACCTAAAAGTTTGACACTTTGAAAGACTTGGGAAATTCCATTACCTGAATATTTTTAAATAAAAATTTTACCCCATATTTGAATACTTTTTTGTCACATAGTCCATCCAATAAACTTTTTGGCTAATACAAAAATTGGGCACAGAAAAAACTTTGGGAAATTAAATTTCTAAATCGATGGTAGCATGCTCGCCTCTCACAGCTGAGATCCGGGTGCGATCCACACTTGGACGACAGGATTTGAGAAGAGTGTTGTCAGTGTGACTACCGAACACTGCAGGTTGTCTCCGGGTACTGTACTATAGTCGTTCTCGTCCTAGACTAGATATACAATGGGTAATTAACTGGGTTTCGTCCATCTTATCCAGGGGTCACTAATCACTGGATGGGAGTGATGAATTCGTTTGTAAACATGAAACCTTATTACCTCAAGTTACTCTATTGATGAGGGGTGGCGGCCGAGTGAATACAACACTCGGCTTCGATCAAGGGCACTCCCATTACACCCAGCTGTATTCAGTGTACTGTAGCCCACTATTCTTAAGAGGTAGTCATTCCCTCTCTTCCTGCCCTAATAGTCGCCTGTTCGAGCTCGGGGGCACCTTAAGTTTACCAGCTGTAAATGTGTACCCAACATTACAGTTGGAGAAATTGAAAGCGATCAATGCAATACCGGCAACAATGTCTCTACTGTATGTATCGAATAAAACTTTAACTTCAATATATAGTCCCTGAGTCTCTTCATTCACTGATAAGCATTTCTCTTGGAAAAGATAATGCCAATATATGTCAAACGCTTAAAAAAAAAATACCATATCGAGGTCCACGACACATTGTCGATGGTTCAATATCCACCTACCTTGTTGCTCCCGCCCTCGTGTTTGTAAGCAGATAAGTGACAGATACGATGATCTAAAAATATAATTAATATAACTATTTTGGATAATTTTTTGGGCTGGTTTCGGCATATGTCAGTCTCCTCAATTAAACACTTGTGGATAGTAATATAAAGAGAAATCAGAAAATTCACCCCTTAAAAACTTTTCGGTGAAATCTAATATCTAATCTTATATATATATATATATACAGGGTGTCCCATAGGTTTCCATACAACGTATCACCAAAGCCATTACAAGCATAACTCCAGCTGTGCTTGAACGTGTTCTTCAGCAGTGGAGGACACGCATTGAAGTGTTTTCAACAGAATGGTAGTCATGTAGAGCATATTATATAAATAAAAATGGATTTTCATATAAAATTTATTTTTCCTATGTATGGAAATGTATGGGACACCCTGTGTTAATATATATATATATATATATATATATATATATATATATATGCTGATAACCACCAGGAAAGAAGAATTACACGAAAGCGCTTGGGAACTTCGTGTTTTCTTCTTTCCTGGTGGTTATCAGCATATACCTAGATCACGCGCACCTACAGTGATTTACTTGCATATATATATATATATATATATATATATATATATATATATATATATATATATATATATATATATATATATATATATATATATAAAAGTTGAAATACGCCAGGAAAATCTACAAGTTAAAATTGTTTTAGGTGTGTATCCCTCTGGTGTTAGTGTTGGGTCCATAGCCCCTTTGTTCACCCCTCAACTTAATCCTGGCTCCCCGACCTCTGAACACAAAGAACAATAGATATAAACTTTCACACCATCAGGAAAAATAGTTATAAATGTTTTAAGAAAACTCGCTTGTCACTACACCTCAACACTCACTATTATTATTATAGTCCGTTTTGGGTTAAATCAACCAGTAAATATATATACAGTATAAAGAATGGCTGTTGCTAAATAATACAATAAATTAATCTGTGAACCATATTTCTTAATACCAGAGTAACGTACAAAAACAGTTAACCTTCAATTTTTTTCAATTTCAATTGTTTATTCCTTGATAGAGGAAGCGGGATCCTAGTACTGTCACTAGGTACCCCTGTACAATGACACCCGAAGCATCTGGCAAGTGTGACAAGTATATAGAGTATAAATATTATAAAGGGGCTTACTAAAGCCTAAGGAAGGAAGGACACACAGTTAACCTTCATCGGATTGAAGGTTTGATGCGTCCACTTTTTACCTAACACTGGGTCAGTCTACGGGACACAAAACCAGTGCAAGAAAATGCCACAAGTGAGGCCGTTAATTAATAATAACAACAACAACAACAATAATAATAATAATAATAATAATAATAATAATAATAATAATAATAATAATAATAATCTAAACCTAAATTAATCTTGACCTAACAATCCTTGGGTAGGGTTGTAAAAAATATTAAAATAATGTTGACATCTACTAATTAATGTTTTTTTTCATAAAAAAATCGAATTAAAGATGTCTTGGTAAAATGTCTCTTTTTCATATTTTCAGCAGTTATGGAGAATGCCTGTAAAACCACTTAAAAAGGGGGGTGGCGGTGGGGGGTGGGAGGGCTGTTGTGTTAGTGATAGGCTACTGAAATTCTTTAGTGTAAAATAAAAATGATTATGCAAAACACCTCTGGTTATTGTGTTAAGTTAGAGTTTTAGACTAGGCTTCACACCCCATCTTGTTTTGCTGGTGTCTTAACCATATAGGCTACTCGGCGCCCGCCTTGTTGACGATGCCGCGTCTTGTTCAACACAGTGGTAGTTCCTTCACTGCCCGCTATGCACATCTCACCCTAGCTCATGTCCTAACCTCTCCCTCTACCCCCATAATACTCATTCTCCGCTACCCATCACCCCCAAACTAACACAAACTTCACCACCTCACCCCTCCCTCGACCACAACATACTGCAGTCATCAGGACCAATAGAACCTAGTTTTACGACCCAGTGACCCTATACAGCCCATTCCCGTACCCTCCCTCCCACACACAACTTACCCCCATCCCTCCCTGTCCCTTTACCGCCCCTACCAGCTAACAATCAATACTGGTGCATGACGGACGCGGGAGCACCACCACCACTCGCCAACACTCACTACTTCCCTACCGCACAAACTAACCAAACTTCCCACACTGTCCACCATTCCCCATAGTCCGGGGCGATTGTGTCATACCCTTATCAAAGCAACAATTAGAATGGTTTCCAATGAGCTACATATTTTTATTAGCTACAATACGAACTAACGCAAAGCAACAATGTAATGGTTTTAAATAGCTAATTGTATCTTTGGCTCTTACGGTTCAAATGATTAAAGATGAAAATAAATACTGTACACTGAATTAATACTATTTATCATACACACCTATGGCAGAAGAAAGACACAACTTCCCGCCTTCTGTCCACCACTTCCTGGTTTTATATGAAATTCTTGTAAGTCACTTCGAGCTGTCAAGTGATCTATTATGATACATGAAACTGTAAACCATAGAGAATTTTACTGTGAGTCAGAAACATGTGTGCGTGACCCAGTTTGTTCATGTGCATGTTAAAGCTCACTGACACGCACGACTCAAAAACGCACCATTCTGGCTTCGGATTCAAAGATGAATATTCCTAGTAACTGGAGTTGTAAGAATGTATTTGACTTAAAGGAATTTCAACCATAAACAAGATTAAACAAATATCATAAATTTACTTTACACGAGTTAGAAGAGAAAATTAAAGTACCAAACCTTTCCCATAAGATTATCTTCGTCCGAACCTTCATATGGATTGGCTTCCTAGATTTCATATCAGTGTGGAAGTATTTATAGTGATCAAGAATTATGCTGCACACCAGACAGCGTACCATAACAGTCGATAATATGAAGATAAAATAGTCAATTGAGTATACGCCATAAAAAAACAAAACATAATGGACTGCATGCAGCTTATCCCAGTTCATACGCGTGAAAATAAAATGTAAAATTTCTGTACCTTATTCTAAGATTTATGACAAACGTTTGCTAAGGGGATAAAATGTTACAATAAAAGGAGAAAATGGCGATTAGGAATTTACTGAGCGAGCATACACCATGAACATTGTCGTGATCTACAGTATTTTGTGTCTATACGTTTTCTCCATCGTTAAAAACAGTTCACATACCACAACAAAATCGCACCACTTGTATACCTCCTCCAGTGCAGTACTATTTATGTCTTACATTTGCCAAGTCGGTAAAATGTTCTAGACCAGATATGATACAATAAAAGGAGAGTGGTGAGAGAGGGGAATTTATTGAGCATAATGGGGCGGAAACAGTTTACGATGACAGGGTTCTCGCGGCGGCCATGGTGGTGGTGGAGTGGTGCTGACTGCCTTGCCTGAGCTGCCTCTCATCATGCCCTAGGTCGCGGAGTAAAATTCAGCCCAGCGTAAACCAAAGAGAGGATGGGTTGCACATCAATAAGACCCCCATCCCTAAATGAATGAGTCTAACTATAGGGTGAGGGTCTTCTTAGGGTGAGTTTCCCTTGTTGATAGCCCCGTTACTTGACTCACATTGTCACACTAAATAATGCATTTTATCTGCTCCTTACCGTCATCTTATACACTATACTGTCCATGTACTCTGAGGTTAAATGCTGATATGTAACTTTTCTCGTAATTCAGAAGGTAAAAACGATCACTTAAAAAACGAGAAGAGAGGAACGAAAGATGTGCTTTGGTTAAATTTATAATAGGATAGGTTTGGTTATACAGTATATTAGTAGGGTGTGTCATACGGAGGCGAATCTATTTTTTTTGGAGTTTGAAAAATCGGCCCATGGTATTAATGATGTAGTTCTATGTGCAGAATCATGTGATATCTTCAGATTTGAAAAGTTTTCATTTTTTGCTAGGTAAAATTTAACTTGAAATCTTATGAAAATTCAGTATTCCCACCCTTTTACCAACACCACTAAATAGCTTATTTAAAGTAAAGTAAATGTATCAGGTTAATTTATTAGGATGAAAATGATCCAGAATAGTGAAACGAATGATCTTGACACAGTTATTAAATTTAATATTCCTTTAGAAAACAAAACCGGTTTTGCTACTACGACCCGGTGTTGCTGCACACCATAGAGAACATGTCTTTCTTACTTCTGTTTCTACTCATCACCTCCCTGCTGACCACCTGAGCTCGGATGTAGCCTTCCCTCCTCTCCTGGCTGTACACGTGACTGCTGGCCTCGCTCACTTGCTGTACACAACGCTCTATACTCTGGGTGTGCGAGGGCCAGGCAGGGACATGCATGGGGTTGTCCAGGAAAGCTCTGACTTGAACATTGGTGAGGCTGCAGGTAAGAGGGGGCTCACTGCCAGCCTGGATGTTATCCAGATCTATGAGATCAGTGAGGGTCTTGGCACCTAGATTGACTTCAGGAGTCTTCCTGACCCTGAAGGAATCGTCACCAACTGATTCGTCATGCCCAGATCCTCTCATAAGTCTCATATCCAAGATCTTTTTGACTGCCACTCTTCTCTCCTCCTCATCCTTACTGCAGAGCATTGTCTGCAGAACTGCCTCGGGATGAGCATACCAGGAAAATCTCCTCACAGTCTGCTCCACAATCTGAACAACCTTCCTTGGCTGACTCCTCAGGAGCTCAAGCTGGAAGAGAACATGCCTCGGACCTTCGGAGAACGATGACTTGACCTTGGTGTTGAACCAATTTGGCAAGTAGACACTCACGATGAATTGGACAATAAGTCTCAGGTTGTGAAGCTGGTTCCCTTTCAGTTTATGATGAGCGACCCAAATTCTGCAGAACCTGAGAGCCGTTGTGAGCCACCTAGAATGTGAGACTGGACCTATCTGCAGGTAAGCAAGTCTATCAGGCATGACCCCAGTTTTGATGGCACTGCAAATCATGTAACCATAGTACTGGTCAGTACTCAGGTCGTCAATGACAGTATGTGCAAGCTCAACGAGTGGCGGGCCAACTGTGATTTTTTCAAAGCTCGGATTTATTTCTAACTCAGTGGCAGAGTCCAGCATCTTGCCAAGAGGACCAGACCATCTGTTGTTTGAAAGAGTCTTGCCATCCAGCTCCTGGATCAGATGTCTGAGTGGCAACTCGTTGGTGTGGAGGTCACAAACAATCCAGACCAGCTTCCTCCCAATCTTCCGCTCTATCCACTGTATGACCCCCCCTTGCCACCCTATGTTCGTGTTGGTGCTGTCCCCTCCAATGGCCTGCAGGGTCTGGTCTACGTTCCTCTCTCTGAGCCAGTTCACAATGTTATCTGCCACTATCTCAGCTGGTTTCCTGATGTCATCTTTCTCTGGAGTGAAATGCCACAAATACTTCCCTCCTGGTTCACTGCAGCAGGAGTAGTGTTCCTCTTTCACCATGGCAGGGAACAACTTGTCAGAATCTCCAACTTTCATGAACACTTTAGTGTCATCCCTTCTCCCATCAAAGAACAAACAATTGATTCCATTTTCTCTTATCCCCTTATCAAACTGCTCTTCTAGGTTACTGACAAGTTTCTCCTGAGCTCTCCTTACTTTGGTATGATGTATCACCAGGTGAACATCATCAGGTGTTATCAAACCACCGTCAATCCAGGCAGCTGTTAATATCTCTGCAGTTTCTCTGAGACCAGTGTGGTGTCGCATGCTGGCCAGAGCTATGCTCGGGATATCTTTCCTATTTCGAATCTTATACCTGGAAGGTTTGGGATCATTATTTTCTGGGTTAGGGACAAAGTCACCATTCTCCTGGTCAGCACTCGGATCAGCCATGGGGAAGTCATTAAACTCTGAATCAGCTTGACTCCAATCATCGGCCTTTTTTACCTCACCCTGGGTCTTCTCAAGTCTCTTTTCCTCGGCAACTCTTCTCCTCTTCTGTCTCTCTGTGGCAGCCTCCTGTCTCTTGGACTCCGGAATATCTTGGCTAGAAATCATGAGAGCCCCTATACTGCCAGTCTTCTCTCTCTGTGCTTTGACAAATGCCAGTTCGATCACAGGAATCTTCAGTTCACGCTTGCAAATACAGGAGATGTGGGCCTCGGATTTACAGTCACGATCGCATCCAAACTCAGGACAGAGAACAATTGGGCACTTGCAAGTAATTATGTCAAATAACTGGTCCAGTTGCTTGGCAAAGCTGTCCTTAACTGCAAGTTTTCCTCTCCCAAGAGAGATATCTCTTGCCTTTTCCCAACTGGCTAGCAGTCTCTCACTAATCTTCTTCTGACTTGTTATGACTGGAGGCTTGAACTGAGCGTTAGCCAGAGTGTACTGTGCCAAGACAGCTTTGGTCATATCACTGGCAATGTCTTTGTTTGTGTAAGTTCTTTGGTTCTTTTCACTGATTTGCCTGATTAAAACACCGTATCTCAAAGCATCTCTCAATGTAGGCAACTCCGACTTCAGGAGCTCTCTCCCAGACCCAAGATAGTGACTGAGATGGCTGGATTTTTGGTTCCTCGTCCTGACACAAGCAGCCATCGCAAATATTATCAACTTATAAATGCATCAGAATCTGAAACAGACAAAAATATTGTTAGTTGGGTTGTTAAAGAATGAAGTCAGAAAGCAATGTTCACTATTTAATTGTAATGCACTAATGCAGCTGTACGTTAGATTTTCGATAAATTTCACGCTAAAATTTACCTAGCAAGAAGGTTGCAAAATATTGAAACTGAAATTATTTTCTGTTTATATACACTAAAATCTACCAAAAAAGTGATGGGCCATTAGTTTTAGCTGATCTTCCCTCCTATGACACACCCTAGTATATTAGGTTTAGTTCAGCTTTACGTTAAGCTTAGGTTTAATTTGGATTAAGTTTCGAATAGGTGTAAGTGGACATATTTTGTTTGGGTTAGATTAGGTTAGGTTAGGTTGGGTTGGGTTGACAATAAGTGTACGTTAAGTTAGGTGTAGCTTGATTAGGTCATAGCTCAGCCCAGTTCACTGTAGATCAGAGTTAAGTTTATTCTAGTAGTTGGTCAAGGCTGCATCATCCTTATCAACGATTGGTCCAGAACACAGCAAGTTTAATCCTTAGCAGTGGTAGGTTCAGACCAGCGGTGTATATAAGTTTCTAGAAAGGTGAGAGCCAAGACTCGAAAAAGGGACATTATTTGATTTCCACTAACTTCAAGTTTATTTTTGTAATCAAAGTGGGGGGGGGGGGGGGGGCAAGAAGTTGCGGGTGGGGGAATATGGCGAACACTTTTTTTTTGGGGGGGGGGGGAGGAGGAGGTGGCTGTAGGCCCCCTTGATTTGTTATTTATTTTTTTAATCTGGCTAATATCATGGGCATTTTGAGGCCATTTTGAAGCCATGTGCACTTGATATTAGGAGATATTCTGAGGACAATAGTAATTACTTTTCACTATACAAAAATGCCTGAGTACAATACTGTATTAAACAAAAAATATTGAAAATTTCTGATGAAAAAGGGGGGGGGGGTCCGGACCCCTTTCCTGGATTCACCCCCTGCCCCTCTATACACGCTACTGGTTCAACCTAAGCTAACCCTTCAGCAGTGGTGGGTGGAGACGAACAGTAGGCTGGGTGGAGGCTGGGTGGAGGGTGGTGACGGGAGAACACGATAGCGCTGATGCAGTAATCTTGTTGGTACACTTACCGCAATGAGCGTGGAGGGCGGGGCAGGGCAGGGTGATGCTGCTGCCTAGCCCGGCCTCCACTCTTTACTAAACACCACACGTCAGTTTTTCTTCTAACTAGTGATATGGATGACTCAACTGACTCACTGAAGCTACGACAACGATAATTCTGTTTTCCTCCTAACAACTAATATGGCTTCGACACTACGGTGAGACTAACGTAATATAAAGCATTTTAATCTCTAGTTACGGTAAAAATACGATTCTTCGTAAATCCAACTCCGTATTCGTTCCATTCAAGCAACGCCAGCACGGGTAATCAACATCGCCTGGTGTTTCCCTCTACACCGCAATGGCATGTTTATGGGAGTTCCGCCAAACTAACGTTCATTCGCCTTCTGCCAGCAGTGGCGCTCTGTTGTGGTATGAACAACAGCCTTCTCCCCCCCCCTCCCTACCCAGACCTCATCTCTAGCTTTGCCGCCACACATTTATATGGTAATAACATCACACAACCAAGGCGGGGTGTTGTCCTCAGTCCCACCTAGGTATACAGTACTTATACTCACTCAAAATAATATTTCAATATAATAAAACAGTCAGATATATATTCCCATACACTTTTACTCAGCACAATGCTATTTTACTCTAATACACTACACACTAATACACTATCCCCTACAACATTCGTGTCATATACACAATCTAATACTTGTCTTACATTAGGTACAAACAAGAATATTTCAACAGCTGTATGTACAGTACTGTATGTATTGTGAAACACTGATTTAGTTGTGTTTTTTCTCAGAGGCGGCGTGAAGTGCATTAATAAAACACAGTGGGTGCACACAACACACCAAGCCCGCGCGCGGCCCACCACACCAGGGGGTAATCTGCCACTTCTCCCTATCAAAGGTGTCTTCCCCCGCCACCAACAGCGTGACTCTGGCTCTACCCTCCACCCACCTACGCTGACATCTACAACTCCCACACCCACCCACTCGTTCTATTCCTTCATTTATCTCCACAACCTTCACCACTCCATCCCATATACTCAACCTACCCCATCCACCCACGCCACCCCACCCCATACTAACACACACCCAACCCACCCATACTCACACACACCCACCCCACCCATACTCACACCACATCAGCCCCTGAACCTAACGGTGTGTTCTCACGGGGAAATTTTAGACTTTCAAATCTTGGAGGTTCCGGCTTCTGGTATACACAAACAGTCGATATTTGATTACGTGTGAAAAACATCCAACCCCGATGATTATTAACCCTCATAACCCCGACTGGTTATAAAATAAAAGTATTGTGGTAAAAAGCAATAACACGGGTATGGTGACGATGTAAACAAAGTACAAATACACAGCATAAGTACATCCTACAGGTGTTTACCATAAAGTCCATAGCGGTGAACGGTATATTGATATACGGCGGTAGATGACATTGAACCAATAACAACATGCTGACACTGGCTCCCTCACCCTCACCCCCCCCCCCCCCACGGATTTTTCTTTAGATTGCCACCGAGGGGGCTAGTTTATTGGGCACCCCCTTACATCCTGTGCAAGGTGAAGCGCAGAAGCGTTTACAGCGTCCATCTGGGAAGCATGCGTAGTTCATGCTTGCCTTTATGACTCATGCATTAAGGGCGTAAAAACCTGAAGGGTCATAGGTTTTGTCAGCAAGTTACATAAAGTGACAGAATGATGAGTGTGTGGGGGGAAATTCCCGTTACAATTTATCTGTTTATGGCAAAGTGTGGCAGGTCCCTAATACTGTCAAGTGCCAGGCCATAGGTATTGACAATATTGAGGGACATACCTTTTAGTGTGATTGTGATGGTGTGTACGTCGGTAGTGTCGGCTTCAGGGGGGACGTCGAGATGTTGGTAGGGGACGTCCTTCTTGCCGTAGATACGTAGTTCACTAGCATATCCTCATGGTGGTCAATTGATGTGGAGAACTGGAGTGGATAGGCCCCAGGTGCCGGTGGGGGACGGGGAGCCGTGGGTGGTGTCCTCGGATCCATGAGCAGGCACGGATTGCGGTGGGTGGACGGGGGCAGCAGGGCACACAGGAGCAGGTTCGGTAGGTGCCACGCCAGCAGTGATGCCAGGCGGCGGTGGAGTAGGCCGTGAGCAAGAGGAGCACACAGGGAGGCTACCAGCTTGTGTCAAACCAGAAGAGGGGAGTGACTGGGTAGCAGGTGAAGGCAGGGGTAGTCAGTGTAGGTAGCAGATGGCGGTAGAGAGTGTATCACAGAGTTTCTCAACATGGTTGGTAAATTTATGGAAGAGGTATATGATCTGTGTCGTGTTACCGGAGGGAGGTTGTGGGGGGGGGGGGGGGGGGGGGCACCGGTGGGAGCACAAGGCCTGCCAGCGTCAGAGTAGAGACGGGGAGGAGGCCCAGTAGTAGTTGAGTTAGGAGACGGCCGGGACTGCTGTGTTGCAGCCAGGTGAGGCCAGGCAAGGGCAGGTGTTGTTGAAGAAGGAGGCGTTGCCAGAGAAGGGGACGCAGAGGGATGCGGCCCGGTAGGCTGGGGGTGGGGGGGGGAAGGTTGACGCAGCCTTCGGGGAGGTTTTTCTCCTGGGACAGGCGGACGTTTGGGGCATTGCCGTGAGTCAGCATTGTGCCAGCCACCACAATAACAACACCTTGGGTCAGCAACATAGCCCACACCACCCCCATAGAGGTGGTCTTTGATTTTCTGGGCACAGGCGGCAGAATTATGGTTACGTGAACAGAAGCGACATCTGGGACGATCACGTCGGCAGCAGGCGGTGAAGGTGTGACCCCAATGGGAGCCCCCCCTCCCGGATAATGATCACCCTGACCCCGGGAAGAGAGGTCTTTGACCCCGAGCAGAGGGCCCACTGAGCTTTGAGGAAAGAGGCCATTTGCTCCAGGTACAAGTCTCCTGACCCCCAGGAAAAGAGCTTACTGGTCTTAAAAAAAAAAAAAAAAAAATGATGCCCTTAATGCAAACAGATGGGCCTTCTAGCTACTGAAAATGAATGCTTTAACATTGGATCCTCAATAAAATATCATTGAGACAACAGGATACTAGCCCCTTATACATCCATGGGGAGAAAATCCCCTAACCCCCGGGAAGAAGGCTCCTGACCCTGGAGAAGGCGCCTCGACTCCCAGGGAAATGTCTCCTGATTACCAAATGGAAAGGACTTCTAACTATCGCGAAGGGCTTTAGATCCCCAGCAAAAGGTCCTCTTCCCTGGCGTGACGGGGTGAGTGTGGGGAGGGGCAGCCTCGGTGCTGGGTGGGTGCAGCGCTCCTCCGCACTGATGGACGACCCTACACAAGAAGCCTTTTTACAACTCGTCTCTTTTTACAAGTTACGGTGATGGATGCTGGTGTCCGTTATGCCTGAGTTGCTCTCTCTCTCTCCCTCAAGAAGGATGTGTCACAAGCTCCAGTACACACAGTAAGTATTTGTCAAGTCCTAGACTATATAACAAGGCTACACACGTGAAGTGTTTATATGTAACACCAGTTATAAAATATTATATCATCAACAAACTAGACAGCACGTGTAAGTCTGGTTGAAACAATTATGTAAATTTTAGAGAAAAATATTGAAAGATTGAAACGGTAAGAGATTTATATAATGCTTTAGACTGAGAAACATTAAGTCAACAAATTCCACAAAGGAAAAGTTGAGAATAGTTTAGTCACACAACGCGAGAAGTATCCATCTTAATTTGTATGTACCATAGTTATTGGACCACAGTAATACATTATAGCATCAACATCGTTCAAATGCCTATGAACATCACATAACAAAGGATACGATTTTTATAAACATTATTGTCTATTATCGATACTAGTAATTCCCAGAGTGTGATTTATTATTTTTGGTCAAGTTGGACGGGCTGTGTACACTATATTAAAAAGACATTTTCTATAACATTCAGCAACAGCAATTTAGGTAAAAGTAGGCGAGGAAAGAGATTGTTTCAGTTAATTTATAAAAGATAGTTTGTGATGAAAAAATCATATTCGTGACTCAAGAGACGTAACACATGTTGCCTCTTGTTGTTTGTGGTAAACTCCTCACCCCCCTCGGGAAATCAGTCTTTTGCGCATCACTGATCGATCAGCCAATGACAGGCGAGCGAAGGGGAGGACGGAGGCGTCTGTTTGTTTACAACTTTATCCCAAACAACTTTACATATTTGGCGTTCAGAATATGTTGTCTTCCCGTGACGGAGGGAGGTCTAAGTTAAATGTTTCTAGCCTTGAATAACTGAGCGTGGAATATACTGGTATGTATTTAAATGTACCTAATTACAACTATTTTTTTGTGACATTTAACACAGCCAAATACATACAGAGGTAACTAATATGACTATGGGGAACTGTAGTCTACCTCCCCTCTACACGCACCCTCACACGCACTCACTCACGTGCACACATACTCATACACACAAACGTGTAAACATTCTGTAACTCCTTGGTTCTCTACCTATTCTCTATCATTGTCCCCTGTCATCTGACTCATGTATCTGACCATCAGCATGTGCGTTTATGTAAGTATTATATGTTTACGTTATGAGAGATATGATCCATATATTCACTATCGCAAGACTCAGTGTCAAGGATCTGAAACAGTCACACATTAGCCAGGTCTACGAAGGAAGAATTCATTCAATCTACTGTAACTCCCTCACTCTCGTTATATATATATATATATATATATATATATATATATATATATATATATATATATATATATATATATATATCCCGATAACCACATAGGAAACAAGAAACATGAAGTTCCCAAGGGCTTTCGTGTAATTCACATTCTCAGGGCCACGAAAGCGCTTGGGAATTTCATGTTTTCTTGTTTCCTATGTGGTTATCGGGATATATATGGATCATAAGAACATATGAATATAAGAATGGAGGAAACTGCAGCAGGCCTATTGGCCCATACTAGGCCGTCCCATTTACACCCAACTCCTGTTGCTCATATATCCACCCAACCTAGGTTTGAAGCTATCCAGCGTGTTCGAGTTAATAATGATGTTTGGTAACTTGTTCCACTCATCCACTATTCTATTTCCACACCAGTGTTTACCTATCTCGCGCCTAAATCTAAATTTGTCTAATTTAAAATTATTGTTACGACTTCGCTCCTGGTTGGATAGTTTGAGTACCTTTGCTATATCCCCTTTGTTTAGCCCTGACTTCCGTTTATACACCTCTATCATATCGCCCCTCACTCTACGTCTCTCGAGGGAAAGCAAATTAAGATGCATTAACCTATCTTTGTACTCAAGGTTCCTAATGTCCGGGATTAGTCTTGTCATTCTCCTCTGAATTATTTCTAGGGATTTCATATCCAATCTGTAGTCCGGTGACCAGAACTGAACTGCGTAATCCAAGTGAGGTCTCACAAGCGCAATATATAGTTTTAGGATAACCTCGCTAGTCTTATAACTAACACTCCTTTGTATGAACCCAAGTACTTTGTTAGCCTTGTTTCGAGCAAATACACATTGTTGACTTGATTAAAGATTCCTACTTATCATTAAGCCTAAATCTTTCTCACAGTCGGATTTCTCTATAACATCGTTGTTCATCTGATATCTGGTTTCTCCGTTTACATCTCCTAGACTGAGTACTTTACATTTGTCCACATTAAATTTCATCTGCCATTTTTCAGACCATGCAAGTTTTTTTTTAGATCTTCCTATAGTTTTGCCGAGTTGTCGACAGATTTAATTACACGCCTTATTTTAGTGTCATTAGCAAATTTACTTATGCTGCTGTCTACGTCGATATCTATGTCGTTTATGTATATAATAAATAATAATGGTCTAAGTAGTGAGCCTTGGGGTACTCCACTAGTGACGTTACCCCAATCGGATTTAGTGCAGTTAATGCTTACTCGCTGTTTCCTGTCCTGTAACAACGTACTAATACATTTTTGAATATCTCCTCCAATTCCACTAGCCTCCACTTGTCGTGTTAAGTCTTTTGTGGGAGACTCTGTCGAAGGCTTTGATAAAGTCGAGATATACCACATCATCATCGTGTCCGTCGTCCACTGATTCGAAAACAGCTGAAAAAATGTTAATAGATTGGCCAGACATAAACGACCACTTGTGAAGCCATGTTGGGAATCATTGATCAACTTGTGCTCCTCCAGGTAATTTCGAATAGAGTTGGAAATTGCTTCCAGCAACTTGCCTACAATTGATGTTAAATTGATTGGATGGTAGTTAAATGATCGTGATCTATCTCCCTTCTTGAAAATCGGTATCACATTCGTTATCCTCCAGCATTTTGGTACTACACCCGTTTTTAATGACATGTTAAACAAATTTGCTAAGGGCATACTAAGCTCTTCCTTACACTCCTTTAATACTCTGGGAAATATCTCATCGGGACCTGGTGACTTATTAGGATTTAGCTTGTCTATTTGCTTACTAACATTGTTACTAGTGATCCCACGCACCTACAATGATTTATTTGCGCGCACACACACACACACACACACACACACATATATATATATATATATATATATATATATATATATATATATATATATATATATATATATATATATATATATATATATATATATATATATATATATAAGAATTATAAATTATGTGATACTACAAATGGTAAAACAGGAAGAGGGTTGAAGGGCATTCAGGGCGACCAGCACAGCCAACACCCCAAAGTGGTGGGTGGCTGGCGCGGGGTGTACTCTATCCTCACCAAAACAGTGTACAGTACTACGACTCCATGAAACTCGAGCTGATGGAATGTCGTCTGTCCACTCCCTGATTTTTATGGTGGAATTCTCCCACTTTTAGGACATAAGGTTGAATTTTGTCCGGCAGATAATTGAGTATTGTAATAAAATGTATGAACCCACACCAACCAGCCACCCCTACTGGTGACTTACTACAGGTCTCGCATTTTTAACCTTATTAGGCATGATATCTCAGAGAGCATCACTGTTGTGTCCAGAGCTCATAACACTGCTTTAATAATGCACTGTGTGAGTATAAAGTCCTTTGAAATTCGGGAAAGTTACATATCCACAATATAGATATGTATTGTACTGTATACCATCGTTTTCTACACAAACTGTAGTCTTCGCTCCCTCTGCCTGTATGTCATGTAGATATGGTGAAGATAACGCCCAAGTGTAGAAAATGATGGAGTTTATACCGATTTTTGGTCGAGTAACTTCCCTCAAGGAATACTGGAAATATGAACAAGGTACAGTATTCCACACCACCAGCGCTCACTATGAGAACAACGCCAACTTGGTTCCAGCACGAGGTTTACGAAATGTCGCCTAGTAACAATTTCTGGGAAAAAAGCAGAATAATAAAGTTACTCACTAAAACAAGACGTCATCTGGTAGGGTTGGTCTCGGCTACATCACAGACCAAGGCGGTACACTACTCCATCACAGACCAAGGCGGTACACTACTCCATCACAGACCAAGGCGGTACACTACTCCATCACAGACCAAGGCGGTACACTACTCCGGTGATTTAGTACGAAAATTCGGCCACAATCCCGAGTCACTCCACGGTATCCCACCCAGGCACCTCCCGATAACCCAACACCCAGTAAACGTGTATTATAGTCAAGTCTTGATCAACCTTATCAGGGGCGGATCTTGGAATATTAAAGGGGGGGTCCAAGAAGTTAGGGGGTTTTAGGGGAGGGCTGGAATTTGTTTTAAAATTTACCAATATCATGGGCATTTTGAGGCCATGTACACTAGATATTAAGAGATATTCTGAGGTTAATGGCAATTACTTTTTACTATACAAAAACGTCTGAGTGCAATACTGCATTAAAGAAATATATTGGAATTTCTGATGAAAGGGGGGGGGGGGGGGGTTGGGACCCCCCCTTGGATCCCTCCCTGCTTATTGTAAAATATTCTGGATAATGTCGGCTGTATAAACTTTACCAACAGATTCGAGGAAATGTCTTCCCTATCATAGAAAATGGCTTCTTCTTTTTTTTTTTAACGAGATAATTAGTTTCATATACTCTTCTATTACACGTGTGTTGATGCCACCTTGTGATAGATACAGCTTATACGTCACTCAATGGACATCTAATAGACGAGGATGAGAAGGAAGAAGATATACACACAAACACACGGAGGTAAGATCCGGGTTACCACTACACATTTGGTTCAACCACAAAAAAAAAAAAAAACGAACACCAAACAAGTACACCAAGACAGACACACGTACGCACATAAATTACGACGAGCGCATAATATGTACATGTACACTATAAATTGAACACACACACACACACACACACACACACACACACACAAACACACACACACACAGGTCGCTAAACCTCAATGATCGATAACTAAGGACAAATTTAAGAGTAAATACATATGACTCCAATAACATACACGAAAAAAAAAACTAGTCAGGGCGAGTATTGTTTTAGTACACATAACCTCGTGAACTTGACCTCCTACACATTAATGAGGTGTAAGTGTTTGTGCGTAGTATATGTGGTATAAGGTTGGTGTGAGTATAAGGTTTGGTGTGAGTATAAGGTGTGTGGGAGGGACAGACAGACGAATATAGACGAATCACTAAGACCGCAGCTGATGGTGGAGGGAGGGGTATAAAAATGAACATAATAAGTATGGATGAGAATAGTGGACGACCTGAAGATTAGTCCCCCTCCCTCCCCCCCCTCCTCCTAATCCCCACCAATATTTCACCTAAAGATTAACTACCCTTATGTTAATCTATCCAAACTGAGCTTTATTTAACCTAACATAACCTAATCTAACCAAAGTTAACCTTATCTAACCTAACCTCACCTAATTTAACCTAACCTAACATAACCTAACCTAACCTGTCCCTCCTCCTCCCCTCCCCCTCTTCCTCTTCTCCTCCTTTCCTGTCCCTACCCCTCCCCTCACCCCCTCTTCCTCTTCTCCTCCCTTCCTGTCCCTCCCCCTCCCCTCACCCCCTCTTCCTCTTCTCCTCCCTTCCTGTCCCTCCCCCTCCCCTCACCCCCTCTTCCTCTTCTCCTCCCTTCCTGTCCCTCCCCCTCCCCCTGCCCCAGGTCGAGACATCCCCATAAGCTCCCCCATAGATTCTCTCACACCTTCATCTTGACCCTCATGAATTCATTGACTCCACAGTGTAAAGCCCATTAGACTACACCCCATGCTCCTCACACTCCCTTCTTATGCTCCTCACACTTCCTCCTCATGCTCCTCACACTCCCTCCTCATGCTCTTCACACTCCCTCCTCATGCTCTTCACGCTCCCTTCTTATGCTCCTCACACTCCCTCCTCAGGCTCTTCACACTCCCTCCTCATGCTCTTCACACTCCCTCCTCATGCTCCTCACACTCCCTCCTCATGCTCTTCACACTCCCTTCTTATGCTCCTCACACTCCCTCCTCATGCTCTTCACACTCCCTTCTTATGCTCCTCACACTCCTTCCTCATGCTCTTCACACTCCCTTCTTATGCTCCTCACACTCCCTTCTTATGCTCCTCACACTCCCTCCTCAGGCTCTTCACACTCCCTTCTTATGCTCCTCACACTCCCTTCTTATGCTCCTCACACTCCCTTCTTATGCTCCTCACACTCCCTCCTCATGCTCTTCACACTCCCTTCTTATGCTCCTCACACTCCCTCCTCATGCTCTTCACACTCCCTCCTCATGCTTTTCACACTCCCTTCTTATGCTCCTCACACTCCCTACCTCATGCTCTTCACGCTCCCTTCTTATGCTCCTCACACTCCTTCCTCATGCTCTTCACACTCCCTTCTTATGCTCCTCACACTCCCTCCTCATGCTCTTCACACTCCCTCCTCATGCTCCTCACACTCCCACCTCATGCTCTTCACACTCCCTCCTTATGCTCCTCACACTCCCTCCTCATGCTCCTCACACTCCCTCCTCATGCTCTTCACACTCCCTTCTTATGCTCCTCACACTCCCTCCTCATGCTCTTCACACTCCCTTCTTATGCTCCTCACACTCCCTCCTCATGCTCTTCACACTTCCTCCTCATGCTCTTCACACTCCCTTCTTATGCTCCTCACACTCCCTCCTCATGCTCTTCACACTCCCTTCTTATGCTCCTCACACTCCCTTCTTATGCTCCTCACACTCCCTCCTCATGCTCTTCACACTCCCTCCTCATGCTCCTCACACCCACCGTTATGCTCCTCTCACAGGTATTGTCCGAGATACTGTATGTGGGAATTGCCTTACCTGCCTGACCTTCCTCCTGACTCCCCCTCCTCTCTGACCTGACCTCTACCCTGACCTCTTTCATTTGTCTCCTCCTGACCCCACTCCCCTGACTTCCCCTTCCCCTGACCATCCCTCCCCTCCTCCCTGGCCATTCCTCCCCTCCTCCCTGACCATCCCTCCCCTCCTCCCTGACCATCCCTCCCCTCCACCCTGACCCCCCCCCACTCCACCCTGACCCCCCCCACTCCACCCTGATCCCCCCCCCACTCCACCCTGACCTCCTCACCCACCAGAACTATGTAAATGAGCCGCATATCTTAACGAGATCACAAAGGTGACCGATTGAACGTACGGTAAACAGCTATGAGAGGGTTCAGGTGGTCTAGGGGTTCGGGGAGGTTCAGGTGGTCTAGGGGTTCGGGGAGGTTCAGGTGGTCTAGGGGTTCGGGGAGGTTCGTGGGTTCTGGAGTTCAGGGGATTCGAAGGGGTTCAGGGGTCTAGGGGTTCGGAGGGGTCTAGGGGTTCAGGGGGTCTAGGGGTTCGGAGGGGTCTAGGGGTTCGGAGGGGTTCTGGGAGGGTTTAGGAGGGTTCGAGGAGGTTGATGGGTTCAGGGATGGATTCGGGGAGGTTAATAGGCTCGGGGAAGGGGGGGTTAAAGTTCAGGAGGGGGTTGGGGAAGGTTCAGGGAGGGTTAGGGAGTTCAGTAAGGGTTCAGGGAGGGTCTAGGGGTTCAGTAAGGGTTCAGGGAGGGTCTATGGGTTCAGTAAGGGTTTAGGGAGGGTCTAGGGGTTCAGTAAGGGTCTAGGGGTTCAGTAAGGGTTCAGGGAGGGTCTAGGGGTTCAGTAAGGGTTCAGTAAGGGTCTAGGGGTTCAGTAAGGGTTCAGGGAGGGTCTATGGGTTCAGTAAGGGTTTAGGGAGGGTCTAGGGGTTCAGTAAGGGTCTAGGGGTTCAGTAAGGGTTCAGGGAGGGTCTAGGGGTTCAGTAAGGGTTCAGTAAGGGTCTAGGGGTTCAGTAAGGGTTCAGGGAGGGTCTAGGGGTTCAGTAAGGGTTCAGGGAGGGTCTAGGGGTTCAGTAAGGGTTTAGGGAGGGTCTAGGGGTTCAGTAAGGGTTCAGGGAGGGTCTAGGGGTTCAGTAAGGGTTCAGGGAGGGTCTAGGGGTTCAGTAAGGGTTCAGGGAGGGTCTAGGGGTTCAGGGGAGGGGATGGGTGTTGTGTCTAGGGAGGTAATAGTACCTAAGAAAACTCCGCCATGTTATTATAGTTAACACTGCCGGGATTGTTATCATTGTCGGTGTTCAGTTCTGACGTGATCCTGACATCTCGAAACTTGCTATGACGTGTCTTAGTATTCCATGACGTGATGCTGACGTGTCGTAACATACATGACGTGTTGCTAATGTGCCCTAGCATCCGTGACGTGTTAATGGCGTATCCATGAAGTGTTCCTGACGTGTTCTAACATCCATGAAGTGTTCCTGACGTGTCCTAACATCCATGACGTGTTTCTGACGTGTCTAAAATGCTAAGGTGATGCAATGTGTCGGACTGTGCTATTACTATTGTGCTATGGTTGTTAGCGTTAGGTAATGATCAGGTGGAATAAGTTGGGGTGGCTAATCTTCAGGTGAACCTTAACATTCCTCGTTACCAGGCTCATGTACGATAAAGTATACAATAATAACAAACTATAATAAAAATAATACTGGATCTCTACCTTAACTAAATATTACGGCAAAAATCCTCTATCTTTGTGACGTTTATATCCACCACTTGTATGAGCTCCCATATCTCCAGTCGGTGTAAACCAAACCAAAAAACAAGGTAAGAGAATGTCACTCAGGTTCCCCGTACAGACGATAACTCGCTAGGGTAGGTGCTGAAAACACCCGTCTTGTAAAATCCCCCCAAATTAATAGGTCGGGTGTGAGGACAGTTAAGAAATGTATATATAAAATTCTGCTGATTTGCATACGAAGATCAGATAAAGTGAGTTGGCAGCCATGTTCCGACGACGCGAGTGAGAATTATGTCTAGTGATCTGTCTTCTCGTAGCCATTATGTCCAGACATATTATACACTTGAACCGAATTAAGAAAGAAGGTCAGTATCTGTGCTACATATAAATAGATTCGGACAAGTTATTTTTAGTAGGTGATAGTCGCACGGCATGTGATCGTGCGCCTGGCAGGGGATATGTTAACACGTTTTCTTGCGTCTGGCAGCGTGAAGGCTATATGATAACCTCTTTTCTTGCATATGGCAACGTCAATCCTGTATATTTACCTGTTTACGTATATAAGGTACAGTTCATTTCCCCAATGACTTGCGTCTGGCAATGTGAATATGTTTACATTTTTGCTTGTGTCTGGCAGCATGTAAATATCTAGTGATTTTCTTACTTCTGTTACAGTTAGTATGTACAGTACATCTTCTTACGCTTAGCAACATGTGATCTGTGTACTGTACTTAGTTCTTGTCTTACGTACGAGAGAGAGAGAGAGAGATGCAACACACTCCTTCCCCACATAAGGAAAGTAAAGGATCACACGGTGTTGACAGTTGTGGTCACGCCTGTGGTGGGTTCATCACAGGGATATTCCCCGCCTCTGTAATTTGTATTTCTCTCTCTTACAGCGGACGAGGATGTCTCTTTCTCCCTCTATACCTTCTGTTGTTCTCTCTCTCTTTCATACTGATATTAAAACAGTTTATTTAGCCAGAATAATATAGACACAAAGTGAGCAACAACAGCGATATATACATCTCTCAAACTTTCGAGAACTACAGCTCTCTCTCTCTCTCTCTCTCTCTCTCTCTCTCTCTCTCTCTCTCTCTCTCAACATAACACACACGCAATATTTCTTTCCCAAAATGCACTTCACTGACACATACCTTTTCCATCTCTCTCTCTCTCTCTCTCTCTCTCTCTCTCTCTCTCTCTCTCTCTCCCTGCTAACCTAACCTAACCTGCCTCACCTCACACACCCTTCTTCCCTCCTACATGCATCCCAATTCTCTCCTTCTCTCTCCCCCAGACACGTCCATTCTCTCTTCTTCTTTCTCCCCCATTCATCATCATCTCTCTTTTCCCATCTCCCCTCTTTCTTTCATACATACACGTCTTCCTTCTCTTCTCTCCATCATTCATCCCTTCTCTCTCTCTCTCTCTCCCTCTTCTCACACACACACACACACACACACACACCTGCCCTGGCTCTCACTGTAGAAGCCAGGGAAGCAACTCTGTATTCCCGCCAGCTCAGCACCTGCAGCACACGTGGATTACTGCTAAAACCTGACTCGTGTTGTCCGGAATAATGGATTTATAGTAGGGAGGGGAGGAGGCAAAGGAGGGGGGGGGGAGGGAGGGAGGGAGGGAGGGAGGGTGAGAGGAAAGGGAAGGAATGAACGAAAGGGTAAGAGGGAATGGAGGGTAAGGGTGGAGGGAGGGAGGGAGGGACGGAGGGAGGGAGGGAGAGAAAGAAAGGAAGGATCATGATAGGTAGTAAACACTTCCCTATACTACCACAGAGAGAGAGAGAGAGAGAGAGAGAGAGGTAAGGCAGTCTGAGAATCCCTTTACATTAGCCACGTTATTCATTCGTTTTTCTTGGTCTCACTCGTTAATACAGTGAGCTTCATCCATAACTCACCCACCCGTTATGGCTTCTATTAAACAACAAGGGTTAGGTTAGGTTAGGTAACAAGGGTGACTAACAGGTACCTTAAATATATATGTCGTGCTATTATTGTTGTTTAACCCCTTGAGTACGATGATTAATGCTCTGTGAATATGATAACAACCCCTTGAGTACGATGACTTGACCCCTTGAGTACGATGACTTATGCCCTGTGAATACGATAACTTAGCCCCTTAAGTACGATGACTTGACCCCTTGAGTACGATGACTTATGCCCTGTGATTACGATAACTTAACCCCTTAAGTAAGATGACATATGCCCTGTAATACGATAACTTAACCCCTTAAGTACGATGACTTATGCCCTGTGAATACGATAACTTAACCCCTTGAGTACGATGACTTGACCCCTTGAGTACGATGACTTATGCCTGTGAATACGATAACTTAGCCCCTTAAGTACGATGACTTGACCCCTTGAGTACGATGACTTATGCCCTGTGATTACGATAACTTAACCCCTTAAGTAAGATGACATATGCCCTGTAATACGATAACTTAACCCCTTAAGTACGATGACTTATGCCCTGTGAATACGATAACTTAACCCCTTGAGTACGATGACTTATGCCCTGTGAATACGACAATTATCCATTTCAGTAGAGAGATGAAACGTCGGCAAAGTTACAGTTGGTAAAGTGACTGACAAGAATCTTCCTTTCTACGGCTGAAATACAGTTGTGTAATAATAAAACTGTACCCACTGTACCCACCACCCATCCTAATGTAATACACTTTCTGGGATAAAATTATATTGCTGTATCACTGAATAGAAAGTACTTGTGTTGCTGCAATCTCTCTATATATCAGCACCTGTACTTGTGTTTCTGAATCAAGGATCTGATTCTGTGAGACACCCGTGACTCACACATGCCAGGGGGGGAGGAGGAGGAGGAGGAGGAGGAGGAGGAGGAGGGGGAGGAGGAGGAGGAGACGGTCATATGTTGAGTGATTGTATACTTGAAGAAGACCACAAGTGAAAAAGTACTGTACAGTATACGACTCCTTGGGTACTGAAGGTGTTGTTACTGTCCCATATATTACATACCACAGTCTCTCTCTCTCTTTGTCTTCGTGTCTGTCTGCCAGTATTTACGTGATCTCCTGCGCTCATATGACGATAGCACCTAATAACCTTCACTATGATATATTGTGCTGGCGATGTATATTATTATTAGTATTATTATTTTTGTTGTTTAGCCTGAACCTTAATTTTGTCCAATCACAAGAAGCGTAACATCTGTGAATATGTACACCGATATTGTCCAGTCATAATATACGTACTGTACTATCTGTGTCTATTAGGTTTTGCTGAACTGAACAGTTATATATATGATCATGAACGATCATCCTCTTGTGACTTCTAACCAATGAACGTTCTTGTCATCTGGAGAGAACAATGACCCCATTATTGAGTTCATACAGTATATGACAGATGACTGACTGCACTGTTTCACTGGGTGTTACTCGGTCAGTACATACAAGGACAGAGGAAAGCGTCAAGCCATGGAGTTAAGTGAAGGCTGATGACAGATACCAGAAGGTTCCTATACAGTTGAGACAATCCTGGGCTATTTCCCGAACAGCTTAAAAGAGATTAATAGATTTTTTGCAAGCTGTCCATCAAGTAAGGGAAATTTGTTGAGAAGTAAAGTAAGTAACCGGGACTAATTCTATGTAATACTGTTAGAGTCACCTCACACGTCTTGAAAAGTAGTCACAATTTGAAGTGTTATCTCATATGTCTCTACCTCTCCCTGGGTATTATACGCGTACAGTACATGGGTGTATGTACAGTATTTTCCTAAGCGGTATTTTATTCATCTCTATCAATAATAATTCTAAGTTGATACGCAAGGCTTTGTTTAATAAATTACAACACATCGTATAACCAGCCAACACAAGCCTAACTTTTCGAACGGGGTTACATTATATTTCGTTTACATTATATGCAAAAAAAAATATAATGAAATGTTGGCTTAATTCTAGTTCTATAAATATAACACAAGATAATTTTTTTTTATCAAGTTTTAGAATTGGTGAGAAACAAAGATTAAATATCAATCGAATTCCATACATAAAACACCTTTAAGACTACTTGAGGCTCGTAGTAGGGATTACCTTTTCATTAGCCTAACCATCCGACGTAACCCTGACTGCACTCCACATCAATAAATACAGTAAAGTAACTCGGTTCATGTACAGTACATTACGAGCCATTTGCTACACCACCAACTTTTTGATTATTCTAAATCTTCTCGCGTGACGTCATCGGTGTTCGGACAAAATGTGTGACTTTGGCGTACTGAAACACTGTGAACACTTAAATCTAACTTATTCTAGTAATTTATTTAATTTATATAAAAAACAACAGTACACACACACACATGCATAGATAAAAAAAGGTTTGAGAGAAAATTAGAATGATAATACTATTGAACACAGTCACACCCGGGATAAATGTATACTATTGTCCCGTCAGCTTGCCCACGCGTGGCTGTGGCTTCGGCGGCTCGACCCACTGATGATGTCTTCAGTATGGTCACTTTACACGCACGTGGTCAATAAAAGTCTCCTTTACTTATATCAGACCCGAATTCCTCCGAGTCTTCTTCAATGCGTCGTGTACAGTATCTGAGGGAGCTGAATTCTCTGCATTGTCCGCCAGCCGTTCGTGATTGAAAGTCATGAGACAACGTGAGAGAAAATAACAATATAATATGTAATACAATGTAAGAAATAATAAAATAAATAAAAATAATCAATAGTTGAAATAAACCATCAAATACAGAGAAAACAATATTAAATATAATAATAATATAAATAAAAGTAACAAAAACGATCCAACTGATAAAAATATAAATAATAACAATATAATTGATAGAAATAAATGTAATATAAATAAAGACTTAAAATAAATGAATAGGCGGAAAAACAATGTTAAAATTACACTCGTTAAAGGGTCGCTAACCTGTTGACTGAAGATGAAACGAACCAATCATACGTAGCCAAGTCAAAACTACCTTAAGACAGGTTAGGTATAAAGTAAATGGAAAAGGTTGAATGGTCGTGTTCGTGGTATTTTGTGGAATGTGGAGGACTCGTCTAACTGCTCACACATGGCGGTCAACTTGACGTAAAAAACTACATTATTGAGTTTCCACAGTAATTTAAGATCTCTATAATTACCAGAGCGAAAACCTAATCCTACTTAGTGTATCTGATTATTTTAGTGATCCATTAACAAAACTCAGAATAAAATGTAGTCTCCGATGGTGAAATCAGAGAGAAAAAGCGAGTTCCTCTTCTCTTCAGCTATATGGTTAAAGGCGCCCCATCTAATCAAGATAATGGTACGCCCCCAACACTGGATAGATTCTAAACTTCTCGTAAGTCAAAATTCTCCATAACATGAGAACGTGTCTCACTCACCTAAAATGACGTCGAAATCAAATCGAGACTTTGCCGTATATAAATAGGTATAATGATTCAACAGACTATCTTTATAATATTGTGCTGAAAAACTTATGACACAACGGACGAAGGATTTTGACAACCCTACTGAGACAACAAGAGTCACAGTGTTCATTCTGAAATTCATAGACCCTCCCCCAGTAGAGACAGTGTTTTGGGTGACTGTACCTTAACTTAACCCTAACTTGAAGGATAAAATCAATGTTTGCGTGTTTGAGAATCCCCGAATGACTGAGATAAAAAGAAATTATTATTGATGGCAAGACTGGAGGTGGGTGAGAGAGACAGTCACTCACTCAAGCAATAATCATACCACCCGGTACGTGAGACTACTGACTGAGGCAAGAGTCGGATGTTGTGGTTCAGACTCATTGTCTTATCTCTCTCTCTCTCTCTCTCTCTCTCTCTCTCTCTCTCCCGTCTCCTTTCTTACCTCTTCCAATTCTTTCTCCTTCTTCCCCTTCCTGGCCACCCCCCTTCCCTCCCACACACTCCACTACGGGTTCACACTTCCATCTCTACTTCCCTCCCTCCCCAACTAACTCCCTGACCACCCTCCCACACATTCTTTGACCATCCTTCTGTCCTCCCACACACTCCCTAGCCATCCTCCCTCCCACACACTCCCTGGCCATCCTCCCTCCCACACACTCCCTGGCCATCCTCCCTCCCACACACTCCCTGGCCACCCTCCCTCCCACACACTCCCTGGCCATCCTCCCTCCCATACACTCCCTAGCCCTCCTCCATCCCACACACTCCCTGGCCATCCTCCCTCCCACACACTCCCTGGCCATCCTCCCTCCCACACACTCCCTGGCCATCCTCCCTCCCACACACTCCCTGGCCATCCTCCCTCCCACACACTCCCTGGCCACCCTCCTCCCACACACTCCCTGGCCATCCTCCCTCCCACACACTCCCTGGCCATCCTCCCTCCCACACACTCCCTGGCCATCCTCCCTCCCACACACTCCCTAGCCCTCCTCCCTCCCACACACTCCCTGGCCATCCTCCCTCCCACACACTCCCTGGCCATCCTCCCTCCCACACACTCCCTGGCCACCCTCCCTCCCACACACTCCCTGGCCATCCTCCCTCCCACACACTCCCTGGCCATCCTCCCTCCCACACACTCCCTGGCCATCCTCCCTCCCACACACTCCCTGGCCATCCTCCCTCCCACACACTCCCTGGCCATCCTCCCTCCCACACACTCCCTGGCCATCCTCCCTCCCACACACTCCCTGGCCATCCTCCCTCCCACACACTCCCTGCCATCCTCCATCCCACACACTCCCTGGCCATCCTCCCTCCCACACACTCCCTGGTCATCCTCCCTCCCATACACTCCCTAGCCATCCTCCATCCCACACACTCCCTGGCCATCCTCCCTCCCACACACTCCCTGGCCATCCTCCCTCCCACACACTCCCTGGCCATCCTCCCTCCCACACACTCCCTAGCCATCCTCCCTCCCACACACTCCCTGGCCATCCTCCCTCCCACACACTCCCTGGCCATCCTCCCTCCCACACACTCCCTGGCCACCCCCTCCCACACACTCCCTGGCCATCCTCCCTCCCATACACTCCCTAGCCCTCCTCAATCCCACACACTCCCTGGCCATCCTCCCTCCCACACACTCCCTGGCCATCCTCCATTCCACACACTCCCTGGCCATCCTCCCTCCCACACACTCCCTAGCCCTCCTCCCTCCCACACATTCCCTGGCCATCCTCCCTCCCACACACTCCCTAGACCTCCTCACTCCCACACACTCCCTGGCCACCCTCCCTCCCACACACTCCCTGGCCATCATCCCTCCCACACAATCCTTGGCCATCCTCCCTCCCACACACTCCCTGGCCCTCCTCCCTCCCACACACTCCCTGGCCACCCTCCCTCCCACACACTCCCTAGCCCTCCTCCCTCTCACACACTCCCTGGTCATCCTCCCTCCCACACACTCCCTGGCCATCCTCCCTCCCACACACTCCCTGGCCACCCTCCCTCCCACACACTCCCTAGCCCTCCTCCCTCTCACACACTCCCCGGCCACCCTCCCTCCCACACACTCCCTGGCCATCCTCCCTCCCACACACTCCCTGGCCACCCTCTCTCCCACACACTCCCTGGCCATCCTCCCTCCCACACACTCCCTGGTCACCCTCCCTCCCACACACTCCCTGGCCATCCTCCCTCCCACACATTCCCTCCCACACACACGTCCTGGCCATCCTCCCTCCCACACACTCCCTGGCCATCCTCCCTCCCACACACTCCCTGGCCATCCTCCCTCCCGCACACTCCCTGGCCATCCTCCCTCCCACACACTCCCTGGCCATCCTCCCTCCCACACACTCCCTGGCCATCCTCCCTCCCACACACTCCCTGGCCATCCTCCCTCCCGCACACTCCCTGGCCATCGATCAGCTGTTCGCTTTAAATAGTTCATCGTTCTTTACATCGCTTATAAAATATATAAAGAAACTAACACATAAAAATATATATCAGGGGCGGATCCAGGAAGGGAGTCCTTGGGATCCGGACCCCCATTTCATCAGAAAATTCCAATACTCTGCCTCAAACACATGCAGTACTCAGTCTCCCAAGCACATTCTCCCCTTCTCTCTCTACATTATTCTCTGTTTGTCTGTCTGTCTCAAACACATCAGTCCGTGGCATTAATAAAAACATCAGAGGTGTGTGTGTGTGTGTGTTACCGCGGCGAGGCTCAGCGGGCAGGTCAACCTTTACCTTTCCTTTCCCTCACCTTTCCTCCCTCCTCACCCCTCTTCCTCGTCATTTCCAACCCCTCACAGCTCACCCCTCACTCCTCTTCTCCCTATCCTAACTCCTTACTACTCCTCCTCATCACCACAACGTCTACCACCACTCCATCTACTACCCCCAGTACCACAAAATCTACCCCAACCACTACTACCACAACGTCTACCACCACTCCATCTACTACCCCCAGTACCACAAAATCTACCCCAACCACTACTACCACAACGTCTACCACTACCACAAAATCTACCTCTACCACCGCCACACTTGCATTCATACTACCACTATCGACGCTTCCTACTACTACTACTACTACTACTACTACTACTACTACTACTACTACAGCCAACGCCTCCTCCTACCACTATTACTACTAAAAGTCATGCGGTTTTATTTACATATATGACAAATAATACGTAGAATGAGGTAAGTTTGGAGGTACAGGTGTGTATTGGAGTTAATGACACACCTACAAATCCATAATGATGATAATAATACTTCACTAACTCCCACTCCACTCCACTAACTCCCACTCCAAACTCCTCATCCCCCTCTCACCACAAGCCAGTTAGGCCCATCACTCCTTCCCACACACAATCCCTTTCACTCCCACCCCTCCATTCATCCACTCCCCCCTCCCCACTCATCCACTCCCTCCTCACACCCCCTACCCACTCATCCACTCCCTTTCCCCCCCTCATCCCCTTCCTGCTCACACCCACTCCTCCCCATAACCCCCTATACACTACCCACTCATCCCCTCCCCCCACTCCATCCCTCTCAGGCAGGAAGGCGGACCACTCACAACAGATACAGTCCATTACATTAAGCTTTACCTGTCTTAATGCATTCGGATCTGAGGTGGAGGAGGCCGGAACACTCTCTCTCTCTCTCTCTCTCTCTCTCTCTCTCTCTCTCTCTCTCTCTCTCTCTCTCCAAGTATCTATCGATCTGTCTTTCTCTCTTTCAAGTTTATGCATCAGTGTGTGTGTGTGTGTGTGTGTGTGTGTGTGTGTGTGTGTGAGTAAGACAACACGAGACTCAAAAACTAAACGAATACCTCCCTACCCCCCCTCTCTCCCCCCTCTCCATCTCCTCCCTCTCTCTCCCCTCTCCCTACCCCCCCTCCTCACCCTATATAGACACCCTCTTCTAATTCAAAAACAAAATTCATTACCCACCTCAACAACTGCGTCACAAGAGCCCCGTTAATTTGTTCCTTCTTACGCACTGATAACAAAGGGGGGGGGGGGAGGGAACTTAATTACTGGCACACCTATGAACAGGTAAGGTATCTCCTCCTCCTTCTGCTCTCCCCCTCTTCCTCCTCCTTCTTCTTCTTTTTCTTCTTCATTGTCCTTTTTCTCTTTTTTGTCGCCCTTCCCTCCTCCTAGTTATCCTTCTCTTTTTCGTTGTTCTTCTTCTTTCTCCCCCTTTTCTCCTTCTATAGTCCTCTTCCTCGTCTTCATTGTCCTTTCTCTTTCTCTCTCTCTCTGTCTCTCCTTCACGTTGTTTCTCTCCTTATCCCTTCCCCGCCATCCTCTTCCTCCTTCACTCTCTCCCCTCCCCCGTTCTCTTCCTCCTGCTGCTGCTGCTGCTTCTCCTTATCGTCCCTCCTCCTCTTCCTTCTCCTTATCGTCCCTCCTCCTCTTCCTTCTCCTTATCGCCCTTAACTCTCCTCCTCCTCCCCCTGGCCTACCGTCTCTATCATCAATAACACCGCCAGGGTCTACGATAAGCCGATAACACGAGAGAAGATAACAGGCAGGGACACCCCCCCCCCCTCTCCTCTTGATAACAAACATGCCTCCAGTTATCACACTTGTGTTATCACCCAACTCACACCAGGGTGATGTACAGGGTATGTACGTTATCGGGGAGGTTCACACACACACACACACACACACACACACACACACACACACACAGCCAGGTATATAGGCAAACCGACACACATATATATACAGACACAGACACAGACACGCACTCACAGACAGACAGACACACACACTCACACACACCTGTTATGTTATCAGGGAGATAGCCAGCGTTATCTTAAAGGGTTGAGTGCCTGTCTTAGCTGGGCATGAGGAGGTGAACCCAACACACTTAACACACCTACTAACACACTTAACACACCTACTAACACACTTAACACACCTGCTAACACACTTAACACACCTACTAACACACTTAACACACCTACTAACACACTTAACACACCTACTAACACACTTAACAAACCTATTAACATACTAACACACTTAACACACCTATTAACACATTTAACACACCTACTAACATACTAACACACTTAACACACCTACTAACACACTTAACACACCTACTAACACACTTAACAAACCTATTAACATACTAACACACTTAACACACCTATTAACACATTTAACACACCTACTAACATACTAACACACTTAACACACCTACTAACACACTTAACACACCTACTAACACACTTAACACACCTGCTAACACACTTAACACACATACTAACACACTTAACACACCTGCTAACACACTTAACACACCTACTAACACACTTAACACACCTACTAACACACTTAACACACCTACTAACATACTAACACACTTAACACACCTGCTAACACACTTAACACACCTACTAACACACCTAACACACCTACTAACACACTTAACACACCTACTAACATACTAACACACTTAACACACCTACTAACACATTTAACACACCTACTAACATACTAACACACCTACTAACACACTTAACACACCTACTAACACACCTAACACACTTAACACACCTACTAACATACTAACACACTTAACACACCTACTAACACATTTAACACACCTACTAACATACTAACACACTTAACACACCTACTAACATACTAACACACTTAACACACCTACTAACACACTCAACACACCTACTAACACACCTAACACACCTACTAACACACTTAACACACCTGCTAACACACTTAACACACCTACTAACACACTTAACACACCTACTAACACACTTAACACACCTACTAACACACTCACACACTTAACACACCTACTAACACACTTAACACACCTACTAACACACTTAACACACCTACTAACACACTCACACACTTAACACACCTACTAACACACTCACACACTTAACACACGTACTAACACACTTAACACACGTACTAACACACTTAACACACCTACTAACACACTTAACACACCTACTAACACACTTAACACACCTACTAACACACTCACACACTTAACACACCTACTAACACACTCACACACTTAACACACCCAATCTAGCTCGCCTCAAGAATAATCACCCTAACGCTAACTTATTCTAGTCTAAAAATAACGAAAATCCCTTAAAATAGTCGACTAATTCCAGAATAAAAATCCTTAACACAGCCGAAAAAATGAAGTAATATTCAATAAAAACCAAAAATAAAATATTACGAGAATTTCCCCACAGCAACTCCCTCCCTCCCCCCCCCCCCCCCCCAGGTATAAATGGACACAATACCAACACAACGTAGCACTTAGCAGGTACAGTCTATAGGTACATTCGCCAGGACCTCACACTATATTCACGGTGGTGGGTCTGGCACATGACACGGGCGATGGCTGGCTGGCTGGCTGGCTGGCTGGCTGAGTGGGCCCCAGCAGTCTTAATGGGGTCCGGACAAAAGTAACACCCCCCCATCCCCCCAACTCCCCAACCCAAAGACAAAACCCCCTCAATTAAAGTGTAAAGTAAGAAAACAAAATAGTTAAAATGCAAAGGTTAGGTCCTAGGGGGGCCATTGTCCTAGAAGGATTTTGTCAGAGGGGGGGGGGGGGCATTTGTCCTACACCCAGTCTTAATAGGTAATAAAAAAAATCGTATCTAACCAATAAGGCTGAGTTCCGTTCGCAAGGAGTTTCAACTCAAATACCCCTCTGAAGGAGTCCTTACCCTAATGGGCTGCAATCCTAAATGACCCTAATTATTATGGGTTCCTATCCTGGTGGGTTACCTTAGGGCCCAGTAGGAGGTGTAGGGGGGGGGGGGGGCGGGTCTGATCTGGTGAAGCAATCAAATCATCCAATACAGTATACAACTTTGAGGAAAAAACACACACATAAATAACAAATGGTCAACAATACACTGAGTCATACAGTCAAGACCCGTGAACGAGTGTATACCGGGGACATACAACGACACACGTAACGTTAAGAAGATTAATATTCCGTGTTGATGCTACTGTGTCAGGGTACAGCCGTGAGGTACAAGGATTCACTTTCTGTTCATACTAGTGTTTAAGTGAGTCTTACATATACATAATATGATAACAAACGTAAAAAGGACTTAAATTTTCTCTATGTTGATGTTAGTGTGTCGAGAGTCGCATATACTATATAACACTAAACATAAGGATTCCATTCGTTTGTGTTGACGCTCATGTGTCAAGGAGTCCACATACACACAACAGTAGGTAAAGAGGATTAAATTCCTTTGTGATAATATTAGTGTGTCGACGGGGACTCTTTCCTCCTTCCTACCCACTCTCTCTCTCTCTCTCTCTCTCTCTCTCTCTCTCTCTCTCTCTCTACCCTGCATTAAAAACTTGGGGTGATGGAAGAGGATGGTGTAAAACGCGCCAAATAATGAGCACAGAACACCCAGAGTAACGACCAAAACATGGAAATGAAGGAGCCTCCAAAAGTGAAAATATCTCATATAACATAAAGGAGGATCTAATCTCATCTTGTTGAAAGTATAGAGTGTGTGTGTGTGTGTGTGTGGCCGACTCCAATCTGTTACTTAATTACGGTAAAAATAAAATAAACACAATGTGATAGACTGCGGCAGACAGTGTGTACACAACGAGGCGAAATAACCAACACCACGACACAACACTCCAGAACAGTGAACAAAACATCACCCTAAAATAAAGAGGATCTAAACCCATTGTGTTGACAGTGGTGTGAAGAGAACCATGCCCCGTGTGTGTGTGTGTGAAATTCGTCCATTTTTCACACGACTATAACAAAAAACACAGAGTACCAAAAATAATGAAATAGAAGTACCATGCATCAGCGAGAGAAAACAGCCCACAACATGATAAAACACTTCAGAACCCTTAAAAAAAAATATCACCCTGACGTAAAGGGGATACGAGCCCATTGTGTTGATGCTGGAGTGTCGGGGGAGGTGTGTGTGTAACAGTGACACTCATATTGTTTTCATTCTTCCTCACATAGCGTTACTAACATACACTACACACTGCTTAGATTAAAGATATATTCCTTAAATTGAACGAAGTATTTCAGTAAACAAAAAAACCAAAATACTTATAATAAAAAGCGTCAAAAAAAAGAACATATTTTCTCTACCGTAGATTAACCCAAAATACTGTACTGTATGTTACTTTTCCCACCCCCACTTGTTCACACTTAAAGGCGGCGTCAAAAAAAAAAAAAAAAGAAAATTGTAAATAACACAAACCCAAGATTTTAAATATCTATTAATACAACGAGATTCAAAACCCATGTGTTGGTGGTGGTATGTGAGGGTGGTAGTGGTGTGTGAGGGTGGTAGTGGTGTGTGAGGGTGGTAGTGGTGTGTGAGGGAGGTAGTGGTGTGTGAGGGTGGTAGTGGTGTGTGAGGGAGGTAGTGGTGTGTGAGGGAGGTAGTGGTGTGTGAGGGTGGTAGTGGTGTGTGAGGGAGGTAGTGGTGTGTCAGGGAGGTAGTGGTGTCAGGGAAGTAGTGGTGTGTCAGGGAGGTGGTGGTGTGTCAGGGAGGTAGTGGTGTGTGAGGGTGGTAGTGGTGTCAGGGAGGTAGTGGTGTGTCAGGGAGGTAGTGGTGGTGGTGGTGGATGGTATGACGCATGTGTGAAGTTTGTCCATAACCACAACCAGTCCGCCGCTTGACTGCAATAAAACCCGCGTAAAATAAGAGGGGAAACGTGAACAATGTGGCTGACAATGCAGAAAAACCAAGAAAAAAAAAACCAGCCACGAAACATATAAAACACACATTAAAACAGTGAACACGACATCCAAACACAAAGCGGATTCAAACCCGTTATGTTGATATTAATTTGTCAATGTGTTGTGTTGTGTTGTATATCCTAATAGGTTATGATTTAATTACAGTAAAGAAAAAAAAATCCGCTCAAAATAACGTGGATAATAGACCATAACAGATAATTGAGACCAACACCCTATATATGACACAAAGAAAATTATAAACATTAAAACATTTGAAAATATCCACCCGGACGTAAAGAGGATCCCTGCCCACACTAAATTGACGATGCCGTTGGATGATCTGGTACACACGCTCACTTGTTTCCACGATAAACAGAAGAAAACAAAAAAAAAATGAAAAAAATAGATAGATAGATAATAAATAAATAACTATAAACGCAGAAAATCGAAAAAAAGACATCTCTTAATACAAAAGTGTGTGTACTAACTGCCACTGTGTCGAGGCTGGTGTGTGTGTGGAGCAATAAGGCGATATATCTCTCAGTTGTGGCTTAATAAACACTAAAAGGCCATAATTACCTAAATATCCTCGTAGCTTTAACCTTATTGGCACTAACGCAGCAGCCATTCATATAAAACACTGTTACCAGGTTCATGAAATTCCATATAAAATCGTTGAAAGCGTTGAATACATACTGACGACTCATATTACCAACGGACAGACAAACACACCAGCCCCCCTACACGGTACAGGGAGGGGGGAAGGGGGGAGTAAAAATACATTAAGAAATGACAAAAACAGAAAACCCACTAAAGACGGTCAAAGACATGCCAGAACTGTGAACATATCTTATCGTGTAGAGGATCTAAACCCTTGTGTTGATGCTCGCGTGTCCGGGCCCACACTGTCACTTGTTTACACTTACAAATACATAAAAAAGTCTATAAAATCACGAGAGGCAGTTGAGAAAACCGATAAAAACGACCAAAACACGTTGAAATAAGCGTGTGTGTGTGTGTAAGAGTATTGACTTCGAGTCGTGCTCCTCCAAGCTGACACTTGGATACCCTCTCAATGGAGTCTAATCCTCTTCCCCCTCACGTAATACGATTATGGCGTCTATTGCACCGCTACGTATAAATTTACCCACAAGAAGTCAATATTTACTTTATATTATGGTGCAAGTGGCTCCACACTCATTATAATTTAATCAAAATTTCTCATACATTTATTTTTTACTTTATCGTTATAGGAAGTTATTATTATTGTGCCTCTACTTCGTTCTCTTTATCCCAAAAGATACAACCCAATTCTTTCGTTTCTCTGCCGATCGCCTCTTTGTCTATCTAGATATTTATCTATTTTTTTCTTTCCTTTCCCCTTCACTTTCTCCCACTTTCGTTCTCCTCACTCTCTCTCTTCCCCAACTTCATCCCAATTACCTCCCTCTCTTTCCTTCCTGTCTCCATCCTTCACCTGTCTCTCTCCTTCCCTCACTCCATTCCTTCCTCAACAAACTACAGCGGTGACCTCCAGCCCAGAAACCTCTCCGCCTCAAGCAGGACACCTCTTTCCACACCAGGAAGGGTTCTCGGTGTAGGGAAAGACTTCCAACCACAGGGAAGGACTTCATAGGAGTAAGGGAAGGGTTCTTGGGAGTAGGGGAGGGTTCTTGGGGTTAGGGGAGAGCTTGTGGGAGTTGGGGAGAGTTCTTGTGGGTAGGGGAGCGTTCTTAGGGGTAGGGGAGGGTTCTTGGGGGTAGAGGAGGGTTCCTGGGGTTAGGGGAGAGTTCTTGGAGGTAGGGGAGGGTTCTTGGGGGTAGGGGAGGGTTCCTGGGGTTAGGGGAGAGTTCTTGGAGGTAGGGGAGGGTTCTTAGGGGTAGGGGAGGGTTCCTGGGGTTAGGGGAGAGCTCCTGGAGGTAGGGGAGGGATCTTAGGGGTAGGGGAGAGCTCCTGGAGGTAGGGGAGGGATCTTAGGGGTAGGGGGAGGGTTCCTGGGGTTAGGGGAGAGCTCCTGGAGGTAGGGGAGGGTTCTTGGGGGTAGGGGAGGGTTCTTGGGGGTAGGGGAGGGTTCTTGGGGGTAGGGGAGGGTTCTTGGGGGTAGGGGAAGGTTCTTGGGGGTAGGGGAGAGCTCCTGGGGGAAGGGAATGGTTCTTGGAGGATAAAGGAAGGCAACCACTGGACAAGAAGTTTACGAGAAGACAATAAAACAAGACACGAGCCTCCGCCCCCCATCTTTCTCTCTCTCTGTGCCTCATATTGCTAATCTGTGAATACATATACACGCACACATACACACATACACACACATATATACACACACACACATTCTCCATCGGGGAGGAAACAACAGCATTAAATTTCTGGACCAATACGTCCTCAATCTAATTAACGAGAGAGAGAGAGAGAGAGAGAGAGAGAGAGAGAGAGAGAGAGAGAGAGAGAGAGAACTCCCTTTAAATCTCACTCTTCCTCTGGTAAAAAAAACACGGACTAACAAGGACACACAAAACGGACGATCAAATAACCTCTCCCCCCCAAAAAAAATAAGACCAAGGACCACAGAATAAGACCAAGGACCACAGAATAAGACCACAGAATAAGACCAAGGACCACAGAATAAGACCAAGGACCACAGAATAAGACCACAGAATAAGACCAAGGACCACAGAATAAGACCAAGGACCACAGAATAAGACCAAGGACCACAGAATAAGACCAAAGACCACAGAATAAGACCAAGGACCACAGAATAAGACCAAGGACTACAGAATAAGACCAAGGACCACAGAATAAGACCAAGGACCACAGAATAAGACCAAGGACCACAGAATAAGACCAAGGACCACAGAATAAGACCAAGGACCACAGAATAAGACCAAAGAATAAGACCAAAGACCACAGAATAAGACCAAGGACCACAGAATAAGACCAAGGACCACAGAATAAGACCAAGGACCACAGAATAAGACCAAAGACCACAGAATAAGACCAAGGACCACAGAATAAGACCAAGGACCACAGAATAAGACCAAGGACCACAGAATAAGACCAAGGACCACAGAATAAGACCAAGGACCACAGAATAAGACCAAGGACCACAGAATAAGACCAAGGACCACCCCCCAAAAAAAATAAATATCACGTCCACTCGACACACTACTAACAACAATAACAGCAACAAAACATAACTTACACCAGCATAAAAAAATAATAGTAATACTCTTCTCTGACTTGGAGTTTTACGTCTTTATTACTTACTCTAACTCTCGTCCTTTCTCTCATCCTCTCTCTCTCTCTCTCCCGTTCCATTTCTTTCATCTTTTGTCTTTTCTCTCTTTCTCCCTTCGTCTATTCTCTCTCTCTCTCTCTCTCTCTCTCTCCTTCTAACATCTTTCTCTCTCCCTATCATTTCTCTTTATCTCTCTCACCCTTTGTCTCTTCCCTGTCTCTTATCATTTCTCTCTCTTTATATCTTTTCTATCTCTCTCTTCCTTTCCTTCTCTCTCTCTCTCTCTCTCTCTCTCTCTCTCTCTCTCTCACACCCTCTCTCTCTCTCTCTCTCTCTCTCTCTCTGTCTCTTAGGTTCCAGACAATTAAGCTTTACTATGGCTGGCACAAGTCAACAACACCCAGACCTCCTTAATAAGAGGCTACAGTCCCCCCTCCTCCTTGGACCCAATTCCCCGTTTTTTGTTTTGGTTTCCCCTTAATACAGTACAGCATTTACGTTTTCTGTTTCGACTTCCTAACCTAAAATAACCTAACCTAACCTAACCTAACCCAACACTAACCTAACCTAACCCAACCCTAACCTAACCCAACCCTGACCTAACCTAACCCAACCCTAACCTAACCTAACCTAACCCTAACCTAACCTAACCCAACCCTAACCTAACCTAACCCAACACTAACCTAACCCAATCCTAACCTAACCTAACCCAACCCTAACCTAACATTCCTACCAGTTCGTCCACATTCCTACCAGTTCGTCCACATTCCTACCAGTTCGCCCACATTCCTACCAATTCTCCACATTCCTACCAGTTCGTCCACATTCCTACCAGTTCGCCCACATTCCTACCAATTCGTCCACATTCCTACCAGTTCGTCCACATTCCTACCAATTCGTCCACATTCCTACCAGTTCGTCCACATTCCTACCAGTTCGTCCACATTCCTACCAGTTCGCCCACATTCCTACCAATTCGTCCACATTCCTACCAGTTCGTCCACATTCCTACCAGCTCGCCCACATTCCTACCAGTTCGTCCACATTCCTACCAGTTCGTCCACATTCCTACCAATTCTCCACATTCCTACCAGTTCGCCCACATTCCTACCAATTCGTCCACATTCCTACCAGTTCGTCCACATTCCTACCAGTTCGCCCACATTCCTACCAATTCGTCCACATTCCTACCAGTTCGTCCACATTCCTACCAGTTCGCCCACATTCCTACCAATTCGTCCACATTCCTACCAGTTCGTCCACATTCCTACCAGTTCGCCCACATTCCTACCAATTCTCCACATTCCTACCAGTTCGTCCACATTCCTACCAGTTCGCCCACATTCCTACCAATTCGTCCACATTCCTACCAGTTCGTCCACATTCCTACCAGCTGGTCCACATTCCTACCAGTTCGTCCACATTCCTACCAGTTCGCCCACATTCCTACCAATTCGTCCACATTCCTACCAATTCGTCCACATTCCTACCAGTTCGTCCACATTCCTACCAGCTCGCCCACATTCCTACCAGTTCGCCCACATTCCTACCAATTCGTCCACATTCCTACCAATTCGTCCACATTCCTACCAGTTCGCCCACATTCCTACCAATTCGTCCACATTCCTACCAGTTAGTTTGTGTCTCAAGAAAAAAATAAAAATAATGATAATGATGATGATGATGATGATGATAATGATGATGATAACACGTCCTACCAGTTAAGCCAGGAGTAAGGAGTAACCACCGCGTCGAGTAACCACCGCGTCGAGTAACCACCGCATTAAAAGTTGTACATATTTTTAACTTCCCTGAGCTTCCTGTACAGTTTCCTCTCAGGCGTGAAAACATTTCCTTGAGGAAGTTGAGCAAGAACACTACATGGTGGGCAGTTGAACCTTGTTAAAATAATGGATATATTCTTCTTCTTCTTTATAAGTACAATATCGTTCGTATTATTTATTTACTTATTTACTTATTTACTGAGGCGTAATAGTAATAAACGATACTATACAGACAGACAGACAGACACAGAGGAAATACTACGCATATCTAATACAAACTGCATACGAAGGAAACGCATCACAAGGTAGGAAGCACATCACAGGGTAGGGAACACATCACAGGGTGGGAAACACATCACAAGGTAGGAAACACATCTCAAGGTAGGAAACACATCTCAAGGTAGGAAACACATCACAAGGTAGGAAACACATCACAAGGTAGGAAACACATCACAGGGTAGGAAACAGATCACAAGGTAGGAAACACATCACAAGGTAGGGAACACATTACAAGGTAGGGAACACATCACAAGGTAGGAAACACATCACAGGGTAGGAAACAGATCACAAGGTAGGAAACACATCACAAGGTAGGGAACACATTACAAGGTAGGGAACACATCACAAGGTAGGAAACACATCACAGGGTAGGGAACACATCACAGGGTAGGGAACACATCACAAGGTAGGAAGCACATTACAAGGTAGGGAACACATCACAAGGTAGGAAACAGATCACAAGGTAGGGAACACATCACAAGGTAGGAAGCACATCACAAGGGTAGGGAACACATCACAAGGTAGGGAACACATTACAAGGTAGGGAACACATCACAAGGTAGGAAACACATCACAGGGCAGGGAACACATCACAGGGTAGGGAACACATCACAAGGTAGGAAGCACATTACAAGGTAGGGAACACATCACAAGGTAGGAAACAGATCACAAGGTAGGGAACACATCACATGGTAGGAAACACATCACAAGGTAGGAAACACATCACAGGGTAGGAAACACATCACAAGGTAGGACACACATCACAAGGTAGGAAGCACATCACAAGGTAGGAAACACATCACAGGGTAGGAAACACATCACAAGGTAGGACACACATCACAGGGTAGGAAACACATCACAGGGTAGGAAACACATCACAAGGTAGGAAACACACCACAAGGTAGGAAACACATCACAGGGTAGGAAACACATCACAAGGTAGGAAACACATCACAAGGTAGGAAACACATCTCAAGGTAGGAAAGAAACAGGAAGCCAGTGGTCGCTGGTCTATAACATTAAGATTCCCTACACCGCCGGTCCATCACACATAAATTGGAAGGTTATCGGGGCAGCTTACTGGAGGAGGAAGAGGAGTGTGGAGGTGGAGGAGTGTGGAGGTGGAGGAGTGTAGAGGTGGAGGTGGAGTGTGGAGAAGAGGAGTGTGGAGATGTCTCCCGTGTAGAGGGGAACAAAGGCGGTAGTAAGAGGAGACGAAGAACTCGACAAAAACTAAGAGTCGAGGCAACATCACCTATATCGAGTCAGTAACTCTATGGGTTAATAAGATAGCTTTACTGACACAGTTTTATTACGATACTTTACTGACGTACTGAGAGCTGTACTAACAGTTATTACTGATTATCAAAATAAAATACCGATATATATTTAAATTAGATTTATGGGGATTTAACTCAATTTCTATTTCTTTAATTCGAGAATTACTTTAAAAATATTAGTAATTTGAGTTAATGGTTAATAACATAAATTTCTCATTATATGTACCGTACAGTGTCAGTGTTTTAAGGCGCTAGAGTGTGAGGTGTGTCTTTAAAGGTTAACCAGAGACACACGCGGGTTTGGATTGCGAGAGCAGTGACACACACATACTGTCTCCTCCTACCACAGTGACCACCACCACCACCTGTGTCACACCTCCTCTCCACCACCAGTGTCAGGAAGGCTGACCATGTGTAAACACGGTGAGGAGAGCAGCATAATGTGACTTGTGTGTATAAAGGACACAGTACTGGCTAGAAGACATCACTAAATCATGTAGGTGTACGGAATGAACGTCTTGTTACGGCAACAGTCTTGAGTGTGATGCAAGACCTTTCATAGAGACGAGACACACACACAAAAGGAGCAGCGACCCGGGCGTCCAGGTACAGCACTATACCTGCACGGATGACACACTAAAGGCGTGGTCAGGAGCGACACAGCATTAAACTTACTGCCACTACCAAGCAGGTCAACGTCTCAATGGCTACCGTGGTTGTTTAGTCTCTCCTCACATCCTGGGAGGTGAGGGGTGGTGTGGAAGGGACGGTGCATCTTGGCTCCACCCGTGAGACAAGAGTTACTACCATACTACACCCAGACTGTTGTGACGCCCGGACACAACACCACAAGCTTTATGAAAGAGTTATGTTTCGTGGTCTTGCATTTTTTTTTTTTACACGAACCTTTATTGGATGTATGCACTTATATAAGGTTGCTTCTTACCGAATTAAGCACACCACTTGTTCGTACATGGAAGAGTAACAATAATGTATGATTATTTGTTTAGCACCCAAAATGGCGGACAGCACACAAGTTAATCACTGCCGGCCCTCATCATCCCCAGACCCGACCACTGAGATTTTTCCGGTAAGGTTCCCTCAGGTAGAGTACGGCGGGCCTCTCAGTGAGCCGAGGCGACATCATTACTGGTGTGGAGGACACATCCCCGACCATCTGAGGCCAATTTCCTTCAACTTCTCCAGCGGTGTATTGACAGTGCAGGCGGGCGTGTTGAGCACTAAACTAATACAGTATTCAAATATTACTCTAACCTTTTCATCTGAATATTAATAAACAGTTATGTATGTTTACTCTCTCTCTCTCTCTCTCTCTCTCTCTCTCTCTCTCTCTCTCTCTCTCTCTCTCTCTCTCTCTCCACCAGCAGGCTCACTAACACGAGTGATGTAGGAGACGGCCTTTGTGGTGTACTGAGGCATCTACCTCACCCTCCCTGGTGGGGCTGACGACCACCACCACCACCACCCTCCCTGGTGGGGCTGACGACCACCACCACCCTCCCTGGTGGGGCTGACGACCACCACCCTCCCTGGTGGGGCTGACGACCACCACCCTCCCTGGTGGGGCTGACGACCACCACCACCACCCTCCCTGGTGGGGCTGACGACCACCACCCTCCCTGGTGGGGCTGACGACCACCACCACCACCCTCCCTGGTGGGGCTGACGACCACCACCACCACCCTCCCTGGTGGGGCTGACGACCACCCTCCCTGGTGGGGTTGACGACCACCACCACCACCCTCCCTGGTGGGGCTGACGACCACCACCACCCTCCCTGGTGGGGCTGACGACCACCACCACCACCCTCCCTGGTGGGGCTGACGACCACCACCACCACCCTCCCTGGTGGGGCTGACGACCACCACCACCACCCTCCCTGGTGGGGCTGACGACCACCACCACCACCCTCCCTGGTGGGGCTGACGACCACCACCACCCTCCCTGGTGGGGCTGACGACCACCACCACCCTCCCTGGTGGGGCTGACGACCACCACCACCCTCCCTGGTGGGGCTGACGACCACCACCCTCCCTGGTGGGGCTGACGACCACCACCACCACCCTCCCTGGTGGGGCTGACGACCACCACCACCACCCTCCCTGGTGGGGCTGAAGACCACCACCACCCTCCCTGGTGGGGCTGACGACCACCACCCTCCCTGGTGGGGATGACGACCACCACCACCCTCCCTGGTGGGGCTGACGACCACCACCCTCCCTGGTGGGGCTGACGACCACCACCACCCTCCCTGGTGGGGCTGACGACCACTACCACCCTCCCTGGTGGGGCTGACCACCACCACCACCCTCCCTGGTGGGGCTGACGACCACCACCACCCTCCCTGGTGGGGCTGACGACCACCACCACCCTCCCTGGTGGGGCTGACGACCACCACCACCCTCCCTGGTGGGGCTGACCACCACCACCACCCTCCCTGGTGGGGCTGACGACCACCACCACCCTCCCTGGTGGGGCTGACCACCACCACCACCCTCCCTGGTGGGGCTGACGACCACCACCACCCTCCCTGGTGGGGCTGAATATGAGGAGGAGATGAAGGAGGAGGAAATTAATACGGATGATAAGGAGAAGATGGAGTTGGAAAAGAAGGAAGAGGAAGAAAAGAGACTAACATGAGGAGAACTAAAGGGAGAAAGTTTATAACGAGGAAGAGACGGGAGGAGAGGATTAGTGTACGACAAGAAGAAGAAGAAGAAGAAGAAGAAGAAGAAGAAGAAGAAGAAGGAGAAGGTGTGTGTGTGTGTGTGTGTGTGTCGTAGTTCTAAAGAAAGGCGGAGGAGAGTGCATAAAGAAAGTATCTGGTGGAGAGGAGAGAGTGAGGGAAGGTTGTGGGAGGGAGAGTGAGGGAAAGTTGTGGGAGGGAGAGAGAGTGAGGAGAGGTTGTGGGAGGGAGGGAGAGTGAGGGAAGGTTGTGGGAGGGAGAGAGAGTGAGGGAAGGTTGTGGGAGGGAGAGTGAGGGAAGGTTGTGGGAGGGAGAGAGAGTGAGGGAAGGTTGTGGGAGGGAGGGAGAGTGAGGGAAGGTTGTGGGAGGGAGAGTGAGGGAAGGTTGTGGGAGGGAGGGAGAGTGAGGGAAGGTTGTGGGAGGGAGAGAGAGTGAGGGAAGGTTGTGGGAGGGAGGGAGAGTGAGGGAAGGTTGTGGGAGGGAGAGAGAGTGAGGGAAGGTTGTGGGAGGGAGGGAGAGTGAGGGAAGGTTGTGGGAGGGAGAGAGAGTGAGGGAAGGTTGTGGGAGGGAGGGAGAGTGAGGGAAGGTTGTGGGAGGGAGAGAGAGTGAGGGAAGGTTGTGGGAGGGAGGGAGAGTGAGGGAAGGTTGTGGGAGGGAGAGAGAGGGAAGGTTGTGGGAGGGAGGGAGAGTGAGGGAAGGTTGTGAGAGGGAGGGAGAGTGAGGGAAGGTTGTGGGAGGGAGGGAGAGTGAGGGAAGGTTGTGGGAGGGAGGGAGAGTGAGGGAAGGTTGTGGGAGGGAGAGAGAGTGAGGGAAGGTTGTGGGAGGGAGGGAGAGTGAGGGAAGGTTGTGGGAGGGAGAGAGAGTGAGGGAAGGTTGTGGGAGGGAGAGTGAGGGAAGGTTGTGGGAGGGAGAGAGAGTGAGGGAAGGTTGTGGGAGGGAGAGAGAGTGAGGGAAGGTTGTGGGAGGGAGGGAGAGTGAGGGAAGGTTGTGGGAGGGAGGGAGAGTGAGGGAAGATTGTGGGAGGGAGGGAGAGTGAGGGAAGGTTGTGGGAGGGAGAGAGAGTGAGGGAAGGTTGTGGGAGGGAGAGTGAGGGAAGGTTGTGGGAGAGAGAGTGAGGGAAGGTTGAGGGAGGGAGAGAGAGTGAGGGAAGGTTGTGGGAGGGAGGGAGAGTGAGGGAAGGTTGTGGGAGGGAGAGTGAGGGAAGGTTGTGGGAGGGAGAGTGAGGGAAGGTTGTGGGAGGGAGGGAGAGTGAGGGAAGGTTGTGGGAGGGAGAGGAGAGTGAGGGAAGGTTGTGGGAGGGAGAGGAGAGGTGAGGGAAGGGTGTGTGGGAGGGAGAGTGAGGGAAGGTTGTGGGAGGGAGAGAGAGTGAGGGAAGGTTGTGGGAGAGAGTGAGGGAAGGTTGTGGGAGGGAGAGAGAGTGAGGGAAGGTTGTGGGAGGGAGAGTGAGGGAAGGTTGTGGGAGGGAGAGAGAGTGAGGGAAGGTTGTGGGAGGGAGTGAGGGAAGGTTGTGGGAGGGAGAGAGAGTGAGGGAAGGTTGTGGGAGGGAGGGAGAGTGAGGGAAGGTTGTGGGAGGGAGGGAGAGTGAGGGAAGGTTGTGGGAGGGAGGGAGAGTGAGGGAAGGTTGTGGGAGGGAGTGAGAGTGAGGGAAGGTTGTGGGAGGGAGAGAGTGAGGGAAGGTTGTGGGAGGGAGGGAGAGTGAGGGAAGGTTGTGGGAGGGAGAGGTGAGGGAAGGTTGTGGGGAGGGAGAGTGAGGGAGGTTGTGGGAGGGAGAGGTGAGGGAAGGTTGGGGGGAGAGTGAGGGAAGGTTGGGGAGGGGAAGGGAGGGGAGGGGGGAGGAGGTGAGGGAGGAGGGAGTTGAGGGAGGGGGGAGGGGGAGGGTGAGGGAAGGTTGTGGGAGGGAGTGAGAGTGAGGAAAGGTTGTGGGAGGGAGAGAGTGAGGGAATGTTGTGGGAGGGAGGGAGAGTGAGGGGAGGTTGTGAGAGGGAGGGAGAGTGAGGGAAGGTTGTGGGAGGGAGGGAGAGTGAGGGAAGGTTGTGGGAGGGAGGGAGAGTGAGGGAAGGTTGTGGGAGGGAGAGAGTGAGGGAAGGTTGTGGGAGGGAAGGAGAGTGAGGGAAGGTTGTGGGAGGGAGTGAGAGTGAGGGAAGGTTGTGGGAGGGAGAGAGTGAGGGAAGGTTGTGGGAGGGAGTGAGAGTGAGGGAAGGTTGTGGGAGGGAGAGAGTGAGGGAAGGTTGTGGGAGGGAGGGAGAGTGAGGGAAGGTTGTGGGAGGGAGTGAGAGTGAGGGAAGGTTGTGGGAGGGAGAGTGAGGGAAGGTTGTGGGAGGGAGAGAGTGAGGGAAGGTTGTGGGAGGGAGGGAGAGGTGAGGGAAGGTGTGGGAGGGAGTGAGGGAAGGTTGTGGGAGGGGAGGGAGGTGAGGGGAAGGTGGTGGGGGGGGAGGGAGAGGGGGGGGAAGGTTGGGGAGGGAGGAGGAGGGAGGGGAGGTGTGAGAGGGGGGGGTGAGGAAGGTTGGGGAGGGGGGGAGGTGAGGGAAGGTTGTGGGAGGGAGGGAGAGTGAGGGAGGGTGGGAGGGGAGAGGAGGGAGTTGGGGGAGGGGAGGGGGGAGGGGGGAGGGAGGAGTGAGGGAAGGTTGGGGAGGGAGAGGTGAGGGAAGGTTGGGGAGGGAGAGAGTGAGGGAAGGTGTGGGAGGGAGGGGAGAGTGGAGGGAAGGTTGTGGGGAGGGAGGGAGAGTGAGGGAAGGTTGTGGGGAGGGAGGGGGAGTGAGGGAGGTTGTGGAGGGGAGAGGTGAGGGAGGGTGGGAGGGAGAGAGTGAGGGGAGGTGTGGAGGGAGGGAGAGTGAGGGAAGGTTGGGGAGGGAGGGAGGGTGAGGGGAGGGTGGGTGGGGGGGGAGGGAGGGAGGGGGGGAGGGGGAGAGGGGGAAGGTTGTGGGGGAGGGAGGGGGAGGGGAAGGTGTGGGGGGAGGAGAGTGAGGGAAGGTTGTGGGAGGGAGGGGAGAGTGAGGGGAAGGTTGTGGGAGGGAGGGAGAGTGGAGGGAAGGTTGGGGGAGGGGAGGGAGAGGTGAGGGAAGGTTGTGGGAGGGAGGGGGGAGGAGTGAGGGGAAGGTTGGGGGAGGGAGAGAGGTGAGGGAGGTTGGGGGAGGGGGGAGAGGTGAGGGAAGGTTGTGGGAGGGAGGTGGAGAGTGAGGGAGGTGGGGGAGGGAGGGGAGAGGGAGGGGAGGGGGGGGTGTGGGAGGGGAGGGGAGGAGTGAGGGAAGGTGGGAGGGAGAGGCGGGGGTGAGGGAAGGGTGGGAGGGAGGGAGTGAGGGAAGGTTGGGGGAGGGAGGGAGAGTGGAGGGAAGGTTGTGGGAGGGGGGAGGGAGTGAGGGAAGGTTGTGGGAGGGGGAGAGGGAGGGTGGAGGGGAGGTGGGGGAGGGGGGAGAGTGAGGGAAGGTTGTGGGGGGAGGGAGAGTGAGGGGAAGGTGTGGTAGGGAGAGGGGAGTGAGGGAAGGGTGTGAGGGAGGGGAGGGAGGAGTGAGGGAAGGTTGGGGGGGAGGGAGAGTGAGGGAAGGTTGTGGAGGGAGGGAGGAGTGAGGGAAGGTTGAGGGAGGGAGGGGAGAGGTGAGGGAAGGTTGTGGGAGGGAGGGAGAGTGAGGGAGGTTGTGGGGGGAGTGAGAGTGAGGGAAGGTTGTGGGAGGGGAGAGAGTGAGGGAGGTGTGGGAGGGAGGGGAGAGTGAGGGGAGGGTGTGGGAGGGAGGGGAGAGGAGGGAGGGGAGGGGGGAGTGAGGGAAGGTTGTGGGAGGGAGGGAGAGGTGAGGGAAGGTTGTGGGAGGGAGGGAGAGTGAGGGAAGGTTGTGGGAGGGAGGGAGGAGGGTGGGGGGGAGGGAAGGTTGTGGGAGGGAGGGAGAGTGAGGGAAGGTTGTGGGGGAGGGAGAGGGAGTGAGGGAAGGTTGTGGGAGGGAGGGAGGAGTGAGGGAAGGTTGTGGGAGGGAGGAGAGTGAGGGAAGGTGTGGGGAGGAGAGAGTGAGGGAAGGTTGTGGGAGGGAGGGAGAGGTGAGGGAAGGTTGTGGAGGGAGAGAGTGAGGGGAGGGTTGTGGGAGGGAGGGAGAGTGAGGGAAGGTTGTGGGAGGGGAGGGAGAGGTGAGGGAAGGTTGTGGAGGGAGGGAGAGTGAGGGAAGGTTGTGGGAGGGAGAGAGTGAGGGAAGGTTGTGGGAGGGGAGGGGAGGGTGGGGAGGGGGGAAGGTTGTGGGAGGGAGGGAGAGTGAGGGAAGGTGTGGGAGGGAGGGAGGAGTGAGGGAAGGTTGTGGGGAGGGAGGAGAGTGAGGGAAGGTTGTGGGAGGGAGGGGAGAGTGAGGGAAGGTTGGGGGGGAGGGGAGGAGGGAGTGGGGGAAGGTTGTGGGAGAGAGTGAGGGAAGGTTGTGGGAGGGAGGGAGAGTGAGGGAAGGTTGTGGGAGGGAGGGAGAGTGAGGGAAGGTTGTGGGAGGGAGGGAGAGTGAGGGAAGGTTGTGGGAGGGAGGGAGAGTGAGGGAAGGTTGTGTGAGGGAGAGTGAGGGAAGGTTGAGGGAGGGAGAGAGTGAGGGAGAGAGTGAGGGGAGGTTGTGAGAGGGAGGGAGAGTGAGGGAAGGTTGTGGGAGGGAGGGAGAGTGAGGGAAGGTTGTGGGAGGGAGTGAGAGTGAGGGAAGGTTGTGGGAGGGAGAGAGTGAGGGAAGGTTGTGGGAGGGAGGGAGAGTGAGGGAAGGTTGTGGGAGGGAGAGAGTGAGGGAAGGTTGTGGGAGGGAGGGAGAGTGAGGGAAGGTTGTGTGAGGGAGAGTGAGGGAAGGTTGAGGGAGGGAGAGAGTGAGGGAGGGAGAGTGAGGGAAGGTGTGGGAGGGAGTGAGAGTGAGGGAAGGTTGTGGGAGGGAGGGAGAGTGAGGGAAGGTTGTGGGAGGGAGAGAGAGTGAGGGAAGGTTGTGGGAGGGAGAGAGAGTGAGGGAAGGTTGTGAGAGGGAGGGAGAGTGAGGGAAGGTTGTGGGAGGGAGGGAGAGTGAGGGTAGGTTGGGGTGGGAGTGAGAGTGAGGGAAGGTTGTGGAGGGAGAGAGGTGAGGGAAGGTGTGGGAGGGAGTGAGGGAGGAAGGTTGTGGAGGGAGGGAGAGTGAGGGAAGGTTGTGGGAGGGAGAGAGTGAGGGAAGGTTGTGGGAGGGAGAGAGTGAGGGAAGGTTGTGGGAGGGAGAGAGTGAGGGAAGAGGGTGGGAGTGAGAGAGAGAGTGACGGAAGGGTGTGGGAGGGAGGGAGAGTGAGGGAAGGTTGTGGGAGGGAGAGAGAGTGAGGGAAGGTTGTGGGAGGGAGGGAGTGAGGGAAGGTTGTGGGAGGGAGGGAGGAGTGAGGGAAGGTTGTGGGAGGGAGAGAGTGAGGGAAGGTTGTGGGAGGGAGGGAGAGTGAGGGAAGGTTGTGGGAGGGAGGGAGAGTGAGGGAAGGTTGTGGGAGGGAGAGAGAGTGAGGGAAGGTGTGGGAGGGAGAGAGAGTGAGGGAAGGTTGTGGGAGGAGGAGAGAGTGAGGGAAGGTTGAGGAGGGAGGAGAGTGAGGGAAGGTTGTGGGTGGGAGGGAGAGTGAGGGAAGGTTGTGGGAGGGAGAGGGAGTGAGGAAGGTTGTGGGAGGGAGAGAGTGAGGGAAGGTTGTGAGAGGGAGGGAGAGTGAGGGAAGGTTGTGGGAGGGAGGGAGAGTGAGGGAAGGTTGTGGAAGGAGAGGAGGGAAGGTTGAGGGAGGAGAGAGAGTGAGGGAAGGTTGTGGGAGGAGGAGAGGAGGGAAGGTTGTGGAGGGAGGAGAGTGAGGGAAGGTTGTGGGAGGGAGAGAGTGAGGGAAGGTTGGGGGGAGAGGAGGAGGAAGGTTGGGGAGGGAGAGGAGAGTGAGGGAAGGTTGTGAGAGGGAGGGAGAGTGAGGGAAGGTTGTGGGAGGGAGGAGAGTGAGGGAGGTGTGGGAGGGAGGAGAGTGAGGGAAGGTGTGGGAGGGAGAGAGTGAGGGAAGGTTGTGGGTGGGAGTGAGTGTGAGGGAAGGTTGTGGGTGGGAGGGAGAGTGAGGGAAGGTTGTGGGAGGGAGTGAGAGTGAGGGAAGGTTGTGGGAGGGAGAGAGTGAGGGAAGGTTGTGGAGGGAGAGAGAGTGAGGGAAGGTTGTGGGAGGGAGAGAGAGTGAGGGAAGGTTGTGGGAGGGAGGGAGAGTGAGGGAAGGTGTGGGAGGGAGGGAGAGTGAGGGAAGGTTGTGGGAGGGAGAGAGTGAGGGAAGGTTGAGGGAGGGAGGGAGAGTGAGGGAAGGTTGTGGGAGGGAGAGAGAGTGAGGGAAGGTTGTGGGAGGGAGGGAGAGTGAGGGAAGGTTGTGGGAGGGAGGGAGAGTGAGGGAAGGTTGTGGGAGGGAGAGAGAGTGAGGGAAGGTTGTGGGAGGGAGGGAGAGTGAGGGAAGGGTGTGGGAGGGAGGGAGGAGTGAGGGAAGGTGTGGGAGGGAGGGGAGGAAGAAGGTTGTGGGAGGGAGAGAGAGTGAGGGAAGGTTGTGGGAGGGAGGGAGAGTGAGGGAAGGTTGTGGGAGGGAGGGAGAGTGAGGGAAGGTTGTGGGAGGGAGGGAGTGAGGGAAGGTTGTGGGAGGGAGGGAGAGTGAGGGAAGGTTGTGGGAGGGAGGAGAGTGAGGGAAGGTTGTGGGAGGGAGGGAGAGTGAGGGAAGGTTGTGGGAGGGAGGGAGAGTGAGGGAAGGTTGTGGGAGGGAGGGAGAGTGAGGGAAGGTTGTGGGAGGGAGAGAGAGTGAGAAGGTTTTAGAGTAAAAAAAGAGGAGATACAGAGAGCTGGAAGGGAAACAGAAAAGTATGGGCGACCCAAAACCCTTGGCTGGTGGTAGGGAGGGGCGGCAGGTAGCAGGGAGGGTGGTAGGGAGGGGCGGCAGGTAGCAGGGAGGGTGGCAGGTAGCAGAAAGGGGCGGCAGGTAGCAGGGAGGGTGGTAGGGTGGTAGGGAGGGGTGGCAGGTAGCAGAAAGAGTCGGCGGAGAGGGTGGCAGGTAGCAGGGAGGGGCGGCAGGTAGCAGGGAGGGTGGCAGGCTGCAGGGAGGGGCGGCAGGTAGCAGGGAGGGTGGCAGGCTGCAGGGAGGGGCGGCAGGTAGCAGGGAGGGTGGCAGGTAGCAGAAAGGGGCGGCAGGTAGCAGAAAGCAGGGACGGTGGCAAGTAACACAAAGGGGCGGCAGGGAGGGTGGCAGGACAGCTTAAAGGGTGGCAGGTGGCAGAAAGGCAGGTGAGAGCCATAAATACCCACCCCACACCTGGAGGAGGAGGCGGAGGAGGAGGAGGAGAAGAAGGGGAGGAAGGAGGTAACTGGCAGTGCAGGGAGGCAAAGGAGGGAGGGAAGGACACGGTGGAGGTGAATAAGAGAGAGGAGAGAGAAAGGATAAAGAGGGAGAGAGAGATATAAAAAAAGGAAGAAAACAGGAGGTAGGAAGAAGGATGAGGAGGAGGAGGATGGAGAGGTGGATGAGTGGTAAGGTAGAGAGAGAGAGAGAGAGAGAGAGAGAGAGAGAGAGAGAGAGAGAGAGAGAGAGAGAGAGAGAGAGAGCTGTGGAGGTCGCCAGTTTACAGTGCGTTGGCCTAGACAGCATCTGACCACACCCAATCTTTACCTCCTGTACCGCCCGCCCACCACCCACCCACCCACCTAGCTTATCCACCCACACACATATCCACTAGCCCACCCAACCTAACCATCCATCCACCACCCACTCTCTCACCTATCCACCCACCCACCCACCCATACCAGCCCACACGTGTCCAGTGACCCGTGCATTTCTACCTAACCCGTGTCCTACCTCACTGGTCCCACCTCTACCTGTGTATGTGTGTATGTGTGTGTGTATGTGTATGTGTGTGTGTGTGAAGGGTTCATTGGACACTTGCTGCACCTTACACACACACACACATCAACCTGGGTACACCGGCGGCCATGGATTGATCAATTCGGCGGCCTGATGAACACTCGCACATTACTGCCTCTCTACACTGGCTATCAGGTGTTACAGTTTAGTTTAAAGACTTGACGAATTTTCTTTACAATACCTCTCTCTCTCTCTCTCTCTCTCTAACTTCTATTTCTTTTCTCCTTTCCTCTTTCGCATCACTCCCTCTATCATTTTCCTCCTTCGTCTCTCTCTCTCTCTCTCCATTCCCCTTAACCTCTTTCTTCCCCTTCCCCCTTTCTCTCTCTCCCTCTTCTACCTTCTTCTCTCATATTTATTTTCCTCCCTTATTCTTTCTCAATTCTCATCTCCCTCTTCTCCTTCTATCCCTCATTAGACTATCCTAGCTCCCCCCCCCCTCTTCTTCCTTCTTTCCCTATCTGCTGTATTCCGTCCTTCTCTCTTACTTCCCTAACCCCCATCCTTCCCTCCCTCCTTCCCTCTCCACCATTCTTCCCTCTCTCCCTTCCTTCCCATCCTCATGTCAAATGGTATCCTCCCTCCCTCCTTCCCTTTCCATCATTCTTCCCTCCCTCCCTCCCTTCCCATCCTCGCTTATTAAACGGTGTCCTCCCTTCCTTCTTCCTTCTTCCTTATTAGGCTAGGATACAGACACATCTGGCAAGTTAGTAACGCTGTACCCATACCGGAACACTCAGCATGTAAACTTTGTGATAAACCTTTAAAGCATACACTTGAACACTATATTATTGAATGTGACACTGTCAAAGACTTCAGGCCACCTGACTTACTGTATCTTGAACTATGTAATTACTTCATTGAATCAGGTGTGCTTGAGGACATTCTTGCTGTTTATCCCAAATTTGCTAGCCCACACTGATTAGTCTTCAACTAGAATATGACTCCAATGTATGTGATCCACTGACCCATATATGCTGCTGGTGAATGTGATGTATTTCCTTCTTTGTGTACGAACCTCTGTCCTGCGTGGCAGTGAACAGTGGCATTACCCACATGAATCTGACCTATATATAGTGTCAATGAATATGATGCATTCTTTGTGTACGAACCTCTGTCCTGTATGGCAGTGAAAAGTGACATTACCCACATGAATCTGACCGACGTATATGTATGTATGTGTGCGTGTGTGCATGTATATGTACGTGTACATGTATATGTGTATACGCATATGTATGTATATGTGTGTGTGTGTGTGTTTACATATATGTATATGTACTGTCAATGAATATGATGCAAATCTTTGTGTACGAACCTCTGTCCTGCATGGCAGTGAACAGTGACATTATCCATATGAATCTGACCTCTATACATTTATAGTTGTTAATGAATATGATGTATTTCTTTGTGTATGAACCTCTGTCCTGCGTGACAGTGAGAAGTGATACCACCCTCAGTGTCAAGACCTGACTGAATTACTCAGAATAGGCAAACTGTACTACAAGCTCTGCCAATAAATTTGTTAAACTAAAAAAAAATCCTTCTTCCTTCCCTCCCTCCCCACTAGTCAGTTTCCCTCACATAATGGGAGGTAATTTACTCCTCTCCCTCATTATGTCTCTCATTAAGTTCAGCTTGAGTAAGTCCACAAAAAGAGTGCATGATAGAGTGTGCGTGATAGAGAGTGCGTGATAAGAGTGCATGATAAGAGTACATGATAAAGAGTGTATGATAGAGTGTGCATGATAAAGTGTGCGTGATAAGAGTGCATGATAAGAGTACATGATAAAGAGTGTATGATAGAGTGTGCGTGATAGAGTGTGTGTGATAAGAGTGCATGATAAGAGTACATGATAAAGAGTGTATGATAGAGTGTGCATGATAAAGTGTGCGTGATAAGAGTGCATGATAAGAGTACATGATAAAGAGTGTATGATAGAGTGTGCGTGATAGAGTGTGTGTGATAAGATTGCATGATAAGAGTACATGATAAAGAGTGTATGATAGTGTGTGCGTGATAAGAGTGCGTGATAAGAGTGTATGATAGGGTGCATGATAAGAGTACATGATAAAGAGTGCAACATAGTGTGTGCATGATAAAGAGTGTGTGATAAAGAGTGTATGATAGCGTATGATAAAGTGATGGATAAACTGTACATGCTAGAGTGAAATAAAGTGTGAATAATAAGAGTGCACAATAATGGGTTCTAAATACGCAGGTACAATACAAGTGAAATACTACACTCATGAAGAACAATAAATAATGAAATATACTCCTAAGGACATAAATTACCAACAGTTACATATATAAATTTAATGTAAAAACAAATCTGAATAATCAAATACTAAAAAAGATATTGACAAACACTTTGAATAAATATTTTTATTTATACGATTAAACACAATATTAACATTTATTTTCCATCGTATAAATATTTAAACATCTATATTAAACACTGAAAACACTGACTCCACTATACATACATTTCTTTCTCACTAATAAATCTACCTACACAAAAAAAAAACATACTTCACTATTAAACATATCGTTAATCCTGATGCAGATGTATGCAAATTTAGTTACGTAAATCTATATTTTCACTGCGGCCTCCACCTGTTCTTATGTGGGAAAACCCTCGCCGTTGATTGGTGGCTGGTTAAATCCGTGGCTAGACCTAATGTCTAATAGCCAATCAGCGACGAGCTCAGCGTCAAAACACAAGTTCCTAAACCAATCAGGGAAGAGTTCAATGTAAACAAACGGGTTCCACTCTAAAAATAACCTCTCGGTATATACAAAAAAGAATTAAAAAAATATAACAGGTTCCAGCAGGACGAATAATAATAACCAAAAAAACCTACTCTACATCTCCCTGTCATATCGTGTGAATAATAGCTGGGTATCTCCTGTCGGCCGCCACGTTTTTTATGACACGCACAAATGGAGGGGGGGGACAACAAATCGGATTTTCTATGCTGGGTGAAGACTTAACAATAACGTAGAGCTGTTGAAACTAACGGCAACAAGACGGCGAAAAAACCTGCAGAAACCAACACAAGCCAACAGAGGTTAGGTTAGGTATAACGATCTATTACTGATCTATTCTTCCGTTTAATTCTCCCCTTCCTCCTTCACCTCTCTGGCCCTCATGATGTAGAAACACTCATACTATACCTGCCTTAGTCATCATCAGGTGTGTAGGTCAATTAATGTTGGTTTGGTGAAGTCATGCTTAAGTTGGTTAGGTGTGTTGGTCATTATTATTATTATTATTATTATTATTATTATTGATGGTTGATACTGTTATTATTATTATAATCTTTAATGACCAATGATATAATTATTACCGTTATAATTATTATTCTCTTAATAATTATGAACCATCGTTGTTGTTCGTAATACCATGTCCACTGGGGTGTGTGTGTGTGTGTGTGCGTGTGTGTGTGTGTGTGCTAAACTTGAAAGCTTTGATCAACATTTGGTGTAAATTGCTCCAAAATTGACCAGGTTTTGCCATGGTAACAATTGGAGCAATAATACACATTTACCACTACATTAATTTACCATAACAACAACACTATTTACTCAGTCACGGCACAGGTTCAAGGGCTGAGTTTGTATCCGATTGGCATTTGTTTAATTTATTATTGACATCATTCTTCTTGTTGTTATTATAATTATTTTTGCTGTTATTTTGTCAATATTATCAGAACTATTGTTGTTAGTGTTAATAATCATTACTGTTGTTTTTGTTAAGAATATTTTAATTTATTATCGTTTATGACGGATGCAGGAGGGAAAGGCGGTAGTTAGGTGTTTATTAATAACATGTAGTGTAATTATTGGCAAGGCTAAGTGTGCGTGTAATGCCTGAGGTTATGGTGGGGTGGTGAGGGGGCGGGCTGGGTAGAAGAGGTGGTGGTGAGGGGGCGGGCGGGGTAGAAGAGGTGGTGGTGAGGGGGCGCGGGCTGGGTAGAAGAGGTGGTGGTGAGGGGGCGGGCTGTGTAGAAGAGGTGGTGGTGAGGGGGCGGGCTGGTTAGAAGAGGTGGTGGTGTGGGGGCGGGCTGGGTAGAAGAGGTGGTGGTGAGGGGGCGGGCTGGGTGGAAGAGGTGGTGGTGAGGGGGCGGGCGGGGTAGAAGAGGTGGTGGTGAGGGGCGGGCTGGGTGGAAGAGGTGGTGGTGAGGGGCGGGCTGGGTAGAAGAGGTGGTGGTGTGGGGGGGGGCGGGGTAGAAGAGGTGGTGGTGAGGGGGCGGGCTGGGTAGAAGAGGTGTGGTGATGGGGCGGGCTGGGTAGAAGAGGTGGTGGTGAGGGGGCGCGGGGTAGAAGAGGTGGTGGTGAGGGGGCGGGCTGGGTGGAAGAGGTGGTGGTGAGGGGGCGGGCTGGGTAGAAGAGGAGGTGGTGGTGAGGGGGCGCGGGGTAGAAGAGGTGGTGGTGAGGGGGCGGGCTGGGTGGAAGAGGTGGTGGTGAGGGGGCGGGCTGGGTAGAAGAGGTGGTGGTGAGGGGGCGGGCGGGGTAGAAGAGGTGGTGGTGAGGGGGCGGGCTGGGTGGAAGAGGTGGTGGTGAGGGGGCGGGCTGGGTAGAAGAGGTGGTGGTGAGGGGGCGGGCGGGGTAGAAGAGGTGGTGGTGAGGGGGCGGGCGGGGTAGAAGAGGTGGTGGTGAGGGGGCGGGCTGGGTAGAAGAGGTGGTGGTGAGGGGGCGCGGGCTGGGTAGAAGAGGTGGTGGTGAGGGGGCGGGCTGGGTAGAAGAGGTGGTGGTGAGGGGGCGGGCGGGGTAGAAGAGGTGGTGGTGAGGGGGCGGGCGGGGTAGAAGAGGTGGTGGTGAGGGGGCGGGCTGGGTAGAAGAGGTGGTGGTGAGGGGGCGCGGGGTAGAAGAGGTGGTGGTGAGGGGGCGCGGGGTAGAAGAGGTGGTGGTGAGGGGGCGTAGGGTAGTAGGGGTGGTGGTGGTGATGTTTGGGGGGGTGATGGTAGGGGTGATGATGGTGTGGGTGGTGGTGGTGGTTGTAGTGGTGGTGGTTGTAGTAGTGGTGGTTGTAGTAGTGGTTGTCCAGGTGGCGGTAGTGGTGGTAGTAGCAGTAGTAATAGTGGCCCGGAAAATCAAGACACCTTAATTTATTTATTATCCCCACACACACAGACAGACAGACAGACAGACACGAGAACACATTAACCTGACTCACTTCACCAACTACACTCCAAAACCCGTGATCAAAATGGCGGATAAAATGCTCGGAGACTCTACTGTAACTAAAGGTATTTTCTCAATCTTTATTTACCTGGAAACATAAAAAACATATCGTAAGAACTTTTGAGAATTTGGATCCTGTATAAGAGGAGGAAGTTAAACCACCAAGGTCACTCTCCTGCCCTCAGTGTGTGGGGAGGGGGGGGGGGGTTGCCAGCGGGGGTGTGGGGGAAAGTTGGGTGAAACGTGTAGGGTGAGAATTGCCAGAAGGTGTGGGGAGGGGCTTAAGGTAGGCCATTAACCTTGAGGAGGGGGGTGTGGAGGGGGGTGTGGAGGAGGGGGGTGTGGAGGAAGGGGTGTGGAGGAAGGGGTGTGGAGGAGGGGGGAGAATGAGAGATTGAGTGAAAGGGTGAGAGGGTAGAGAGTGAGTGGGTGAAGGAGTGAAAGGGGGAAGAGTGGGAGGGTAAGTGAGAAAGTGAAAGGGGTGAGAGGGAGATAGTGATAAAGAAGGATGTACGAGAGTAGGCTAAAGGAAAGGGGATAGAAGAGATGACAAGGAAATAGGGGCGGGTTAATGAATTGGGGGAGAGAAGGGGGAAAGGTGGGGAGAGGGAAGGGAGGATGAAGGAAGGGGATGGCAGGAGTGTAATAGGGGAGGGGAAGGGAAGGGAGAGGAGGGTAGTTGGGGGGAGGGAAGTAATACAAAGGGGTGCAACAAGCAGGTGTAATTAGCAGGTAACCAGCTGATATTATTGTGTCATCAATCACCAACACACTCCAGGTACACTGAGGGAGGGAGGGAGGGAGGGAGGGAAATGGGGTGAGGAGGAAGGTGAGAGAAGGGAGACAGGCAGGGGGAGAGAAGGAGGGAGGTGGAGAAGGAGAAGCAAAGAGGAGTGGAGAGGGAGGTGGAGAAGGAGAAGCAAAGAGGAGTGGGGAGGAAGGTGGATGGAGATGGATGAGAGGGAAGGAGATGGAGAGAGAGAGAGGGGAACACGAGGGAGGGAGAGGAGTGGAGAGGGATTACCTGTACAGTGCCACCAAGTCAGCATCTCCTCAGGTCACCACCAATCAGTTAGGTTAGGTTAGGTTAGGTTAGGTTAAGTTAGGTTAGGTTAGGTTAGGTTAGCTTGAAGTCGTATAGGTTAGGTTAAGAACGTCTATGAAGGCTGGGGAGTAATATTAACCTTACAACTTACAGGAACTTGAGCGGCACCTGCAGGCTCAAGACCACACTAACTACCCCACTTTAACTAGGCCACGCAGAGGAAGGACAAAATGGCGAAGAGATTGCTGGGAGACTCTACCATACCTAGACTGGCGTTCTCTGAGCCACAGTGAAGAGGGGGAGAATTCATCACATAAATATGTCCAGTCCGTAACCCTGATCTATCACGCTTGTAACTCGTTTATAATGTAAGTGATTTATTGGGGGCTGGTTGGTGGTTATTATTATTATTATTATTATTATTATTATTATTATTATTATTATTATTATTATTACTATTATTATTATTATTATTATTATTATTATTATTGTCATTACATTATTATTATTATTATTATTATTATCATTGTTATTATTAGTGTTATTATTATTTTTATTATTATTATTATATATCATTAATATAAACAAAGTTCTTGAATAATGTTTAGCCTAAAAACTGTTGACAAAATGGGACCCAAGTTCAGTCGTATCGGAAATGACGGTGCTAGTTGGTTACATTCACCTCCTCCCTTCCTCTCCCTCTCCCCCTTCTTCCTCCTCATTACCCCATTCTTCTTCTTATTCTTATTATTATTCTCCTCCTCCATCTCTTCTCCCCCCTCCTCTCCTCACTCTACCACATTAGCCACAATCCTCAACTGGTAATGGTGTGTTGAGTCTCTCTGTCCTGATCTTGCCTTTCATCTCCCCCCCCCCCTCCACCACACACGCTAGGCTGTATGAGCGAGATCTTATTACAGTCAACGGTCAGTCCTATTACACCACCTGGTCGAGTGACAGTTATCTGCAACAGTCAACAGTCCGTCTTTACCTACAGAAGCGAGAGTTACTTGCAACCAGTCAGTTCACAGGAGGAAGTCTTGAGGGGAAAGTGACAGGTTAATATTCTCAAATGCGCCTCCGACCACTGCGCCATAACACACACACACACAGTACACCAGGAGCCAATTACTTCTAAAACCTCTTTGTAAATAGCATCACCAGTGCCACCAATACCTCCATCAGCCACGACCAAGAACCCGAGGCTGTGAGACATTATCGAGCGGAACCTGCGTATGAAACTGACGGATGGATGGACGGATGGATAAACGGACAGACACTAATCATCTTCTGTCTATCCTCCCATTTTTCCGATAAAGGGGATATAAAACAGGAAGAAACTTACCTGGATGTGAGAGGTGTACAGGTGTGTGTGAGGGTGTAAGATGTGGTTGTGTGAGGGTGATAGGTGTGGTTATGTGAGGGTGTAAGGTGTGGCTGTGTGGGGGTGTAAGGTGTGGCTGTGTGGGGGTGTAAGGTGTGGCTGTGTGAGGGTGTAAGGTGTGGTTATATGAGGGTGTAAGGTGTGGCTGTGTGGGGGTGTAAGGTGTGGCTGTGTGGGGTGTAAGGTGTGGCTGTGTGAGGGTGTAAGGTGTGGTTATATGAGGGTGTAAGGTGTGGCTGTGTGAAGGTGTAAGGTGTGGCTGTGTGAAGGTGTAAGGTGTGGCTGAGAGGTGTGGCTGTGGAGTATGAGCATGAAGTGCAGGCGGTGGGGCATGGACCATAACCATGATCTGTGGGCGTGGTACTGACCTTGGTGGTGGCGGTGGCGTGGTTGGCGGGACCCACGGGCTCGTTGGTCACCTGTATGGCCAGGTAAGGGGTGTTGAGGAGTGGCCACGCCCCCACTACCCCACACGTCATGTACGAGTCGTTGAAAGTCTTGAGGTGGGGGTCGCCGAAGAGTCCACAGTGGGCAGGGGCAGGGGTGGAGCTCACGGGGTACTGACACTCGTCGTGGGCGTCAGTAGGGGCCACGCTGGGGCTTTGGGGTAAGACCTGGTGCTGGGGGTCCTCAGCTAGGATGTGGGTACAGTTAAAGCGACCCATGACGGAGGAGATCATTCTGTGGGTGCTGTGGTACTGAAGGTCTCCCCGACATTTGTTGCTGCTGAGGTCGTCCGTACACTGCTTGTAGCGGTGCATCAGGGAGCAGTAGGCTGTAGTAGCCCCCTCCTCCACCCCAGCGGCCATCCCTGTCACGTAGGCCTTCGTGCACCCCTTCATGCCACACTCGCCACCCACACCTGCAACACAACAAAAACCCAAATTAAAATCCAGATCCTGATATTTAATTCGTAAAGGTAAACATTTATGTATAATTACGTGTGATAGTCCTGGTGGCTCTCCTTACAATACTATGAATCACCTAAAACCTTTGTACAGTAATTCCCACTTAGTAGCAGTATCATACAGGTGATGCCTTAACCTACATAAGATCAACAATGTATAGAGTAACATTCTACACAGGGGTAACAAGTTCCACATGTCCACTGTCCTGTCCACAAGGCAGGATAATAAGTACAGGTAGAGATGAGGATGACGTCAACGACAAGTCTAGGTCAACAGGTAATAAAAGGAAGACCCGGACAGGTGATGGTTCATTAATGGGGTCACAGGTAATCACTTGTTTTGTTGTGTTATTTAATCATCTAAAGGGGAGGAAGGAAGGAGGTAGGGGAGGAGGAGGAGGGGAGAAGAGGAGGGGAGGGGAGAAGAGGAGGTGGAGGGGAGAAGAGGAGGGGGAGGGGAGAAGAGGAGGGGAGGGGAGAAGAGGAGGGGAAAAGGGAGGGGAGAAGAAGAGGGGGAAAGGCGAGGAAAAAAGAGAAAGGAGAGAAGAGAGGAGACGAAATGAAAAGGGAAAAGACGACAAGAAGGAAAAGGGAATAAGATAAGACAAGAAAAAAGACAGGAGAAGGGGGAAGAGAAGGAGAAGAAGAGAGGGGGGTGGGGTGGAAGGTGGGAGGGAAAGCATAACACAACTCTTATCTATGTATCATAAACAAGTCTTACAAACACTCATAGATAAAAAAAATCACCCAAACCTAACCTAACCAAGGTCTGGTATGGAGGAGGTGAGGAGGGCGAGGCAGGTCTGGTATAGAGGAGGTGAGGAGGGCGAGGCAGGTCTGGTATAGAGGTGAGGAGGGCGAGGCAGGTCTGGTATAGAGGTGAGGAGGGCGAGGCAGGTCTGGTATGGAGGAGGTGAGGAGGGCGAGGCAGGTCTGGTATAGGGGAGGTGAGGAGGGCGAGGCAGGTCTGGTATAGAGGTGAGGAGGGCGAGGCAGGTCTGGTATAGGAGGTGAGGAGGGCGAGGCAGGTCTGGTATAGAGGAGGTGAGGAGGGCGAGGCAGGTCTGGTATAGAGGTGAGGAGGGCGAGGCAGGTCTGGTATAGAGGTGAGGAGGGCGAGGCAGGTCTGGTATAGAGGTGAGGAGGGCGAGGCAGGTCTGGTATGGAGGAGGTGAGGAGGGCGAGGCAGGTCTGGTATAGAGGAGGTGAGGAGGGCGAGGCAGGTCTGGTATAGGAGGTGAGGAGGGCGAGGCAGGTCTGGTATAGAGGAGGTGAGGAGGGCGAGGCAGGTCTGGTATAGAGGAGGTGAGGAGGGCGAGGCAGGTCTGGTATAGAGGTGAGGAGGGCGAGGCAGGGCTGGTATAGAGGTGAGGAGGGCGAGGCAGGTCTGGTATAGAGGAGGTGAGGAGGGCGAGGCAGGTCTGGTATAGAGGAGGTGAGGAGGGCGAGGCAGGTCTGGTATAGAGGTGAGGAGGGCGAGGCAGGGCTGGTATAGAGGTGAGGAGGGCGAGGCAGGTCTGGTATAGAGGAGGTGAGGAGGGCGAGGCAGGGCTGGTATAGAGGTGAGGAGGGCGAGGCAGGGCTGGTATAGAGGTGAGGAGGGCGAGGCAGGTCTGGTATAGAGGTGAGGAGGGCGAGGCAGGTCTGGTATAGAGGTGAGGAGGGCGAGGCAGGGCTGGTATAGAGGAGGTGAGGAGGGCGAGGCAGGTCTGGTATAGAGGAGGTGAGGAGGGCGAGGCAGGGCTGGTATAGAGGTGAGGAGGGCGAGGCAGGTCTGGTATAGAGGAGGTGAGGAGGGCGAGGCAGGTCTGGTATAGAGGAGGTGAGGAGGGCGAGGCAGGTCTGGTATGGAGGAGGTGAGGAGGGCGAGGCAGGTCTGGTATAGGGGAGGTGAGGAGGGCGAGGCAGGTCTGGTATAGAGGAGGTGAGGAGGGCGAGGCAGGTCTGGTATAGGAGGTGAGGAGGGCGAGGCAGGTCTGGTATAGGGGAGGTGAGGAGGGCGAGGCAGGTCTGGTATAGAGGAGGTGAGGAGGGCGAGGCAGGGCTGGTATAGGGGAGGTGAGGAGGGCGAGGCAGGTCTGGTATAGAGGTGAGGAGGGCGAGGCAGGTCTGGTATAGAGGAGGTGAGGAGGGCGAGGCAGGTCTGGTATAGAGGAGGTGAGGAGGGCGAGGCAGGTCTGGTATAGAGGAGGTGAGGAGGGCGAGGCAGGTCTGGTATAGGGGAGGTGAGGAGGGCGAGGCAGGTCTGGTATAGAGGAGGTGAGGAGGGCGAGGCAGGGCTGGTATAGAGGAGGTGAGGAGGGCGAGGCAGGGCTGGTATAGAGGAAGTGAGGAGGGCGAGGCAGGTCTGGTATAGAGGAGGTGAGGAGGGCGAGGCAGGTCTGGTATAGAGGAGGTGAGGAGGGCGAGGCAGGTCTGGTATAGAGGTGAGGAGGGCGAGGCAGGTCTGGTATAGAGGAGGTGAGGAGGGCGAGGCAGGTCTGGTATAGAGGTGAGGAGGGCGAGGCAGGTCTGGTATAGAGGAGGTGAGGAGGGCGAGGCAGGGCTGGTATAGAGGAGGTGAGGAGGGCGAGGCAGGTCTGGTATAGAGGAGGTGAGGAGGGCGAGGCAGGTCTGGTATAGAGGTGAGGAGGGCGAGGCAGGTCTGGTATAGAGGTGGGGAGGGCGAGGCAGGGCTGGTATAGAGGTGGGAGGGCGAGGCAGGTCTGGTATAGAGGTGAGGAGGGCGAGGCAGGTCTGGTATAGAGGAGGTGAGGAGGGCGAGGCAGGGCTGGTATAGAGGAGGTGAGGAGGGCGAGGCAGGTCTGGTATAGAGGAGGTGAGGAGGGCGAGGCAGGGCTGGTATAGAGGTGAGGAGGGCGAGGCAGGTCTGGTATAGAGGAGGGCGAGGCAGGGCTGGTATAGAGGAGGTGAGGAGGGCGAGGCAGGGCTGGTATAATGGAGGTGAGGAGGGCGAGGCAGGGCTGGTATAGAGGAGGTGAGGAGGGCGAGGCAGGTCTGGTATAGAGGAGGTGAGGAGGGCGAGGCAGGTCTGGTATAATGGGAGGCACGACCCTTGGATTACACGGTCATAATATGCGTTCAGTTTGTGTGTTCCAACCAACCACACCCTCAACAGTCTACACACATACAAACAAACAAATATACATAATAAAGAAACAAACACACACAAACACAATAAAAAGCTCATTAACCTTAAGACATCCACAACTCAGGAAGTTCAATTACTTTCAGCGTCCCATTATAATTGTCTAACGAATTCTGGCAACAATATGAAGTTCAACGGCATTAAACAAAGTGTGAACCTTGACTCGTTCAATTATCAAATTAGATCAGGTAAATGTTTCACTAAACCTCGCGGCCATCTGAGTTGAAATGTTCGAAGCAGTTGATTTTGTTTCGTAAGGTTTAAAGATCTTCAGGAATATACGATGATTAATAATTGCCGATGATAGAATGAATGTACTATGATGGGTGAAAGTACACAGACATAATATACACAAGGATATAATACACACACAGATACACATAAAGTGGAAATACAGACACGAAATAAAGCTTTGGGATTCATTGTACCGGGAGTTGAAGATTCGAACCCATTATATTTACTTAGTTTAACGACATTCGACGAAGGTCAGGGATAACCTATGGAACAATCAACGTAGGAAAAAGGTTTATTGAAAAAAAGTTAATAGAGAAATATTAATAAATTGGTAAATAAAAGGAGTCTATTGATTCAAAGTGTTTCATTAAATGTTTCAGTGACTCAAACTAATTCACGAAAAAATCACCGACAAATAAAGAAATACGACGATAATCAACGAATCACATTAAAGAACCGGGAACAAACAGGTAGTAAGGGAAGAGTTTTACCGGAGATGATGACTCACTGCCCAAGGAGTTCAAACAGTTCCAAGCGCTTAATGTTAGGAATCCCAACGACTTTCAGTATATAAATGAACTTCAATGAGCTTTGGTAATAATAACGAACACCAACGACGTTTAACGAAGTATATAGCAATCCATTAAGTTAGTTAAAAAAACGTTTAACGGAGTACATAGGCGCTGAAGTTACGTTAAGCAATGTTAGGTTAGGTTAGTTCCAGCGACGTTCAACGAAGCACAGACAGATGTAAAGTTAGGTTACGTTAAGCAATGTTAGGTTAGGTTAGTTCTAGCGACGCTCAACGAAGCACAGACCACGGAGACGGTGAAGAAGGTGCAGGAGGGACGACACAAAACAATATATTAAGAGAGGAATAAAAAAAAATGGTCCGGTTAATCAACTCTTGATTTCCCTCAGAAAAACTCGACTCCCGCAACACGGTACAAACTGGTTCATCTTGTGATCCGGGAAGCTTGTTATCCGGGAAGCTTGAGATCCGGGAGGCGTGAGATCCGGGAAGCTTGTGATCCGGAGAGCTTGTGATCTGGGAAGCTAGTGATCCGGGAAGCTTGTGATCCGGAGAAGCTTGTGTTCATGGAAGTTTGTGAACGGTGAAGCTTGCAATCCGAAAAGCGTGCAATCCATGAAGCTTGTGATCCTGGATGCTTGTGATCCAGACAGCTTGTGATCCGGGAACCTTGAGACCCGGGAAGCTTGCGATCCTGGAAGCTTGTGATCCGGAGAAGCTTGTGTTCCTGGAAGCTTGTGATCCGTGAAGCTTGCGACCCGTGAAGCTTGCGATCCGTGAAGCTTGTGATCCGTGAAGCTTGCGACCCGTGAAACATGTGATCCGGGAAGCTTGTGATCTACCAGAACTGTGAGGGTAGAGGGTGAAGGGTCGTGGAGGGGAGGGTGAGGGGTCGTGGAGGGGAGGGTGAGGGGTCGTGGAGGGGAGGGTGAGGGGTCGTGGAGGGGAGGGTGAGGAGTCGTGGAGGGGAGGGTGAGGGGTCGTGAAGGGGAGGGTGAGGGGTCGGGGAGGGTGAGGAGTCGGGGAGGGGAGGGTGAGGAGTCGGGGAGGGGAGGGTGAGGAGTCGGGGAGGGGAGGGTGAGGAGACGGGGAGGGTGAGGAGACGGAGAGGGGAGGGTGAGGAGTCGGGGAGGGGAGGGTGAGGAGTCGGGGAGGGGAGGGTGAGGGGTCGGGGAGGGGAGGGTGAGGGGTCGGGGAGGGGAGGGTGAGGGGTCGTGAAGGGGAGGGTGAGGAGTCGTGGAGGGGAGGGTGAGGAGTCGTGGAGGGGAGGGTGAGGGTGAGGGGTCGTGGAGGGGAGGGTGAGGGGTCGTGGAGGGGAGGGTGAGGAGTCGTGGAGGGGAGGGTGAGGGGTCGTAGAGGGGAAGATGAGGGTGCCGTGGAGGGGAGGGTGAGAAGTCGTGGGGTTCAAGAGACAAGATAATCCCTCAAAAGGACTGATTGTGATACTAATATCCTAGACCTGGTGAGTAAGTATGTGTGTGTGTGCGTGTGTGCGTGTGTGTGTGTGTGTACGTTCTATGGCACGTACGCCGGTAAAAGAACGCCGCCGCTTCCTGTTCTTTGTTGTCCACCGTTTAGCGCCAAAATATTCCTGCGAAACATTTTTATCGTCACTGTATCACCTATGACGACCACAACAAGACACGCTATCACGCCACCCTCCAACACCCCCTCCCCCTCCAAAACTCCTTCAAACACACCCCACCACTCCCTCTCCAACACCCCTTCCAGCACTCCCTCAAACGCAGGCCAACGCTCACTCAAACACACTCCAATACGCCTTCAAACACACCCCAACACTCAACACCCCTTCCAGTTCTCCCTCAAACACACTCCAATTCCCTCCAACACCGACCCCAACACCCTTACCTTTGCCAGAAAACCCTTTAGAACCTCGTCAGTACAGTGTCTGGAACCTCGCCAGTACAGTGTCTGGAACCTCGCCAGTACAGTGTCTGGACCCTCGCCAGTACAGTGTCTGGAACTTCACCAGTACAGTGTCTGGAACCTCACCAGTACAGTGTCTGGAACCTCGCCAGTACAGTGTCTGGAACCTCGCCAGTACAGTGTCTGGAACCTCGCCAGTACAGTGTCTGGAACCTCGCCAGTACAGTGTCTGGAACCTCTCCAGTACAGTGTCTGGAACCTCGCCAGTACAGTGTCTGGAACCTCACCAGTACAGTGTCTGGAACCTCACCAGTACAGTGTCTGGAACCTCACCAGTACAGTGTCTGGAACCTCACCAGTACAGTGTCTGGAACCTCACCAGTACAGTGTCTGGACCCTCACCAGTACAGTGTCTGGAACCTCACCAGTACAGTGTCTGGAACCTCACCAGTACAGTGTCTGGAACCTCGCCAGTACAGTGTCTGGAACCTCACCAGTACAGTGTCTGGAACCTCGCCAGTACAGTGTCTGGAACCTCGCCAGTACAGCCTGAAGTGCCGCCAGCATAAATTCAAGACCTTACCAGTCGCCAGTACATGACCAAGACCCTCTTCAGCACAGCAGTGATCACCGTTACTATACTGTACAGTGTACACCAAGACCTCTGGCGGCCAAGTACAGGAAAGTAATCTTGCACATTCTTTTCTCTCTAGTTGGAATGTCAGAAGCCAGGAACACAAATATTGCCTCACAGGCAATATCGCCGAGGCATTGATTGGAATGTCACTACTTACTAAGCGTCTTGGAAGACTGCCAATATGTGCTCTTTACACGATCGCCCGCAAGCACACTGCCTGTGGTGTCCGAGGTGGTAGGAGGCGTGGAATGTTACTGGTAGATACAGATCGATCTATCTATTACTCAAAACAAAAGAATGTCCCAAAAGGCGGTTGGACATTCATGGATATGAGAGGACTCGTAATTGTCTCATCATCTGGGTATAACACAATAAAACAGCTCCGTATGTACAGTACTTCTACATCTGAGAGCGCATCCTAACACATCTAGTAGCTCGAACATCGTCATGTTTGGAACCTCCAAGTTGTATGATGTGAAGGAAGTGTTACAACACACCTGCGTCAGGAGTACAACAGCTCAAGCTTTAAGACAAAGGTTGTGATAGGCTACAACAAGCAGCACGCCTGGAACACGTTAACCAATTAGTCGTGGAATATAATTACTTGAGACGGCAATGGAGTTGCCTGAAACACCCAACAGCGACACCTGAACATTCCAACAATTTGAACCAACTATCATCAACAACCAGAGGGAGGACTAATGTTGGTTCTGGAACACCTCAGGAGTTGAGACAAGAACGTCTTAATAACACGGTGCCGCTACTATCATTAGCTTGATGTGACGGACTCCATGTTGGCTCTACAACACTCAAGCATTGTGGTCCAGCTGTCTAGGGTAATACCACGTTGCTTCTGGAGCACACCAGCAGTCAGGTCTAGACACCATAACATCTAGTGGCTGGAACAATTTAATACTTGAAATTTAAACATCTCAACATTGAAAAATGGAACACTGTAACACAGGGACTGGAACACGCCAAGAATTCAGTCTGGAACGTTTTAACAATTTAACCCGACCGTCAACCATAGCCAGGTGAGGTGGGCTCCAGGTTTACTCTGGCGGTGTGGGTCCTGGTACACGGTAAGAGTCGGGACTATAACGCCCCCTTCCATTTGGTCGGGTCGTCAACAACAGCAAGGTGTGTAGGGGTCCATCCATGATTACTTTAGAACACCCCCAACACCTGGAACGCTACCTACCTCCCACCCTCCCCCCAGCACAACAACAACGCACGGCTCACCTGTCTAGTACCTAGTCTTACTTTACGGACGCTTGGCACGCGACGCCCACGTTACGACGAAGGTGGGGACGCCGGCGGTGGGACGTATAGGGGATAGCACGTCTCAGGACCCAGGAGTTGCGGCCCCTAGACACGAAGGGAGGCGACCGTGATATCGGAACACGCCGAGTAAGAATAAGACGATGGTGGAAAAATACTAATATAAATGGAATTATAAATGATAATAAATGGTTTAAAGGTGAATAAATGAAAATGCAAATATATATGATTGGTCTAAGGACGCATGAAAATGAACTAAATATTGTGATAAACTTGAAAGGAAACATGACATGAAATTACAAACGCTATAAGGACGGTTATATGGTACTGAATCACACAAACAGAGACTTATGACCGTAAAGTAAAGTAGTCCCTAACACATTTAATTGACGACCAAAACATATATATATAATTTACTCAGGAAAAAAAAATGACTACAGAGACACAAACATAGAAAATTAAACACACAGAGAACAAAATTAGAGACGAAGTGAAGCGTCCCTTGGAAACACGAAACACAATTAGTATCCAGAATAAAAATGGATCAGTAAAGCACGGCGGTGGTACAGGTATAACTTAGACTGAAACAAATTGCATTAATTTTCTTCTTAGATAACACGTCATTCGAGCAACTTTCACCACGCCCTATCAGGACACTAAAGACTGCACAAGTCCCATCACTCACCATTAACATCACCATTCAGACAAGATAATGGTGAAATGGTGCAAGTCTCCATCAAGGGGGTAGGGAGCAACATCACTTACCCTTGTAAAACCTGACGTAAATAAACCAGGTTGGAGTTTCTTACTACCTGCAAGAGGAGTTACTGAGTCTTCACCAATCAAAAACTGAGAGGAGTAGAAAGTCAAAAGATCACCCAATCACCGTCGCTCTAACACACACACGCACACAGAGCGAATCAGACCACACCCTTACATGCAGCAAATCAACTCCCAAGCTTTCATTACCACCAATCACCAACACGCTCGACCACAACAAACGTCAACCGGCCAGCTTAAATCCGCCCGCCGCCAGTCAGTCAGTCAGTTCTCTGCATAACCAGTTAATAAATGGATCTAAAATCATTAATTGCTGATGAAGAATATATTAAAGGACCGCAGTACATCAAATGCCCGTATACACAACCGATCAAAGCCGCATTATATTCAAGAGTATCCATTATTTATTTTTTTTACGCCGACTCTCCTAGTTTCAGAGACGCTGTACATGACTAATTACCTAGACGTGGTTTAAGGCTCCTTATCTGACCATGACTTGTGTTAGTATGGTTTTCATCTTTTTGTTGTGTTTTTATGTGTAGATCTTTATGGCAATGTACATTTCTAACTGGCTTCGTCCTATCCACTGCAATATGACACAACGGACGAAAGATTTGGACAACCCTATCAAGACAGCAGGATTCGCAGTGTTCATTTGGAGATTCATTAGACCCCTACGTGATTGGATTTTTTCCTCTCGTTCAGTTTTATATTTACAGTAAGATAGATAGATAAGAGTAGACATATAAACAGATGGACAGACAAGACAAATAATCAGACAGACAGAAAAACGTGAAAGACAGATATAAACATGTCAGGAGAGAGAGAGAGAGAGAGAGAGAGAGAGAGAGAGAGAGAGAGAGAGAGAGAGAGAGACTGTACAAGCGTGTATATATTCTCTAATGTGTATATTGTATGTACATAAGGAATCATGTTGTGTATACGTGTATGATCTGTCTACATACACAAGAATACACGTAATGGTCTCTGTATATACATGAATAAGAATACATGTACAGTACGTATATATACAGCCATCTATACACCACCCTCCCTTTCCTCCCAACCCCTGACTTACTCTCGCCATCAGAATTCCAACCCGACTCTCCTGGGAAATTTCCGGAGCTGGCGTCGTGTTCCTCCACTCAACGTGTGTGCCCGAGTGAGCTGCCTGGACCGTCCCTTCTGTTTTAATACTCAGAGAATTTCCGATTGTCGCCGCTGACAATGTGTACCGTGTGTCTTGTCTACTGTGCTCCATTTATTTTGTCTTATTCTCCAGTTTTATTGTTATTACGTGATTCGTTTTGTTTTCTTTCGTTTTCTTGGCATTACGAACCTATTTACTTTTTTTTTTGCAGTATTTAGTCTTATTTTTCTATAATAAATTTGTCTATCGTTTGTTTTGTTAACACTACGGATCTAATTACTAATTTATTTACTGTCACCAGGTATCGGTTACTGTACCTGTAATATGTACCTTAACCTGTACTGTATTAGTGTTAATGTTTGTATTTCTGAATTAATGAAGAGGATAATAAAGTGGAAATTAACTAATTCAATCATTTATACCTTAAAAGTAACCCGTAAATAGCAACAATATAAAAACTCTTCTAATGCCATGATCCGTGTTACGATAATGCTGTTATGACCCGGAATTAGTAATTTTATGAACGAGACTAAATTTCACGAACTCAGAACAAATGACTTTACCATCAAAGCTATGTTTACCCAAGCCGGAAACTAATGATGGTATTGTTGCTGTAATCCGGATATAATATCATTACCGTAAATATATGACCGTGTTGCAATACGGAATATAAAAGCGGCTCTGAACACGAGAGAAAACGGAGAACGGTCGATAATACGTGTAACTATTATCTTTCGTGTGACTGGTAGAGTGGGCCCTTTATCCTTGGTCAAATGGGCCCTTTATCCTAGGTCAAATGGGCCCTTTATCCTCGGTCAAATGGGCCCTTTATCCTAGGTCAAATGGGCCCTTTATCCTAACAGACAAGCCCCCAGTCCTAACCTAACCTAACCAAACCATTAAAATTGATGCCCATTTCTAATATACCCAAATACAAAGGTGCTCCACCACTTAAACGTATCCCCAACACTCCCTCCACCACTCCAACACTACGAGTACTTCAACTTCTTATGGTCGGGTCGGGTCGGGTCAGGTTAGGTCGGGTCGGGTCGGGTCGGGTCGGGTCGGGTCAGGTTAGGTCGGGTCGGGTCGGGTCAGGTTAGGTCAGGTCTGGTTGGGTTAGATCAGGTCTGGTTGGGTTAGGTCAGGTTTGATTAGGTTAGGTTAGGCCCAGTAAAACTAAGGTCCACTTGGCTAACAACCTTCTTTTGTAATTACATTCCCACACTTGAGATCGCCCGGTGCGTCCAATCACCCTGACCTGGCCGAGATCTGGACCAGAGGCTACAGAGCTGAGGTCTTCCTGGGTACTAACGAAATTTCCACCTCTCTCTACCTTTATGCTTCCGTCTAGGTGATGTGGGTCATTTACGATACATTCTCACACCTCTAATTAAGGGGACAAATTGCCATGTGGACCCTTCAAAATCATTTTTATGTAGTAGCTGATGTGACTCGGATGGATTTCTCTTGTCTACGGCTGAGGGTTACTTCAGCCTAAGAACCTGTGAGAATCCATCTTTGTGTCGTAGGTGAAGATGATCATTTGGCTGCGTTCTCACACCTTCAGTTCCGGGAGAAAGTTTAGCGTGCGAGTTTCTGCGAGTCCTGGAGGAGGGAGGAGATTGGTTGAGCTAGATGAAGATGAAGGAGGCTGGTTCAGAGGTCCACTCGGGTAGCTGGTTCACTGGTTCACTGGTCCATTCAGGTAGCTGGTTCATTGGGGTAACTGGTCCACTGGTTCACTCGGGTAGCTGATCCACTCGTCCTTGTGGGTAATTGGTCCACTGGAGGGGTAACTGTTCCACTCATCACCTGGTCCAATGGGGGACCATCTACTGAGAATTTGTCCAGTATATTTATTTTAAGGATTTTGTCCGAGAAAACAAAACGCAATTTAGTCCAGTAATTACAATCCCCCCCACATCCCTCCTCACCCCTACTCCTCCCTCCCCATCCTCACCCCCGCCCCTCCCTCCCCCTCCTCACCCCCGTCCCTCCCTCCCCCTCCTCACCCCTATCTCTCCCTCTCCCTCCTCACCCCCGTCCCTCCCTCCCCCTCCTCACCCCCGTCCCTCACCCACCTCCACCAATCACAGAGCCAGACAATACCCCCCACTTAGCACTGTACTAACCCAGGCGGCCATAAATCACCCCCAAATACTTGGCACTTTCATTAAGTATTTTCCCCGTCCACTAATTACCTTTATAAATCACCAGGTAACGACCCCTCACCTGGTGCCATTAACGACTGCTCAAGTGGGGTTTGTGAATGTGGTAGTAGGAAGGTATACACATATTAATAATAGAGAGACAGACAGACAGCAAACAGACAGACAGACAGCAAACAGACAGAGAGACAGACAGTACAGTACACGTTATTTGAAGATGATAATAATCTGTAGGCCAGCCCTGTACCTCGGTAATACAGTCCTCAAACGTGAACACAATGATAAATTTCTTGAGGCTGTCGTTGATGATAAACTAGAGACATACACACACAGGGCATACACACACAGGACATACACACACACAGGACATACACACACAGGACATACACACACAGGGCATACACTCGGGGCTAAACCAGTAAACAGTGCGGTATACTGTGTCATACTCGTCAGTCACTCACTCTTACAACAGCAGTGAAAGAAATCTATTGTGACTTTGTTTAACCGTCACTTGAGTCACTGCCATATACAGCGACACACACACACACACACACACACGACCAGTTCGCTAAATTAAAGATGCGTTAAAATCTGAGGATATTAACACTCCATTCTTTGTTATATTAGTTTATAAATCAGTTAACCAAATGATTGGGAATAATTATTTCCAGTTCCGGACACAACATACGCCCGCCCCCCCCCGCCAGTTCCGGACACAACATACCGCCCCCCCCCCACCAGTTCCGGACACAACATACCGGCCCCCCCCACCAGTTCCGGACACAACATACCGCCCCCCCCGCCAGTTCCGGACACAACATACCGCCCCCCCCGCCAGTTCCGGACACAACATACCGCCCCCCCCCCCCGCCAGTTCCGGACACAACATACCGCCCGCCCCCCCCCCCCACCAGTTTCCGGACAAAACATACCGCCCCCCCCCCCACCAGTTCCGGACACAACATACCGCCCCCCCCCCCGCCAGTTCCGGACACAACATACCGCCCCCCCCCCCCAGTTCCGGACACAACATACCGCCCCCCCCACCAGTTCCGGACACAACATACCGCCCCCCCCGCCAGTTCCGGACACAACATACCGCCCCCCCCGCCAGTTCCGGACACACACCGCCCCCCCCCCCAGTTCCGGACACAACATACCGCCCCCCCCCCCAGTTCCGGACACAACATACCGCCCCCCCCCCCCCACTACGCCCAGTTCCGGACACAACATACCGCCCCCCCCCCGCCAGTTCCGGACACAACATACCGCCCCCCCCCCCACCCCCCCCCCGCCCCCCCCCCCAGTTCCGGACACAAATACCCCCCCCCCCCAGTTCCGGACACAACATACCGCCCCCCCCCCCCCAGTTCCGGACACAACATACCGCCCCCCCCCCAGTTCCGGACACAACATACCGCCCCCCCCCCCCCCAGTTCCGGACACAACATACCGCCGCCCCCACCAGTTCCGGACACAACATACCGCCCCCCCCCCCCCACCCCCCAGTTCCGGACACAACATACCGCCCCCCCCCCGCCCCAGTTCCGGACACAACATACCGCCCCCCCCCCCCCCCCCCACCAGTTCCGGACACAACATACCGCCCCCCCCCACCGTCCGGACACAACATACCTCCCCCCCCCCGCCCCCCATCCATTCTATCAAAGACTACCATCCTTCCTTCCTTTATATGATCTGTTTCCTCACCGTTAAAGAGACAGACAGACGGATAAACAAAGAGACAGACAGACGGATAAACAAAGATACAGACAGACGGATAAACAAAGAAACAGACAGACGGATAAACAAAGAGACAGACAGACAGATAAACACAGTTGCATAATAAACTCCTAACACTTCTTCTAATCTTACCTAACCTAACCAAATCTCTGTCTAATCTAACCTTAACTAGTCTTACCTATCCAATTCATGTTTTACCTATCCGAACCTGACCTGATTCTACCCAACCTCTAACCTCTCCTAACCTTACCTATCCTTCACCTACCCAACCTCTAACCTCTCCTAACCTTACCTATCTTCACCTACCCAACCTCTAACCTCTCCTAACCTTACCTATCCTTCACCTACCCAACCTCTAACCTCTCCTAACCTTACCTATCTTCACCTACCCAACCTCTAACCTCTCCTAACCTTACCTATCTTCACCTACCCAACCTCTAACCTCTCCTAACCTTACCTATCTTCACCTACCCAACCTCTAACCTCTCCTAACCTTACCTATCTTCACCTACCCAACCTCTAACTTACCTATCTCACTACCAACCTTACTCCTAAACTACTTCACCACTTACCCAACCTCTAACCTCTCCTAACCTTACCTATCTTCACATACCCAACCTCTAACCTTACCTATCCTTCACCTACCCGACCTCTAACCTCTCCTAACCTTACCTGTCAAAAAATGGGGGAGTGTTATTTGTAGTGAGGATGTGCCCAGTCAAGCAAGCAAGCAAGAGCCTGTTTATATCTGTGTATACCTGTATGTGTGTGTGTGTGTGTGGACAGCTTGGTGGAGTGGAGGCAAGCAGGAGTAAGCTGACTCACTCTGGATCGATCTATCCACCCTCCACACTCCCCCCTACCCCAACCATCCACCCCATCACCTAACCCCCCACTCCCCTGTATACCCCTCATCCACCCTCACCCCCACCCACGCCTCCTGTATTATTCCAGGCCACATCAATACAGGAAACGATTTTTTATAATGAAATATATCTTTTATAGTTTTTTTTGGTTATTATGATCCGTATTACGTCTTTTTATATCATCATCATCATCATCATCATAAACGTGATATATATCATCATCATCATCACCATAAGCATCAGTTTTATATATAATTTTTACCATCATCATATTCATTATATTTATATCAGTATACAACCTCATATATCATGTATACTACCTCCATCAGTCATACACGCTCTAGGACCAAAACTATACATTAATATACATAGATAATTATACAGGAGGTTAACTTGACTCTGTTGTGTAGGAATATTATAATGTTAACAAGGAACTAATTAACTGTTTACCTGTGGTTGAACTTACCCAGGTAGATGGAAGGTGTAGTGGGTGTAGTGGGTGTTGGTGGGTGTAGTGGGTGTTGGTGGGTGTAGTGGGTGTTGGTGGGTGTAGTGGGTGTTGGTGGGTGTAGTGGGTGTAGTGGGTGTTGGTGGGTGTAGTAGGTGTTGGTGGGTGTAGTGGGCGTTGGTGGGTGTAGTGGGTGTTGGTGGGTGTAGTGGACGTTGGTGGGTGTTGGTGGGTGTAGTGGGCGTTGGTGGGTGTAGTGGGTGTAGTGGGTGTTGGTGGGTGTAGTGGGTGTTGGTGGGTGTAGTGGGTGTTGGTGGGTGTAGTGGGTGTTGGTGGGTGTAGTGGGTGTGTGGTGGGTGTAGTGGGTGTTGGTGGGTGTAGTGGGTGTTGGTGGGTGTAGTGGGTGTTGGTGGGTGTAGTGGGCGTTGGTGGGTGTTGGTGGGTGTTGGTGGGTGTAGTGGGTGTTGGTGGGTGTAGTGGGTGTTGGTGGGTGTAGTGGGTGTTGGTGGGTGTAGTGGGCGTTGGTGGGTGTAGTGGGTGTTGGTGGGTGTAGTGGGCGTTGGTGGGTGTAGTGGGTGTTGGTGGGTGTAGTGGGTGTTGGTGGGTGTAGTGGGTGTTGGTGGGTGTAGTGGGCGTTGGTGGGTGTTGGTGGGTGTAGTGGGCGTTGGTGGGTGTAGTGGGTGTTGGTGCGTGTAGTGGGTGTTGGTGGGTGTAGTGGGTGTTGGTGGGTGTAGTGGGTGTTGGTGGGTGTAGTGGGTGTTGGTGGGTGTAGTGGGCGTTGGTGGGAGTAGTGGGTGTTGGTGGGTGTAGTAGGTACTGATGGGTGTAGTGGGTGTTGGTGGGTGTAGTGGGTGTTGGTGGGTGTAGTGGGTGTTGGTGGGTGTAGTGGGTGTTGGTGGGTGTAGTGGGTGTTGGTGGGTGTAGTGGGTGTTGGTGGGTGTAGTAGGTACTGATGGGTGTAGTGGGTGTTGGTGGGTGTAGTGGGTGTTGGTGGGTGTAGTGGGTGTTGGTGGGTGTAGTGGGTGTTGGTGGGAGTAGTGGGTGTTGGTGGGTGTGTGGGTGTTGGTGGGTGTAGTGGGTGTTGATGGGTGTAGTGGGTGTTGGCGGGTGTATTGGGTGTTGGTGGGAGTAGTGGGTGTTGGTGGGTGTAGTGGGTGTTGGTGGGTGTAGTGGGTGTTGGTGGGTGTAGTGGGTGTGTGTGGTGGGTGTAGTGGGTGTTGATGGGTGTAGTGGGTGTTGGCGAGTGTAGTGGGTGTAGTGGGTGTTGGTGGGTGTAGTGGGTGTAGTGGGTGTTGGTGGGAGTAGTGGGTGTTGGTGGGTGTAGTGGGTGTTGGTGGGTGTAATGGGTGTTGGTGGGTGTAGTGGGTGTTGGCGAGTGTAGTGGGTGTAGTGGGTGTTGGTGGGTGTAGTGGGCGTTGGTGGGTGTAGTGGGTGTTGGTGGGTGTAGTGGGTGTTCGTGGGTGTAGTGGGTGTTGGTGGGAGTAGTGGGTGTTGGTGGGAGTAGTGGGTGTTGGTGGGTGTAGTGGGTGTAGTGGGTGTTGGTGGGTGTAGTGGGTGTTGTGGGTGTAGTGGGTGTAGAGGTGTGGTGGGTGTAGTGGGTGTTGGTGGGTGTAGTGGGTGTTGGTGGGTGTAGTGGGTGTTGGTGGGTGTAGTGGGTGTTGGTGGGTGTAGTGGGTGTAGTGGGTGTTGGTGGGTGTAGTGGGTGTTGGTGGGTGTAGTGGGTGTTGGTGGGTGTAGTGGGTGTTGGTGGGTGTAGTGGGTGTTGGTGGGTGTAGTGGGTGTTGGTGGGTGTAGTGGGCGTTGGTGGGTGTAGTGGGTGTTGGTGGGTGTAGTGGGTGTTGGTGGGTGTAGTGGGTGTTGGCGGGTGTAGTGGGTGTTGGTGGGTGTAGTGGGTGTTGGTGGGTGTAGTGGGTGTTGGTGGGTGTAGTGGGTGTTGTGGGTGTAGTGGGTGTGGTGGTGTGTGTAGTGGGTGTTGGTGGGTGTAGTGGGTGTTGGTGGGTGTAGTGGGTGTTGGTGGGTGTAGTGGGTGTTGGTGGGTGTAGTGGGCGTTGGTGGGTGTAGTAGGTGTTGGTGGGTGTAGTGGGTGTTGGTGGGAGTAGTGGGCGTTGGTGGGAGTAGTGGGTGTAGTGGGTGTTGGTGGGTGTAGTGGGTGTTGGTGGGTGTAGTGGGTGTTGGTGGGTGTAGTGGGTGTTGGTGGGTGTAGTGGGTGTTGGTGGGAGTAGTGGGTGTTGGTGGGTGTAGTGGGTGTTGGTGGGTGTAGTGGGTGTTGGTGGGTGTAGTGGGTGTTGGCGAGTGTAGTGGGTGTAGTGGGTGTTGGTGGGTGTAGTGGGTGTTGGTGGGTGTAGTGGGTGTAGTGGGTGTTGGTGGGTGTAGTGGGTGTTGGTGGGTGTAGTGGGTGTTGGTGGGAGTAGTGGGTGTTGGTGGGTGTAGTGGGTGTTGGTGGGTGTAGTGGGTGTTGGTGGGAGTAGTGGGTGTTGGTGGGTGTAGTGGGTGTTGGAGGGTGTAGTGGGTGTTGGCGAGTGTAGTGGGTGTAGTGGGTGTTGGCGGGTGTAGTGGGTGTTGGTGGGTGTAGTGGGTGTTGGTGGGTGTAGTGGGTGTTGGTGGGTGTAGTGGGTGTTGGTGGGTGTAGTGGGTGTTGGTGGGTGTAGTGGGTGTAGTGGGTGTTGGTGGGTGTAGTGGGTGTTCGTGGGTGTAGTGGGTGTTGGTGGGTGTAGTGGGTGTTGGTGGGTGTAGTGGGTGTAGTGGGTGTTGGTGGGTGTAGTGGGTGTTGGTGGGTGTAGTGGGTGTTTGTGGGTGTAGTGGGCGTTGGTGGGTGTAGTGGGTGTTGGTGGGCGTAGTGGGCGTTGGTGGGTTCAGTGGGCGTTGGTGGGTGTAGTGGGCGTTGGTGGGTGTAGTGGGCGTTGGTGGGTGTAGTGGATGTTGGTGGGTGTAGTGGATGTTGGTGGGTGTAGTGGGCGTTGGTGGGTGTAGTGGGCGTTGGTGGGTGTAGTGGGCGTTGGTGGGTTCAGTGGGCGTTGGTGGGTGTAGTGGGCGTTGGTGGGTGTAGTGGGCGTTGGTGGGTGTAGTGGATGTTGGTGGGTGTAGTGGATGTTGGTGGGTGTAGTGGGCGTTGGTGGGTGTAGTGGGCGTTGGTGGGTGTAGTGGGCGTTGGTGGGTGTAGTGGATGTTGGTGGGTGTAGTGGGTGTTGGTGGGTGTAGTGGATGTTGGTGGGTTCAGTGGGCGTTGGTGGGTGTAGTGGGCGTTGGTGGGTGTTGGTGGGTGTAGTGGGTGTTGGTGGGTGTAGTGGATGTTGGTGGGTGTAGTGGATGTTGGTGGGTGTAGTGGGTGCATCATTGTCAGAGAAAGAGATCGTCGAGATGTCCTCATCACCCGAGCCATGCGTGGCTCAGACCACTGTGACACTGACCATCGGCTCATCAGAGCCAAGGTCTCACTTCACGTCACCCCAAAACGGCGAAGGTAACAAGCCTCCAGAAGAGGGTTTTAACACTTAGCGTCTGGAGGATCCAGCGGTAGCACAAGTTTTCAGAAAGCCGCTCGAAGAGGGGCTGATAAACAGCCCAAACCCCAGTGCCGAATGGGGTATTCTCGACACTGTCATGACAAAAACCTGCAGAGCGCCCCTCGGCCAGTTCGAAAAAAATACACCAGGATAAGTTTCATGATAATGATCGGGAAATCAAAGTACTAGTCAATGATAAACGTGCTGCTTTAACTGACTGGCAGAACAACCCTCAGTCTTGAACCAAAGCTGATACCTTCCGCTGGAAGAAACCGGCGGCCCAGCACAAACTTCGCAATCTAAAGAACGACTGGTTTAAAAATAAAGCATGCGAAATGCAAAAGCTTGCTGATCAACACAAGATGGGGCGAATTTTTCAATTCCACTAAAACATTTTATGGGTCACTCGTGGCGCAGCCCCCTCCTCTCATCCTATGGTAACTCCCTAATTAAAGATGAAGAAGGCATCCTTCAGCACTGGAAAGAGCACTGTCATTCGCTGCTCAATCGAAACACCAATGTGGATGTAATGGCTACCCAGCAGGTCCCTCAGCATCCAAAGCTGACCCACATCAGCTATCCTCCATCCCTGGATGAGGTAGCTACTGCCATCACACAGATGAAAAATAACAAAGCCTCAGGGTCTGATGGAATCCCAGCCGAGGTGTATAAAGCAGGAGGACCTCTGCTTACCAGCCGTCTCCACAAGCTCTTAAAGACGCCTCCATCGTAAATATTTATAAGAACAAGGGAGACCGGTCAGACTGCGACAACTACTGCAGGACCTCGCTGCTGTCCATAGCTGGTAAGATTATCGCCAGAGTCCTCCTAAACAGACTTCTTCCTGAGGCAGAAAATTTCCTCCCAGAATTTCAATGTGGCTTTATACCATCACATGGCCTCACTGACATGATCCTTGTTACACTCCAGATACAGGAAAAGTGTAGAGAATAGCGACATGACCTGTACATAGCCTTCATCAACCAAACCAAGGCCTTCAACTCGGTCAACAGGGAAACCCCCTGGTAGACCCTCAGCCGTTTTGGCTGCCCACCAAAATTCATTGCTACAATGGCATGAATGGCAGTGTCCTACACAATGGCACCCAGTTTGAGTTTTCCCCATCCAAACGGGGGTAAAACAAGGGTGTGTACTGGCACCAACTCTCTTTTCCATTTTCTTGGCTGCCTTCCTTACTCGTGCCAGTGCCAATTTAGCCAGAGGGGTGGACATCCAGTACCAGATGAAGGGTCTTTTTAATATAAGACAACTCCAGGCAGGAACAAAGGTGTCGGCAGCTTCCACTACTGAACTTCAGTATGCAAACGACTTCAACCTTGTCACTCACACTGAACACAACCGACAAGAGATCCTGAACACCTATGCAGATGCTCAGGCACACTTTGGCCTTGAGGTGAATGTACGTAAGACTCAAATTCTCTCTCAGCCTGCCCCTGGTTCAGTCACACCTCCACAATCCATCCAGCTTAACGGTACTACCCTCTCTAATGTTACCCACTTTCAGTATCTTGGCTTCCACCTGTCCACCACCGTGGACATCGATGAAGAGATTCAGCATCAGATCAGATGTGCATCTCAAGCCTTTGGCAGAATTCGTACCCGTGTCTTCAGCTGTAGGGAGCTGAAATTATCTACAAAGTAGCACGTATATCGAGCAGTGGTCCTCCCCACCCTGCTATATAGCAGCAAGACATGGGTCACATATAGTAGGCACCTCAAGGCACTTGAAAACTTTCACCAACGTAGTCTACGTTCTATCCTCCGACTTCCCTGGGAAGACAAGAGAACAAATTTCAGTATTCTCGCTGGCATCAACTGTAGGAGCATCGAGGCTATCATAATCCATGAACAATTATGCTGTACTGGCCATGTTACCTGCATGGACAACAGTAGACTGCCAAAGCAGCTACTTTACAATAACTTAACGATTAGTAAACGTAACATTGGCGGGCAACTGAAAAGGTAAAAAGATAGTATACGACAAACCTAAAAAGTGCCAAATCGACCCCTTCACTTGGGAGACGATTACTCCACACCGTAACGCTTGGAGGATCACCACACAAGAAGGTGTCAATACTTTCGAGTTAGCCCGACTGCATACCGAGTCAGACAAGCGCCAACGCCGGTAAGACGCTGCCGCCGCCCCTCCCGCACTAGATGTAGCCCCGCACATGTGCAACATCTGTGATCGATCCTACCGGTCCCGTATCGGCCTCTTTAGTCACCCCAGAACTCACCAACGAAGGTGACATCCGTAATAACTCATATCATTGTATCATTACTCGATTCCGAGTGACAGCAAAGTAGTAGTAGTAGTAGTGGGTGTTGGCGGGTGTAGTGGGTGTTGGTGGGTGTAGTGGGTGTTGGCGGGTGTAGTGGGTGTTGGCGGGCGTAGTGGGTGTTGGCGGGTGTAGTAGGTATTGATGGGTGTAGTGGGTGTTGGCGGGTGTAGCGAGTGTTGGTTCGGTTACAAGTGAAAATTTTAATATACAATAGTTTAGTTTGGGTAAAATAAGCCTCAGTTAGGTTAAGATAGGTTAAATTACTGTTGGTTAGTTAATTAGTGTAAGCTAAATTAACATTGTTTAGGCGAGGTTAAGTTTGGGTAGGGTAGGGTTGGGTTACTGCCTTCCACCATCCCCGTGAGGAAGGGAGAGGGTATGAGGGAAGGAGGGGGATGTGGAGGGAGGGAGAAGGGAAGGAGGAGGGAGGGAGACGGGAAAGAGGAGTGAGGGAGGGAGAAAGGAAGGAGGAGGGGGGAAAAGGAAGGAGGAGGGAGGGAGAAGGGAAGGAGGAGGGAGGGAGAAGGGAAGGAGGAGGGAGGGAGGGAGGGAGGAGGGAAGGTGGAAGGAGGGAGGAAGGGAGGGAGGGATGCTTGTGGATTCAGATTTCCAGATTAGCCCCCACATAGCGCCGGGGCTAATTTATTGGGCACCCCACCCCCCCACCCCCATTTACATCCTGTGTAAGGGGAAACACGAAGGCATTACAGCGCCCAACAGGGAAGACATGCGGGAGTTGATGTTTGCCTTCTTACACTAGGACGATGGGTGGGCGAGAGTGTCTGGTTGTGTTAGCAAGTCACCGGTGCCTCAGTAGTGTGTTACGAGAGCAGCTTAAGTACACGAAGGGGTGCAGGTAAAGGGGAGAAGTAGTGGCTGCAGCAGGGAGGGGAAGGGGTGCAGGTAAAGGGGAGAAGTAGTGGCAGCAGCAGGGAGGGGAAGGGGTGCAGGTAAAGGGGAGAAGTGGTGGCTGCATGAGGGAGGGGAAGGGGTGCAGATAAAGGGGAGAAGTAGTGGCTGCAGCAGGGAGGGGAAGGGGTGCAGGTAAAGGGGAGAAGTAGTGGCAGCAGCAGGGAGGGGAAGGGGTGCAGGTAAAGGGGAGAAGTGGTGGCTGCATGAGGGAGGGGAAGGGGTGCAGGTAAAGGGGAGAAGTAGTGGCTGCAGCAGGGAGGGGAAGGGGTACAGGTGACGGGAGAGGAGTAGTGGCTGCAGCAGGGCAGGGAAGGGGTACAGGTGACGGGAGAGGAGTAGTGGCTGCAGCAGGGAGGGGAAGGGGTACAGGTGACGGGAGAGGAGTAGTGGCTGCAGCAGGGAGGGGAAGGGGTACAGGTGACGGGAGAGGAGTAGTGGCTGCAGCAGGGCGGGGAAGGGGTGAAGGTAGGAGTGCTAACTACAGGTTAGAAGCAGCAGTGGGCAGGAAGTGGTGTGTTGACATACCAGCAGTGAGCAGTGTGGTCAGCAGGAGGGTGGTGGTGGCGAGGCCAGCATGTGAGGGGCGGGGGGCAGGGAGCCTCATCCCCCCCAGGCACGACCCCCTTGATCCACCAGCCCCTCCTCCTTCTCTCTGCCTCCTATTACTTCACCACCACCTCCTTCTAGAGTTTCAACGGAGGTAGAGAAGGATTTCTGTTTCTGCGGCACCTCCTCCTAACGTCTCAGCAGTCACTGGGTTGGTGTTGGGAAGGGCTTCTTGTACTGCTGCTGGTGCTACTTGTGCTGCGTGTGGTCCTCAGCCGGCAGGTCTCCCGGGCGTCCCGCAGTGGTAGCGCCCCCTACCTGCGGCCAAGAGAAACATAAGGTTAAGGGGAGAACACTGAGAGGGTTTTTGTCACCGTCTTGGGGTGAATTAAGAGGTGTTGAAACTCACGGCCATACCGTCACTCCGTCGCTGCTACTGTGAAAAGACAAAAAATAAAAAATAAAATTGAGGGGTGACAAAGAGTTAGTCTTCAGCTGCGTTAGTGACGGACTAGTCAGGGGTACAGTAAGGAGCGGGTCGGAGCCGCGGGGTAAAAACTCTTTCGTGGGCTTGTCAAGTCAGCAATGAAAAGCGCTCATTAAGCTAACTAACGCCCTAAATTCTTGAATGGAAAATAATACAATTTAATAAAGGCCACAACTCCTCAGTGTGGGTCGCTCGTCCACCTGGTAGCGTAATTAGTGAGCCTTGTGAAGAAAAAAAAATCCCTCACGTGGGGGAAAAAACCTCGGCAGTCTGTCAGTCAAGAGAGGCGGGGAGACAAAACTAAAAAAGGGAAAACAGTTTAACTAAGAGAGAAATGTTTTGAGAAGCACCACGTGTTACCCGGCCCTCTCCAGGCCATGGTACAGTACTCTATTTACCTGTAATATACCTGGGGGAGGGGGGGGGGTCCGTGTTACCGTATGAGGAAGAGGACAAGTAAGATGATTACAAAAACAAAGAAGAAGAAGAGACGGAGGAACAAGTAAAAAAACAACACAGATAAGAAACAGAAACAAAATACAAAGCGATAAATAAGATCAAGAAAACGGTGTTAAAGAACGAATAAAATAATACAAATACAATTAAAACGAGATAATGATGAACAAATCAAAAGACTGCAAATAAATGAAAAAAAATAAATAAACAAACAAGGAACTGTAGATTAAACACTCACAGAGGTTTATAACACCAGCTTAGGTACAGTCGGCCACAAGAATAAGTATGTTCGTGTTTGAGACAAAATATCTGGTAACACTGTCCGGAACAGACCACACAAAATTACAAAATGGCCTGTAATTTATGTTTTATTCCTACATATATGTTATAAATACATTTGTTGTGAGTGTTTTACTAGTGTCTTGTGTTTCTAATGCAAGTAATATATTGCAGCCAATGGTAGTAAATTTGTTGTCGAATTGGATTGCAGTTATCGTACGGCTCCCTCCTCCTCCCCCACTTTTTCTCTTACCCTACTTTTTTTTATTAATGTTTGGATTAGTAAAGGAAGGAAGAGGAGTAAATAAAAGAATAAAGAAGGGGAAACAGAAAATAGTTAGAGATAACAGGTGGAGGGAGGGCTGAGTTTCATCATGCGTCTGGATGCACAGTTTCAACGTTACCAGACCATTTTCGGACCTTACAGCTACAGTGTGTATACTTAATCCTGTGACCGCCTGTACCTAACACTCCCAACACTGTCTTATACGACCGTCACCTTACCTAAAACACCAAGCCAGTAGTACCCCACCCCTTCTATCACACGGTGGGTTCCCCTCTCCCCCCGCCCTCTCTTCACCCTCCCAGAAGAATCTCTCACCACCAGCGTCACACCAAACATACTTACACAGATATACAATGTCTGTAAACATATCCCCCATACACATACATACATACATGGTGCAAACATACATACATACATACGTCACATAATGTTCTTGGATAAGTTCAACAAGTTCTCCACTGTGTACTGCAGATGTTCTTGACTCTAGTAATGTTACCAGAGATGTTCCCAGGCTTAACCTCACCAGCAACAGTCATCAGTCTTTGTCTAACTTGGAGACGAGTTGAGGGAGAGGGTGGAGAGGGATGAGAGGAATGAGAGGGAGAGGGATGAGAGGGAGAGGATGAGGAATGAGAGAGAGAGAGGTTGAAGAAGGAGAGGGAGAGGAATGAGAGGGAGAGGTTGGTTTCCATGTCCAAATAACTATCATGTTCCTCTGAGAAGAACGTTACTTCCCTGTCTGCTGTTGTCCAGGTGAGGTGAACAGAGGTGTGGCGTCAACTCAATACTGGATAAGATTAATATTGTAAACCGCATAACTAACAAAGAAGCAGCGAGGATTTACGATTGCCAGTAATACTTTAGACGAATTGTGTTTAGGATATACGTCTCCTGTGTGGCTCTCAGCGCTCACACCAGAACTGAGGTTAAGAATCACCTGACGATTAAATACCCAAACATAACCTAACCTAACCTAACCCAAACCTAACACCCCCAGGTAGCGTTAAGGTGTTTGATCTGCACTTGAAAAACGCTGGGGTGCCTAAACTTCGAGTGATCGGGGGTTAATTTCACAGGTTACCAGGTCGCTCCATACTCTGATCTGAGAAGCCACTGGAGCAACGGCACCTCACCAGGACCCGTGTATGTGTGACCAGACAACCCTCACCTCAACCTCCACCAGGACCCGTGTATGTGTGACCAGACAACCCTCACCTCAACCTCCACCAGGACCCGTGTATGTGTGACCAGACAACCCTCACCTCATCCTCCACCAGGACCCGTGTATGTGTGACCAGACAACCCTCACCTCATCCTCCACCAGGACCCGTGTATGTGTGACCAGACAACCCTCACCTCATCCTCCACCAGGACCCGTGTATGTGTGACCAGACAACCCTCACCTCAACCTCCACCAGGACCCGTGTATGTGTGACCAGACAACCCTCACCTCAACCTCCACCAGGACCCGTGTATGTGTGACCAGACAACCCTCACCTCAACCTCCACCAGGACCCGTGTATGTGTGACCAGACAACCCTCACCTCAACCTCCACCAGGACAAAATTCACGGTTAAAAACTTACACAGCCATGAGAGATGAACTACCCCGTGTGTGTGTGTGTGTGTGTGATGAACTACCCCAAGATTGATATTACTCGACAGCACCTGTCCCCTACACCCCGGGGTTCACGTCAGCACCACCTCCCGCCTCACCCCGGGGTTCACGTCAGAACCTGTCCCCCACACCCCGGGGTTCACGTCAGCACCACCTCCCGCCTCACCCCGGGGTTCACGTCAGAACCTGTCCCCCACACCCCGGGGTTCACGTCAGCACCACCTCCCGCCACACCCCGGGGTTCACGTCAGAACCTGTCCCCCACACCCCGGGGTTCACGTCAGCACCACCTCCCGCCACACCCCGGGGTTCACGTCAGAACCTGTCACCCCACACCCCAGGGTTCACGTCAGCTCGACCTCCCACCACACCCCAGGGTTCACGTCAGCTCGACCTCCCCCACACTCCGTGGTTCACGTCAGCTCGACCTCCCCCACACTCCGTGGTTCACGTCAGCTCGACCTCCCCCACACTCCAGGGTTCACGTCAGCTCGACCTCCCCCACACTCCGTGGTTCACGTCAGCACCACCTCCCACCACACCCGGGGGTTCACGTCAGCTCGACCTCCCCCACACCCCAGGGTTCACGTCAGCTCGACCTCCCCCACACTCCGTGGTTCACGTCAGCTCGACCTCCCCCACACTCCAGGGTTCACGTCAGCTCGACCTCCCCCACACCCCAGGGTTCACGTCAGCACCACCTCCACCACACCGCAGGGTTCACGTCAGCACTGCCCCGCACATTAACTCACGCACCGGAAATGAGTGTGAGTAAAACTGTACCGCCACATATGTGAGACAGATGCTGGCTGAGGGTGTTGATGCCTCGACCCGTCCCTCCCTACTCCCTCATAGATGCTGAGATGTTGACGGTCTGCCCCGCCCCGTCCCGTCCTCTACCACAGTACCCCGTCTCGTGTAGCCCGTTCCGAATTGCCTCGCCCCGCCCCGTTTGGTCTCCCCGTTTCTCTCACACAATCTTTTTCTCTCCTTCAGTAACAGCATGTATATATTCCGGTGATTGCTGTGTGTGTGTGTGTGTGTGTGTGTGTGTGTGTGTGTGTGTGTCTGTGTGTGTGTGTGTGCGTGTGACTTAAGCTGTACTTGAACATGTTTCTGTAACTGTATTTAACTCTTTAGAGGGCAGCGATGTACTTAGGTATTTTATTCTGGATAACAACAAACGACTTTATCCAGGTGTGAGACACTCCTGGTCTGTTAAGAGTTAAGCATGAACTAGAATATGGAGTTTCAGTTCACAGCTGGCCATCCACCACACTTAAACTGGTACAAGTCACTACCACAGCCAGTCTCATCATCACTGACTCTGGGTATTGCTCTCTTGGTACCAAATGAAGGTACCACATAAAACACTTATTTTCTAAAAGCTAAATATCCCTAGTTTCCAAAACTGTCTACTGGACATGTATACTGTGAAGCTTTCAGGCTGATAATTTCATGTAGTATATCGTTATTTGGCCGTGAGTACAAGCTTAGAAGGCCGAGATAACAATAAAACTAACTTTTATAAATGTCCAGCAATCATTTGTGTCACGTATTTAGCATCCTTGACCAGCGGGTGTTTGGGGCAGCCCAGTGGTACAGTGCCGACCAACCTCTCTGGTCCATGGACTGTCTCCCTGTCTCCACTGTTTGGTCCCGAGTCCCACAACTGAGTGCCACACAAGTGAAGGGTTAAGATCATGTTGTTGTGGCGTCCTTACACAAGTATGAGTCACAGAAGGCAAGCATGGACCCGGCATACTTTCCTGTTGGGTTCTGTAAACGTTTTGGTGCTTCGCCTTGTGCAGGGGGGGGCCACAAAAAACTAGCTGATGTCTGAATAAACAAAACAAAAAAATTCAAATTCAAAATTTCATTATTTCATCTTCCTCCAATTCCATCCTCTCTTATATCCTCCTTAACCATCATTACACTCTACATCCTTCTTCTCCAACACTACCACCTCCTACTTCACCACTATTACCTCCTTCCTTCCTTCACCACCACCTCATGCTCCCGCTTTTTCCTCCACCACTCAGCCTCCAGCAACACGTTACCCCTCACACCTATAAATGGGTCAGGTGGCGTCCATCTGTTAATACAGTGGTGTCTGTCTATCTGTCTGTCTATATCCGTGTGTGTGTGTGTCTGTGTGTGTGTGTGTGTGTGTGTCTGTGTGTGTGTGTGTGTGTCTGTGTGTGTGTGTGTGTGTGTGTGTGTGTGTGTGTGTGTGTGTGTCTGTGTGTGTGTGTGTGTGTGTGTGTGTGTGTCTGTGTGTGTGTGTGTGTGTGTGTGTGTCTGTGTGTGTGTGTGTGTGTCTGTGTGTGTGTCTGTGTGTGTGTGTGTGTGTCTGTGTGTGTCTGTGTGTGTGTGTGTGTGTGTGTGTGTGTGTGTGTCTGTGTGTGTGTGTGTGTGTGTGTGTCTGTGTGTGTGTGTGTGTGTGTGTCTGTGTGTGTGTGTGTGTGTGTGTGTGTGTCTGTGTGTGTGTGTGTGTGTGTGTGTGTGTGTGTGTCTGTGTGTGTGTGTGTGTGTGTGTCTGTGTGTGTGTGTGTCTGTGTGTGTGTGTGTCTGTGTCTGTGTGTGTGTGTGTGTGTGTGTCTGTGTGTGTGTGTGTGTGTGTGTGTGTGTGTGTGTGTGTGTCTGTGTGTGTGTGTGTGTGTGTCTGTGTGTGTGTGTGTGTGTGTCTGTGTGTGTGTGTGTGTGTCTGTGTGTGTGTGTGTGTGTGTGTGTCTGTGTGTGTGTGTGTGTCTGTGTGTGTGTGTGTGTGTCTGTGTGTGTGTGTGTGTGTGTGTGTGTGTGTGTACATCCCTCTTCCCTCATCTTCTACTTCCCATTCTCTTTCTTCCTTCCTTTACTTCTTCTTCTTTTTCATTCTTCCTTATCTCTCCCTCCTCCTTCCTCTCATTCTTCCCTCCTGTCCTCCTCTTCCTTCTCTAACCTCTCCTCCTCTTCCTTCTCTAACCTCTCCTCCTCTTCCTTCTCTAACCTCTCCTCCTCTTCCTTCTCTAACCTCTCCTCCTCTTCCTTCTCTAACCTCTCCTCCTCTTCCTTCTCTAACCTCTCCTCCTCTTCCTTCTCTAACCTCTCCTTCTTCTTGCTTCCCTCCCCCCCCCCCTGGCAAGGAAGAACGTCAGAGAACCAATCTAAAGTGCAATAGTGTTTTGGGATTGCAAAGTGGGTGGGGGTGTGGTGGGGTGGGTGGAGGGTGTGGTGGGTGGGTAAATAGGCAGGCAGGCAGGCAGGGAGGCAGGCAGGTTGATTAATGAAAGTATAATTGCATCGATGAAACCACTATTTTTGTACATGTCAAAGTTTACACACACACACACACACACACACACACACACACACACACACACACACACACACACACACAGACACACACACACACGGAGGATAGAGAGTCAGTGATGATGAGACTGTCAGTGACAGTGGTCAATGAATTTAATAGCTGTGAGTATGACAATTAATTCAGTTTGTAGAGTGGATGCCCAGTTGTTAATTCTAACTCCTTTCTCAATTATATTACCGTCAGGTTGAGTCACAACAATAGCACTTCCAGCCCTCCCACAGGCGGTGTTTAGAGATCCATCAGTGTAGATGGTCTGTGTGATATTATCATCAGTCTGTAGAGTGTGTAGGTGTTCAAGAGCTCTCACTTTGGCAGTGTGTTGGAGATAAATGCTTTGTAGAATTAATTTTTTGGGCGGATACGTCGGTATTGTGATATCGAAGGGAACTGTCCGCCAAGAACCAAATACACAATGTGCTTGAATACTTCTCACGCAAGTGTGAATAACAAAGTGTGCGGCCAGACAAACTGCCTCACACTCACGCAATTGTGAATAAGTTACCCTTCAAGTATAGAACTAAAGAGAGAATTTATTTGAAATACTGTATAACAATAATTGCCATAATATCCCGACCACGAGGGTTAGCAATACACACCCTTTGTGAACTCTACTCTGTAATCCTTTTGCGCTACCGCTCACAGGATGAGTATGGGGTGCACAATAAACTAGCCGCTGTAAGTGGCAAATTTAAAATTAACACACAAATTCTATAAACAGCATCATGAACACATTTGATAGAGATTATTGTGTTGTAATAATAATAATAGTAATAATAACAGTATTTGTATCAGTAAGACGAATGACGATGATATAGATTAGAAGAAGAAGAAGAAGGACAGTACAGCACAGTCATTCACTCGCCGGTGGTGTGTGTGTGAGGGGGGGATGAATGGTAGTGGGCGAGCGTGATTGGCACCGTTACTGCCAGGGTGCCAGATGGGGCAGGGGGAGGGGGGGAGGGGAGCAGCCACGCTCACTACAATGCCAGGGGGAGCGGGAGGGTAGGAGAAGGCTATCAAGGGTGAGAGAGAGAGAGAGAGAGAGAGAGAGAGAGAGAGAGAGAGAGAGAGAGAGAGAGAGAGAGAGAGGAACATACAGTGAACATACAGATTAATGTTTACAGTGGAGGTCACGTACAGTAGATCATATACGCTGAGGTGTTGAACAGCAGACACGTGGTGTAGTAATTCCCTCACAGATGGTGTTATGAGGGGCTTGTGTGTGTGTGTGTGTGTGTGTGTGTGAGCGGGGAATCTTAAACGTAACGCGACTTTTTTCTGACTGTACAGGTAGAGGGGGTGTACAGGTAGAGGGGGTGTACAGGTAGAGGGAGTGTACAGGTAGAGGGGGTGTACAGGTGAGAGCGTACAGGTAGAGGGGGTGTACAGGTAGAGGGGGTGTACAGGTAGAGGGGGTGTACAGGTAGAGGGGGTGTACAGGTAGAGGGGGTGTACAGGTAGAGGGAGTGTACAGGTAGAGGGGGTGTACAGGTGAGAGCGTACAGGTAGAGGGGGTGTACAGGTAGAGGGGGTGTACAGGTAGAGGGGGTGTACAGGTAGAGGGGGTGTACAGGTAGAGGGGGTGTACAGGTAGACGGGGTGTACAGGTGAGGGGGTGACTCAGGGACAGGTCACCATACACAATACAACACAACAACACCGTAACAAATCGATCACCAAGTCACCCTCAGTCACCGGGATATAGTGGTCAACATGGTGCAATAGTTATCACCGAGGGAGAGGGCAGATCACTAAGCTATTTTCACCACAATACTTGTCACCATTCCACTGGAGTCACCATTACGTCATAACACTCACTATTTTTGTAAGGTCACCATATCACCAATACAGTCACCATTCTACTAGTCACCATAATACCATTCAACTAGTCACCATTCGACTATCACCAGGCACCTGTGGTTACCTGGCCTGGTGAAGCAAAGATGTAGTAATGATGTGACGATTTCTAGTGAGGTCACGGGTTATCGACGACACTAGGAGGAGGAGGGAGAGGAGAAGAAGGAGGAGGGAGAGAAGAAGAAGAAGAAGAAGTAGGAGGAGGAGGAGGAGGACTAATGCTTTGACTGAAGAAAAATAACGAATGAAAACTATGAGAGAGAGAGAGAGAGAGAGAGAGAGAGAGAGAGAGAGAGAGAGAGAGGAAAACGAGTGTGTTATGTCATTCGTCCCCTGTCTGTCTGTCTGTCTGTCTGTCTGTTTCCCTCCACTATGCTGTAGGTCAGAGGTACAGAGACAGACAGACGCAGAGCACATTAACCTGTCAAGCGGTACATCTCAGGCTTAAACGATTGTCAAGTCTAATTGTTCTTGGCCATTAATGGTGGGGTAGTTTATGTGTCGTTAAGCTGGTTTACATAAATGGATCCCCAGCTGGTAGTCGAGTGGTGATGGTGGTGGTAAGTGGTGATGGTGGGAAGTGGTGATGGTGGTAAGTGGTGATGGTGGTGATGGTGGGAAGTGGTGATGGTGGTAAGTGGTGATGGTGGTTAGTGGTGGGAAGTGGTGATGGTGGGAAGTGGTGATGGTGGTAAGTGGTGATGGTGGTTAGTGGTGGGAAGTGGTGATGGTGGGAAGTGGTGATGGTGGTAAGTGGTGATGGTGGTTAGTGGTGGGAAGTGGTGATGGTGGGAAGTGGTGATGGTGGTTAGTGGTGGGAAGTGGTGATGGTGGGAAGTGGTGATGATGGAGTTAGTTGTGGTGACTGTATGTGGTGATAGTGACTGTGTGATGATGCTGGTGGTAGTTGTGGCGACTGTGTAGTGGTGGTGATTGTGATAACTGTGTAGTAGTGGTGGTGGTGATTGTGGAGACTGTAGTGGTGGTGGTGGTGATTGTGATGACTGTGTAGTAGTGGTAGTGGTGATTGTGGTGACTGTGTAGTGGTGGTGGTGGTGATTGTGATGACTGTGTAGTAGTGGTAGTGGTGATTGTGGTGACTGTGTAGTAGTGGTGGTGGTGATTGTGGCGACTGTGTAGTGGTGGTGGTGGTGATTGTGATGACTGTGTAGTAGTGGTAGTGGTGATTGTGGTGACTGTGTAGTGGTGGTGGTGGTGATTGTGATGACTGTGTAGTAGTGGTGATTGTGGTGACTGTGTAGTGGTGATTGTGGTGACTGTGTAGTGGTGATTGTGGTGACTGTGTAGTGTGGTGACTGTGTGTTAATCCATCTATCCAGCCATTAATCTCTTCAGTCGACCAATAACTTATATAGCTATCAACTTTAACCCTACTGTGAGAGAGAGAGAGAGAGAGAGAGAGAGAGAGAGAGAGAGAGAGAGAGAGAGAGAGAGAGAGAGAGGAATAATACTGGTTTGATTTCATCCTTATCTACTTCTCCCCTTCGTTAACGTCTCTCACTCTCTCTCTATCTCTCTCTCCTACCCCCCATCTCTCCCTCTCTCACCTACCCCCCATCTCTCCCTCTCTCACCTACCCCCCATCTCTCCCTCTCTCTCCTACCCCCATCTCTCCCTCTCTCTCCTTCCCCCATCTCTCCCTCTCTCTCCTACCCCCCATCTCTCCCTCTCTCTCCTACCCCCATCTCTCCCTCTCTCTCCTACCCCCATCTCTCCCTCTCTCTCCTTCCCCCCATCTCTCCCTCTCTCTCCTTCCCCCATCTCTCCTACCCCCATCTCTCCCTCTCTCTCCTACCCCCATCTCTCCCTCTCTCTCCTACCCCCCATCTCTCCCTCTCTCACCTACCCCCCATCTCTCCCTCTCTCACCTACCCCCCATCTCTCCCTCTCTCTCCTACCCCCCATCTCTCCCTCTCTCTCCTACCCCCCATCTCTCCCTCTCTCTCCTACCCCCCATCTCTCCCTCTCTCTCCTACCCCCATCTCTCCCTCTCTCTCCTTCCCCCCATCTCTCCCTCTCTCTCCTTCCCCCATCTCTCCTACCCCCATCTCTCCCTCTCTCTCCTACCCCCATCTCTCCCTCTCTCTCCTACCCCCCATCTCTCCCTCTCTCACCTACCCCCCATCTCTCCCTCTCTCACCTACCCCCCATCTCTCCCTCTCTCTCCTACCCCCATCTCTCCCTCTCTCTCCTACCCCCCATCTCTCCCTCTCTCACCTACCCCCCATCTCTCCCTCTCTCTCCTACCCCCCATCTTTCCCTCTCTCTCCTTCCCCCCATCTCTCCCTCTCTCTCCTTCCCCCCATCTCTCCCTCTCTCTCCTACCCCCCATCTCTCCCTCTCTCTCCTACCCCCCATCTCTCCCTCTCTCACCTACCCCCCATCTCTCCCTCTCTCTCCTACCCCCCCATCTCTCCCTCTCACCTCATCTCAGTCCCTCACTCTGCCAGCCTGACATTTTCACGACCTCCTCTCTCTCTCTCTCTCTCTCTCTCTCTCTCTCTCTCTCTCTCATCTATATCAATATCCGAGAGCTGGAGTGTTACATAAGAGCCTCGTCTGGGTGTATGTGGGTGTGTCTGGCTGTGTGTGGGTGTGTGTGGGTGTCTCTGGGTGTGTGTGTGGGTGTATGTGGGTGTGTCTGGGTGTATGTGGGTGTGTGTGGGTGTGTCTGGGTGTGTGTGGGTGTGTCTGGGTGTGTGTGGGTGTGTCTGGGTGTATGTGGGTGTCTAAACTGTCTCGCAGTTGTGTGTCCTCCATTTATCTTCCACGACTTCCTAACACACACACACACACACACACACACACACACAGGTGGGAAGCTACACATTCCACCGCCTCTGAGCACTTGAGTTTTATTCCCGCGCCGAGGAACACCTGTACACTGCCTCAACAACTACCCACACAACCTACACCCACAGTTACAACCTACACCCACAGTTACAACCTACACCCACAGCTACAACCTACACCCACAGTTATAACCTACACCCACAGTTATAACCTACACCCACAGTTACAACCAACACCCACAGTTACAACCTACACCCACAGTTACAACCAACACCCACAGTTACAACCTACACCCACAGTTATAACCTACACCCACAGTTACCACCTACACCCACAGTTACAACCTACACCCACAGTTACAACCTACACCCACAGCTACAACCTACACCCACAGCTACAACCTACACCCACAGTTACAACCTACACCCACAGTTACAACCAACACCCACAGTTACAACCTACACCCACAGTTATAACCTACACCCACAGTTACAACCTACACCCACAGTTACAACCAACACCCACAGTTATAACTAACACCCACAGTTACAACCTACACCCACAGTTACAACCTACACCCACAGTTACAACCTACACCCACAGTTATAACCTACACCCACAGTTAAAACCTACACCCACAGTTACAACCTACACCCACAGTTATAACCAACACCCACAGTTACAACCAACACCCACAGTTACAACCTACACCCATAGTTACAACCAACACCCACAGTTATAACCTACACCCACAGTTACCACCTACACCCACAGTTATAACCTACACCCACAGTTACAACCAACACCCACAGTTACAACCAACACCCACAGTTACAACCTACACCCACAGTTACAACCAACACCCACAGTTATAACCTACACCCACAGTTACAACCAACACCCACAGTTACAACCAACACCCACAGTTACAACCTACACCCACAGTTACAACCTACACCCACAGTTACAACCAACACCCACAGCTACAACCAACACCCACAGCTACAACCTACACCCACAGCTACAACCTACACCCACAGTTACAACCAGTCTCTTCATGTACTGAGTGTCAAGTACAACGAGTCATCCCCCGTTCATCTCCTCGTCAGGCCCTTCCCCAGCATCGCCCCCAGCAGACAGGTAACGAAGAGACCGCTATGCAACGAGTCCCGCCCGCTAATTGAGGAGTCTCCCGGCCTGATGAATCACCCGCGAGGAACACCTGGTGGCCCGCCGCCTATAGCCTCCTCCGCCTACTTTTTTCCTTGTTTTTGTTTTTGCTATTTTTGATTCTCTATTTGCTGCTATTGTTACGATTACGATTACTACTGTTGTTGTTGCTATTGTTACTACTGATATTTCTACTATTGTCACTGTTGTTGCTATTAATACTACTAATATTTTGATGCTGTTAACACTAGTGCTATTATCGCTACTGCTACTATTACTACTAGTACTACTGCTCTTGTTACCATTACTACTAGTGGTACTATTGATATGACTATTGCTGCGCCCTCTATGTCATTCACCAGCACACACGGGGCTCCCTAGTTACCATACCATCACCGCCATCATCATCATCATCATCAAAGGGACTCAACCTGTAGTCTGCCAGCCTTCACCTCAACTACCTCACACACACACACACACACACACCGTCTCCACACCCTGACACACACACACCATCTCCACACCCTGACACACACCAACGTCTCCACACCCTGACACACACACACCAACGTCTCCACACCCTTGAGCCACACCAACGTCTCCACATCCTAGAGTCACACCCTGACACACACCAACATCTCCACACCCTGACGCACACCAACGTCTCCACACCCTTGAGCCACACCCTGACACACACCAGCCCCTGAACCAGTAGCCCTTTAAGCCCTCAACCTTATACAGCCCCCCTCAACCCACACACACTGACCTTCATTAGTTCGGAGGTCTGAACTAGCCCCTGTAGGATGTCCCAGGCTGATCCTTATGTCTGTTCCTAATAGCCCTCAGTCCAGCACAGCCCCTAGCAGCCCTCAGTTCAACATAGCCCCCAGTAGCCCAACACAGCCCCCAGCAGCCCATTACAGTCCCCAGCAGTTCAACACAGTCCCCAGCATCCAAACACAGTCACCAGCAGTTCAACACAGCCCCAGCAGCCCATCACAGTCCCCAGCAGTTCAACACAGCCCCCAGCATCCAAACACAGTCCCCAGCAGTTCAACACAGCCCCAGCAGCCCATCACAGTCCCCAGCAGTTCAACACAGCCCCAGCAGCCCATCACAGCCCCCAGCAGCCCATCACAGCCCCCAGCAGTTCAACACAGCCCCCAGCAGCCTAACACAGCCCCCAACATTTCAACACAGCCCCAGCAGCCCATCACAGCCCCAGTAGCCCATCACAGCCCCCAGCAGCCCATCACAGCCCCTAGTAGCCTAACACAGCCCCCAGCAGCCTAACACAGCCCCCAACAGTTCAACACAGCCCCCAGCAGCCCAACACACCCCCCAACAGTTCAACACAGCCCCCAGCAGCCCAACACAGCCCCCAGCAGCCCATCACAGCCCCCAGTAGCCCATCACAGCCCCTAGTAGCCCATCACAGCCCCCATCAGCCCAACACAGCCCCCATCAGCCCAACACAGCCCCCAGCAGTCCATCACAGCCACCAGCAGCCCATCACAGCCCCCAGCAGCCCATCACAGCCCCCAGCAGCCTAACACAGCCCCCAACAGTTCAACACAGCCCCCAGCAGCCCATCACAGCCCCCAGCAGCCCATCACAGCCCCCCAGTACCCATCACAGCCCCTAGTAGCCCATTACAGCCCCCATCAGCCCAACACAGCCCCCTGAGAGCCGTGCCAACAAGAATCCCATCAGGTCTGTTTCTCCTCCAATAACTGACATCAAAGGAAAGCTCCTCACTTCTCTCTCCTGCCAGGCGCTCCTCCTCCTCCTCCTCCTCAGTCGCTTCTTCTCTCCCTCCTCCTCCTCCTCAGTCGCTTCTTCTCTTCCTCCTCCTCCTCCTCCTCCTCCTCCTCAGTCGCTTCTTCTCTCCCTCCTCCTCCTCCTCAGTCGCTTCTTCTCTCCCTCCTCCTCCTCCTCAGTCGCTTCTTCTCTCTCCTCCTCCTCCTCAGTCGCTTCTTCTCTCCCTCCTCCTCCTCCTCAGTCGCTTCTTCTCCTCCTCCTCCTCCTCAGTCGCTTCTTCTCTCCTACTCCTCCTCCTCAGTCGCTTCTTCTCTCCCTCCTCCTCCTCCTCAGTCGCTTCTTCTCTCCTCCTCCTCCTCCTCAGTCGCTTCTTCTCTCTCTCCTCCTCCTCCTCGTCCTTCTTCTCTCTCTCCTCCTCCTCCTCATCCCTTCTTCTCTTCCTCCTCCTCCTCCTCAGTTGCTTCTTCTATCCCTCCTCCTCCTCCTCTCCTTCTTCTCTTCTCCTCCTCCTCCTCAGTCGCTTCTTCTCTCCCTCCTCCTTCTCCTCAGTCGCTTCTTCTCTCCCTCCTCCTCCTCCTCAGTTGCTTCTTCTATCCCTCCTCCTCTTACTCCCTCAATCGTTCCTTCTCTATTTCCCTCCCTCCTCTCCTCCTCATTCTTCCTCTCATCTATCTTTCATTTCTCTCTTTATCTTATCTCTTTCCTTCTCCTCCATCTTCTCCCCCCCGCCTCTCTCTCTCTCTCTCTCTCTCTCTCTCTCTTTCTCTCTCTCTTCCCCCTCCTTCCTCATTCGCTAAATCAAACCTCTTCCTCTTGCCTCCCCCCTCCCTCTCTTGCCTTCCCTCCCTCCCTTCCTTCTCCCTCTCTTGCCTCCCCTCCCTCCCTCCCTTCTCCCTCTCTTGCCTCCTCTCCCTCCCTCCCTTCCTTCTCCCTCTCTTGCCTCCTCTCCCTCCCTCCCTTCCTTCTCCCTCTCTTGCCTCCTCTCCCTCCCTCCCTTCTTCTCCCCTCTCTTCCTCCCCTCCTCCTCCCTTCTCCTCTCTTCCTCCCCTCCCTCCCTCCCTTCCTTCTCCCTCTCTTGCCTCCTCTCCCTCCCTCCCTCCCTTCTCCCTCTCTTGCCTCCTCTCCCTCCCTCCCTTCCTTCTCCCTCTCTTGCCTCCTCTCCCTCCCTCCCTTCCTTCTCCCTCTCTTGCCTCCTCTCCCTCCCTCCCTCCCTTCTCCCTCTCTTGCCTCCTCTCCCTCCCTCCCTTCCTTCTCCCTCTCTTGCCTCCCCTCCCTCCCTTCCTTCTCCCTCTCTTGCCTCCTCTCCCTCCCTCTCTTCCTCTCCCTCTCTCCTCTCTCCCTCCCTCCTCTTCCTTCTCCTCTCTTCCTCTTCTCTCTCCCTCCCTTCCTTCTCCCTCTCTTGCCTCCTCTCCCTCCCTCCCTTCCTTCTCCCTCTCTTGCCTCCTCTCCCTCCCTCCCTTCCTTCTCCCTCTCTTGCCTCCCCTCCCTCCCTCCCTTCTCCCTCTCTTGCCTCCTCTCCTCCCTCTCCTTCCTTCTCCCTCTCTTCCTCCTCTCCCTCCTCCTTCCTTCTCCCTCTCTTCCTCCTCTCTCTCCTCCCTTCCTTCTCCTCTCTTCCTCCCTCCTCTCTCCCTTCCCCTCTTTCTCTTATAATCTCTCTTCTCCCCTCTTTCCCTCCCTTCCTTCCTCTCTCACTCTCCTTCTCCTCTCTCCCTCTTCCTTCTCTCCTCTCCTCCCTCCTCCTCCTCCTCCCTCTTCTTCTTCCTCCTCCTCCTCCCTCTTCTTCTTCCTCCTCCTCCTCCCTCCTCCTCCCTCCTCCTCCTCCTCCCTCTCCCTCCTCCTCCCTCTTCCTCCTCCTCTTCCCTCTTCCTCCTCCTCCCTCTCCCTCATCCTCCCTCTTCCTCCTCCTCCCTCTCCCTCCTCCTCCCTCTTCCTTCATCCTCCTCCTCCCTCTTCTTCTTCCTCCTCCTCCTCCCTCTTCCTTCATCCTCCTCCTCCTCCTCCTCCCTCTTCTTCTTCCTCCTCCTCCTCCCTCTTCCTTCATCCTCCTCCTCCTCCCTCTTCCTCCTCCCTCTTCCTTCATCCTCCTCCTCCTCCTCCTCCCTCTCCCTCCTCCTCCCTCTTCCTCCTCCTCCTCCTCCTCCCTCTTCTTCTTCCTCCTCCTCCTCCCTCTTCCTTCATCCTCCTCCTCCCTCTTCTTCTTCCTCCTCCTCCTCCCTCTTCCTTCATCCTCCTCCTCCTCCTCCTCCCTCTTCCTCCTCCCTCTTCCTTCATCCTCCTCCTCCTCCCTCCTCCTCCTCCTCCCTCCTCCTCCTCCTCCCTCTCCCTCCTCCTCCTCCTGGCCTCTAGCACCGGGGAAGATTGACACAAATAAGATTATGAGAGGAAAGGTCGATATTTGTCCAGAGTTTTCCGCGTCTCTCTCTCTCTCTCTCTCTCTCTCTCTCTCTCTCTCTCACTTCCTCTCCCTTACTCACGCGGTCCACCTTACTCACGCGGTCCACCTTACTCATGCGGTCCACCTTACTCATGCGGTCCACCTTACTCACGCGGTCCAGCTAACATGAGTATGAATGGATATCTCTGGTCCACTCAACCCAATACACTGGACCAGTAACGACAGACTGGAACACTGGAATGTTATAAGCAAACTACTGGAACGACGGAATGAACCACTGGAACGACGGAATGAAGTACTGGAACGACGGAATGAACCACTGGAACGACGGAATGAACCACTGGAACGACGGAATGAACCACTGGAACGACGGAATGAACCACTGGAACGACGGAATGAACCACTGGAACGACAGAATGAACCAGCGACTTGTGAAGTTATTGGGGCGGTCTGAACCAATGAAACGAACCACCCAAGCGTTAGAGAGAGAGAGAGAGAGAGAGAGGATGAAAGGGGGAGGGGGCAACAACTCAGAGATTATTATAATTATTGTGCTGACCGGAGTGAGGGTGACGCCATTATCTTAACTATTATTATTATTATTATTATCCTGTTTGAGAGAGAGAGAGAGAGAGAGAGAGAGAGAGAGAGAGAGAGAGAGAGAGAGAGAGAGAGAGAGAGAGAGAGAGAGACTTTAATAACGCCTTCCCGTTTACCTCCCTGGTCATCAAGTGTTCCTCTCCCCACGTTTATCCTATTATCTTCCTATCCATTGTATCCTCCTCTTCCTCCTGCTTCTCTTCATCTTCCTCCGCCTCCCCCTTTTCTTCCATTCCATTGGTTGTATTCACTTCCTCCCTTCCTATTCCTTTTCTTCTCTTTCCTCTTCTAATCTTCTTCCCCTTCTCCCCCACTTTCCTCCCTCTTCCTCACGCTCATTCTTCTACTCCCCTTACTATTCTTCCTCCTCCTCCCCTACTCTCCTTCCTACGCTGCTCTCTCCCTCCTCCTCCTCCTCCTGTTACCCTTCCTCTTCTTCCTCCTTCCTATCCTACTCTTCTTTCCCCTCCCCCTGTTCCCCTTCCTCTTCTTCCTCCTCCCCACCCTAGTCGTGGCCAGAATTAGGCTAGGATACAGACACATCTGGCAAGTTAGTAACGCTGTACCCATACCGGAACACTCAGCATGTAAACTTTGTGATAAACCTCTAAAGCATACACTTGAACACTATATTATTGAGTGTGACACTGTCAGAGACTTCAGGCCACCTGGCTTAATGTATCATGAACTTTGTAATTACTACATTGAATCGGGGGTGCTTGGGGACATTCTTGCTGTTTATCCCAAATTTGCTGCTGGCCCACACTGATTAGACTTCAATTAGAATATGACTCCTCGTGTATATGAACCTCTGTCCTGCGTGGCAGTGAACAGTGACATCACCCACATGACTCTGACCTTTATATACTGCTAATTAATATGATGTATTTCTTTGTGTATGAACCTCTGTCCTGCGTGCCAGTGAGAAATGATACCACCCTCATTGTCAAGACCTGAGTGAATTACTCAGAATAGGCAAACTGTACTACAAGCTTTGTCAATAAATTTGTTAACTTAAAACTAACTACCCTACTCCCCTTCTTGCTGCTCCTCCTAGCCTTCTTTAATAGTCACTCCCGGATGTTTCTGCCTCCTCCTCTAGTCCTGCTTCTCGTGACCTTCCCTGAGGGTGGTGGCAATATATTATATACATGTAAGACCTGAAGGAGAGAGAGAGAGAGAGAGAGAGAGAGAGAGAGAGAGAGAGAGAGAGAGAGAGAGAGAGAGAGAGAGAGAGAGAGAGACCTTCGCCTCACCTATACCAGACAATAACGAAACAATCTGTAGCTACCCATCACAGTCAATCCATCAACCAACCCAAACTATCTCTCTCCCCCTCCCTCCCTCCCTTCTTCCTACCCTACCTACCCCTCCTCCCATCCCAAGCCTCCCTCTGTCCCTCCCCCACTCCCTTCTTCCTACCCCCACCCCTCCCAGGATCATGATAAATGAACTTAATAAAGGCAACAAACACACTACATTATAACCCTTCATTAAAAAAGTCTCCCCCCTTACCATTTATGTTAACTGGCCATACATCACCCACCGACACCCCTCTCTCTCTCACGTGGTAACTGTAGCTACCTTAACTGTGTCTAGGTTATGGGGCTTGCAGTGCAGATAGTGTTGAGTGAGTGAGAGCTATTTTTTATCTTACTTATTTACTAACTTTACTTACTTACTAACTTATTTATTTACTTACATACTTATTTTACCTGTACTTAGAGTTATCTTTAAAATAGAAACTTTACCTGAATGTAGTGTGAGCTATCTTTAATTATTATCGTACTTTACCTGTATGGGGAGCGAGCTATTATAAATTAGTTTACTTAACCTGTATCTAAGATGAGCAATCTTTAATTATCTTACTAACTTCACCTGTACGTAAGATGAATAACCAGGGTTGTGATTTAGTGCTTAACGAGTGAGCTATTTCTATTCACAAACTATCTCCACAAATCGTTCAATTTATGCCCCCGCTTTTCCTCCCCGTGCAAAGTGAGCTATCTCTACGTCTGATCTCTCTCACTGCAGGTAGAGTGATCTATCTCAAACAGTGATCTATCTCACTGGGAGTGGGGACTAATCTTTCTCATTAGTTAGTGGCAATAGGTTTAAATGAGAAAGAATGGGAGGTGTTGTAAGTCTTCGTCAGGGTGGAGGGGAAGGGGGGGGGAAGAAAGGGGGGTGGAAGAAAGGGGGGTGGAAGAAAGTGGGGTGGAAGAAAGGGGGGTGGAAGAAAGGGGGGTGGAAGAAAGGGGGGTGGAAGAAAGGGGGGTGGAAGAAAGGGGGGTGGAAGAAAGGGGGTGGAAGAAAGGGGGTGAAAGAAAGGGGTGGGTGGAAGAAATGGGGGTGGAAGAAAGGGGTGGGTGGAAGAAAGGGGTGGGTGGAAGAAAGGGGGTGGAAGAAAGGGGTGGGTGGAAGAAAGGGGTGGGTGGAAGAAAGGGGTGGGTGGAAGAAAGGGGGGGTGGAAGAAAGGGGGTGGAAGAAAGGGGTGGGTGGAAGAAAGGGGGGTGGAAGAAAGGGGTGGGTGGAAGAAAGGGGTGGGTGGAAGAAAGGGGTGGGTGGAAGAAAGGGGTGGGTGGAAGAAAGGGGGTGGAAGAAAGGGGTGGGTGGAAGAAAGGGGTGGGTGGAAGAAAGGGGTGGGTGGAAGAAGTGGGGGTGGAAGAAAAGGGGGGGAGAGGGAAGGGCAAGATATAGCAACATACCCTCCCTGCCCCCCCCCCCCCTTTACCTCCCTTCACCTTTAGTTAATGGTAAGAAGGTGAAGGTATTCGTTAAGGGGAGGGAAGGGGGCAGATATACACCCTTTAGTTAATGGTAACAGACCCTCCTTCCACCTCCCCTTCTAGTCAAAACAAAACAAGAACAACACAGGGTAAAGGTCAGAAAAACTAGATTAGTGTTGTCTAGGACGAGAATCTCAGAGACTAGCGCGTTAATATCCACCCCCCCCCCCTCCATCTCTTCCCCTTCCCTTCATCTCCTCCTTCCCTTCATCTCCCCCTTCCCTTCCTCCATCACCCCCTCCTCTCCCATCTCCCCCTCCATCCCTCTCTCCATCTCCCCCTCCTTTCCTCCCTCCATCCCCCTCACACCAAAACAAGTTGTAATTTATAAGGTCAATGGCGGCGGGAATGTACCGAGACTCGACTATAGGTAGGTGGATACAAGGTCTATGGAGGGTGTGTATATTATCATTCCTCGGAACACGTGTCTTGATTCATCTCATTTATGGAAATTATAATAACTTTTAATATTTTTTTTTATTATGCTTATTATTTTCTGGGTGTTTGTTAATGTTTACACGAGGAAATGATCTAGATTATACTATCCTTCCTTACCTCTCTCTCTCTCTCTCTCTCTCTCTCTCTCTTCCTATCTTTCTCCCGTTTTCTCTTTTCTTTATTCGCCCCATTTCATCCCCCATCCCTCTTTCCGAGCTGCAATGATGACCCAACTGAGATAGAGGAGGAGGAGTCCCAATGGTTGCAGGTGGTCGGTGAGCCTTGGGGGTAGGGGGAGGAGGAACGTCTCGCACCTGGCCAAGACTCCGCCCACAACAAAAAACAGCTGATTGGTTCTGTTTACTATTTCGATGTTGTGTTGAAGCTGTTAAGAGTGTTACTATTAGTGCTGTGATTATGATGTTTAATTGTTAGCGCTGTGAAGTTGCTGTTTTAACATCATAAGCTGTTTACCGTCTTCGTGTTTCTGATGTGCTAGTACTGTTAATGCTGTGCTCGTACTGTTAATGCTGTGCTCGTGCTGTTAATGCTGTGCTCGTGCTGTTAATGCTGTGTTCATGCTGTGCTCGTACTGTTAATGCTAAGCTCGTATTGTTAATGCTGTGCTCGTACTGTTAATGCTGTGCTCGTGCTGTTAATGCTGTGCTCGTACTGTTAATGCTGTGCTCGTCTCGTTCTTACTGCTGTTATCGATCGCGGACTGAGCGGGCTGTGATGATAATTTTACCATTTATAAAGTTTTGAGTGATTCACCATTTACTGCTTAAGGTGGAGTCTCGGCCGGAGGTGAGGTGAGGGTAGATGAGGTGAGGTGAGGGTAGGTGAGATGTGGGGAAGCGAGTTGAGGTGAAGGAAAGTGAAGTGAGGAGAAATGAAGTAAGGCGAGGTGAGATAAGAGGAGCTGAGCGTAGGTGAGGTGAGAAGGTGATCACTGTCCACCACTGGTAACATAGACATACAATCACAACATCAAGTCAATTGTACCTTGTTACCAGGCCATTCTTCACCACTAGTAACAATGGTATACAATCAATAGAACTTGTCAATGGTAACTTAGTAAATTGTCCACCACTGGTAATATGGTGTACCAATATACTGTATCTAAAGTGAGGTGCCGAGTGTACTGTTGACGGTCCGTGTGAGGGAGGAAGAAGAACAAGAAGAAGAGGAGTTCACTTTTCTCCAACAACAAAAAATACACATATCAAAACAGTAATAGTAACATGCAAACAACACAACACACCAACACAACACACAAACAACACAACACAAATAACAACACGCATCACACTAGCAAGACTCAGCAGTCGCCAATTACCATTTAGATAAAATAATTACCATTTATATCAAGTCATTAACCTACAATTAACCTGCAGAATTATGGCCGCCGGTAGATATAAAACCAAATGAACCACGACCAGGTAGAAACTCACAGCCAATAACAAAAGTCCAGGTCCCAGTTCATTAATTCTTAAGAGTCAAGACTACGTAGGAACAAGTAAGACTCTCAGCTCATAAATTCTAGTACTTTAAACCACAATAAAACTTAAGGTCCCAGCTCAAAAATTCTGCGACCCTTTTACAACAACAACAATGGCAATAACAATAAAACAAGGTTGGCATAATACAGGTGGTCAGGTCAGGTCAACTTCCCCCCGCCGCGCCACAACACAAGGTCATAAATCTGCTAATTATTGACTTTTGTCTTAGATCTGGCTATGGCATCACCCATATACCACTTGAGGTCCATATTAGTATTTTTTTCTGGTAGTGGTTGTGGTTGGGGAGGGGGAGCTATTGTGTCGGTAGCTCCTGGACGGACGAATGGTTTGGTTGAAGGACGGAAATAATAATATAAAGAAGGAAGTCGCTTACAAGTATTAGGTCCACTCACTCACACACAGCACCCGGTGTCTCCCTGTTTAATCAATGATTCCCAACATGGCTTCACAAGTGGGCGTTCATGTTTGACAAATCTATTATCATTCTTTTCATCTGTTTTCGAATCAGGGGACGACGGTGCCACGACTATCATGTGGTATACCTCGACTTTAGCAAAGCCTTCGACAGGGTCCCCCCCCCCCCCCCACGAAAGACTAATACGAAAAGTGGAGGCTCGTGGAATTGGAGGTGTTTCTAAACTGGATTAGGGGATAGGTTGGATGGATACAAGAGCGATAGGGGTTGGGTGTAAATGGGACTGCCTAGTATGGGGACAGAGGCCAGCTGCAGTTTCCTCCATTCTTATGATCTTATATCAATACCTGAGGACGAGTCACTGCACCAATACACCGCGTGAGCACCACACCACCCGGTGTTTCCATGACCACATGGGGTCTTTCACATCAACATCTTCGGAAGAGTTACTGCACCACAACATGACCTCACACAGTAGGGACAGTAGGGCAAGAGACCAGCCCGGGCCATCAACTGTAAACTATAATTTGTATGTTCAATTCATGTTCCTCCTCTTATTAGTAATGAAAGCTTTTTTTAAACGACCCACCTACCCAATGTCTTTGTATGTAAGTCATTTCTGTCCAATCTACGAGTATATTTTTAGCCTTCGAGCTGCTGAAGTTTTTCAATAAACCGTGATTAATATTATTATTATTATTACACACACACACACACACACACACACACTTCAACCTGCTGACGCCCACATGACTTTATACAGGTAAAAGACCATTACTGTAATAAGTGGTGTGAAGGCTGCCTCCCTCACCCCACACTAATTGTTCAGTACCTGGGTAATGGTCCCGGGTCACTCACTTACTCACACCTGAGAATAATGGTGGAGCGTTTCTCAGTATCAGTCTTATGTGACGTTTTGTGGTGGGTGTCGTAGGCGGTTTTGGGGGAGTTGTGGGGGTCGTAGGAAATTTTGGGAGTCGTAAGGAGTTGCGGTGGGGGTCGTAGGGAGTTGCGGTAGGGGTCGTAGGGAGTTTTGGGGAGTAGTGGGTAGTTTGGGGGGACGTTATGGGAGTCGTAAAGCCGTTGTGGAAATCCTTTTGGTTATGGGAGTCGTTGACGTTTTCGTGGTGGTGGTCGTCGTTGTTGTCGTCATAGTCGTTCTTGTTGTTACTATCACGTGATCATCGTTATTTACTTACTATATCTTACGCTTCCTTCGGTGGCTATAACTATACTCGTGTGACGCCTAAAAGTAATTAGACTTTGGTGACGCCATTGTTGACAGTTATGTCGTTTGTCAGCTCACGGCCGAGCAGCTTGGGGTCGACTTTTAGTTAACCACACCACCACACCATCACCACTACCACCACAACACCACCACCACTACACCCTCATCAACACCATAACATCACCACTACCACACCACCAGTACACCATCACTACCACACATTGAAGACCACCACCACCACCACACTATCACCACAACTACCACACCCTCACCACCACACCATCACTAACACCATACCATCACCAGTAACAAAAGAGTTTTATGAGATAAGATTGACTCGGTCAGGGCAGATAACTACGAGAGACTGCCAGGTATTGTAGCCCAGATAACATCACCAAATACTGTACACTGACCCCGAGGTGTGTGCGTGTGTGTCCTGCAATAATGCTAAGTGTTACGTTATCATCGCCCCGCAGTAATGTATGAACCCTGAGGTCTCTCTCTCTCTCTCTCTCTCTCTCTCTCTCTCTCTCTCTCTCTCTCTCACACACACACACACACACTACATTTCCTCTCCCTTGTTTATTCCTGACACTTGACACCTTCCTGACGGCCCCAAAGGTCACGGGGATCAGGTCAGTGGCAGCTTGGAGGTCGGCCGAGGTCAGGTGTGATTGGCAAGGGGGAGCTATGATAAACACAGAGACGCCACCTACTGCCACCCAGTCCCACGGTAACCCAAGTGATTCATTTATTGGAGCTAAATGCGGTCTACAGAGTTGTGTCTACCGGGATAATTACACTGTAGCATATTAACCTAGTCTGGTTAGGTTAGGTTAATAGATGCTACAATGTAAATATCCCGGTAGACCGCATTCTATAATAGGACCTATTTATTCTTGGGTTTTGGGTTAAGGAGGCTATTATTAGTGTGTGTGTGTGTGTGTGTGTGTGGTAGGGTACAATTCATTCTTAATTAAAATGTTTGTTTATCATCACCACCACCATACACGTCACCACCACATAGATCATCACCATCTACATGAAGATTTAACATACATACATAATCTTGATCACCACACAGCACCTTCAGCAGCCTAAGTATTGAGTCTACTACAGTGTATTAACAACCAATTCTTCCCTCTAGTTACAGCGTTTAAAGACGTTAGTGGACATAGTGGACACAGGACAGATATAGTGGACACAGGACAGATATAGTGGACACAGGACAGATAGAGTGGACACAGGATAGATATAGTGGACACAGGACAGATATAGTGGACACAGGACAGATATAGTGGACACAGGACAGATATAGTGGACACAGGACAGATATAGTGGACAAAGGACAGATATAGTGGACACAGAACAGATATAGTGGACACAGGACAGATATAGTGGCCACAGGACAGATATAGTGGACACAGGACAGATATAGTGGACATAGGACAGATATAGTGGACATAGGACAGATATAGTGGACATAGGACAGATAAGTATAAAATTCAAGGCTTCACTTTAAAAAAATCCCATGTCTATAAATGTCTTTTAATGCTCTACTAATGCGCAGTAATCTATCAACAAATTAACAAGATAATTACTGGATATTAACTTAATAATCCTAACATAGATATTATTAAGGTTGGGAAAATTGGTAGAGCTGTGTGAGTGTTTGTGTTGCCGAGGTTGGTGGAGAGACAAAACACGTGTTATAACATGGAAAGACAGTCATTAGGTGGTGTTGTCAATGTTTACCTCTGATGGTCCACTTTTACAACTAACATTTTCTCTATCAAATACTTGTTGTTTTGGGGGAGAAATAACAAGGTCAAGAGTATCATTGTCTGTAAGTAATCCAGATTGCTTTGTACACACCGCAAAAAGTTCTCGAACGCTCTCTTTAGTGTCCTACAATGAGAAAACGAACGGTAAATTTGATCAATACTCTCTATTTTTTTTTTACTCCTTTCACCTGTAAAGATGAACATATATAATTACGAAATGTTGAGAGTCACTTCACAACCAGGCATACCAGCCGTTCTGAGATGACACGATCCATAGTGCTCATTCTGAAATCATGTCGTGCCCAGCTGTTAAGAACTTTTTTGGCCAACAGTTTGTTTTTACTGTACGTGTGAACTATTGAGATGAAGCGAGAGGTTATTATTCTGTGTAACAAAATCACTACTCGGTCATAAGAGACGGAACATACTTTTCATGTGTATTTATTTTTTTACTATTTTACTTCGGTCAAAATTCTCCAAAATGTATAATTTAAAGGTTTGGTTCATTACACTGAACTTTGACCAATTCCCCGAGACTCGGTACAGGATCACGGCCCCCAGACAGTTATCTAGATGGATTTGTATTTGTTTGTATTTTAGGTCCTTGTACAGGGGTTAACGGTCAACAGGTAGTCATGTGAGGGAGTGTTGTATTCGCTTGTGACTGTTGGTCCTGTGAGGCGACGCTGCCCCACGTGGTAGTCGGGAACGAACAGCACGACAGCCCAGGAGTTACCGGGAGCAGTTGGTCACTACTTTGACGGGGTGATTGCCAGCCGTTGGAGTGAGCCTGGTCACTGGGAGGAGGAGGTGTGGTACAGGTTGAGGGCCTCGCCCTAACCCCTTCATGATACACCTGCGCTAACTGTCGTCCCAAGATGATCTGGCAGACGACTTGGATATGCAGACATTGGCACCGTGACTGTGACGTGTTGCCAATATCTGCACCTGCCAAGTCGCCATGACCTTACTGTTCGTCTGGTCTTATTTTTTCGTGAACTTTACTTTACCGAGGACCCGCCGAGGGCCTCCTGGAGCACTGTTATTGTCTTCCTCCCTCAGTGTGACTTGACATTTCTATTTCAGTTCATTGTAAGGCTCCCAGTTTACTGAATGGCGTTTCTTTCTCATAACCTTGTGGACATAACTTACATGATACATTATCCGCGGGGGCGGTAAACTAATCGTCTCCGTTCGTCCGCCTGTATAAGAACATAAGAAAATAAGGAGTCTGCAATAGGCTGGTTGGCCTGTGCATGGCAGCTCCTGTCGAGAGTTACTACCACTCTCTATCGTCCATGAACCTATCTAGCCTCCTTTTGAAACTTTCCGGCGTTCCAGCACTTACTATAAAGTTGCTAAGCTTGTTCCACTCATCTCCCACCCTATTTGTGAACCAGTTTCTTCCTATTTCCCTCCTAAACCTAAACTTATCCAACTTAAATCCGTTGTTCCGAGTCCTATCCTGCTCGGATATTATAAGAACTTTATCTATATCTCCTTTATTGATTCCTTTCACCCACTTAAATACCTCTATCATATCTCCCCGTGTGTGTGTGTGTGTGTGTGTGTGTTTTATAAAGACTCGTTATTTTAGACTAAGCTCACACATGAAGGTTAATGTTCGAGAGCCTCATTGCGTGTAGCCCCGAGACTGACGCACACACTGTAAGCAGCATATAAAAGCGTGTCTCAGTAATCAGTATACTATGGCCAACACACCTGGGAAGAGTCACTGTGTAGTGACCCAGAACTCCCATTAACACTTACCAGCAACTTGGAGACGTGAGGACTCCTCCAACTGCCCACTTATGATACGGTTCACATTTACCAGCCAGAGCGGCGCCGAAATTACACCTCCACACTACTGTAACTCTACACGTTATCTCGACGACCCTTCCTAACACCCCACACCATTCATCACCCACACCCCCCCCCCCCATCTCCCCTCACACCCCCATCCCCCAAAACCCCCCTTCACACCCATCCCTAACCTTCCCTCACGCTGTAGACAACACCTGGTGCTGACAGCGAGCCAGTACACGATGACCTTCTCTCCTTCCCATCCTCCCTCACCACCCATCCCGTTGAACCTGTTCCACCCGGCATAACCCTCCCAAGCTTCCGTCCTTCTCTCCCTCCTTCATCATTCCATCCTAGTCATTAGCTTAAGAAAAAAAAGAGACAAAATATCTCTTCGTTTCTTTCTCTTTCATTCCCTTCTTCTGTATTTTCGTCCGTCTATCCACCCATCCATCTGCCCGCCCGTCTGTCTATTTGTCTGTCAGCCCGTCCTTCCATCTGTCCGTCCGTCTGTCTGTCTATCCCCCACGCCGGGCCAGCATCAGACAGCTTGGCAGAATGTTCGCATCATCAATAGTGAGGTACCGAGGTCGAATCCCAGCCCCCAAGGTCACACTGTACGTTCACACTGGCGAACAACTGCGCCTGTAACTGCACCTGTGCCTCTATGTGTACCTGTAACTGTGCTTGTATCTGCACCTGTGCTTCTCTGTGTACCTGTACCTGTTCTTGTATCTGTACCTGTGCTTCTCTGTGTACCTGTGCTTCTCTGTGTACCTGTACTTGTGGCTGTACTTGTAACACCCAATTTATTTTATTCGTATTGTAGTAGTAGTAGAGAAAGAGGGAGTGAAAGTGAGAAAGAGGGAGTGAGTGAGAAAGAGGGAGTGAAAGTGAGAAAGAGGAGTGAAAGTGAGAAAGAGGAGTGAAAGGAGAGAAAGAGGAGTGAAAGGAGAGAAAGAGGGGAAAAAGAGAGAAAGAAGGAATGTAAGAAAAGAAAGAGGGGGTAAAAGTGGGAGAAAGTAGAGACAGAAAGGAGTGAAAGTAGAGAAAGAAAGGGGGGGGGTGAAGGCGAGATAAAGGAGGGTGGAAACAAAAAGAGAGGGGAGTGAAAATGAGAGAAAGAGGGAGGTAAAAGAAGATTAGAGAAGAGAGGGAGGAAGAAAAGGGAGGGAGAGGGAAGGGGGTCATGTTGTCGCTAGTGTCCTACCCTCCCACCACCCCTTTCTGTTTACCCTTGTGTCAGGTGTCAAGGGGGTGATGAGAGAGTGAAGGAGGGAGGGGGCGGCGGTCATGGCCCTATTGGTGTCATGTGTCAAGAAATGGTGGATTATGGGAACAACTATGTCAAGGGGTGAGGAGAAGGAAGTGCTTTTAGTAGTCTTCTGAATGTGTTTTATCTTGGGGCTAATTTGGAATCACCTGAAGAATCTGAACCCCAGCTTATTACAGATTAACCACCCTAAACCTAACTTGAACCTGTTAACACACACACACACACACACACACACACAGTCTTCATAAAACAGTGTGTGTGTCTTGCTCGCTTGTGCAAACACTAGTTGTTAACAAGAAAAAATAATGATAGCAAAACATCGAGAGAGAGAGAGAGAGAGAGAGAGAGAGAGAGAGAGAGAGAGAGAGAGAGAGAGAGAGAGAGAGAGAGAGAGAGAGAGAGAAGATTAAATTCACCAATAAACAAACAAATTATCAAGACATGAATAAAATAAATAAACGCTTCACAAATACCTACAAATATGCATACAATTAATTTCCTAATAAATGAAACACATGATCGTTATATGTTTGCGTGAGTAAGAGTTTAGCAGCCCAGTTTGTCACCCTCCCACCACCTGCTGACACCATGGTTCTCTTAGCCTTCTATATAAACAATTGCACCATCTGTCTACATTCATTATACCCTATACAATATATGTCTTCATTTATACAAACAAAATCTAATAACAATTGATTAGGCACGACTAGACAAACACTGGACAATGGTGAAAATAACCCCCGAGTAAAATAGTCACTGACCCTCGCTCCTTTCACCCAGCTGCAGATAAGTGGAGTAGGGCCGTGTGTGTGTAAGGGAGACCTGAACAAGTTGGACGGACAGCTTGAATTACCCTAACTGCTGTCTGTCCATTTATCCTGACTATAAATTAAAGCGAACTAAAAAGCGATCCCAAATAAGCTGGCACACACACACACTATAAACAGACACATAGTTATCTGCTTAAGCATAAGTATATATTATTTTTTCCATATATAGTGAGACAACACACCTGTGCATGGAGGAGCAGCAGCAGCAGAAGAAGAAGAAGAAGAACCTATTACACCCCACGTCTACACTCTGTGCCCTCACCAGGTGTCGGTCGCCATTTAAGCCAACGGAAATAATAATAAACATAGGCCAGAAGATACAAGAACTAGACACATATGGTGGTGGCTAAGAGCAGTGACTCAACATAGTGAGAGGTAGTAGTAGAGTATTAGGATATTTAATTTGAATGTAATAAAATGGCGGCGAAGGTGTGGCTATTGGGGGAGGCTGGAGACCTATAAAAAAAATAGTAGTAGTGGTGGTAGTGAGAGAAACAAGAGGTGAGGTGTGAGGTGAGGAACAAGAGGTGAAGTGAGGAACAAGAGGTGAGGAACAAGAGGTGAGGTGAGGAACAAGAGGTAGAGTGAGAGGTATTTGGGCAGGTCTGAACCCTCTTCATATATAAATCACCCATAACTAAACCGTACCTTATAAAATCCTATAAACAAAGTCATAAAGATATAATACGGCAGTAGACAACAATATAGACACAGGCAATACATAGAGACAAAGTGTAAACACGAGTACCAATGCCTATTTCACTCTACTGCAGACTACACAAAACACTATTAACAAACTCAAGAGCAGCTAATAGGAGACCCAAACAGTAACTACTAACAAGATATATTAATGCTCGCAATATATATATGTAAGGAGTACAAGATTCGGGTGAGTGTAGGAAGATATATAGCGGGGTGGTGACGGTGCAGTGTTGTGTTGTGTAGTGGCAAAGTGGAGCAAATGGGGGAGATGGGCGATAAGGTGGTGGTGCATTGTCAACATGGTCGTGTTTACCCCGCCACCACCTGCCCGCTCAGACGTCAACAAGTGTCCTCCTTCGGGTAAACAAAGATGTAAACAAGGGGGGGGGGGCAGGTGGGAGTTTCGCATCATAATCAAGATATCGTCCACTAGCCTGGCCACCTGCTCCACGCCCCCCACACCCCCTCCTCCCCTCCCGGCCTGGTTTCACGTTCCTCGTAATCAATTATGAGACGTCATTGTGTTTACGACTTGCCTCCAACCTGTGTGAGATATAGTGGTAATAACGGGTAATGATGGGTAATGACGGGTAATAATGGCCAGATATACAGTACTTACAGGGCAATAGAAGGTAATGAAACAGCGATGGAGAGCATTTCTTTATGTCACTATGAAGGTAAATGGTAGGGTAATGAAGACAAAAAATGGCAATGAAATGGAAATAAAATACCATGGCGGTCATTACTCAGTCAATGCAAGAGCAATGAAGCAATATTTAACGAGAAAATATCCTGCAGTTAAAGGCTGGCGCAGCAACCTTGTATAAAGACCAACGGAAGAAGTCATGATCCAACTACCAGCCAAGGAAAACAAGAATCTCTTCAACGAGTCATCCGCCCCGCGCGACGTGGAGCCTCAAAATTGCTAATAAAAATGTTGTTTGTGTGTAGGTCGGGGAGGTCACGTAGCCAGCCACCACCACAACAACAGGGAGGAGGGCTGGAGGGGCCGACCCTAATAAGGTGTTCCAGATACAGACAAGGAATACTACATGTTCCAACACCGCCGAGTGTCGTCTTACACGTTACTCTGCCAGGAGCGTTTGGGGTGTGTTGAGTCCTACAGGGAGAGTTTTTGTGTAGAGTCTGCACCTGGTCCAGTCCCCGCCCCTCCTGCTCCACACTGTATAGTCCAACCCCCGCCCCTCCTGCTCCACACTGTATAGTCCAACCCCCGCCCCTCCTGCTCCACACTGTATAGTCCAACCCCCGCCCCTCCTCCTCCACACTGTATAGTCCAAACCCCGCCCCTCCTGCTCCACACTGTATAGTCCAACCCCCGCCCCTCCTGCTCCACACTGTATAGTCCAACCCTCGCCCCTCCTGCTCCACACTGTATACTGTAGTCCAACCCCCGCCCCTCCTTCTCCACACTGTATAGTCCAACCCCCGCCCCTCCTGCTCCACACTGTATAGTTTAACCCCCGCCCCTCCTGCTCCACACTGTATAGTCCAACCCCCGCCCCTCCTGCTCCACACTGTATAGTCCAACCCCCGCCCCTCCTTCTCCACACTGTATAGTCCAACCCCCGCCCCTCCTGCTCCACACTGTATAGTCCAACCCTCGCCCCTCCTGCTCCACACTGTATAGTCCAACCCTCGCCCCTCCTTCTCCACACTGTATAGTCCAACCCCCGCCCCTCCTGCTCCACACTGCATAGTCCAACCCCCGCCCCTCCTGCTCCACACTGTATAGTCCAATCCCCGCCCCTCCTGCTCCACACGTATAGTCCAACCCCCGCCCCTCCTGCTCCACACTGTATAGTCCAACCCCCGCCCCTCCTGCTCCACACTGTATAGTCCAACCCCCGCCCCTCCTGCTCCACACTGTATAGTCCAACCCCGCCCCTCCTGCTCCACACTGTATAGTCCAACCCCCGCCCCTCCTTCTCCACACTGGATAGTCCAACCCCGCCCCTCCTGCTCCACACTGCATAGTCCAACCCCCGCCCCTCCTGCTCCACACTGTATAGTCCAATCCCCGCCCCTCCTGCTCCACACTGTATAGTCCAATCCCCGCCCCTCCTGCTCCACACTGTATAGTCCAACCCCCGCCCCTCCTGCTCCACACTGTATAGTCCAACCCCCGCCCCTCCTGCTCCACACTGTATAGTCCAACCCCCGCCCCTCCTGCTCCACACTGTATAGTCCAACCCCCGCCCCTCCTGCTCCACACTGTATAGTTTAACCCCCGCCCCTCCTGCTCCACACTGTATAGTCCAACCCCCGCCCCTCCTGCTCCACACTGTATAGTCCAACCCCCGCCCCTCCTTCTCCACACTGTATAGTCCAACCCCCGCCCCTCCTGCTCCACACTGTATAGTCCAACCCTCGCCCCTCCTGCTCCACACTGTATAGTCCAACCCCCGCCCCTCCTTCTCCACACTGTATAGTCCAACCCCCGCCCCTCCTGCTCCACACTGCATAGTCCAACCCCCGCCCCTCCTGCTCCACACTGTATAGTCCAATCCCGCCCCTCCTGCTCCACACTGTATAGTCCAACCCCCGCCCCTCCTGCTCCACACTGTATAGTCCAACCCCCGCCCCTCCTGCTCCACACTGTATAGTCCAACCCCCGCCCCTCCTGCTCCACACTGTATCTGTTCTTCAATCTGTAATTACACCACAATAATTATGTTTCTTGGCGTCCCACAAGGGTACATCTTTTGGTTGACTGCCATTTCTTATTAGTTCATACTGTACACCTGACCTTTACCTCCCAGTGGTACTCCCTGCTGTACCTGTATCTGTAATTGTATCTATACTTGTAGCTGTATATGTACCTGCGTCTATGCACAGTTGGGTATACTTTATGGTGTCCAACAAGGAGATATCGTCGGTCCTCTGTCATTCCCTGATCACACACACGCACACACACACACACACATTCCTCCATACTGTGTCTGTACCTGAATTGTATTTGTACCAGTACCCAGGCTGGTATGTTTTGTTGGGAGTACCGCAGGGGATACCTTGACTCCGTTACTGTTCAATATACTTGTACCTGCACCAGTGTTTATAACTGTACCTGTAACTATATTAATAAATGTTATATTGAGCCTCTAACGAATTCTTCTAACTGTATATAAACGTTTGATAGTTCCGTAGAATATTAATTGAGCAATTATTTTTCTAAATTAAACTATACCATAATATTGTACACCAAGACAAAGATTTTAGTTTCAAATGAGCTGGGTTGGTTTAGGTTAGGTTAGGTTAGGTTAGGTTAGATTAGGTTAGGTTATGTTAGGTACCCAAAGAAAACAATTTAATTTTCAGAAGAGTTAGGCTAGGATATGCAAGGTCAGGTTAGGTTAGGCTAGGTCAGGTCAGGTTAAGTTAGCACAGGCTAGGTCAGCTGAGGCAAGTTAGGTTAGGTACCCACTACAACGATATAACTTTCAAGAGAGGTAGTTACGCGTCAGACCATTACCGGGGCGAAGTAAAAAAGAATTAAGTGGGAAGGTAAATTTGGGGTGTGAAGATCGTGCTCACCTGGCCAGCCCACACCGTGACTGTCTGAAGAAGTCCGACCCACGCCGCCCTCACGTACACACACACACCTGCACGCACACGCATTCCGGAACAAACACACACACAGAGTTTCCATACACACATAGGCAGAGAAGTTCATACAGATAGATAGATAGATAGATAGACAGCCTTCGTGTAATCATTAGTGAGACAAGCACACATTATCAAAACAAAATATCTGGCTCTTACACCAGTGACAACATCTGGCTCTTACACCAGTGACAACATCTGGCTCTTACACCAGTGACAACATCTGGCTCTTACACCAGTGACAACATCTGGCTCTTACACCAGTGACAACATCTGGCTCTCACACCAGTGGCAACATCTGGCTCTTACACCAGTGGCAACATCTGGCTCTTACACCAGTGACAACAACTGGCTCTTACACCATTGACAATATCTGGCTCTTACACCAGTGACAACATCTGGCTCTTACACCATTGACAACATCTGGCTCTTACACCAGTGACAGCATCTGGCTCTTACACCAGTGACAGCATCTGGCTCTTTCACCAGTGACAAAATCTGGCTCCTCCAACACCACACAATTAAAACTGTATACGTTATATTTACTGACAACTACAGTAAACCATGTATACTCACTGACAACTACAGTAAACCATGTATACTCACTAACTACAGTAAACCATGTATACTCACTGACAACTACAATAAACCATGTATACTCACTGACAACTACAGTAAACCATGTATACTCACTGACAACTACAGTAAACCATGTATACTCACTGACAACTACAGTAAACCATGTATACTCACTAACTACAGTAAACCATGTATACTCACTGACAACTACAATAAACCATGTAAACTCACTGACAACTACAGTAAACCATGTATACTCACTGACAACTACAGTAAACCATGTATACTCACTGACAACTACAGTAAACCATGTAAACTCACTGACAACTACAGTAAACCATGTATACACACTGACAACTACAATAAACCATGTAAACTCAGTAGCAACAATACCCAACTAAAACTAAACCCACAGCTGCCACATATAAACATTAAACCAGACTTGTAGAACCCAACTCTCGTTCTATATAAACCAGACGAGAACTAGAACCGGATTCTCCCTGATATTCATAAGCTCATTTTTTTCTCTCTTGACTTATTTATATTATACGAGAAGACATCTTGCTGAGTCACTGTACCTACGACAAGAAAGATTTATTCTCATTGATTCTTAAGTTTATTTTTTTTTATTTACTTACAAGAGAAGATCTATTTGAGTTACTTTATCTACGACAAGAAAGATTTATTCTCATTGATTCTTAAGTTTATATTGTTGTAAATTTATCTATCCCACATCTCCAGTTAAATAAAAATAAATAATAAAGAACCAATGAGAATCTAACTTAGTATCGTAGCTTAAGGGAGCCAGGTAGAGATGCTCTCACGTCTCCACTGAAGGGTTAAGAGATAGAGGGGACGAGCCTTAGAAGAATCAGGGAGTTGGACCTGGTGTATTTACCGTCTTCGATCTGACCTGAAGATTACCTAAAACACAACACAATCATAGTCCTCTCTCTCTCTCTCTCTCTCTCACTTTCTTTCTTTCTCTCTCTCTCTCTCTCTCTCTCTCCCTCTCTCTCACTTTCTCTCTCTCTCTCTCTCTCTCACACACCTGTCATGGCGTGGGTAGAAGCCCTTAAGCTCTTAACACACAGACTGGATCAAGCGTGTCCCGAGCACCTGCCGGCGACCTCCACAGCTGTGTTAACATGTGTCGCTGCTGGTTCTAACATGTGTCACTGCTGGTTCTAACATGTGTCACAGTTGTGTCAACATGTGTCGCTGCTGATTCTAACATGTGTCACTGAATCACTGCTGGTTCTAACATGTGTCGCTGCTGGTTCTAACATGTGTCACTGCTGGTTCTAACATGTGTCACTGCTGGTTCTAACATGCGTCGCTGCTGGTTCTAACATGTGTCACTGCTGGTTCTAACATGCGTCACTGCTGGTTCTAACATGTGTCACTGCTGGTTCTAACATGCGTCGCTGCTGGTTCTAACATGCGTCACTGCTGGTTCTAACATGCGTCACTGCTGGTTCTAACATGTGTCGCTGCTGGTTCTAATATGTGTCACTGCTGGTTCTAACATGCGTCGCTGCTGGTTCTAACATGTGTCACTGCTGGTTCTAACATGCGTCGCTGCTGGTTCTAATATGTGTCACTGCTGGTTCTAACATGTGTCACTGCTGGTTCTAACATGTGTCGCTGCTGGTTCTAACATGCGTCGCTGCTGGTTCTAACATGTGTCACTGCTGGTTCTAACATGCGTCACTGCTGGTTCTAACATGTGTCACTGCTGGTTCTAACATGCGTCGCTGCTGGTTCTAACATGCGTCACTGCTGGTTCTAACATGCGTCACTGCTGGTTCTAACATGTGTCGCTGCTGGTTCTAATATGTGTCACTGCTGGTTCTAACATGCGTCGCTGCTGGTTCTAACATGTGTCACTGCTGGTTCTAACATGCGTCGCTGCTGGTTCTAACATGTGTCACTGCTGGTTCTAACATGTGTCACTGCTGGTTCTAACATGTGTCACTGCTGGTTCTAACATGTGTCACTGCTGGTTCTAACATGCGTCACTGCTGGTTCTAATATGTGTCACTGCTGGTTCTAACATGTGTCACTGCTGGTCCTAATATGTGTCACTGCTGGTTCTAACATGTGTCACTGCTGGTTCTAACATGCGTAACTGCTGGTTCTAATATGTGTCACTGCTGGTTCTAACATGTGTCACTGCTGGTTCTAATATGTGTCACTGCTGGTTCTAACATGTGTCACTGCTGGTTCCAACATGTGTCACTGCTGGTTCTAACATGCGTCACTGCTGGTTCTAATATGTGTCACTGCTGGTTCTAACATGTGTCACTGCTGGTTCTAATATGTGTCACTGCTGGTTCTAACATGTGTCACTGCTGGTTCTAACATGTGTCACTGCTGGTTCTAATATGTGTCACTGCTGGTTCTAACATGTGTCACTGCTGGTTCTAACATGTGTCACTGCTGGTTCTAATATGTGTCACTGCTGGTTCTAACATGTGTCACTGCTGGTTCTAACATGTGTCACTGCTGGTTCTAACATGTGTCACTGCTGGTTCTAACATGTGTCACTGTCCCCAAAAGACACAACAATGGAGAACATTCTTGCAAATCTGATTGGCTTTCAGTGCATGATGACGTCACTGGGTTAGAAGATATTTTATGGATCACGAACCAATGTGGCCATCTTTAAGTGACGTCACGCTTCGAAAACCAATCTATACGCGTTTAACAAGTGACGTCACATATTAACAACTAATACTCACGACTCAAACAAAATGACGTCACCATTCACGAACCAATCAGACGGGCTACAATAGACTCCATCGTCATGTCGCTTTCAAACGTCGAAAAATAAATTAATCCGTAAAGCTCTTCCATCCCACAAACACATACTGTAATTACTTGTCCCCTCAGACCTCCTTTGTCCGTGTGTGTGTATGTGTGTGTATGTGTGTGTTGTATGTGTATGTGTGTGTGTTGTGTGTGTGTCTGTAAATTCTCCGGGAAGGTTTTAGGGGAATTAACTGAAGCATTTGTGTGAGAGTTGTAAGGTGGGAATTGTGGTTAACCTCGAGAATTGTTGTGGTGTACCGAGAATAAATCGTTGTTGTACCACAGCGGGAAATAGTTGTTGTACCAAGATAGTTGTTGTTGTTGTTGTACCTTGGGGAATTGTTGTGGTGTACCGCGGAAATAACTGAGGTGTAACCAAGAGAATATTTGAGGTGACCTGCGGGCCTGATAGAGAGAGAGAGAGAGAGAGAGAGAGAGAGAGAGATTCCCGCTGGCTCTCATCTGCTGCTTGTAATTTAATTTTGTTGTGTTACCAAGTTATTCAGAGGCGGAGTTATTGAAGGAGATGGTGGTGGTGAGGGTGGTGGTGGTGGTGATGGTGGTGGTGGTGGTGATGGTGGTGGTGGTGGTGATGGTGATGGTGGTGGTGGTGAGGAAGAGGGTGGTAGTGGTGGTGAGGGTAGTGGTAATGGTGGTAGTAGTGGTGGTGAGGGTGGTAGTGGTGGGGGTGGTGGTAGTGGTGGTGGTGAGGGTGGTAGTGGTGGTGGTGGTGGCAGTGGTGTTGGTGGTGGTGGCAGTGGTGTTGGTGGTGGTAGTGGTGGTGATGGTGGTGGTGATGGTGGCAGTGGTGTTGGTGGTGGTGACAGTGGTGATGGTGGTGGTGACTAACAGGAAAAGCCGGACACAGGATACAACAGGTGAAGACGCACACACGTCACCTGCCCACCTGTAAACACACACACACGTCACCTGCCCACCTGGAAACACACACACACGTCACCTGCCCACCTGGAAACACACACACACACACGTCACCTGACCACCTGTAAACACACACACACACACGTCACCTGCCCACCTGTAAACACACACACACACACGTCACCTGCCCACCTGTAAACACACACACACGTCACCTGCCCACCTGTAAACACACACACACACACGTCACCTGCCCACCTGTAAACACACACACACGTCACCTGCCCACCTGTAAACACACACACACGTCACCTGCCCACCTGTAAACACACACACACACGTCACCTGCCCACCTGTAAACACACACACGTCACCTGCCCACCTGTAAACACACACACGTCACCTGCCCACCTGTAAACACACACATACGTCACCTGCCCACCTGGAAACATACACACATACACGTCATTTGCCCACCTGGAAACACACTCTCTCTCACACACACACACACGCGCAACCTGCCCACCTGGATAGACACACACACACACGTCACCTGCACACCTGGAAACATACACACGTCATCTGCCCACCTGGAAACACACTCTCTCATACACACACACACGCGCAACCTGCCCACCTGGATAGACACACACACACACCTCATCTGCCCACCTGGAAACACACACACGCAACCTGCCCACCTGGATAGACACACACACACACACACACACAGATAAGGGTGAGCCAGGTGGTGGTGGAGGACTGGCCTGCCTGGGGTGGGAGACTGGCCAAGTTCTTAAAGGTTCGTCCGTTGTTTTAACTCTTGATCTAAGATGGTGTGTCACTAACTCAGGCCACCACACGTATATCGTTATAGCTTAATACGTCCTCTCATTTCCTGGGTTATGGGGACCAAGATGATCATACAAACCTTTATGAATCCCGGGTTCAGGGGTTCCGGATTCATAAATATGTCTTGGTATTAATCTCCTCCATCTGGTGTTATGACAACGAATCCAGCCAGGATAGTCTCAGTGCAATTTGAATGTCATCCCACAGACGTAATTATTTGTGTTACGGTCAAGTCAGCCAGTAGAGAGTGTTCTTATATCTCTGATTACGAAGAAAATTGAACGTACGAACCTTTGTGAACCCGGGTTCTGGACCACAAGATGTATCGAGCGGTCACCCGCATAATGGCCGGGTTCATGCCACCCGCTGACCTCCACGTCTCATCCTTGGTCACGAACCTCCTTAAAACGCCTCCTGCTCTCCACCCCCACCCATCCATACCCCCCCCCCCCCTCGCCCCCGGCCATGTACGACACAGGTGGTGGTACGTTAGTTCTGCACATAATTGCAATAATGCAGGTGATGTACGATAATCCTTTGTGGTGTACGATAACCTGTGGTGGCGTGTACGATAACTCCTGAGTGAGGATAATACCTACTAACATCTGCCAGATCACAATCCTCCTCCAGAGATCTCCTGCCCTCCCCTGAGGTCATGTAAGACACAGGAGATAGTACGTTAGTTCTTATTAAGCGTACGATACTTTACAACAGTGTGCGAGGTGATATAGGAGGGTTGTGTGGCGGTGTACGATAACATAACAGTTGGAGGATAGTAATTACGTCTCCTGTCAGATCCAGAACACAATATTAAGGCTTCTCTTTACTCCCCCGAATTATGTACGACACTCAGGCGGTGATACGGTAAATCCTGTTAAATATACGACACTTTACAACAACATGCAGCAGTTAGAGAGTTATACTTAACAAGGGTAACGAACCTTTGTGATGAGGGGGGGGGTGCAATTATGACACTAGACTAATGATACGTCAGTTCTCATTAAATAAACGATAATCATATGACAGAGTACAATAATACATCAAGTGGTAAACGATACTTAAAAGGAGGATGTATGACACCACACATGAACAACAATAACACAGACACGTACGATAATCAACGTTAGCTGACACCACACATGAACAACAATAACAGACACGTACGATAATCAACGTTAGCTGACACCACACATGAACAACAATAACACAGACACGTACGATAATCAACGTTAGCTTTAGTTGTTGACGTATGATGACTGTGATCTTGGCGGGGTGGGAGGCTGGTGATGATGTAGCCGGGAGCACATACCTGGAACATAAACATTATACTTATTCATTATATTCAACTGATTACATTATTATTATTATTATTATTATTATTATTATTATTACTATTACTATCATTATCACACACACACAGTTCCAGTTGGCGGGAGGGAGAAAGCTTAGAGAGAGAGAGAGAGAGAGAGAGAGAGAGAGAGAGAGAGAGAGAGAGTACCGTAACAATAATGGTATAATATAATGTAAAGGAACATGATAATAATGGTTAATGAATTTCTAGACAATATATCCTAATAAAATAGATCAGTATGAGAAGTGTATCGGATAATCTTAACATTTTAGTAACCAGAAGGTGTGGTGGCGGAGAGGAATATCTTGGTTTACACTGTGTTGTCTCGTGTGTTAACAACCATCAACCAAGTCTACTCAACTAACCTAACCATCAACCAAGTCTACTCAACTAACCTAACCATCAACCAAGTCTACTCACCTAACCTAACCATCAACCAAGTCAACTCAACTAACCTAACCATCAACCAAGTCTACTCACCTAACCTAACCATCAACCAAGTCTACTCACCTAACCTAACCATCAACCAAGTCTACTCAACTAACCTAACCATCAACCAAGTCTACTCACCTAGCCTAACCAAGTCTACTCACCTAACCTAACCTAACCAAGTCTACTCAATTAACCTAACCATCAACCAAGTCTACTCACCTAACCTAACCATCAACCAAGTCTACTCACCTAACCTAACCTAACCTAACCATCAACCAAGTCTACTCACCTAACCTAACCTAACCAAGTCTACTCACCTAACCTAACCAAGTCTACTCACCTAACCTAACCTAACCAAGTCTACTCACCTAACCTAACCAAGTCTACTCACCTAACCTAACCTAACCAAGTCTACTCACCTAACCTAACCAAGTCTACTCACCTAACCTAACCTAACCAAGTCTACTCACCTAACCTAACCAAGTCTACTCACCTAACCTAACCAAGTCTACTCACCTAACCTAACCTAACCTAACCAAGTCTACTCACCTAACCTAACTAATGACCTTCACAGCATTTGTCTCGAGTTCATTTTGTCTTGTTAATGATGCTGACACTTAATAACGTGGTCATCAGAGAGTTGTTAGTCGTTGGTAATTAGTGACGTGATTCGTTGGTTCATTCGTGGGTAGTTTTTCTCATTAGTGTTTTTTTATGTGGTGGAGGGAGCCAGGTGTGAGAGGGAGCCAGGTGTGAGAGAGGGAGTCAGGTGTGAGAGGGAGTCAGGTGTGAGAGGGAGCCAGGTGTGAGAGGGAGCCAGGTGAGAGAGGGAGTCAGGTGTGAGAGGGAGTCAGGTGAGAGAGGGAGCCAGGTGAGAGAGGGAGTCAGGTGAGAGAGGGAGCCAGGTGAGAGAGAGGGAGTCATGTCTGAGAGAGGGAGCCAGGTGAGAGAGGGAGCCAAGTGAGAGAGGGAGCCAGGTGAGAAGAGTATGATGGTAATAGTAGGTAGGGTTGTGTTTAGTTCCGTCTAGTTAATTTAGGTTGTTAGGTGACAATTGGCTATGTTATATTATGTTATGTTACGTTATGTTATCATCTGGGAGGTTAATCTTTTGGTGACATAAGCTAGGGTGTGTAATCTTCAGGTGATCACACAATACAGCAGCCAACATTACACTACACTACACTACCTTACACTACACTGCCGTACACTACACTACCCGATACTACCCTACATTCCTGTACACTACACGACCGTACACTACACTATACCACCGTACACTATACTACCGAACACTATACCACCGTCCACCATACTGTCCTACACTACCCATAAAAGACAGGTGTGGTCCAATGAATTACCAAATGAACACTGTCACTCCCGTTGTGTCGGTAAACGTTGTCAAAATCCTTCGTCCATTGTGTCATATTGCCTCACACATCAACACATAAGTTACCACCTCCTGAATATAACTAGTTGGGGGGGAATTCCTGAATATTATAATAACTACAACTTCAATCACGTCTGGAAACTACACCGGAAATAGTTCAACACACACACACACACACACACACACACACGATATAAGGATCACCAGAAAATTAGACACCCTCGTTTATATAATTCGAAAACCGACTACACTAACGCTATCTGGTGGGGTTAGGTTAGGTTCAGTTAGGTTGTTAGGTTTGGTTAGGTTAGGTTCAGTTGGGTAGGGTAAGGTGAGTGTAAGTCTGGTTAATCTTCACGTAAAATAAGCTGGGGTACCTAATCTTCACGTAAAATAAGCTGGGGTACCTAATCTTCACGTAAAGTAAGCTGGGGTACCTAATCTTCACGTAAAATAAGCTGGGGTACCTAATCTTCACGTAAAATAAGCTGGGGTACCTAATCTTCACGTAAAGTAAGCTGGGGTACCTAATCTTCACGTAAAATAAGCTGGGGTACCTAATATTCACGTAAAATAAGCTGGGGTGCCTAATCTTCACGCAAAATAAGCTGGGGTACCTAATCTTGAGGTATTCCCCACTCAATAAAAATAAGCTACCAACACAATCACAAATCATGTTACTTATTTCTAATTGTTTCGTATATAATTTATTACGACATCAAACTCAAGCAGTAAGACATTTTCTCATTCTTTTTTCCTCCCTCAGCTGTCCATCATGCTACTTGCCTATGTCCGGATTCTTGAGCGTTCGTGCATGAAGTCGTTCTTAGTAAGTAATGGTGCAAGAACGCCTCGAGCTCGGTGCCTTCAGCTTAAGTACAATGATAATATTTAAACGAACATCAAAATTACACTGAGACTCTTCAACTTCAAGTAAATAAAAATGGCCGATAAATCGTTCATTTTTACAACGACACTTATCAACAAATCGTTAGTTTATATTACATCCATACCCGCAACATAACCACTTGAGTACGACGACTCAAGGGTTAACTTATCGTACTCAAGGGTTAATTTACCGTACTCAAAGTTATCGTATTTAATGGATAAGTCATCGTAATCAAGGGGGTTAAGACGGATCACGGCGGACACAGGAACAAAACAGGACTCAGACGCAACGCAACCGAACAAGAGTGATTCAGTAACAATCCGGAGTGGTGGTTGGGGGATGGTGGGTGGGGGGGGGGGAGGAGGAGGGGCGGGCGGGGGGCAGTTATACAATACAGACAATTTATCATAATTTTATTTCCTTACCTTGACACTATAACAACAACAAAGGTAAGTAATAAAAAAAATATCATTAATTCCTCAACACTTAAAAGAAACAATTACATGAAGTTTAGACACCCCAGATTATTTCACCTGATAATTAAAAACCAGCTGGCACGGGTAAGTCACCAGCTGGCACGGGTAAGTCACCAGCTGGCACGGGTAAGTCACCAGCTGGCACGGGTAAGTCACCAGCTGGCGAGGGTAAGTCACCAGCTGGCACGGGTAAGTCACCAGCTGGCACGGGTAAGTCACCAGCTGGCACGGGTAAGTCACCAGCTGGCCCGGTTAAGTCACCAGCTGGCACGGGTAAGTCACCAACTGGCCCAGGCAACTCACCAGCTGGCACGGATAAGTCACCAGCTGGCACGGGTAAGTCACCAGCTGGCCCGGCTAAGTCACCAGCTGGCCCAGGCAACTCACCAGCTGGCGAGGTTAAGTCACCAGCTGGGGAGGGTAAGTCACCAGCTGGCCCGGCTAAGTCACCAACTGGCCCGGGTCATTGTTTACATTACGCCACCTGACCAATTTCCCCGAACACCTCCATTGTTTACCACAGAATTTCCTCCTGCTGCTGCTGCTCCGTGACGTATACGTGTGTGTGTGTGTGTGTGTGCCATTGTTTGAATAAAATTGTGTTTCTGAGTAAGATGTATGTATTGTAATGTGTGTGTGTGCGTAAATAAGTCTATACGCAGTAATAGTAATGATGATCTGTGGTGAAGTCAGGGTAGAAACCGACCCTCCTTCCATTGGACGGTGAGAATTTCCAACATAGGACTTCAAACACATCCAACGAAGTCCGTGTGGACGTCAGTGCTCGAGGATTCTGGACGCGGGGACAGCGAGCCTTCTTCGACATCAGGATTTTTTATCCCATGGTCGCATGTCACCGTAACCTAGCTCTCGATGCTGCACATAGGAGGAACGAGAACGACAAGAGAAGGGCATATGGGGAGAGAATTCAGAACGTTGATCAAGGCAGCTTCACTCCTCTAGTGTTCACAACCTCTGGTGGGATGGGACCAAGTGCAAGATGCTTCTACGCCAGACTCGCGGATTTGATCTCCGAACAGAAGCAGCAGCCCAGAGTTATGTTACAGACTGGATGAGATGTCGACTGTACTTCTCTCTCCTTCGGTCGGCTTTGCTCTGCATCAGGGGAACGAGAGCATCGGCCCCAAAGCCAACAGTTACAGATACTGACTTTGAGGCAACAGTCACTGAATGCCGCATAGATCTACGGCTCAACTAACTCAACACAGCCAGGGTAGCTACTTATGTATTAGGATAGTTAATTTTAAGGTAATAAAATGGCGGCAAAAGTGTGGCTATTGGGGGAGGCTAGAGGCCACGTTAAATAAAAAAGAAAAGAAAAATAATGATGATAATAATGAGACAATACACGAACAGAATTCTCTTGGGTCTTCAGCTACACGCACAAAAACGCTCCAACAAAACCCTACCCACCCCGGACTTTCCACTTCCCCGAGAAACAATTTCCCAGGGAACTTATACGACTCGAAATAAGAAGAAATATCACACCGCAAGACACAAAATGTTACACCACAAGAGACGTTATATAGTTTCCACATTATCCAGGGAGTAGAGTTTTCGGCAGCGTTCAAAAACTCTTAAATAATTCTGACTCGGAATTTCTATCTAAAATATACATTGACGAAAATATTAAAAAAATTATTATAAAAATTCTCTCTAGATATTCGACTTACAAATAATACATTAATTATAATTTCTGTAGTAAGTATCTTCCCTCAATATAGGACCTCTAAAATAAATCCGGAACTTACGGTAAATACAACAGCTGGTGGCACTAAAAATCATCCACATTATTGGAACTCTTAAAACACAAGCTAAAAAAAAATAATAATAAAATAGCCCCGTAAAGATCTCTTATATAATGTGCAACAGTGAATTTCATCCAAGTATATTTCTAAAGCCAGGGGTCGGCAGCATTAAGCAACCTCCACATAATTTAGAACTCTGAATTCCCGTCTTAAAAATGTGGTCAACAGTATTTTTTTGCCACGAGCGTATTTTAAAAGTATTTCCCAGTGTTGTATAATATTAAAACAAAATATATTTATACAGTATATTCTATGGCGAATTTTCTATTATTATTCATTTATTTTATTTATTTATTATTTGTACACCAAGAGACAGCAAGACACGTAATGTACAATAACCCCAAAGGAATTCGTGGGATATTGTTGTGGGTTCGTGTCCGTGGTGTCCTTTGTCTATACTTCCTGTGTACGTGATAACTATAATCACCATCATCACACAAGTAGCTGGCAAACCCCCTACTGAGTTAACTTATTCAAATGGTTTTATAACTGTATGGTGTATGAGTCCCCGTATACAGGGTGTGGTGGGAAGGTTGTATGAAGACGTGTGTATGGGAGTCGTATGAGTGTGGCGATTCTCTCTCTCAAGTTCAGCTGAGTTCTATGACCTTTTTATGAGAGAGAGAGAGAGAGAGAGAGAGAGAGAGAGAGAGAGAGAGAGAGAGAGAGAGAGAGAGAGAGAGAGAGAGAGAGAGAGAGAGTCTGTAGAAACATTTGTGGTAACTCCCTCAAGAGCTCTATGACGTGTATTAGTTAAACGATGCATGTGGCTCCGTGGTTCCTATAAACAGGATATTGTGGGCGGAAAGTGTATGAGTATGATGGGCGGTGTATGAACCAAGTGCCAGTGTGTATGTGTGGTATAAGGGCCAGTGTGTATGTGTGGTATAAGGGCCAGTGTGTATGTGTGGTATAAGGGCCAGTGTGTATGTCTGGTATAAGGGCCAGTGTGTATGTGTGGTATAAGGGCCAGTGTGTGTATCTAGTATAAGGGCCAGTGTGTATGTCTAGTATAAGGGCCAGTGTGTATGTCTAGTATAAGGGCCAGTGTGTATGTGTGGTATAAGGGCCAGTGTGTATGTGTGGTATAAGGGCCAGTGTGTATGTCTGGTATAAGGGCTAGTGTGTATGTTTGGTATAAGGGCCAGTGTGTATGTGTGGTATAAGGGCCAGTGTGTATGTCTAGTATAAGGGCCAGTGTGTATGTCTAGTATAAGGGCCAGTGTGTATGTCTAGTATAAGGGCCAGTGTGTATGTCTAGTATAAGGGCCAGTGTGTATGTCTAGTATAAGGGCCAGTGTGTATGTCTAGTATAAGGGCCAGTGTGTATGTCTAGTATAAGGGCCAGTGTGTATGTCTGGTATAAGGGCCAGTGTGTATGTCTGGTATAAGGGCCAGTGTGTATGTGTGGTATAAGGGCCAGTGTGTATGTGTGGTATAAGGGCCAGTGTGTATGTGTGGTATAAGGGCCAGTGTGTATGTCTAGTATAAGGGCCAGTGTGTATGTCTAGTATAAGGGCCAGTGTGTATGTCTAGTATAAGGGCCAGTGTGTATGTCTAGTATAAGGGCCAGTGTGTATGTCTAGTATAAGGGCCAGTGTGTATGTGTGGTATAAAGGCCAGTGTGTATGTCTAGTATAAGGGCCAGTGTGTATGTCTAGTATAAGGGCCAGTGTGTATGTCTAGTATAAGGGCCAGTGTGTATGTCTAGTATAAGGGCCAGTGTGTATGTCTGGTATAAGGGCCAGTGTGTATGTCTGGTATAAGGGCCAGTGTGTATGTGTGGTATAAGGGCCAGTGTGTATGTGTGGTATAAGGGCCAGTGTGTATGTCTAGTATAAGGGCCAGTGTGTATGTCTAGTATAAGGGCCAGTGTGTATGTCTAGTATAAGGGCCAGTGTGTATGTGTGGTATAAGGGCCAGTGTGTATGTCTAGTATAAGGGCCAGTGTGTATGTCTAGTATAAGGGCCAGTGTGTATGTCTAGTATAAGGGCCAGTGTGTATGTCTAGTATAAGGGCCAGTGTGTATGTCTAGTATAAGGGCCAGTGTGTATGTCTAGTATAAGGGCCAGTGTTGTAGCAGCGTCTTAAAACCAAAACCTTCCCGGGTTACTAGGCACCTCGTGTGTGTGTGTGTGTGTGTGTGTGTGTGTGTGTGTCATTCTTTGTCTTGAGGTCATTATATTTTCACAAGGATGAGATTTTTACCAATATAGAGATGAATGTTGACAATGGGAGAGAGAGAGAGAGAGAGAGAGAGAGAGAGAGAGAGAGAGAGAGAGAGAGAGAGAGAGAGAGAGACGTTAAGAGGTATACATAATGGTGTACTATGATAAAGAACCAAAGACCACATATCCACAAGGGGAGGAAACGGAAATCCACTCCCAACTTCCATCCTAAACCATATTAATTAACTAAGAAACTCGTGGTGGGCGGATTTGGTTGAGACGACGTTCATACTATAAAACACACACACACACACACACACACACACACAAAAGATGGTATAATTTTTAACTACTTAGAGAACACGTCAGATGGGGGCCAGATATTTTATGAGGAATCCAAACTGATTTCAGGGGGAAGGTGGAGAGAGTTGAGGGGGAAGGTGGGGAGAGAGTTGAGGAGGAAGGTGGGGAGAGTTGAGGGGGAAGGTGGGGAGAGAGTTGAGGAGGAAGGTGGGGAGAGTTGAGGGGGAAGGGGGGAGAATAGAGGGGGAGAGTTGAGGGGCAAGGTTGGGAGAGAGTTGAGGGGGAAGGTGGGTAGAGGGTTGAGGGGGAAGGTTGGGAGAGTTGAGGGGGAAGGTTGGGAGAGAGTTGAGGGGGAAGGTGGGTAGAGGGTTGAGGGGGAAGGTTGGGAGAGTTGAGGGGGAAGGGGGGAGAGTTGAGGGGGAAGGGGGGAGAAAGTTGAGGGGGAAGGTTGGGAGAGGGTTGAGGGGGAAGGTGGGGAGAGAGTTGAGGGGGAAGGTGGGGAGAGAGTTGAGGGGGAAGGTGGGGAGAGAGTTGAGGGGGAAGGAGGGAGAGAGTTAAGGGGGAAGGTGGGGAGAGAGTTGAGGGGGAAGGTGGGGAGAGAGTTGAGGGGGAAGGTGGGGAGAGGGTTGAGGGGGAAGGGGGAGAGAGTTGAGGGGGAAGGTGGGGAGAGAGTTGAGGGGGAAGGTGGGGAGAGAGTTGAAGGGGAGGTGGGGAGAGAGTTGAGGGGGAAGGTGAGGAGAGGGTTGAGGGGGAAGGTGGGAGAGAGTTGAAGGGGAGGTGGGGAGAGAGTTGAGGGGGAAGGTGGGGAGAGAGTTGAGGGGGAAGGTGGGGAGAGAGTTGAGGGGGAAGGTGGGGAGAGAGTTGAGGGGGAAGGGGGGAGAGAGTTGAGGGGGAAGGTGGGGAGAGAGTTGAGGGGGAAGGTGGGGAGAGAGTTGAAGGGGAGGTGGGGAGAGAGTTGAAGGGGAGGTGGGGAGAGAGTTGAAGGGGAGGTTGGGAGAGGGTTGAGGGGGAAGGGGGGAGAGAGTTGAGGGGGAAGGTGGGGAGAGAGTTGAAGGGGAGGTGGGGAGAGAGTTGAAGGGGAGGTGGGGAGAGAGTTGAAGGGGAGGTGGGGAGAGAGTTGAAGGGGAGGTTGGGAGAGTTGAGGGGGAAGGTGGGGAGAGAGTTGAAGGGGAGGTGGGGAGAGAGTTGAAGGGAAGGTGGGGAGAGAGTTGAAGGGGAGGTGGGTAGAGAGTTGGAGGGGAGGTGGGAGAGAGAGTTGAAGGGGAGGTGGGGAGAGAGAGTTGAAGGGGAGGTGGGGAGAGAGAGTTGAAGGGGAGGTGGGGAGAGAGAGTTGAAGGGGAGGTGGGGAGAGAGAGTTGAAGGGGAGGTGGGGAGAGAGAGTTGAAGGGGAGGTGGGGAGAGAGAGTTGAAGGGGAGGTGGGGAGAGAGTTGAAGGGGAGGTGGGGAGAGAGTTGAAGGGGAGGTGGGGAGAGAGTTGAAGGGGAGAGAGTTGAGGGGGAAGGGGGAGAGAGTTGAAGGGGAGGTGGGGAGAGAGTTGAAGGGGAGGTGGGGAGAGAGAGTTGAAGGGGAGGTGGGGAGAGAGAGTTGAAGGGGAGGTGGGGAGAGAGAGTTGAAGGGGAGGTGGGGAGAGAGAGTTGAAGGGGAGGTAGGGAGAGATATTTATGGCAGGAATTCAACATGAAATTCAATTCCTTTAAGTGGGTTTTCAATTCTCTTAAAAAAGCCTGAACTCCTTTACGTTTGATTAAACTTTAATTAAATTCAACTTTTATACTGGATTCGACTTCTTCACGTGGCAACCAACTCTGCAAAAAGAGATTAAAGTGTCTCATGTGGAATTTAAAACACTTATACAGAATCCAACACCTTCCACAAAGGAGTCAAGTGTTATAATTTAAGGTTTTTCTGTCTCTCTTTTATACAGGATTCAAATATCTTGTGTAGAATCCAACTCCACATGCCAATCAACTTATTATGTAATTCAACATTTTATTTAGAGGGAATTAATCTCTTAAACGTAATCCAACTGATTTATATAGGATTTAGGTGTTATATGGAATACAAGTGTTTGATAGGAATCCAACTCATAAACTGAAGCACTACGTGTGTGTATGTGGAATCCAACTCTTTTTAAATGAATTAAACTCTTTTTTATAGGGAATCCAACTCCTTCATAGAGGCTTGGACGCCACCCTATACAACACACCCTCACAACGTTTATTTTAATGTCAGGTAACGAGTGAACGCTTGTTGTGTTCTCTGTGGAAGGTATCTATGTGTTTTCCAACGAATGTGTAGTGGAAAACTCAGTGTTCTCTAGGCAACATGTAGGAGTTTTTCTTATTTTTAATAGTTACAACAAATATATTGTGAGTTCAAGTGAGGTGTCGATGTTTTCTAGCGTTTTCTAGTGAGGAACAATGGAGAACAACTATAAATGGTTCTTTAGTAGATGATAGAGACGATATTAACACACACACACGTTCCAGATAGACCATTTCAACTTCCAGCCCTCACTGTGGCCCCCCCCCCCCCCCGCCGCCCCTTGTAGCCTAAGACACTCCCCCCCGCCCCGCCCCGTCTGACAGCCCTCCTTGTCTGGAGTTGTGTATTTCACCCGCCCCGCCCCGCTATCTTTCCCGTTAGTATCTATGCTACCCCGCCCTTTCCCCGCCCCGCCCCGCCGTCCCTCCTCCTCGGGATCTACACCTCCATGCTCCACCCCAACCCTGCCCCACCTCCTCTCTTCCCACCCCACCCCACCCCACCCAACCCTACCGCGTCTAGTCCAGTCTCACCAACACCCATTCCAGCCAGACTAGCCCCGCCCCTCCATATCCCATCCCTCCCCCTCCACACCCCGCCACGCCCCTCCACACCCCACCACGCCCCTCCACACCACAATTTGCACTTGTGTAGGGGAGTGAGTACCAGCACACAAATGGAGGGCGCTTGGCCTGGCGTGTGGCCCTGACAGCCCTGGCAATATACACACACGCCGCGCTCCTGAGGTAACACACACACACACACACACACTTGGCGCTTCAAATCGCGTGTTGGAGTTTTTGATTTAACACGTAAACGCTTCTTGCAGCGTCCTTAAAGGCGGGTGTTGGCGTACAGGTCGACGAGTGTTGTTTATTTAAAATACGCAAGGTAACATGTTGGCGTATATGTGTACTAGATTCACTCGTTTACGATAACTAAGAGTATTTACTGTAGGGGACGATACTCGTATTTGTAGCGTAGGGTAACGAGTTGTGTCTTTACGATATATAGGTGGGGTCCTCTCGTGGGGTCATATTGTGGAGTCTTGTCGTTTGGTCCTGTCATGGGGTCTTGTCGTTTGGTCCTGTCGTGGGGTCCTGTCGTGGGGTCCTGTCGTGGGGTCCTCTCGTGGGGTCCTCTCGTGGGGTCCTTAAGAGGGTCTACAGTGTTGTCGTATACATGTACAATACGCTTGTTCTGACGCTTCTAATAGCGTTGTTATACTCTGCTTAAGGGTATACGCGATGATATATACGCTTGTCCTTGGGTCTTTATACGCATATTTTGGAATAATGGTGTAACACAACTTCCTGTATCTTGGATATATTTGACGCAGTGTATATCCTCGGCCTGGGAACATTAGAATATGTATGTTTGTATACGTGTTGACTTAAGAGCTGTGTATACCTATACTCTTGGTCAACAGGCTATACACATATACGCATACAGAGAAGTAGTATTACACGATAAAATACATGATATTACATAATACAAACTGTGATAATATAAAATATTTTCCCAGGTTCATCTTAGAAAAATACAGCTCTATTTCAAAGCACAAAGTATCGATATATTACCAAGACGGACACTTCAAGTTCAAATATTTTTCACAACGAGAGAAAAATACCTACGATGTATACACTTTAATAGAAGGAAAAGAAGGGAAGATAGGGAGTGGAGGAGGGGTGAGTGGGAGGGGGTGGTGGGTGGGGGGAGTTATACCTTTTTCAGTCAAGCGGGAATAATGCCGTTTCAGTACGCCTAATCAAACCTTTTCATCCGTCACAAAAGATGAAATCATATTGCCTAAGCCTAGCTACTTATCACGAGGTGCTAGGAGGGAGGGAGGGGAGAGAGAGAGAGAGAGAGAGAGAGAGAGAGAGAGAGAGAGAGAGAGAGAGAGAGAGAGAGAGAGAGAGAGAGAGAGAGAGAGAGAGAGAGAGATTGCCTATGGGTACTGCTCAATGAATATACCACTAGGAGTCCTTCATTCTTTGGGGCTATATTCGCGAATAGTCCTCCTTTAAGCGACAAATATACCTCTATGATCCTTATATTGCCGAGGAATATTACTCTTTTAGGGCTTTAATCGTGAATATTCCTCCTCTGATCGACATATATACCTCGAAAACTTTTATATCGACGAAGAGTATTGATCATGTGTGTTGATTTCTCCTATTGGATATGAATATTGTGAGGTGGTAGGCAGGTGGTGAAGGTGGTAGGTAGGTGGTGAAAGTGGTAGGCAGGTGGTGAAAGTGGTAGGCAGGTGGTGAAAGTGGTAGGTAGGTGGTAGGCAGGTGGTGTGGCCAGCTGGTACACGCACTCTTGTCTATATGCCCCTACCCTTGGCATCCTGTTCCTACCATTGGCACCCTCCCCCTACCTTTGGCACTTACTTCCCCCCTTTGACACCCACTGCTCACACCCTCTACCCTTTATCTCACTCATGGCACTCCCCATTCCCCTTTGGCACCCTTTCTAACGAGAGGTCTATCTTCACCCTTGGCACTCTCTTCAACCCATAACACCCTCCTCACCCCTGGCACTCTCGTCACACTTGGCTCTCCCTCCTTGGCAGTGCTATAGTGTCACCAAGTGTCATCAGGGAGCCTCCTCACCACTACTAAATAACAGCAGCAAGTATGTATATGTGGCTATGTTAATGCCGGGGCTGAGTTACCACCTCTTACATTCATAACTAATGGTAGAATTTCTTGCCCATTTAGTATGTTGTGTGTAGATCATTGTGAGCGGCGCCAGGGTTCACTATTCACCTGACCACATACATCACAGCTAATCTTAGAATGTTATGTCACTCAGGTAAAAATATGTAAAGGAAGAAAACAGATGACGCCATTAGTAAGTTCCTTCATAGCTGCTTGTTGAGTTACACTTGGCTATTTGTCTTCTTACTAAACGTTGTGATTCTCGGTGACGGTAAAAGCTTCGTTTAGTTTGGGACGACTCGAAGTTTCATTTTGGGGGTTTTGTGTTACTGTTGTTACTATGATGCCTCGTTAGGGGATATAAGGAAGCTTTCATGAGGATTTAACGCTCGATTTTGAAAGATTTGAAGCCTCGATTGGGATTTTAAAGTAACCAATGTTCGGTCTAGTATGATTCGAAGCTTCATTAAGAGTTTTTGATGCCGACAACTCCGCCACAATAATAATTTCTCGTGACATCTTTATAGCGGTACACGCATGAGGCGGCTCTCTCATGAGACAGTATCTCGCAGGAGCTGGCTGTGGTCGTCAAGAAAATGTGACAAGCGTGGAGTGTGGTGGCAGGTGGCGGGGCATCAGCGTCACCCCCTCACTACTACGTCACCGGGTAAACGGCAAAACCTACATCATAAAGACTTGTTCATAAAGTGACGCAAGATAGTGAAGGAAGGGAAGGGAAGAGGAAAGAGAGGGAGAAAGGGAGGGGGTAGGAAGGGTAGGAAGGGAAGGGTAGGAAGGGAGGGGTAGGAAGGGTAGGGAAGGAAGGGAGGGGTAGGAAGGGAGGGGTAGGAAGGGTAGGAAGGGTAGGAAGGGAAGGGAAGGAAGGGAAGGAAGGGTAGGAAGGGAAGGGTAGGAAAGGAAGGGAAGGGTAGGAAGGGAAGGGTAGGAAGGGAGGGATAGGAAGGGAGGGGTAGGAAGGGAGGGAGGGAGGGAGGGAGAGGTAGGAAGGGAGAGGGAGCAAAATTAGCATAACAAACTTTGAGAGTTCTGGCCCTGGAGCTCACTTGGCATCAAACAGCTGAACTAACAGAACACAGACTGTCTGCTTCATCAACACAGCCCACAGACAACACGGCTGTCGTTAATGATGGACAAATACCTTAGTTCCTCCACACCCAGATCCAAGACTGAACAAAGAAAACACAAACTACTGATTAACGAAAACTTTCAGAGATTTTGTTGTGATATATCCACACAGTGAGTTTGGTTAAAATCCCCGTCTCTTTGTTCGTCTCATGGTGGCCACGAAACCCAGACAGACAGACGGACAGACAGACGGACAGCAAGCATGTATACACAAGTCTTACTCCAGACATGGCAGTAAATAACTACAGGAAGATTTATTCAAAACTTCATTTCAGTGTTTGAGTAAGAAGGTTCGATCCCGGATGCATTTCACATAGCTCAGAGGTTTGAACTCTCGAGGTAGTCGGATCACACGGAGATTAAGACAGCCCAGTTTATTTCATCTGAAGATTATTTAAACACCTTAATTCTAACTAAGGGGGTTAGGTTAGGTCAAGACAGCGCCAGCGTTAGGCTAGGTTAGGTTAGTTGGTAAGGTTAGGTTAAGTTAGGTTAGGCTAGGTCAGCACTTAGTTAGGTTAGAAAATAATCTGGTTAGGTTAGATCAGCATTTGGTTAGGTTAGATTAGCGTTAGATTGGCATATGGTTGGGTTAGCGTTAGTATTTGGTTAGGTTAGGTTGGCATTAGGTTAGGTCGGCATTAGGTTGGGTAAGGTTAGCTCAGCATTTAATTTGGCATGGTAAGGTTAACATTTAGTTAGGTTAATTTAGCGTTAGGTTTGGTAACAACTTAGCAATAGAATAGTAAATCTTAAGGCCACATAAGCTGGAAATAGCAACCAATCTTTACGTGATCCAGCCAGGCCTCTAATACCTGGTAGGGGGAAAAATATACAAATACCTACAACGATGCCTTTGTTTACTAACACTAGCAAATCTGCAACGAAAATCTTAGCCTGTTGGAGGATTTCTGGCCACTTCGCCTTTCGGATCACAACATAACAGATTTTGTGAATGACGTTTTCTTTACTCAGCGATACGAATCTGAGCTAACCTTTTCGGAACAATAAACACGGCGGCATCCTGTACTGGCAGCGAGATACACGGATATTTGTTATGTATTTGATTTGCATATGTAGAGAGAGAGAGAGAGAGAGAGAGAGAGAGAGAGAGAGAGAGAGAGAGAGAGAGAGAGAGAGAGAGAGAGAGAGAGAGAGTCCTAAAACAAATTAACAAACACACACGAACCAAAAACAAACACACACAAACAACATTCAGCCTCAACACACATCACCACCCCCTCACAAGCTAGCAAACATCATCAGTTAAGTCATGAAAACCGAGCATTTGTACTTTACTAAACGTAGCCATCAACAAAATCCGGACTAGTAATGTGAAGCCAGAGTTCGAATCCCCAGTACACGATATGAATCCCGGAACGAACCCTCGACTGAAAGAGCTGAATGAACGGCTTTGGCTGGGATTATGAAGACACGTGTGTGTGTGTGTGTGTGTGTGTGTGTGTGTGAATAAAAAAATTAATGGGCGTAAACAGAAACATAATGGAATGGGGCATAGAGAAGAAATACTAAAATAATGGACATAGAAGAAAAAAATAATAAATAATTGGCACAGAAAAAATATAAGTAATGGGCAGAGATAAAAATAAATAACTAATGGGTAAAGAAAATACAGTAAATAATGGGCATGAAACAGACAATGATAATGGGCGAAGAATAAAATGAAAATAACAAACGAATGGCTACATATGAGAGAGAGAGAGAGAGAGAGAGAGAGAGAGAGAGAGGACAAGGTGACAACGATAAGGACATACCGTTTCGTACACCCCACCCATCATCTTTCTTCTCTTCCTCCTCCCCATTTTCTTTCTTCTCTTCCTCCTCCTCCTCCCCTAGGGTGACAATAGTGCATAGGGGTGAATTTCTAAAATTGATTAAATGGAATGGCCATTGGTCTAATACTGCGTCCCCATGAAAAAAGAACACAGGCGAAATCCTGGGTCATTCGGACAATATGTAGAGGTAGCTCAAGTCAATTGAAATTTTATCCTTATAGGCAAAAAATACGAATATTCATAATATGCCGGTTTATTTTAAAATTTACATATTGAGCAAGTTTATGTGTACACTGTACATATAAATGATTAATTCCTTTTTAAAATGAAACTGCAGTGAACACGCTTACATCAATGGGTGGGAGAGGTGTGGACAACCCATTCATTGTTTTCGCTTTTTGCTTGTAAGGTCCTGTTTTGATGTCCCTGGTTGTGACCGCCTCTGCTCTTCAACAACCTGCAGCAGATGTTGACGCTGGTCTTCACTCTTCGTGATCTTGCTGTTGAATGCCTGTATCAAGGCAATCCCTCTCTCTGCAGTGTCGTTGATGACTCTGAGACCACCCACAACTGCGACGCCAGTTTTGAAGTCTTCATCATCAGACCATGTGTCAGGTTCCTTGGACAAAAAAGAAGTCTTCATTTTGAGACTTTCAAATAGAAAGTTTGATCCTCTAGAAGCAAAGTCTGAGAGCTGCTTTGTGGGAAGGGAAGATGTGGCAGGAAGAGCAGCACGTTTTGGTGAATCCTCGGTCGCCTTCCTCTCAACGATTGCCCGAACTATGTTTGTCTTCATTGTTGCATTAACTTGTGGATCGAAGAGTGCAAGACCCACCAAGCCTTCACTGAGGTACCACAGGTGACGACCGAAGACTGTGAGACATGTTCTTGATATTTTGACGTCGTGGTACTCTGACAGGTCTTGGAGGAGCCGCAAATCATTAGCAGGAGCGGAGGATGGAACGGAGGCCGTGAACCATGCACTGACATACACCTCTAGCACAAAGAATGTGAATCGTTTCAAGCCTAATGTCTCACGAGCAGTTAGTTTAAACTGATTAGCAAAAATCAGGATCTTCATGACATAAATGAGCTTAGCCATCCACCTTGCTCGGTGAAGTGCTCCGGGCCGTCGGAGATTAAACTTGGGTAGAGCTCCATCGAGACACCTGATTGCTAGCTCCAGTACCTCACGGTAATCATCACGTGGCTGCTGCTTCTTGCCCAGATGATGTTTCCAGCAACAGATGAGGTCATCTCGTTTCTCGTACAAACTTGGAGGGAGGTCTGAGAGAGGGCTGTAGTCATCTTGACTGATGTCCTTCCACTTATGCTTGAAGCGAGAGAAGAGAGTATTATCTGGTCTAGAGGAAGGCCCCATGCATTCCACATACGCTTTCTCGGCAACAAGCTCAGGGATGTGGTGACGACACGCGAGATGCAGAAGACGGCGGCCGAGTTTCTGCTCCAGAATGACACATGCCCCCGACAAGTGCCCAGTGTTTGAAGCTGTTGTGTCAAAACTGAGTGCTGAAACATTCTCTGATATTTTCCACTCTTCCAGCGCTGCACTGACTGCTGTAGCAATGGCCTGTCCAGTCCCTGACAATAGTTTCGGGACACCAAGCAGCTTTTCAGTATTGATTCCGGAGACAAGAATGGCGATTCGGTCAACACTCGCTCCTTGTTCATCAGGAATAATTTTTCCATCCCAGTGCACAGTGAGCACTTCACTAGGTTGAAATTTTTTTTTAATTTCGTTGGCAATCCCAGAACGGTGGGTCGCTCGCGAAGTACGCACTGTCTCATAGTTTAAAACTAGTTCCATTGGGTCATGACCTAGACTAGCAGCCGTGGCACTGCCGATCCGGAGAGCAGAGCGGTGACTGATCCCAGTGCGGTCCAATGTACTTGACAATTCAGGGGTGATAACTTTGAGAGTAGCACGTTTACGATTGGAAGAAGATACCACTGGTGATATCGCTAGGGAACTTGTAGATGATGACGAGCTTGATTGTGATTCTGTTTCAGACGAAGAACCCAACTCATCATATTCAAGAGCAGAACTGGCTTGATTCTGTTGTAGAGATTGCTTACTCTTGCTTTCTTCCCGACGCTTCATGGAACAAGCAATCTTTTTGTCTACTCCTGCCATTACACCTCTTCTCCCTTTTTCTCGTTGCGCTGCCAGGAATGCTCGGTCTTCTTTGATGGTCAAGAGCTGCATTGCCTTGGGGTGGGCAACATCGAAGAGGTCCTCTAACTCATCACAAAAAGTTTCCTCTTTCTTACGTTGTGTGTCTGTAGTGCGAGTGCAGTTTTTCTTAAGTCCCTTCCACATTAAAAAAAGATCCACTACCTTTCGTCCAATACTCTTCTCAGTTATGGTAGGAATCCGTGCTTTATTCCAGAAACTAATAACCGATGCTGCAACTTCACTCGCAGAATCATTCACTGTTTTCTTATGTTCATTGTGACCGTGGAAAAACAGACGTAGAACATCTCCTCTTGAAGGAAGTTGTGCACCCGTGATTTCGGTTATGTGTTGACCAATGAGCCAAACTTCAGTTTTTGAACGTGTACTCGCCATTGGATCTGAAACAAACAAAAACATTTATGTAACTTATGTTGTTACTGTTATGCAAACAACAGCACCCATAAAGCATACGGCATGCAAGATCACTTGTATAAAGTTTTTAAAGTGTTATATACCTAAATTGATGCATTGATTTTAGACAAAGACAATGGTACTAACGGTAATACTGCAACAAGAGCGACGCACACACACCCACCGTCACGTCTCACACACAACTGATGCTACTGTACCAGTCAGACACTGGCACACAACCTCTTCCCCCTACCCTGACTGACACCGGCCTCTCCCTCCCCTCTGCATTGCCAATAGCTGCACCAGCCAAAATACTCATTACTCATTTTTAGAAAAAATGTTAGGAACAACTTTAGTTTGAATTTGTATTCTACATATACCTCCAAAGTTTCATAGTATTGGTTCATAAATAAAGAAATTAGAAAAAATCAATAATAATTTCAGTAGTGTTAACTTCAAATGGCTTGAGCCACCTCTAAATATTGTCCAAATGACCCAGGATTTTGCCTGTGTTCTTTTTTCATAAGTACGCAGTATTGGACAAATGGCCATCTAAAAATAAAAACTTTCACTTTTTATTGTCACCCTATCCTCCCCATTTTCTTTCTTCTCTTCCTCCTCCTCCTCCTTCTCCCCCTTTCCTCTCCTCTCCTCCTCCACTACAGACATTACCAAGAACTATAGGTACTCACACACACACACACACACACACACACACACACACACACACACGGAAAAATACTGAATGAAAAAAACACGAGAGACAAGAGAGGGCGAGAATTATGTTGTAAATAATGAAATAGGGACAGACCAGGTTAACGCCCCCCCCCCCCCCTTATGTTGTTGTTTGTGTCTTCTTCTTTTACTGTTTACTCTTCTTCTTCTTCATTTGTTTCTTCTCTTTTATTCTTTCTTCTTTATCTTCTGTCTTTTTTCCTGTTTCTTCTTCTTTTTATTCTTTCTTCTTTATCTTTATTTCCTCTGTTTTTCTTCTTCTTCTTCTTCATCGTTTTATTTTGCTTCTTTTTTATCCTTTCTTCTTTATCTTTTTCTTCTGCCTTTCTTCCCGTTTCTTCTTCTTCTTCTATTATTATTATTATTATTAACTGAACCATCTGCCATTTTTTCTGAATTTCTAGTAATATTTTTTGGGGGACGTTTTTCTCTGCCAGATATTCAACTCGGTGCTGCTGGTGGGGCTGGGGCTGCTGGGGGCTGGGGCTGCTGGGGGGCTAGGGGCTGGGGCTAGGGGCTGGGGCTGGGGGCTGGTACACATGCAAAGAGTGTATTAGGTTTGCCCTTATTTACATGTGTGTGGAGGGGGGAGGGGAGCCATCTGAGTCTCACTGGCGAAGCAGAGAGTTCAGAGGAGAGTGTAAATACGAGGGTGGAGCGATTGTGTGGGTGTAAATACGAGTGGAACGATTTTATAGGTGTGAATACGAAAGTGGAACGATATTTTGGGAGTAAATACGAGTGGAACGATTTTGTGGGTGTAAATACGCGTGTGGAACAATTTTGTTGGTGTAAATACGAGGGTGGGACGATTGTGTGGGTGTAAATACGAGTGGAACGATTTTGTGGGTGTAAATACGAGGGTGGAACGATATTATGGGTGTAAATACGAGTGGAACGATTTTGTGGGTGTAAATACGAGCGTGGGACGATTTTGTGGGTGTAAATACGAGGGTGGGACGATTTTGTGGGTGTAAATACTCGAGTGGGTCCCATCCTCCTGAAGGCCAGTTTGGGACAATATAACCGCTAATCCACCCTTTCAGAATAGTATATAAGGAGGTAGTATGGCCGGGCATTGCACTCGATCGTCTTCACTTCCCGAACTGTAAAGGAAGGTGCAGAAGGTGCAGTTCGCTCCTCATGAAGAAACTGCGTCACGGGAATGAATCTCCGAACTGACTTACCCTGACTGTTTCATCTCATTAGGGGTCGATGCTGTTTCATTTTGGGAGGGAGAGAACTTGTGACCCCAACTGTCCCACACCATTCACAGCTGGGTGAACTTAGGATAACTCAGGGCTCGAACCAACGACTTGTAAGGGCAGAAGGCGAGTGTGGTATACCTTAAGATCCAGGTGTAGTGAGTGTAATTAGCGCAAGGTGAGTTTGTATGTAAATATGTGTACTGAAAGAAGTGTGTGTGTGTGTGTGTAAATCATGTATTGGGATGAATTAGTGTGTGGAAAATCCCAAGATTTATTAAATACCAGAAAAAGAATTGTGTTAAACTATATATCAAACGTAAATGTACCCACCGTAACCACAGAGGGGGGTGGGGGGGGGATATCTGTCAGTTATCAGCCAGTCAGTCAGTCAGTCAGTCAGTGAATAGAGGGGTTGATAGTGCTGAATAAAGCTCTTGATAAAAAAAAAAATTACACCAAAAATTCCTTATACAATAGGCCATAAAATACTGTATTTTTATTAATAAATGTAGTAAATTGACTCGTCTATTGCCCTATACAAAATTATTATAAAAATCCATAGTTTAAAGGATATCAATAGAAAGAACTAAAAAAAAAAAAAAAAGAATTGTATATATCAGAATCGTTCATCCTCTTTACAAATACCCCCCAAAAAAATACAAAATAAAAACCCAGCTTAAAAGTGGTTAATAAACTTGTTCTAAAAAATACGAGCTTATAAATATTAAAATCCCTACAAATAAAAAAAAAATAAAATTCCCCGACATAAAATCATTGACAACGTATTCAGGCTTTGGGTAAAAAAAAAAATCCCAGGCACATATAAACACAGACGAAGAGATTTTATATATACTATTATTAACAAAAGACCCTCCAGCACTTAGCGTTAAGAGAGAGAGAGAGAGAGAGAGAGAGAGAGAGAGAGAGAGAGAGAGAGAGAGAGAGAGAGAGAGAGCACAAAATCTAATTGAATTAATAGTCTCAACGTAAAAACTAAATTACACCCTATTGGTCGTTCAATCTGACTAAAATAAAATAAAATATATATATGATTCTAAATTTAATTGCATCACTCCATAGCCTACGTCACTATGGCCAATACGGTAACAAGTCATGGGTTAAGGAATACTGTTGATAAATACAAACACAAAACCAACTTCAGAAAAACCTACTTTAAAAAAAAACATGGATTTAATTTTATTCCATCAGCAAAAACACTTTATCATATATGTCCGAATTTATGTTGCAAATGACGTGATTGCAATAACTAATAACTAGACAAGAGATGTTTTAACCACACTGGGGAAAACAATTATTGTCCATATATTGAAAAAAAGAATAAAATATCAGTTAAAAATTTTCATTATCAAAAACTATAGAATATATATGAAAGGGTTATATCAGGGTATAGTAAAAGGCTATATTGTGGTATATTAACTGATTTTGTGAAACGTAAAAATATAAATTCAAAACGGATTACAAAATATCAAAGGCGTTTTCTTTATAAAAAAAAATATATAAATGAAACACAATAAAAAAAAATGAAGAAAAATACTAATAAGTGAAACACCAAATAGCAGGTTAAAAATAATACCTCAAAAAATATATTATATGCAATTGTTGTCGCCCCAAAAAATACACATCGCTTACTAATAGAATTGAATGGTGACGTGACTGAGTGACACATTAAAAATAACTGTGTATTGTACTTAGCCCCACAACAAAAACAATATAACAATTACAACAACAATCACAACACAACAACAATCATAACAACAACAACAATCACAATATAACAATTACAAAGACAATTATAACACAACAACCACAACAAAAATCATAACATAACAACCACAACAATAACAATCATAACAACAACCACAATACAACAATCATAACACAACAACCACAACAACAACAATCATAACAACAACCACAATACAACAATCATAACACAACACCCACAACAATAACAATCATAACACAACCACCACAACACAGCAACAACCACAACACAAAGTTATACAAAGGTTATACCAATATGTACCAGATATTACACCAACACCCCCTCAATAATTGCTGTAGTTGTACAAAAAAAAATTCAATTAATTCTGAACCTTCCTCCCCTCTCTACCTCCCTTCTTCCATTCCCTTCACCCATTCCTCCTTTTCATTATCCTCTCTCTTCCTTCCTTCCTCCGTCACTCCCTACATCCATCCCTCTCTCATCCCTTGCTCCTTTCCATTCACCTTACATCTCTCTCTCTCTCTCTCTCTCTCTCTCACCACACACAGGAAAATATTGAAATCTATACACCATCGGGATTCCTGGCGGGTAAATTAAAAATGATTGCGATTTTTATTCCAACCTCTCCCCCAAAAAAATGTATTCGCCTACATCCTCGAATATTTATAATACAACAATTGTATTTTATGACCAGTTTGTTGTATTTAAATTCATAAAGCAACTAACTACAAAACTAAAAGGTTTATATATATATATATTAATTATGTATATCATTTCAAAGGTTAAATAAATATAAATAAAACAACCTTTTCACTTAACTAATGGACGTTAATTAGCGTTTAATTAATACCTTTACTCGAGTCTACAGGTGAGTTTTACCTGTATGAATTACTGTTAAATTTTGTAAACGTATGATTATTACGTATGATAGGGATGGAATCATACACCCGGGTCCGGCTCTCCTGAGATTATTGTTAAGGAGCCGGATATATCACAGCTTGGGTATATATATTAAAATAAAAAAATAACAACAGCCACTTAACCCGACCAATGCCCCGTCCCGACCAACGCCCCACCCCGACCAACGACTCATTCCGACCATCACCCCGACTCGATACTTTGAAGAGTGTGACTCAATGGGTGGGTGGGGTGGTGGAGGCAAGTAGTCTATACACACACACACACACACACACACACACACACACCTCTGTACATAAATGAGAATATACATAATTTCGTATCTCGTTCACCTGTCAGTGTTTGCCACCATTACTGTGATCACCTGAACCCACTGGACGGTGAGCCATAACCTCTTTACTGAGAGCCGGATAAACACTTCCAACATAACCCGCATTTATCTAAACCTTCCTATACCATTATTTACAGCACGCACGCCAGCCAGCTTTGGGAGAAGTCAAGAGTGGTGTGGGGGTGGGGGGTGTGGGGGGTGTGAAGGGTGGGGGGAGTGGGGGTGGGGGGCGTGGGAGGGTGTGGGGGGAGTGGGAGGGTGTGGGGGGGCGTGGGGAGGGTAGGGGATGGTGTGGGAGGGTGTGGGGTGTGTGGGCTGTGTGGGGGTGGGGGGAGTGGGGGTGTGGGGGTGTGGGCTGTGTGGGGGTGGGGGGAGTGGGGTGTGGGCTGTGTGGGGGTGGGGGGAGTGGGGGTGTGGGGGGTGTGGGCTGTGTGGGGGTGGGGGGAGTGGGGGGGTGGGGGGGGTGGGGGGTGTGGGCTGTGTGGGGGTGGGGGGGTGTGGGCTGTGTGGGGGTGGGGGGAGTGGGGGTGTGGGGGGTGTGGGCTGTGTGGGGGTGGGGGGAGTGGGGGTGTGGGGTGTGTGAAGGGTGGGGGGTGGGGGTGTGGGGGGTGGGGGGGGTGTGGTGGGTGTGTGGTAGGTGGTGGGTGTGCGGTGGTGGGTTTGGGTGTGGGGTGGGTTTGGGTGTGTGGTGGGTTTGGGTGTGGGGTGGTGGTGGGTGTGCGGTGGGTGCGTGGTGGTGGGTGTGTGGTGGTGGTGGTGGTGGGTGTGTGGTGGTGGGTGTGTGGTGGTGGGAGTGTGGTGGTGGTGGGTGTGTGGTGGTGGGTGGTGGTGGTGGGTGTGTGGTGGTGGTGGTGGTGGTGGTGGTGGTGGTGGTGGTGGGTGTGTGGTGGTGGTGGTGGTGGGTGGTGGTGGTGGTGGGTGTGTGGTGGTGGTGGGTGTGTGGTGGTGGTGGTGGGTGTGTGGTGGTGGTGGGTGTGTGGTGGTGGTGGGTGTGGTGGTGGTGGTGGGTGTGTGGTGGTGGTGGGTGTGTGGTGGTGGATGTGCGGTGGTGGTGGGTGTGTGGTGGTGGGTGTGTGGTGGTGGGGGTGTGGTGGGAGTGTGTGGTGGGAGTGTGTGGTGGGGGTGTGTGGTGGTGGGGGGGGGGGTGGTGGTGAGTGTGTGGTGGGGGTGTGTGGGAGTGGGGGTGTGGTGGTGAGTGTGTGGGGTGGGGGTGTGGTGGTGAGTGTGTGGTGGTGGGGGTGTGGTGGTGAGTGTGTGGTGGTGAGTGTGTGGTGGTGGGGGTGTGGTGGTGAGGTGAGTGTGTGGTGGGGGTGTGTGGTGGAGGGTGTGTGGTGGTGGTGGTGGGTGTGTGGTGGTGAGGGTGTGGTGGTGGGTGTGTGGTGGTGGTGGGTGTGGTGGTGGTGGGTGGGTGTGTGGTGGTGAGTGTGTGGTGGGGGTGTGTGGTGGTGGAGGTGTGTGGTGGTGGAGGTGTGTGGTGGTGGGGGTGTGGTGGTGAGTGTGTGGTGGGGGTGTGTGGTGGTGGGTGTGTCAGCGTGTAGGGGTGTGAGGGGTGGGGAAGGGGGGTGTGAGGGGTGGGGGAGGGGGATTTGAGTGTGTGTGGGGAGGGGGGTGTGAGTGTGTGGGGGTGTGGGTGTGTGGGGGAGGGGGTGTGAGTGTGTGGGGGCATGGGTGTGTGCGGGGCATGGGTGTGTGCGGGGCATGGGTGTGTGCGGAGCATGGGTGTGTGGGGGAGGGGGATTTGAGTGTGTGTGGGGAGGGGGTGAGTGTGTGGGGGTGTGAGTGTGTGGGGGTGTGGGTGTGTGGGGGAGGGGGTGTGAGTGTGTGGGGGTGTGGGGGGGCATGGGTGTGTGGGGGTATGGGTGTGTGGGGGATGGGTGTGGGGGGGATGGGTGTGGGGGGTATGGGTGTGTGGGGGATGGGGTGTGGGGGATGTGGTAGTGTGTGGGTATGGGTGTGTGGGGGAGGGGGGTGTGTGGGGAAGGGGAATGTGTGGGGGTAAGTGTTGGGTGTGGGTATGTGGTGGGTGTGGGTATGTGGAGTGAGGAGGGTCTGTTTGGATGGGAAGATGTGGGTGTTGGTAAGAGTGTGTGGGCATGTGGAAGGTGTGGGTGTGTGGATAGTGTGCGTGTGGTTGTGTGGATAGTGTGCATGTGCGTGCGTTATAAGTGTGCGTGCAAGCGTGCGACCCAAAAACGCTTCAATTACGTTTGATCTGCCCTTCACGTTAAACCTACCACCATCTAGCTCACACGTGTCCTGCACCACCACCACCACACTACCACCATCTAGCTCACACGTGTCCTGCACCACCACCACACTACCACCATCTAGCTCACACGTGTCCTGCACCACCACCACACTACCACCATCTAGCTCACACGTGTCCTGCACCACCACCACCACACTACCACCATCTAGCTCACACGTGTCCTGCACCACCACCACACTACCACCATCTAGCTCACACGTGTCCTGCACCACCACCACACTACCACCATCTAGCTCACACGTGTCCTGTACCACCACCACCACACTACCACCATCTAGCTCACACGTGTCCTGCACCACCACCACCACATTACCACCATCTAGCTCACACGTGTCCTGCACCACCACCACCACATTACCACCATCTAGCTCACACGTGTCCTGCACCACCACCACCACACTACCACCATCTAGCTCACACGTGTCCTGCACCACCAAGCTAAGTAACCAACCTAACCAAATGAAACCTAACCTAACCAAACCTAGCCTAGCCAAACCTAACCTAACCAAATGAAACCTAACCTAACCCAACCTAACCAAACCCAACCAAACCCAACCTAACCTAACCTAACCTAACCTAACCAAACCAAACCTAACCAAACCTAACCCAACCTAACCTAGCCTAGCCTAACCAAACCAAACCTAACCTAACCTAACCTAACCAAACCTAACCTAACCAAACCTAACCTAACCAAACCTAACCTTGCCACAACTACAGGAGACATCAACAGAATATATAAATAAATAAAAAGACTTTCAACCTTAAGATGATTGAGACGGAAATTGAAAAGACGGGGAGGTAAGATTCCTGTAGGCCTAGGCTCTATATGTAGTGGTAGGCCTAGGCTCTATATGTAGTGGTAGGCCTAGGCTCTAGCTGCAGTAATAGTGGTAGGCCTAGGTTCTCTATCTGCAGAAATAGTGGTAGACCTAGGCACTATCCGCAGTAATAGTGGTAGGCCTAGGTTATCTACGGGCGGTAACAATGGTATGCCTAGAATATCTACGTGCAGCAATTATGGTAGGCCTAGGTTCTCTCAGTACAGTAATAGTAGTAGGCCTAGTCTACGTGCAATAATAGTGGTAGGCCTAGTCTACGTGCAGTAATAGTGGTAGGCCTAGTCTACGTGCAGTAAGTGGTAGGCCTAGGTTCACTCCGTGCACTAATACCGATAGGCCTAAACTCTCTACCTGAAATAATAGTAGTAGGCTTAGTCTTTCTACCTACAGTAAGCGATAGGCCTAGGTTCTCTACGTGCAGTAATAGTGGTAGGCCTAGAGCCTCTACCTGCAGTAACAGTAGTAGGCCTAAACTCTCTACTTGCAGTAATAGTAGTAGACCTAAACTCTCTGCCTGCAGTAATAGTAGTAGGCCTAAACTCTCTACCTGCAGTAATAGTAGTAGGCCTAAACTCTCTACCTGCAGTAATAGTAGTAGGCCTAAACTCTCTACTTGCAGTAATAGTAGTAGGCCTAAACTCTCTACCTGCAGTAATAGTAGTAGGCCTAAACTCTCTACCTGCAGTAATAGTAGTAGGCTTAAACTCTCTACCTGCAGTAATAGTAGTAGGCCTAAACTCTCTACCTGCAGTAATAGTAGTAGGCCTAAACTCCCTACCTGCAGTAACAGTACCTGTAGTAGCCGTAATGATCGGTGTAGGCTTAAAGACCCTTCACTTGTCGTAAACGAGGCAGAAAAATCCCTGCTAAGGCCTATGACTAACAAATACTTCCGTCTTAAGGGGAGGCCTAGGCTCATCGACCCTCCCAGGCGTAGGAAATAGAGAAAAATAGATATGGGAAAAATAAGGAAGGAAATTATAAAAGTGTTTACTGTATAATGGCAGTATACACATAAGGACGCCAAGATGGTTTATGGACGAATCTATTGCTATAATTATACAACTAACTGTCTATAGTATGTGTAGAGGCAATAATATATTATGGTGGATCCTATAATTTCATTGATGTACAGTGGCTAAAAAAAAGTTTCTGACAGGGTGGGTCAGATGACGGCTGAAATTATTCGTACAACTCGTGATGTCTTGGGAGGGTTGGTATGATTGTCTTCACCCACCGCCATTCAGTATCCAACACAGAGTGAGTTGGCATATAGGAATAAAATAAACGGTCAAGTGATTACTGTCATATAATATAAGGAGACAACACACATATCCCAATACCTACCGTCTGTGGTCTCATAGTGTTACACACACAATATCCACAGATACTTTTTTATCTACTGTACAAGTCACCCCAAAAAGTCCTGTCGCGAACCACGAACCCTGAGATTCAGACTCTTGACTCCGAAGCATTTATGGACAGAATAATGTATCAGTGCCTACTGCTTCGGGTTCACGTGTCTCAATCTCGGGGTTCGTGGTTCGCGACAGGACTTTTTTGGGGTGACTGTACATGGTGGAGGTGTGGTCAGGTGGAGGTGTGGTCAGAGCTGCACCCGACTTTACCTCAACTGTAACCTAACCTAACCTCATTCAACAGCTGAGTGGATCTGGATATGACCCGGGTATGAACCAGTGGCTATTAGGACAGGGTGGCGAATATTGTATCCACTCAGCCATGCCATCATTTGTAGCACTAATACAAAAACTACAACAAACAGAAACACACAAATGCAAAAACAAACACAACCATAAACACACGAACAAAAACAAAACTGCAACAAAAACTCAAACATACGAAGAAAAAACACTATCTGATTACATGAGATGTGTGTGTGTGTGTGTGTGTGAACCGAGAAACAAAACAGACCCAAACACTCAGTGGAAAAACAGTAAAACGAGATCCGCCATAATACTACTACTACTACTACTACTAATAATAATAATAATAATAATAGACACAAACTCAAAACAATAGTTATTTGTCGGTATAGTTATAATAGCCGTCGGCCGCCCCGGAGCAGGGTGGTCCGTACACAACACTGCCTCGCTATATACGGGTCTGATGATCTGGGTGTAGAAACAATAAGGACACGGAGATTATTATTTACTGTGTATTTTTAACCTAACCTAACCTTAACCTAATCTAAACTAACCTACCCTAAACCTAATCTATCGTGCCCTTAACCTAACCTAAGCTACCCTACCTTACCCTTAACCTAACCAAACCTACCCTTAAGCTAAAGTAACCTTAACCTGACTTAACCTAACTTTAGCCTAATCTATCCTAACCTACTATAACCGAACGCAACTTTAACCTAACCTAACATTAACCTAATCTAAGCTAACTTAACCGGACTTCACCTAATCTAACCTAACATAACCTTAACCTGACTTAACCTAAGCTTACCTCACGTAAACTTTACTAACCTAACCTTAACCCCTCTTAAACCTAACCTAACCTAACCTTACCCAATTTAACCTAACGGAACAAATTGGTATGGCAATATTGGTTAATGGTTATGCATCTGGGGTCAAATTTTAGAAGATTAAACTGTTTATACTCTTTTATTCTCTAAACGACTCACTTACGATACAACACAAAGATTAAATTTCAAAGATTCTTATAGTAAAAATTTCCCTTAACAGCTGATGTGATAACGATTTATATTCATTTATATTATGACGCAAAGATGGATTCTCAAAGGTAATTTACGCTGCATAGTTACCTTGGCTGAACATGGCGCCAAAATTACATGCAGACTTGACATCATTAAAAAAATCGTACCTGTCACCTAATTTAAAAGGTATAAAGTTACCCTCACGAATCACCGTCACCACAACACTCAAGGACACCTGTACTACCTGGTGATTCTTGATGACTAGTGCACTATTAATATTTACACCTGTATGAGTCATTTACCTGTCTAGTCTCACCTGGTTAAGAATACCATCACGCCATCACAAGTAATACCACTCTTCTCTCCCTCTCACCCACCTGCTCCCCCACTCCTTCCCTCTCGGGTGTCTGGAGAATGTCTCTTGTCATCCATCTACATAATAACATGCAAATGGTCGTTGTTCCAATTTTAGGCACGCCAATACTCCCTCCTGTCTCTCTCTCTCTCTCTCTCTCTCTCTCTCTCTCTCTCTCTCCTACCTGTTACATCAACTACACCTTATCACTTTCTCCTTCCCTCTCTCTCCTTCATCACTTTACTACACCATCCCATTTCTACTCTCCCTTCCTTCCTCCCTCTCTATCTACACCCTCCCAATCTCCCTCCTCCTATACCACCAATAACCCTACACCAAGCCATTCCTCCCTTCCCCTCCCTTACTCTCCCTCTTCCCACACCACGCCATTCCTCCCTTCCCCCTCCCTTACTCTCCCTCTTCCCACACCACGCCATTCCTCCCTTCCCTTCCCTTACTCTCCCTCTTCCCACACCACGCCATTCCTCCCTTCCCCTCCCTCTTCCCACACCACGCCATTCCTCCCTTCCCCTCCCTCTTCCCACACCACGCCATTCCTCCCTTCCCCTCCCTCTTCCCACACCACGCCATTCCTCCCTTCCCCTCCCTCTTCCCACACCACGCCATTCCTCCCTTCCCCTCCCTCTTCCCACACCACGCCATTCCTCCCTTCCCCTCCCTCTTCCCACACCACGCCATTCCCTAAATTATATAAGGGATTTTTAGGGACTCAGAAGATGACACGGAACCCTCCCTCATTCTGACCCTAGCCTGAGTATTTTAGGGATTTAGAGACCTATAAAAATGGGCCACAGAATCCCTAGATTACAACATAATCTAGTCATTACTGGAGACTCTTCCCACTCAAGCCCTCCCTGACTTACCTCAGTCTCCCCTGAAAGAGAAAAGAAAATAGGAATCAGACAAAATTCTCTAGTAAATACTGATAGAATGAAATATAATAAATAAATGAATATAATAAAGGATGAAATCTAATAAATAATAATAATAATAAAACAACAACAATTGATAACCATACCTTAACCACACCAGTCAACCACACCTACTGTAAGCCACACCTGTCAACCACACCTACTGTAAGCCACACCTGTCAACCACACCTACTGTAAGCCACACCTGTCAACCACACCTACTGTAAGCCACACCTGTCAACCTACAACAAGAATGCTTAAGAAATTTCACCAATCTTACGACAATTTACAACTAAGACGAATGGAATGTTCTGATAACTGTTTATTAATAACACCGATAAAATAGCTCTTCATAGTGTATAAGAAGGATAAAATAGCTCCTCAAATAGTACCGATTATATATTAAATAGCCCATATAAGTACAAGATAAAATAGCTCCTAATATACAGTACAGCTAGTGTATAAATGCCACCGCCCACTAGACCATTAGGTGACGGCTTGTGACTGGTAGAGGGCAGTAGGACTCTAGCCAATAGCAGGCCGGATATGAACCCTCACTTACAATTACCGCCATCTATCTCCCAACACCTCAACTTGCTCCTAACACTCAAATTTCCCCTAAGTTAATTTTTTCCCCGTAACTGTAAAGGTTCAGTATCCATAAAAAAAAAAATCGTATGTTTATATGAACCAGTTAGATGTCGTCCCGATTACCTTATTGTCGTATGGAAACTTTAGAGAGAATCCATCCTTGTGTTGGTGGTTCAGTGAGACAGATACGATCTCTCACTGGCCAGTCAGAGTGAGAGAGATAAATTAACTCACAAACCTTTGAGAATTCACCGCCGTTGACGTAATTTAAGGGAACGAGCAGAGATTTAGTTCATGATGTCACCAGCTAGGGGAGAGGGAGAAGGTGGGGGGATGGGGGGAAGGTGGGGGGATGGGGGGGAAGGTGGGGGGATGGGGGGAAGGTGGGGGGATGGGGGAAGGTGAGGGGAAGGTGGGGGGAAGTGGTAGGGGAATATTAACGTGGAACCCTTTGAGAATCCCGCCCCCATGCATGTAAATTTTCAAGGAGACGTGGGATAAAATTTATTGGTCAAGGAACAGCTGGTAAGTGTTATAGCATGGGGGGGGAGTGAGAGGGGGGGAGGTGAGAAGGGGGGAGTGAGAGGAAGGGGGGAGTGAGAGGGAGGGGAGGTGAGAGGGAGGGGAGGTGAGAGGGAGGGGAGGTGAGAAGGGGGGAGTGAGAGGGGGAGGAAGTGGAAAGGAAGGAGGGAGGTTGGGAAGGGGGGGAGAGAGAGAGAGAGTAGGGGCCGCCCAAACGTCTGTGAGGAATTACTTCGTACACACAGGACCTGCCCCTCCACCCTCCCCCTCCACCACACACACACACAGTCTGGACTTATATGACGTAATGCATATAATTACAACACTCACCCAACCACACCTGTCAAGCACACCTGTCAAGCACATCTGTCAACCACACCTGTCAAGCACATCTGTCAACCACACCTGTCAACCACATCTGTCAACCACACCTGTTAACCAACCACATCTATCAACCATATCTCTTTACCATAACTGTCATCAATACTTGTTATCCATCTCCGTCAACCACATTTCAACCACTGTCTAACCTAACCTAATCTAACCTAACCTAACCTAACCTTCACGTCATCCACTAAATTTAGTTCAGTTTAGGATTAGAATTCAAAGTTATTATGTTGAGGTGGAGGAGTGGGGGGAGGAGTGGGGGGGAGGTGAAGGAGGTGTGGTGGAGAGGGAGGTATGGTGGAGAGGGAGATATGGTGGAGAGGGAGGTATGGTGGTGAGGGAGAGAAGAGATGGAGGTGAGGGGTGAGGTAATGGAGAGGTCGGCGGACGGACTGAAGGAGGGAGGGAGGTAGGTATTGCGCGCGTGTGGGGTGGTGCCAAGCGGTCTGGGTGGTGGAGACGTGCGGGCAGAGGGAGGAGAGGGGAGGGGGGCTCGAGGCCTGTGTGTGTGTGTGTGTGTGTGTGTGTGTGTGTGTGCATCTGGTTACGACACACACACACATTAATACGTACCGTCACTTCAACAACCACCATCTGCTCAACATATTATTCATTTATTATGGTGTGTGTCAGGGAGGCAGCCAAGTTAATAAATACTGTGTCCGGACCTAAATTTCTAGAGCTTGAAATTGCAGGTTTGATTACGTCAACTTGGGGCATGTCAGGGGTAGTTAAGGGAGGTTAAGTTAGGTTAGGTTAGGGGTAGTTAAGGGAGGTTAGGTTAGGTTAGGTTAGGGGTAGTTAAGGGAGGTTAGGTTAGAGGTAATTGAGGTTAAATTAAGTTCCGAGTTCAAAATTAGGTGAGTTTCAAAGCAAAGGGAATGACGCACTCTTGTGGTAAGTAACACACACACACACACACACACACACACACACAACACACACACACACACACTTATATCTCCACTGTTGTTGTTGTTGATGATGGTACAGTTGGTGTCAGGGTTCAGCTCTTCACTACACATCAACCAACAGCTTCACGTGGGAGTTATGGCCTCACTCCAGCCTTCGTGTCCACATCCCACCCCGACCTTTGCCTCAGGTTTGGGCCCACGTGATAACTCCTGAAGGAATTTTACACATATTCTTGAAATTTGGGAGGCACGTGTATCACTCTCAGACCTCGAAACAAATAGAAATAGCAACTAGGGAGACATTTTTCTCCTCTCTGGTGTGGGGTGGTGAGAAAGTGGGACATGTTTCTCACTGCTGTCAGCGTCCAGGAAGAGAGGGAGAGGGAGAGAGTTTAGGGACACTTATTGAGGAACACATGCAGGCATTGACTACCTGTATGGTGTTGGCTGTGGAGGATCACGGTGTACACACCTCAGCCCACTAGACGATCACAGCTACACGCTCCTTGTCTAGGTCTAGTATATTATGGATGATTCTCTACGCGGACGTTTCATCATAACTGTGGAGTACCAAGATGCTCTGCTAGTTTCAGAGATACACTTCTTGCTATAAAAACAACAACAACAACACACACACACTACTGCTACTACTACTTTGTTGTCACTCGGAATCGAGTACGACGATCATCCAGTTATGATACAATGATTCGAGTTATTAAGGATGTCACCTTCGTTGGTGAGCTCTGAGGTGACTAGAGAGGCCGATACGGGACCGGCAGGGTCGTCCACAGGGGCGGCGGCAGCGTCTTTCCGGCGTTGGCGCTTGTCTGCCTCGGTATGCAGTCGGGCTAACCCGAAAATATTGACACCTTCTCGTGTGGTGCTCCTCCAAGCGTTACGGTGTGGAGTAATCATCCCCCAGGCAGTGCCGGATTAACCACGAGGCACTGGCCTCAGGCCCCCCGACTCTAAGAGGCCCCCAAATCCAAACATTCTCGAAGTTGAAGCATATAAAACATGAACTCGTTCAACGATGTCCTAGCAACGTCTCAATTTTATGTCTCTTATGAACATTAAATGTGTTATTTTGCAGAAGCTTAATATTGATGAAATCTTTGATAAATTTGGGTATATTTTGTTCTTGTAATTTATATATACCTTGAGGGTAGGGGGCCCCAAGCTGATCTGTGCCTCAGGCCCCTATTAAGCTTAATCCGGCCCTGCCCCCAGGTGAGAGGGTCGGTCTGACACTTTTTCAGGTTTGTCTTAAGACTTTCCTTATACCTCTTCAGTTGCCCGCCAGCGTTACGTTTACTATTTGTTAGGCGACTGTAAAGTAGCTGCTTTGGCAGTCTACTGTCGTCCATAGCCAGTCCAACGTAGTTAGTTGTTCATGGATAATGGTAGCCTCGATGCTCCTACAGTTGGTGTCAGCAAGAATACTGGCATTTGTTCTCTTGTCTTCCCAGCGAACTCAGAGGATGGAAAACACACACACACACACACACACACACGCAGAGGGACAAACACACTCAAACTTAAACACGCTAACCACGCATCCATCACACAGCTGGTGAAGGCACGGCTGTGGTGCGTGAGTACGATTGTGTTCATACCAGTTGTTGTGTCTGGACCCTAGTTTAGGTTAGGCTAGGCTAGGTTAGGTTAGGCTAGGCTAGGTTAGGTTAGGTTAGGTTAGGTTAGGTTCGCGTTAGGTTAGGTTAGGTTAGGTTAGGTTAGGTTCGCGTTAGGTTAGGTTAGGTTAGGGTGTTAAATTTTAAGGTAAAATAACCTGGGGCCATAATCTTTACTCATTCCTAAAATAAACAACATCGACATTAACTAACACACACACACATAACAACAAGGCGACCCAGAAGTGCTGAAACTACTGTGTGTGTGTGTGTGTGTGTGTGGTGTGTGTGTGTGTGTGTGGTGTGTGTGTGATGAGAGTCAGCCGGAGGTCAGCGGGCCAGAGATCATGGGCCAAAAAATATCAGTCAGTCAGTCAGTCAGTCAATCAATGGGTCACTAAAAGTCCGTGTGTCACTCAACAGGTCAATAAGAGCGAGTCACTCAGTCGATTAATAAGAGAGACTCACTCAGTCGATTAATAAGAGTGGATCAATCAATCGGTCAGTGAGAGTGCGAGGGTCACCCAATCGGTCAGTGAGAGTGCGAGGGTCACCCAATCGGTCAGTGAGAGTGCGAGGGTCACCCAATCGGTCAGTGAGAGTGCGAGGGTCACCCAATCGGTCAGTGAGAGTGCGAGGGTCACCCAATCGGTCAGTGAGAGTGCGAGGGTCACCCAATCGGTAAAACAATTTGATACCAATTTATAACAATGACTATTACATTTGTGAATAATAATAATAATAATAATACTTCCCTTCTGACCACAATATATATAACGTATCACCTTATATATACAGTACGTAATACCTGAAGAAATAATGTAATACCACACCACATCCTGACATCCCACTGTAGAGGGAGATAAAACAAGGGTCTCTCGGTTTCTATGTCTCATCTACTCCAGTACAGTGGGATTTAAGAGTGACTACCGTACATAACAGCTTATACACAAGGATTACCAACACCCCAGAGAATGGCTGTATCAATGCGGGACGGGTGGTACTCCTGGCAGGGTAATAGTGTGGGACGGGACGCCATAACACAGGTGAAACATTATTAATAACACCATAACACAGGTGAAACATTATTAATAACACCATAACACAGGTAAAACATTATTAATAACGCCATAACACAGGTAAAACATCATTAATAACACCATAACACAGTTGAAACATCATTAATAACGCCATAACACAGGTAAAACATCATTAATAACACCATAACACAGGTGAAACATTATTAATAACGTCATACAGGTAAAACATCATTAATAACGCCATAACACAGGTAAAACATCATTAATAACACCATAACACAGGTGAAACATCATTAATAACGCCATAACACAGGTGAAACATTATTAATAACGCCATAACACAGGTGAAACATCATTAATAACACCATAACACAGGTGAAACATTATTAATAACGTCATACAGGTAAAACATCATTAATAACGCCATAACACAGGTAAAACATCATTAATAACACCATAACACAGGTAAAACATCATTAATAACGTCATAACACAGGTAAAACATCATTAATAACACCATAACACAGGTAAAACATCATTAATAACGTCATACAGGTAAAACATCATTAATAACGCCAATGCGCAAGTAACGCAATAATCCAAGAGGTCAATAACGCAGGTAAGACAATCACGCCAATAACGGAGGCAGGAAGTTGGTGAAACAGGGGAGGAGGAGGAGAGGGGTAGGAACAGGTCAAGTAGGTTTACTCACTAAAGGTTCTTGTAACAATTTTTAATCCAGGGTCACGTTACAGCCGCCTCGAGAACCTGCCCAACCTCTACCCACACTCAGGTGTAAGTGTGTGTGTGTGTGTGTGGAAAAGGTGTTGTTTTGCGTGTGTGAGGGGGGGTGTTGTGTGATTGAGGGAGGACGTTTTTTGTGTGCGTGCGGCGTATACGTTGTTGTGGGGGTTTATGTGTGTGCAAAGAGAGAGAGAGAGAGAGAGAGAGAGAGAGAGAGAGAGAGAGAGAGAGAGAGAGAGAGAGAGAGAGAGAGACCTTCCCACACACCTGTACATTAAAGAGCATCAATCGCTAAAACGTCGGCAACCTATGAAAATTCAAACTCCGTAATAATACTAATAATACTAATTCAACAGTTACAAAAATATAATAATAATAATGATAATAATAATAATAATAACAATAATACCAAAACTATACGTTGGTCATCCACTATTATTTACCCCTAAAATACGACCAAACAACTATGTAACCTCAAATTGTTCTCTCGTGTTTACAATACATATAAAAGTTTCTCTCTGTTCCCCCAAAAAGTAATACAAACCGGAACAAATAAAAAATATACTGAAAGCAAACTATAAACTATTGAAACTAAAACAGAATGGAAGTTACAAAAAGTATATTTCTACATTACTCGAAAATATAAGATACACGATCTACATAAAATACAAACTACAAGAATACCGGACATACTACAAAATATATAACGAAATATACAACAAATATTTCAATATACTTAACAAATATACAGACCACAGGAAAACAAGAGAGAATACACACTGAACGAACTATACTATGTACCTTACCATCCACCAGTCTCTCTATCCATCCCAGCCATCTCTCTATCCATCCCACCACCTCTCTATCCATCCCCACCATCTCTCTATCCATCCCCACCATCTCTCTATCCATCCCACCATCTCCCTATCCATCCCATCATCTCTCTATCCATCCTACCATCTCTCTATCCATCCCAGCCATCTCTCTATCCATCCCAGCCATCTCTCTATCCATCCCATCATCCCACCATCTCTCTATCCATCCCACAATCTCTCTATCCATCCCACCATCTCTCTATCCATCCCATCATCTCTCTATCCATCCCACCATCTCTCTATCCACCCCACCATCTCTCTATCCATCCCACCATCTCTCTATCCATCCCACCATCTCTCTATCCATCCCAGTCATCTCTCTATCCACCCCACCATCTCTCTATCCATCCCACCATCTCTCTATCCATCCCACCATCTCTCTATCAATCCCAGTCATCTCTCTATCCATCCCACCATCTCTCTATCCATCCCAGTCATCTCTCTATCCATCCTACCATCTCTCTATCCATCCCACTATCTCTCTATCCATCCCTACCATCTCTCTATCCATCCAGCCATCTCTCTATCCATCCCACCATCTCTCTATCCATCCCAGTCATCTCTCTATCCATCCTACCATCTCTCTATCCATCCCACTATCTCTCTATCCATCCCACCATCTCTCTATCCATCCCAGCCATCTCTCTATCCATCCCACCATCTCTCCATCCATCCCACCATCTTTCTATCCATCCCACCATCTCTCTATCCATCCCACCGTCTCTCTATCCATCCCAGCCATCTCTCTATCCATCCCACCATCTCTCTATCCATCCCACCATCTCTCTATCCATCCCACCATCTCCCTATCCATCCCAGCCATCTCTATATCCATCCCACCATCTCTCTATCCATCCCACCATCTCTCTATCCATCCCCACCATCTCTCTATCCATCTCTCCATCTCCCTATCCATCCCAGCCATCTCTCTATCCATCCCATCATCCCACCATCTCCCTATCCATCCCAGCCAGCTCTTAAGCCTCAATCACCGCCTTGTTTCACGCGGATCAATTGGCATTACCATTAATTTAGTGAAGCCTCGTCAATTAATGGCGGGATTTAACAACACCAGGAGTTAAAGGTGGGTGAGAGAGAGAGAGAGAGAGAGAGAGAGAGAGAGAGAGAGAGAGAGAGAAAAACAATAACGCACTCTAGTAATAACACCAGCAACACACTCCATGACTCTAGAATAACAGAATCGAGCCAACACACAAACATCACAAATCACCGACTCTATCTTAACTATATAGCACCAGTTAAAGAGACACAGAGTTAAGATACTGTATTTTAATCGTCTTCTAACTAGTATTAAAGGTAGAGTCACATGGTAGAGTCTCATGGTAGAGTCACAAGGTAGAGTCACGTGGTAGAGTTACAAGGTAGAGTCTCAATGTAGAGTCACAAGGTAGAGTCACAAGGTAGAGTCACGTGGTAGAGTTACAAGGTAGAGTCTCAATGTAGAGTCACAAAGTAGAGTCTCAAGGTAGAGTCACACGGTAGAGTCACAATGTAGAGTCTCAAGGTAGAGTCACGTGGTAGAGTCACAAGGTAGAGTCTCAATGTAAAGTCACAATGTAGAGTCTCAATGTAGAGTCACAAAGAAGAGTCTCAAGGTAGAGTCACAAGGTAGAGTCTCAATGTAGAGTCACAAGGTAGAGTCACAAGGTAGAGTCACAAGGTATAGTCTCAATGTAGAGTCACAAAGTAGAGTCTCAAGGTAGAGTCACAAGGTAGAGTCTCAATGTTGTCACAAAGTAGAGTCTTAAGGTAGAGTCACACGGTAGAGTCACAATGTAGAGTCACAACGTAGAGTCACAGAAGTAATTTTTTATAGCATTTTGTTATTACTTAGTTAACATAAATAGTTAACCCGTACGAGACTTTGTGAATCAAGACCCAGCCGCGACTGTCAACACGCAGACACTCTCACAAAATGACTTAATATACTGCGACTAACTTAAGTGAGTCAGTTTGAGGCGGGTTTTACATCTCCAGCTCAAGAGTAAAATATAACTTACAGTTTTCTAAGTGTTTTAAGGCCTGGTACTGAGTTAGGGAAGAAAGTGTACATACAAATGGTGATTAATAATAATAATAATAATAATAATAATAATAATAATAATAATAATAATAATAATAATAAAAATAAAAATAATAATGATAACAATAATGTAATAGTAAATAATAAAATAAAAATAGCAATAATAATAATAATAATAATAATAATAATAATAAGTTTTACATCACAAAAACATTCCCTTACGACGAACAAACACAAAGTTTTTAAACATAAAAAGGGAACTAAATTCAAATAATCACAAATACAATTAAAACTCAAATTACCTAAAAAAAACAATATTAACATCGTATTTATAACATCCAGAAAACATAAACATCCAAAACATCAACATAACTAAGAACCTCTGAGAATGAGCGTTACCTGTGGTTCTTAATCAGCCATAACACACCCTTTGGACAGGTAAAATATTCAGAGTTTTCCAGCCACCTCATCCAGCCCTCCGTCTTATTCTACGTAAAGTAATGTTAATTATTTTCAAGATTTGTATTATTTTTACTCTCTCCTTTTCGCCTTTGTCCTTCTTATTTTATTGACTTCTCCGTTTGAATTCTTCTCTTCTGTTTTCTTCGCCTCTTTTTTTCTCTCCTTCATTTTCCTTATCTTTTCTCTTTATCTTAACCCTCTTCTTCAGCTCTTTCTTCATCGTCTTCTCCTCTTCTTTGTCCCCCCCTGACACTCACAGTTCCTCCACCACACACGTAGCAAGAATAACACTGCTTCAAAAAATTGCTTTAATTGGACGATGATGAAGAGTAAGAGGATGAAGAGTACCAGGTGGCCGATCGTGTGTGTGTATGACTGTGTGAGTGACTATGTATGTGTGTGTGTGTGTGTGTGTGTGTGTGTGTTTGACTGTGTGCATGTGTGTGTGTGCGTGTGTGTGTGTGTAGGCGCCCTCCTCTCATATACAACACGACCATTGTGGATGTTGTTTTATCCGTTAAGTGCATTATTGACATAATTGACGTAGTATGCGATTGAGGAGTTATCAAAACATTCTCACCAATACATCAAATAATACATCCAGTATACATGAAATAATACATCCAGTATACATGAAATAATACATCCAGTATACATAGAACATCCAATATTATCTGTTATGGTAAATATACAAACGGAACACACCACCTGAAGATTAGTTATCCCAGGTTAGGTTGGATTAGGTTAAGTTGGATTAGCCTATTAGAAACTGAGGTCTATAAGGTATTAGGGCCTATAAGGTATTAGGGCCTATAAGGTATTACGGCCTATAAGGACAGAGAACCATTACCACCACTCAGGGTCTTGAAACACGCCTAGATACAGTGTTCCTTGTTGACCAGGAAGTTCATGTCCGCCCGCCATACCTCTTGTTCGGGTCTGATATATACCACGAAACCGAATCTCTAATGTCCCGAAGCCTCGAATCTTGAACCCTGAACCTCCAGTCACATAGGTAAAAAAAAACATCATTGCCACATTCACACGTTCATACTCTCTCTCTCTCTCTCTCTCTCACTCTCTCTCTCTTCTAGAACAAACACGAAACGATCAACACACTGAAGCCCCGACTCAGCTATTTACAAACAAGACCATTCATTCACGACACTACCTCACTACCCACCCAACCACCCCTTCACCATTACTCAGGCCCTGTCACCATAACTATGCCTTACTACCCAGCTTCCATCACTATTAACTACCCAGCCCCCTTCACCATTAACTAGCCAGCACCATCACCATTGACTACCCATCACCATTAACTACCCAGCACCATCACCATTAACTACCCAGCCTCCATCACCATTAACTACCCAGACCCCTTCACCATTAACTACCCAGCCCCCTTCACCATTAACTACCCAGCCTCCATCACTATTAACTACCCAGCCTCCATCACCATTAACTACCCAGCCCCCTTCACCATTAACTACCCACCCCCTTCACCATTAACTACCTTGCCCCTTCACCATTAACTACCCAGCCTCCATCACCATTAACTACCTAGCCCCTTCACCATTAACTATCCAGCCCATACCCATTGACTACCCCTTTACCATTAACTAGCCAGCACCATCACCATTAACTACCCACCCCCCTTCACCATTAACTAACCATCACCATTAACTACCCAGCCTCCATCACCATTAACTACCCAGCTCCCTTCACCATTAACTACCCAGCCCCTTCACCATTAACTACCCAGCCCCTTCACCATTAACTACCCACCCCTTCACCATTAACTACCCAGTCTCTTCACCATTAACTACCTAGCCCCTTCACCATTAACTACCTAGCCCCTTCACCATTAACTATCCAGCCCATAACCATTAACTACCCAGCCCCTTTACCATTAATTACCCAACCCCATCACCTTTACCCAGCCTTACTTCACCATTAACTAACCAGCCCCCTTCACAATTAACGACTCAGCCTCATCACCCTTAGTTACTCAGCCCCTTTACCATTAATTACGCAGCCCCTTCAACATTAACTATTCAGCCTCCTTCACCATTAACTACTCATCCCCCTTCACCATTAAATATGCAGCTCCCTTCACCATTAACTACTCAGCCTCCTTCACCATTAACTACTCATCCCCCTTCACCATTAAATATGCAGCCCCCTTCACCATTAACTACTCAGCCCCTTCATCATTAACTACCCAGCTCCTTCACCATTAACTACGTAGCCCCCTTCACTATTAACTACCTAGGCCCTTCACCATTAAATATGCAGCCCCCTTCACCATTAACTACTCAGCCCCTTCATCATTAACTACCCAGCTCCTTCACCATTAACTATGTAACCCCCTTCACTATTAACCGTGTAGCCCCCTTCACCATTAACTACCCAGGCCATTCACCATTAACCACTCAGCCCCTTCATCATTAACCACTCAGCCCATTCACCATTAACTATCCAGCCCCTTCACAATTAACTACTTAGCCCCTTCACCATAAACTACCCAGCCTCATCATTAACCACTCAGCCCCTTCATCATTAACTACCCAGCCCCTTCACAATTAACTACTTAGCCCCTTCACCATTAACTATCCAGCCCCTTCATCATTAACTACTTAGCCCCTTCACCATTAACTACCCAGCCCCTTCACCATTAGCTACTCAGCCCCTTCACCATTAACTACCCAGCCCCTTCACCATTAACTACCCAGCCCATTCACCATTAACTACCCAGCCCCTTCACCATTAACTACTCATCCCCTTCACCATTAACTACCCAGCCCCTTCACCATTAACTACTCATCCCCTTCACCATTAACTACCCAGCCCCTTCACCATTAACTGCTCATCCCCTTCACCATTAACTACCCAGCCCCTTCACCATTAACTACTCAGCCCTTCACCATTAACTACTCAACCCCTTCACCATTAACTACTAAGCCCCTTCATCATTAACTACCCAGCCCCTTCACCATTAACTACCCAGCCCCTTCATCATTAACTACTTAGCCCCTTCACCATTAACTATCCCAGCCCCTTCATCATTAACTACTTAGCCCCTTCACCATTAACTACCCAGCCCTTTCACCATTAACTACTCATCCCCTTCACCATTAACTACCCAACCCCATCACCATTAACTACCCAGCCCCTTCACCATTAACTACTCTTCCCCTTCACCATTAACTACCCAACCCCATCACCATTAACTACCCAGCCCTTTCACCATTAACTACCCAGCCCTTTCACCATTATCTACCCATCCCCTTCACCATTAACTACTCAGCCCCTTCACCATTAACTACTCATCCCCTTCACCATTAACTACCCAGCCCCTTCACCATTAACTACTCAGCCCCTTCACCATTAACTACCCAGCCCCTTCACCATTAACTACTCATCCCCATCACCATTAACTACTCAGCCTCTTCACCATTAACTACCCAGCCCCTTCACCATTAACTACCCAACCCCATCACCATTAACTACTCAGCCCCTTCACCATTAACTGCAGGTAAGTAACTCATATATCAGAAGTGACAATAAGTGTGCTAATGGTTAGTTTGTTATCAATAGTGGTAATAATAATGATAATAATAATGATAATAATAATAATAATAAAACCAATAACGATAATAATATAATAATAACAATTAAGCTACAACTACTACTAATAGTCACCACAACTATGTCACGTCATCTCGACAGTTCAGTGATTCACGTGTGAGTTTGTTAGCTTAAAAATCAATGTTTGGCCCCACATGATTCACCTGTTTTGTTACCTGACGTGTATGTGTGTGTACTGTGGCAAGGTGGCCTCTAACATGACAAGGTTTATTATTATCATCATCATCATTATTATTATTATTATTATTATTATTAAATGTTAACTCCGAAACGAGACTGAAGTGAACTATATAATTTTCGTAAATTAATTGCAACTCGCGACTGTATCATTATTACGTCATATATTGATTACTGGCTATTGAATGTATATTAAGTCATTAGTTTTTTAATAGGGAAGACGATTAAATATTTTAAAGTTCGTGAAACAATGAGTTGAAGACGATGAAACATGGGGAAATAGTGATGGTAATTGTTAAAGATCTGGTAAGGTGTTGTTTAGGGTAAATTGTTTTGATCTTTAAATGGTCCAATTAAGGGCGTCTTCTATATCAGGCCCATTAATCAAACCTTTAATAAAATATGGTAGCTATAGGATTATCAGTTGACTTGCTGGAAGTTACCATAACATTTTCTGTAATTCCAGAAAATGTTAACTTTAATTACTCAGTGGTGGACCTATTCTTATATTTGCGTTATCTTGCGATTCGTGTTTACTTACCAGAGTAGAAACGATCAATAACAACCATTATACATCCTGGGCACAGTTTAACCGATAGTTCCACGAGCGCTCACTGACACACACACACTAACACCCGACCTCTCTGAGAGTCACCTCCACACTGCCACCCGCGATTCCGAGACACCACAACACACCCCGTCCTGGCTCACTCGCACGCAACATGGCCAACGTTACAAAATTACAACGAACACGGTCGCGCAATCGTTAATAGTGTTTAGAATGTAGATGATCCGAACCTAACCCTACTTCCCTTAGTGAACCTTGGTTTGTTTTGGTTAGCTTATTGTGTATTATACCTCGTTGGTTCATGTCGCTTGAGATTAAATGGTTTCCCCGGCCCTATTCGTGGTATCTCTTTTAACATTAGCTCCTCTGCCTCCCGCACCAGCAGTCCTGCCCTATATGAAGCTCGCGGGCTAGCTCAACTCTTACCACCAACCATCACTGTTCACTGACACTTGCTATAAAAACGAGTCTTATTTGATAACGCGGGAATGACTGCTTTATGATCGTGTAAAAAAAATGCCAAATGCAAATGAACCACAGCGTGTGGTATGAGATAGGAGACGTTTATCTACTGGAACACGAGGGTCTGAGGAAAACTTTAGCAATATGGAAAAAGAATTTATGCGAGTTACAAAGCGGGATTTTCCCAACAATTTAGAATACTGCTGTTTCACATATTCATACAGCCACTTTGCATCTCATTCAATAAACAATTTTCGCCGGGAAACACATGTAGTGGGTAACATAACACGGCCACACGAGTATTATTCCCTCTAGTTAGAAGGCAAATTCCCCTGATAATATTACCACTTCAAATAACATTATCACCTACAAGGTTTTACGATTGTCAAAAGTCATAAGTTAAATTTTCCTCGTAAATGAAAAGTCAAAGAACAATTAACTTATTACTCAAGCAAAAACAAAAAAAAAAAAACGTTCAAAATAGCGACATAATTGCGCTGAAACTCTCTACCTTCCACGTCCTCATAGCTTCAATTCAGTTACAAACCTCAAAATCCTCTTAAAAAAATATAAATAAAATAAAATCTATCTTTTTATTTAATTTTCTTTACTTTGTCTATTTTCTTATTTTTTTCTTCTTCCTTTATTTTCTTATTGTTTCTATTCATCTTCGTTTTCTTTCTGTCTTCAGCCACTTACATCCGACCGTAAAAATCCCTTTGACACCGATACAAATTATATTGATCAGAAGTAACAAGTAATTAGATCGTCTTAACAGTCTATTTAATTACCATTATTCCCTAAAGAAAGTCACAAAGCCTTCCTGATAATTAATACCACAACAAAATTAATTACAGTTAATGCTCTCTGCACGCCCCCTTGACTACACGCCCATTATCTACACGCCCCCTTGACTACACGCCCATTGTCTACACGCCCCCTTGACTACACGCCCATTGTCTACACGCCACCTTGACTACACGCCCATTGTCTACACGCCCCCTTGACTACACGCCCATTGTCTACACGCCACCTTGACTACACGCCCACGTGTCTACACACACCTACATGTCTACACGCCCCTTGTTTAAACGCCCACTTGTCTACAGGCCTAGTTATCTACACACCCAGTTGTCTACACGCCCCTTTATCTACACTCTCCCTTGTTTACACTCCAGTTGTCTACACCCCCAGTTGTCTATATCCCAGTTGTCTACACGCCCGGTTGTCTACACGCCCAGTTGTCGACACGCCCCCTTGTATACACACCCCCTTGTCTACAAACCCAGTTGTCTACACCCCCAGTTGTCTATACCCCAGTTGTCTACACGCCCGGTTGTCTACACACTCCCTTGTCTACACGCCCCTTGTCGACATGCCCCGTTGTCTCCACGCCCAGATGTCGCCACGCCCAGTTGTCTACACGCCCAGTTGTCTACACGCCCCCTTGTCAACATGCCCCCTTGTCTCCACGCCCAGTTGTCTACACGCCCAGTTGTCTACACGCCCAGTTGTCTACACGCCCCCTTGTCGACATGCCCCCTTGTTTCCACGCCCAGTTGTCTACACGCCCAGTTGTCTACACGCCCAGTTGTCTATACGCCCAGTTGTCTACACGATTCCTTGTCTTCACGCCCAATTGTCTACACGCCCCTTGTCTACACGTCCAGTTGTCTACACGCCCAGTTGTCGACACGCCCAGTTGTCTACACGCCCCCTTGTCTACACGCCCAGTTGTCTCCACGCCCCCTTGTCTACACGCCCAGTTGTCTACACGCCCCCTTGTCTACACGCCCAGTTGTCTACACGCCCCCTTGTCTACACGCCCAGTTGTCTACACGCCCAGTTGTCGACATGCCCAGTTGACTACACGCCTCTTGTCTACACGCCCAGTTGCCTACACGCCCCCTTGTCTACACGCCCAGTTGTCTACACGCCCAGTTGTCTACACGCCCAGTTGTCTACACGCCCTGTTGTCTACACGCCCAGTTGTCTACACGCCCCCTTGTCTACACGCCCAGTTGTCTACACGCCCGGTTGTCTACACGCCCCCTTGTCTACACGCCCAGTTGTCTACACGCCCCCTTGTCTACACGCCCAGTTGTCTACGCGCCCAGTTGTCTACACGCCCAGTTGTCTACACGCCCCCTTGTCTACGCGCCCAGTTGTCTACACGCCCAGTTGTCTACACGCCCAGTTGTCTACATAGTGTGGTGGCGTGAGTTACACCATCAGGTCGTACACCCACACTACATCTCTTTACCCACATATCAAACTGTCTCTCTACTCAGTCTCCAGGTCTCACATCTCAACTCTCTCTGATATCTCTCTCTATCTCTCCTCCTTCTCTCCTCACTCATGCTGAAAAAGGCTACCTAAATATTTACCTTCTCCACCCACGCTGTCCCTCAACCTGCCTCAACTCACATTTTCACTGTCAACTTTCCTACTCAAATATAATCATGTGTACCCATTTCTTCTTCTCTCTCTATCTATTTTCTTTCTTTCTTTCTTTCTCCCGTAGTGAACAAATTTGGTCACTTCTGTATTGATTTATGCAAAAAAAAAAATAATAAATAATAGCAAGTATCGTATGCCAGGAATAGAATAGTTAACGCTACTCTCTGCCTTCATCACAACAGCGAAGGAGACAAGAATGTGACCTGCCGGAACCCCACCTCAATGTCCTTCAATATTTTCCTCAACCTCTGTATCGATGTGTTGTGTGTTCAGTACAGAGGATGATCTGAAATACACACTTTTATCGCTCGTCTACATTTTTTTACGCCCTCTTGTCTACACGCCCTCTCGCTACACGCCCGCTTGTCTACACGCCCTCTCGCTACACGCCCTCTTGTCTACACGCCCCTTTGTCTACGCGCAGCCTTGTCTACACACCTTCTTTTCTACACGTCCAGTTGTCTACACGTCCCTTTGTATACACGCTCTCTTGTCTACACGCCCAGTTGTCTACGTGCCCTCTTGTCTACACGCCCCTTTGTCTCCATGCTCACTTGTCTAAACGCCCAATTGTCTACATGCCCAGTTGTCTACACTCCCTCTTGTCTATATGCCCAGTTGTCTACACGCCCCCTTGTTTACATGCCCAGTTGTCTACACGCCTAGTTGTCTACACACCTTCTTGTCTACACCTCCTTGTCTACACGCCTAGTTGTCTACACGCCTTCTTGACTACACGCCCTCTTACTTACACACCCTTTTGTCTACACGTCCACTTGTCTACACGCTCCCTTGTCTACACGTCCCCTAGACAGCACGCCCTCTTGTCTACACGTCCAGTTGTCTACACGCCTTCTTGTACTGGTGAGACAATACCACCCAATAAGACCTCAATATGAACTCCACTGTTCTTTTGGTTAACTTTGTAACCTTTATATCGATTCATTAAAACAAAACAGTGTGAAGAGAACAGCATCTGACATACCACTTGTGTCTCTCCCTTACAACAGTCAATCGTAAACACTGAACAGCGGCGGCGTCAAAATACTACCCTGCAACACCTCTCCCTGCACCATCAACTGACTCGGCATTTTCTTTATTGATTCCTGCAATAAAAAAGTGTTTGGTACATAAGGCGTAGGAGGTGAAATACTACTTGTACTCCTCTCTCACCTCACAAAAATATGTCAACAATAAACAAGGTGGGTGACAAGATACGACCGTGCAGCACCCCGCCTGTGAGTGAGTGAGTCAGCTAAGTGTATACAATATGCGATTTTCTCTTTAGAATTTATTCTCACTGATGATAAAGTCTTTCATCCTATACGTTGTAAATAAATAGTCACACTGTCCCTCACTACTAGCAACACCACCATTACTGTTACCACTACCACCATCACTGCTATTAACACCACCACCGCCATTGCTGCCACCACAATTACAAGCACCACCTTTACCACCACCAAAACAACCACAACAATTACAAAACCACCTTCACCATCACAATTACCACCACCACCACAATGCTCACTCATCACCAGTCTCCCTCCCTCAAGCCGTGCAGGTGAGGAAGGTCAGGCCAGGTGGGGAGGACTCGCTTACAGGGGTTGAAGGACCCGGAGGAGAGGTCAGAGGTCACGGTCATAAGTAACACATGAGTAGTGTTGACAAGAATCCTGACGCAGGCAGGCAGGGAAGGAGGACGGTGGGCAAGGAGGCAGGCAAGGAGACGAGGAGGCAGGCAAGGAGGTAGGCAGGAAGGCAAGCAGGGAGGCAGACATCCAAACAGGGAGGCAGGCAGACAGGAAGGCAAGCAGGGAGGCAGACATCCAAACAGGGAGGCAGGCAGGCAGGAAGGCAAGCAGGGAGGCAGACATCCAAACAGGGAGGCAGGCAGGCAGGAAGGCAAGCAGGGAGGCAGACATCCAAACAGGGAGGCAGGCAGGCAGGCAGGCTGGTAGGTCGAAGGTCAAGTAAAAATGAATATAAGAAACTCCTAACTCAGAAATGCAGATCCTTAAATCTTGTAAACACATATATTCCTCCTCCACCCTGAAGGTCCTCCTCCACCCTCAACACAGCTCCTCAAGGTCCTCCTCCACCCTCAACACAGCTCCTCAAGGTTCTCCTCCACCCTCAACACAGCCCCTCAAGGTCCTCCTCCACCCTCAAGGTCCTCCTCCACCCTCAAGGTCCTCCTCCACGCACTACTGTGACTGTGTCATTACTAACACACTCCATGGTAACTGCTTTAAAACACTCAAAGTTATAATGGCCACTAGTTCTAATGGGCCCCAAATTTAATGCCTCTCAGTTCTAATGGGCCCCAAACTTAATGCCTCTCAGTTCTAATGTGAGAAAGGTAGGGAAGGGAGATAAGGGGAAAGAATGGGAGGTAGGTAGAGGAAGCAAAGGAGAGAGAGAGAGAGAGAGAGAGAGAGAGAGAGAGAGAGAGAGAGAGAGAGAGAGAGAGAATAAAGGAAAATGCAACGAAATGGAGAAATTAGGAATAACAAAATGAGAGAAGAGAAATGGAGGGGTCAAGAGAAGGAGAGGAGGAGGAGGAGGAGGATGGGGGGGGGGGGAGTTGCTGAGGTCTTTTGTTTGTGTTCATCACCGACAATCCTCCACAATGGCGGTGGTAAACAAAGGCCTGATGATATGCGCAGTCTGGCATCCCCCGGCCATTGTAGCGACCTGGTGGTGGCCATTGTAGCGACCTGGTGGTGGCCATTCTAGTGACCTGGTGGTGGCCATTGTGGTGACCTGGACACTGTTGATCAAACACACATACAACAACATACACATTTACACCAACAAAACACCCAAACACACTCCCCACACACAAGAAAAAAAAAAACACGCACACACAAGCAGTTATTGCACTACCACCTTAAGTCAAGTTAGTAAAATGAAGGCAAAATTCGCGAGCCTTAATACATCATAAACTGTGAGTTAGGGCGACCCTCTATTACAGCAGCAGGGTGGCGAGTATTATTATATGCTGTAATAATACTGTACCACCATAACTACTGCTACTACTATTTAATTACTACTGCTGCAATTATTACTATACAAGTATTAATAATACTGTTGCAAGTGTGTGTGTGTGTGTGTGTGTGTGTGTGTGTGTGTGTGTGTGTGTGTGTGTGCTCTGACATGATCTTTGTTGCCCGCCAGATACAGGAAAAGTTCAGAGAACAGCATCGTGACTTAAACATGGCCTTCATTGACCTTACTTAGGCCTTCAACTCGGTCAACAGGGAAGCGCTCTGGCTGACCCTCAGCCGTTTTGGCTGTCCACCAAAATTCATTGCCGTTGTGAGGCAACTCCAAAATGGCATGAACGGCAGTGTCCTGTACAATGGCACCCAGTCTGAGTTCCTCCCCATCCAAACGGGGGGTAAAACAAGGGTGTGTACTGGCACCAACTCTCTTTTCCATTTTCTTGGCTGCCTCCCTTACTCGTGCCAGTGCCAATTTAGCCAGAGGGGTGGACATCCAGCACCGGGTGAAAGGTCTTATCAACATAAGATGACTCCAAGCACGAACAAAGGTGTCGGCCACTTCCATCACTGAACTTCAGTATGCAGACGAATTCACCCTCATCGCTTACACTGAACGCGACCTACGGGAGACCCTAAACACTAACGCAGATACGTATGCACACTTTGGCCTTGAGGTGAATGAACGCAAGACTCAGATTCTCTTTCAGCCTGCCCCAGGTTCAACCACACCTCCACCAACCATCCAGCTAAACAGTACTACCCTCTCTAATGTTACCCACTTTCAGTATCTTGGCTTCCACCTGTCCACCACCGTGGACATCGATCAAGAGACTTAACATCGGATCAGATGTGCATCTCAATCCTTTGGCAGACTCTGTACCCGTGTCTTCAGCTGTAGGGAGCTGAAATTATCTACAAAATTGCATGTATATCGAGAAGTGGTCCTCCCCACCCTGCTGTATGGCACTTGAAAACTTTCACCAACATAGTCTACGCTTCATCCTTCGAGTTCGCTGGGAAGACAAGAGAATAAATACCAGTATTCTCGCCGACACCGACTGTAGGAGCATCGAGACTACCAGTATCCAGTATCCACGAACATCTAGTTGGACTGGCCACGTTACCGGCATGGACGACAGTACTGCCAAAGCAGCTACTTTACAGTCACCTAATGAATAATATGTGTAACGTCGGCGGGCAACTGAAACGGTATAAGGACAGTCTTAAGACAAACCTGAAAAAGTTCCAAATCGACCCCCTGATCTGGGAGACGATTACTCCACACAGCAATGCTTGGAGGAGCACCACATGAGAAGGTGTCAATACTTTCGAGTTAGCCCGACTGCCTACCGAGAAAGACAATCGTCAGCGCCGGAAAAACGTTGCCGCCGCCCTCCCGCACTAGATGTAGCCCTCCACACGTGCAACATCTGTGAACACCATTTGCCTCTACACCGTATGTACCCAGCAGTAATTGGGAACCTGAACTTTAATCGACTGTCGGATCGTGTTCCAGTTCAGTTGGCGAATTGTCCGGTCATCTCGGGCTATTTCTTGACACTATATATCATACAGTTCATTAATTCAGGGTGTGGTTGTTGTGTTGGGGGCAGTTTCTACAGTGACTTAAATAAACAGATTCACGCCCAGGTGACTCCCGGGTTGACCAGCCTCCAACACCAGGGGCTGTGTGTGTGTGTGTGTGTGTGTGTGTGTGTTTAGACTTGTGTACCTTGTGTGTGTGTGTATTTCTGTGCATATCTATTCATACACTGTATATTCATGTGCCTGTGGATATGTGTTCGTATGTATATATGTGTATATGAGAATACGTCTATCTGGACTTATACACAGTGCCTCAAGTACATAGACAGTGTGAGGGTTACGCAAATGAACGGAGATTTATTACGCAGCATAAAAAACAAATGAACAGCTGAGAGTCTTACATTGTTTCTCTCTCTCTTTCTCTCTATTTCTCTCTCTCTCTCTTTCTCTCCTTTTATATTCTCTCTATTCTCCATTCTCTCTCATTTAAATATTTCTATGTAGTTATATTAAGAGTCTCAGTGCTGCTCAGGTGCCAATTTGTTTTGTCATCTTTGTAAGAAATAAAAACTAATAATGTTTGAAGAAGAAGAAGAATTACAACAACATTACGACTTTCTTATTCGGCAATTCATATGCAAATTTTGACCCAAAGTTCAACCGGATTTAAGGACCTTGATTCTAACACCCAGATTTGAAGACCATGATTCTAACACCCGGATTTAAGGACCTTGATTCTAACACCCGGATTTAAGGACCCTGATTCTAACACCCGGATTTAAGGACTTTGATTCTAACACCCAGATTTGAAGACCATGATTCTAACACCCGGATTTAAGGACCTTGATTCTAACACCTAGATTTGAAGACCATGATTCTAACACCCGGATTTAAGGACCTTGATTCTAACACCCGGATTTAAGGACCTTGATTCTAACACCCGGATTTAAAGACTATCCTTATTTAACCGAACACATAAACATTGGTCTCTCGCTTAACCAAACACTCATAAAATCTAACCTCACTTATCCGAACATTTATAAACTTTAACCTTCACTTAACCGAACACCCAAATATTCTACCCACCCTCCATATAACCGAACATATACATACTTCAATCTTAATTAAACCAAAACGATCATAAATATCATCCTTCACTTAACCGGACGACCCTAAAATCCGCTTATCTACACCATACAGGACACTTTAACCGAACAACATCACCATAGGGCCGGGTTATAACTTGTTTATATTCGGTTACCAGTATCAATCTCTCTCTCTCTCTCTCTCTCTCTCTCTCTCTCTCTCTCTCTCTCTCTCTCTCTCTCTCTCCTCCCTTTCCTCACCTCACTCTCTCCACCTCAACCCCCTACTCTCTCTCACACCTCTCTCTCACTTTTTATCTCTCTCCCTATCTCTCACCTCCTCCCCTTCTCTCTCTCTCTCACCAACTCAGGTATCTCTAATGAGCACTAATGACCGTTCTTCCTCTGTTTTTATCTCGTGTAAGGGGTGGGAATCAGCTGGTGGGTCACGTTGCCATGGTTACGGGAGACGCTGTTTAACATGTTGTCATCAGCTGATCATACTAGACGCCGCTAGAATCAGCTGAGTTAAAGTGCTCCCAAAGCTGATTTAAGGGCGCTAAGTGGTAACACAAGGGTGCGCTCACCTTATAACATGGAACTAATCGCTGAAATAAGAACACGATAAAGCGCTTAAGTGACACCACAAGGAAGCGCTCAAATGACAACACAACACAGAAGGAAGCTCTTAAATGTTATCACTGACCTTAACATGTGTGAGTAAGGCTGCTCCCCCCCCCCCCCCCGCGACCACAACACCTGCGCGGCCCAAATGTGAAAAAATCTTATCACACACACACAGACACACACACATACACACACACACACACACACACATACACACACACACAGATAAGCAAGTATAACAACTTGTCTGATAAGAGGTACCAGTGTAGTCGGAGTCAGGTGATATCGGCCCTTAATGAGAACTCGGCCCCAGGAGAACTCGGCCCCAGGAGAACCCGGCCCCTGAAGAACCCGGCCTATATATATATATATATATATATATATATATATTAAGTGTTCAATAATATAGTAGGTCTACTAGTAAGTTAAGGACCCTGCGACCTATGTAGATATTAATCCGAGTTTGTAAATGTTGCTTCCATTTATAACAAATTTAAGTAAAAAAAGGAAGTTTAACATTTAAGAACTTTATATCAGCGTCTATGTGACGTTGAAAAGCCTAATGGGTTCACCGGGTTCACTACGCACCAGAATTCAAGGGTTCGAATCCATGTGGTGGCGGGTTCGGTGTCAGCCATTTCACGCCGTCGAGCCTCTTAAGACAGGTAAGTCAGGTGAGCAAGAGCAACATGACCAACTTTTTTTATCAGAGGTTAAACTAAGGACCGTGACGTGATATTTGAGGAATGTAAACAATAATAGCCCCAAGATAGTGCACCAGATGGCCCCCTGATGCTTCAACTTACTCTGAACCGGATTGAGTGTGTTAGAGTGTGTCAGGGAGTGTCAGGGAGGAGTCAGGAGAGTGTCAAGGGGGTATTAGGGGGCGTCAGGAGGGTGTCAAGAAGGGGTATGAGGAGGGTGTCAAGAGGTAACACGAGGGCGTCAAGGAGGGGAAGACGTAGCAGGTGGGATGATGGAGGTAGGGAGGTCACTACAGCAGGTGGTATCAAGTAGGAGGTCACTACAGGTCACGAGTTTTGAAAGAGTGTAAGGAACAGATTAGCGGACCTCTTCGTAAATTTATTTACAAAATCATTTGACACGGGAGTTGTGCTAGACTTGTGGAAACAAGCAAATGTAGTACCCATATTCAAAAAGGGAGACAGAGCATCAGCGTCAAATTACCGGCCGATCAGTTTGACGTCAGTAGTGGGGAAATTTCTTGAATAAATTATAGCAAATAGCATCCGATCGCATTTAGAGAAAAACGCATTAATCTACGACTCTCAACATGGGTTTACAAAGGGAAAATTTTGTCAAACAAATCTGCTGACGTTTTTTAGGAAAGTCTTCGAGGTAGTAGATAATGACCTTAGCAAAGCGTTTGACTGAGTACCGCATCAGAGGCTTCTGAGAAAAGTTAAGGCTCATGGTATCGAGGGGAAAGTTTTAAATTGGATAAAATCATGGCTCACCGATAGAACACAGAGGGTCAGTGTAGATGGTGCTAAATCTGAGAGGGGCTGTGTTAGTGGGGTTCCCCAGGGGTCAGTACTGGGCCCACTCTTGTTCATAATCTACATAAACGATCTAGATACTGGGATCAGCAGTGACATAAGCAAGTTGCGGATGACACTAAAATAGGGCGGCAGATTAATTTAGGGCAGGATGCAAATGCACTACAGGAGGATTTAAATAAACTGCAGGAGTAGTCAGAAAAATGGCAAATGAAATTCAACACCAGCAAGTGCAGCGAACTTAATATTGGAAGAACAAATAATGTCAATGTATACAGCCTTAACAACATCAACCTATAGAAGTCGACTTGTGAAAGAGATTAGGGGTACTTGTAAGCCCGGACCTACGGCCTAGAAAACAGTGCGTTAATGTTCGAAATAAGGCAAACAGAGTATTGGGTTTTATATCTAGAAGTGTAAGTAATAAGAGTGCGGAGGTCATATTACAACTATATCTTGCGCTAGTCAGGCCTCACCTCGATTATGCGGTTCAGTTCTGGTGCCCTTATTATAGAATGGATATAAATTCACTAGAGTCGGTGCAGCGAAGAATGACGAAAATGATTCCGGGACTTAGAAACCTTCCATATCAGGATAGATTAAAGAAACTAAACTTGCAATCCCTAGAAAGACGAAGAGTGCGAGGAGATATGATAGAAGTATTTAATTGGGTGAAAGGAATCAATAAAGGGGATATAGATAAAGTTCTTATAATATCCGAGCAGGATAGGACTCGAGGACTCGTAGCAACGGATTTAAGTTGGATAAGTTTAGGTTTAAGAGGGAAATAGGAAGGAACTGGTTCACAAATAGGGTGGTAGACGAGTGGAACAAGCTTAGCAACTTTGTAGTAAGTGCTGGAACACTGTAAAGTTTTAAAAGGAGGCTAGATAGATTCATGGATGATAGAGAGTGGTTGTAACTCTCGACAAGAGCTGCCATGCTCAGGCCATCCGGTCTATTGCAGACTCCTTATTTTCTATTGCTCTTATGTACAGCAGGTGGTATCAAGTAGGTCACTAGAGCAGGTGGTATCAGGAAGGTCACTACAGCAGGTGGTATCATATCAAGTAAGAGGTCACTACAGCAGGTGATATCAGGGAAGTGGTCACTACAGCAGGTGGTATCGTATCAAGTAAGAGGTCACTACAGCAGGTGATATCAGAGAGGTCATACAGCAGGTGGTATCAGAGGTCATACAGCAGGTGGTATCAGAGAGGTCATACAGCAGGTGGTATCAGAGAGGTCATACAACAGGTGGTATCAGAGAGGTCATACAGCAGGTGGTATCAGAGGTCATACAGCAGGTGGTATCAGAGGTCATACAGCAGGTGGTATCAGAGAGGTCATACAGCAGGTGGTATCAGAGAGGTCATACAACAGGTGGTATCAGGGAAGAGTCACTACAGTAGGTGGTATCAGGGAAGAGGTCACTACAGCAGGTGGTATCAGGATCACTAAGCGGTCACGTACACATCAGTGGTCCTCGGTGGCGCCTACACGTTATAACACACCACGTTATCTGAGCCGCTAACATGCACAAGCTAAGTTGATCTGTATATAGCTGTTAGCGGTGTTGACTTGAGCGTGCGTGTCCACCAGAGCCACCGAGAGCAAACAATTCCTACGCTGGTGAGGATACATGGAACTTAAACACATGGATCGAGGATACATGGAACTTAAATACATGGTAAGAGGATGATACATGGGTCGAGGCTTCATGGGTCTAGGAACATAGGTTGAGGTTTACATGAGGCCAGGATACATGGGACGAGGATATATGGGACGAGGATACATGGGACGAGGATACATGGAACGAGGATACATGGGACGAGGATACATGAGACGAGGATACATGGGACGAGGATACATGGAACGAGGATACATGGGACGAGGATACATAAGGCTGGGATACATGGAACGAGAATACATGGGAATATGATACAGGAGACAAGGATACATGGGGCGAGGATACATGGGGTGTCCTTACTAACGCCTGGAGCTGAAGAAGACCACAGTTCATATTATCAAGCATCAGACATACAGAAAACACTATTAAGTTAACCCCCCCCCCCCCCACACACACACACCGTCAAACTGTAGAGTGTGCGGCCAGACATACAACCACACACTCCAAGTCTATGTCTTAAGAGTCTTAGACTGTGAAAAAAAAGTTGAACACTATAGAGACAGATCCAAGTACAGTGTGTATGTAACGGCACGGCATTTATCACTGATGGCAAGATGACTGATATACTAAGGTTGTGTCCACACTTTACATCTAACACCTAAGCAAAATTCTATGCACCGACTCAAATAATATACTGGTGATACTCTGTAACATTCACTGCCATAATATCATGACCACTGGGGTATGATAAACACCCTTTGTGGCCTCTGCCCTGTGATCCTTTTTGCGCTACCTCTCACGGGATGAGTATGATTCCCGGGCCGGCGGAAGTTGTTTGGACACTCTTCCTAGACCCCTTGGTCCCTGTTCACCTAGCAGCACAGTAGATACCTGTTGTAAAATCGAAAGTTGCGAATTCGTATTCAGAGACAAGCTGTTGGAACTTCAAATAACTTGCTTAGACATAAAACCATTGACTCTTCAGGCTTCTACGCCCTTAACTCATGAGGCATAAGGCAAGCATGAACTTAGCATGCTTCCCTGTTGGGCGCTGTAAACGCTTCTGCGCTTCACCTTACACAAGCTTGTAAGGGGGTGCCCAATAAATGAAAAAAAAGTATGAGGTGCACAATAAACTAGCTGTTGTCCGCGGCAAAATTCAAATCGTCTTTCCAATGTTTACTTGATGTTGGTAGAGGCAGCCAAAGAAATTAACTCAGAATATCATAGTGGCTTTTGAAGACCCATAATAACGAAACAGAAAACGAAATGAAGGTTGTCTCTCGTTATGGAAGGAGAACCACCACACATGTCGCTAAGAGAGGCACCTGTGGGTAATGTATGTGTGTGTGTGTGTGTGTGTGTGTGTGTGTGTGTGTGTGTGTGTGTGTGTCATTAAGGTAGTGGCTCTATTATTACAACCACCTGTTCTATATATATATAAATTAGTTCAGTAGATCCATAAGGTATAAATTTCCAGACATTTGACACAAGGTCCACACAGCCGCCAACAACCTGAAGCCACAACAAGCAGTACACATTCCTTGATAAATGTCACGTATCATCAATTGGCTAATGTCAGAATGTCAGAAAATGGAGAGAGAGAGAGAGAGAGAGAGAGAGAGAGAGAGAGAGAGAGAGAGAGAGAGAGAGAGAGAGAGAGAGAGAGAGAGAGAGAGAGAGAATTATATATATATTCCCACAGTCTTGGTACACCTGTTGGTTGGTGACAACAACACTGCCACCACACACTTCTTGGGGTTATATCATTAATGACTATGAGTTATTATGTAATAAATAATACTCAGTATATTCACAGGCTAACCATCAAATAATCTGGCATGCTAAACCTCCCTCGCTATTTGCTCAACACACGAAGCCATTAAAACATGTCTACAATACTAATTTACCCCCCACATAATTTACAGCCATTCACCGCTGCCTCAGTAAAAACCATGAGTAACAATAGCTCGCTGAGGGGGAGCCATTATTGCCCCGCCGCTAACTATCACGGTCTTTGTAACTTGATAAATCTGCTTACTGTTGTACCTAGTTGATTTTTAGTATATATCTGTTAATCACTCAATGGAATATTATTAATTTATCTTTCCACGGGGATGAGAGAGACACTGTGTTAAATAATGACTCACTCGAAGCCGTCCGTCATCTGAGTGTGGATGGAGGACGACCTTACGTAATTCTCCTCCTCCTCCTCCACACGACACCACCGAGGAGTAACTTAAACGCTAAACCTTGAACTCATCTTTCTCTCTTTCTAATATAAAAACTTGTTGCTTCAGACTTAAAACAGTAGGTCTGAGAATAGTCTGGCTGGTGGGTGACTGAATATTTGTCGTCAACAATGCCTACACCCCTTACTAACCCTGCCTATTTATTCACTAATGCTGTACTATTAAGTGTGGTATGAACTATCGTGTTCTGTATATAACAAGAGATACTTTTTTCTACATAATATTTTTTTCTTAGCTATTCGTCTATCTAAAAACAAAAAAACTACATCACTGTAGATTATAAAAGTCTGAAGTATAGTGATTATTATCTTCCCTGTACACTTGGCCATAACTGTCTCCACACTTGGTATTATCTGGTATATCTATCAGTCATGTTTGTGATTATTTAACATAAGGTAAACGTTAACTTGACTTGTGTATATTTTCACCAGGTTCCTGTCAAAGATTTTAGTTATGTTGTACTTCCACAGTTCCAGTGTCAAACAGATCGAGCTTAAATTATTTCAGGTACAAGGTGTTTCATTTCGACCACCGCTTATAGTGAACCCCGACACGACCAAGTGTGGCTGAGGACGTACAGTACAGGCTGGTCCAACAGTTCCTGTCTGTGTTGTCGAATTATCTGTATTTTAAGGTAAATTATTAAATAATAATATTAAATAAACATTTGAATTATATCTTCACCTGTAAACATTAGGATAAAGATTCAACACGTACACGTATTTTTGCAGCTGCTGCTTCAATAAAGGTTTTTAGGTCTTGTCAATCTCTTACTCTTGTTTAGTCAACATCAGATTTCATGAAGCCCCATGCATAAAAGTCTAATGGGGCCAAGTACGGAGACGGTGGCCCACGTCCAGGGTCTGTTTCCACCTTGTCTAGTACAGCGACCTGGCACAAGGTGATCAAGGTACAGTACTGTATATCTTAACAATGTTTGTATAGTAACGTGGAGACCCACCATGTTGAAACACAGCGGTGTGGAAGACGCCACCTGGGCGAAGCTGGTGTTCTACAAACTGCTGGAGCTGTCAAGATAACCTGGTGTTGTACACGTAGTCTACAGACACAAGTTTGGTTCTCACGTTGACCCTTCATCCCAATGTTTGCATGTGAGTATAAAACTCAAATGTACTTGTGATAGTATTATTTAATAATTTACCTTCAGCAATCCAGATGACTGGCTAAACATTAACGAGATGGCTGGCTAAGCATTAACGAGATGGATGGCTGGACAGTGTCTGTTATTTTCATTTAATAATTGTCCGCTTATAACTTTTATGCCTGTCTGTTTCTCTGCAACGGTCTGTCAAGTGTCACTATTCACTCACCTGTCTGTCTGTGTCTGTCTGTCAAGTGTCACTATTCACTCACCTGTCTGTCTGTGTCTGTCTGTCAAGTGTCTTTACTCACCCCTCCCATCTGTCTGCCTCTCTCTACCTGTCACTGAACTAAAGAGGTGAAATTTACCCAGACTTTGAAACCACCACAACATACAAACAAGTTGACCTCCTGACCTCTCCCTCCACCACCCAGCCTCCTGACCTCGCCCTCCACCCAGGTCACCACCACCCAACCTCCTTACCATATATTTCACCAAGAGATTTAATCCAGTTCGCCCAAGATATATCTAAAACTAGACTCATTTTATATCGTAGAGAGAGAAAAAGAATTCGTGTGAAGGTAGACAGGTCTCTCGTGGCTGTGAATTATTACACATGACATGAAAGGCGGCGTTATATATTTCTCTCTCGTCCGAAATAACATAGGAGTTATTAGTGCTATATTAAGGACCATGTATAACGCCCATTAGATATTACACAGGACTAGAAAAGCTATGTTATTTTTGGTGTCTTATTCATAATATAGGCATAACAGGTGCTATATTAGGCCAGTTTAGAAGGTAATGTATATAACACACAGAGGCACAGGTGAGGTGATCTACTAATGAAGGGATGAGTTTATATCATGAGGCAAGAATTAAAAGAGTCAATAATTGATTGTATAATACTCATGAACACAGAGACAGATAAACAGAGACCTAAATTAACGCTAACAAACCTAACTTAACGCTAACCAAACCTAACTTAACGCTAACCTAACCTAACCTAACCTAACGCTAACCTAACCTAACGCTAACCAAACCTAACCTAACTTAACGCTAACCTAACCTAACTTAACGCTAACCAAACCTAACTTAACGCTAACCAAACCTAACCTAACGCTTAGCTACCCAACCTAATCTAACACTAACCTAACCTAACTCTAAGCTACCCAAACTAATCTATCACTAAACTAATCTAGCCTAACCTACCTAACCTGATCTAAAGCTAAACTAACCCAATGCTAATGCTAACCTAACCAACTTGAAGCTTACCTAAAACTTGATCATGAAAATACATCAACTGGTAATCATTACTGTAACCAAAGACTGTAATACAAGATGTCTATATTTGGGACTCTGTAATATATATAGGCATGTCTCTGTAATTATGCTAGCGGCTCTGTAATATCTATTCACAGCTCCGTAATTATGCTAGCGGCTATGTAATATAATACTGCTCTGTAATCAGGCTAGCGGCTATGTAATATAATACTGCTCTGTAATCAGGCTAGCGGCTATGTAATATAATACTGCTCTGTAATCAGGCTAGCGGCTATGTAATATAATACTGCTCTGTAATCAGGCTAGCGGCTATGTAATATAATACTGCTCTGTAATCAGGCTAGCGGCTATGTAATATAATACTGCTCTGTAATCAGGCTAGCGGCTATGTAATATAATACTGCTCTGTAATCAGGCTATCGGCTATGCAATATGTAACCAGTGCTCTGTAATCCCACATGACTTCTTGAAATAATACAGAACATTACTGTAATTATCAACACAGGCGAACTGTTTCATACGTCGATTTAAACCCATTACATTCATTATACAAGTACCATTAAACCCATTACATTCATTATACAAGTACCATTAAACCCATTACATTCATTACACAAGTACCATTAAACCCATTACATTCATTATACAAGTGCCATTAAACCATTACATTCATTATACAAGTACCATTAAACCATTGCATTCATTATACAAGTACCATTAAACCATTACATTCATTATACAAGTACCATTAAACCCATTACATTCATTATACAAGTACCATTAAACCCATTACATTCATCACACAAGTACCATTAAACCCATTACATTCATTATACAAGTACCAATAAACCCATTACATTCATTATACAAGTACCATTAAACCCATTACATTCATTATACAAGTGCCATTAAACCCATTACATTCATTATACAAGTACCATTAAACCATTACATTCATTATACAAGTACCATTAAACTATTACATTCATTATACAAGTACCATTAAACCATTACATTCATTATACAAGTACCATTAAACCATTACATTCATCACACAAGTACCATTAAACCCATTACATTCATTATACAAGTACCATTAAACCATTACATTCATTATACAAGTACCATTAAACCCATTACATTCATTATACAAGTACCATTAAACCATTACATTCATTACACAAGTACCATTAAACCCATTACATTCATTATACAAGTACCATTAAACCCATTACATTCATTATACAAGTACCATTAAACCCATTACATTCATTATACAAGTACCATTAAACCCATTACATTCATCACACAAGTACCATTAAACCCATTACATTCATTATACAAGTACCATTAAACCCATTACATTCATTATACAAGTACCATTAAACCCATTACATTCATTACACAAGTACCATTAAACCCATTACATTCATTACACAAGTACCATTAAACCCATTACATTCATTACACAAGTACCATTAAACCATTACATTCATTATACAAGTACCATTAAACCATTACATTCATTATACAAGTACCATTAAACCCATTACATTCATAACATACGTACCATTAAACCATTACATTCATTACACAAGTACCATTAAACCCATTACATTCATTACACAAGTACCATTAAACCCATTACATTCATTACACAAGTACCATTAAACCCATTACATTCATTACACAAGTACCATTAAACCCATTACATTCATTACACAAGTACCATTAAACCCATTACATTCATTACACAAGTACCATTCATTAACACAGTACATTACATCATCATTATACAAGTACCATTACAACACAGTACCATTAACATTCATTATCACAAGTACCATTAAACCATTACATTCATTATACAAGTACCATTAACCATACTCATTACACAGTACATTAAACCATTACATTCACAAGTACACCATTACCATTACAAGACCATTACCATTACATTATACACAGTACCATTAAACCCATTACATTCATCAAGTATACTACCATTAGTACCATTAAACCATTACATTCATTATACAAGTACCATTAAACCCATTACATTCATTATACAAGTACCATTAAACCCATTACATTCATTACACAAGTACCATTAAACCATTACATTCATTACACAAGTACCATTAAACCATTACATTCATTATACAAGTACCATTAAACCATTACATTCATTATACAAGTACCATTAAACCATTACATTCATTACACAAGTACCATTAAACCCATTACATTCATTACACAAGTACCATTAAACCATTACATTCATTATACAAGTACCATTAAAACCATTACATTCATTACACAAGTACCATTAAACCATTACATTCATTATACAAGTACCATTAAACCATTACATTCATTATACAAGTACCATTAAACCCATTATCCTACGAGACTTTTAAACCTTAAGACCAAAGAAAAAAATAAATTGAAAGGTTTTTATTTGCCACAAGTGTGTTATGTTTGGTCCCCACGCCACTCCACGCATAGCAATAAGGTGATCTTAGCCAGGTATTTACAACAGGGCGGGGAACCGATGCAGGCCGCTCGATATGTCGGAGTATGCGTGAATATGTTGGGGTTATGCGGGAATATGTGGGGTTATGCGTAAATATGTTGGGGTTATGCGTGAATATGTGGGATTATGTGTGAATATTTTGTAATATGTGGGGTTATGTGTGAATGTGTTATTATGTCGGAGTATGCGAGAATATGTGGTAATATGCCAGAGTATGCGACAATATGCGGTAAATGTAGGAGTACGAAGGAATATATTGGCTTATGTTGGATTATGTGAGCGATTATGTGGAATTATATAAGAATATGTAAGGATATGCGGGACTATGTGGTTATATCCTTGGACCCCACCCTGTTTGTGATCTACATAAATGACATCAATGAGAAGAAATATATCCAGCCAGTGGGTCAAGTTTGAGAACGACAGATTGATATTTGGGAAGGTTTACGAAGCGAGTCAAGACGATATGTCGTAACCATGGAAAAATAAATAAAATCTGTACTCTAGCTATTCAAAATGGTCTTAAGATCAGCAAATACTCCCTAATATAACAAAACATAAGACTCTACACATAGGATATACAATAAACAACCCTAATCACAACTACTCTATCAATAAAGCTTTCCTGGATGTTGTTGGTGAGGAAAACATATCTAGGCGCAACAGGTAGCGGACAACAGTGTAAAAGAAAAAACTCGTATTCAGGGATTAGGAGTCTTAGCTTCAGATACACCGGTAAAAAAAATGTTCCTTCAACATTATTAACTCTCTTGTATGTCCATCTGGGAACGTTCACATACAGGGGAGAGGAACAAACGTATAAGAATCTTGTGGAACATGAACGTGGTGCTGCAAGCCATGGGTGACGTCTTTAGTATGGCTGAGTACGACAGGTGTGTGTGTGTGTGGGGGAGAGGGTTAGTTAGGAGTAATGGTGAGAGGGAACGAGGAAGGGAGTGAGTGGGAGAGGGAATAGGTGAGGGTGAGAGGGAAGCAAGGATGGGAGTGAGTGAAGGAGTGACTGAGGGAAGAAGCGAGGATAAAGGAAAACTAAATCAACTGTAACAATAAGAGCTGGTCAACGTGAATGAAAAATACAAATGGAAAAATAAATTGGATGGTTTTAGTGAGCCGAGAGAAAAGGATCACCTGAATATTAGACACCCCAGATTATTTGACCTGATTATTAACCACCCTAATGCTAACCTAACCTAACCTAACCTAACCTAACCTAACCACCCTAATGCTAACCTAACCTAACCTAACCTAACCTAACCACCCTAATGCTAACATAACCTCACCTAACCTAACCACCCTAATGCTAACCTAACCTAACCTAACCTAACCACCCTAATGCTAACCTAACTTAACGCTAACCTAAACTAATGATAACCTAACGCTAACTTAACTTAACCTAACCTAACGCTAACCTAACACTAATAATCTAACAGCTAACACTAACCTATACTAACCAAACTTAACCTTACAGCTAACACTAACCTAACCTAAGCTAACCCCCAAGGTAGAGTTTGCGTAGATAATCTTCAGGTGAGGGGGAAGATTGGATACAGGTGAGGGGGAAGATTGGATACAGGTGAGGGGGAAGATTGGATACAGGTGAGGGGGAAGACTGGATACAGGTGAGGGGGAAGATTGGATACAGGTGAGAGGGAAGATTTGCCACCTATGATAAATTATCGTATTTTCTTTCTTTTCCTCGTATTGTTTCACCTTTCTTTTTTACTTTTATTCCTCTTTATCGTCATTTTCATTTCCTCTCTCACCACACTTCACGATTTTCACCATTATTTCCATTTATCACAATCCATACCATTCACTTCTTATTTCATCGTATTTACTTAACTTATTCTTTCTTATTAATTATCCTCAAACACATTTTTTCATTTATCTACAATCCAATATTTTTCTCTCTTCTCCTTATTCTCTTTCTTCTCTCACTGTCTCATTTCTCACATTTATCAAGGCTCTCCATCACCTCGTTATCTCCCTCCCTCCCTCCTTGCTTACTACGGCATTTTCTCAAGTCTTATCAGTCTCCCAGATTCTTCAGGTTTGTGGAGCTGGTGGTTTATTCCTGTCTTTTCTTACCGTCAACTAGTATTACTGTGGTCCACCTCTTGTTATTGACGTTCGTTTTTCTGTTATTTCTGGGGTTATTGTTTTTCGTTGTTTTTGTGCATTATTTTCTTCGTTATTATTATTTTTATTATTATCATTATTTACCGTAGAAATAATAACAATGAAGACAAACTTATAAACTTGTTAATAAAATCCATATTTGACTATAAGAACATGAGCAAATCATCTAATCAACCAAACAGACAGACAGACACAAAGGCCAGCGAGTTAACACACACACACACACACACACACACACACACACACACACACACACACACACACTCATTGAAAAATCCCGCCTACAAATCACACAATAATTGACGATAAATGAAACGGGTGGAGACGCCTACCTTGAGCGACGCCATAAGAGTTCTATCTTCATGCTAGTTATGGTTGATCAACACCCGAGAGTATACAAGTCATACGTACATACAGACAATCTAAGAATGGCCTCTTAAGCCCGTGAAAAAATAATTCTTTGACGATAAGTGAAACTGGTGGAGACTCCTACCCTGAGCGACGCCGGTAAGAAATCATTACTTGGTTATTTCCTGATCGATGTACTGAGAACAAAGGGCTCAAACACACACACCGGGCAAAATGTGGTCTCTTAAACCCGAGAAAATAATACAGTATTTGATGACAATTGAAACACGTACAGCCTCTCTCTCTCTCCCCCTGAGCGGTGCCGGGGCCAAGTCATCATGTAGGTCGTCCCTGCTCACCAACCAGAGAACAAAGACTTTACACACACACACACACACACACACACACACACACACACTATAATAATATAATGGTGGCCCCTCGTGTACGAGGATGGCCGGCCCTAAGGCCACCTGGGCGTGAATTTGCTTAAGGGGTAGAAGCTGTCGCCAACACAACAACCAGACCTTAAGTTAACGAGTTGCATGACCCAGTGTCCGAGAAGACCGGACAACTCACCAACTGCACTGGCTAACAATTACTCCAGGACACGATCCGCAAATCAATTAACCATCCGGGTTCCCAATTACTGCTGGGTAGAGAGACGCAAATGGCGTAAAGAAATTTGCCCATAGTTTCACACAGCCCAGGAATCGAACCCGTAACCACTCGCTTGCGAGGCGAGCATGTTGTCCACTACGCAACAGGTCACCTCACACACACACACACTCACTGACAGTAACAATAGACTCATGCAAACCTGTGAACATAACACTGGCTGATGACAAGTTAAATACGAAGAGCCCCGCGAGTAATGGCGGTCATGGAGGAATTTTCTATTAGATATTATATTCAGCAAACCTTAAACAAAGAAGTCTGGCGGCACACAAACGTTGACAGTGTGTGTGTGTGTGTGTGTGTGTGTGTGTGTGTGTGCCTCTGAGAATAACAATATGTAATGGCAGCAGCAGTTGGTTGAGTTTCTTCACTCTACAACGACGCCAGCCGAGGGATTACCACTAAAGCACTCACTCTCTGGCCACACCGGAAGTGGGAGGTCATTACAGTGCAAAGCTGGTCACTCCGTCTCTGTCAGTGATTCTTTCTACCGTTCCTTACCCGCTCACTCTTCGTCTCTCTGGGGGAACGCAAATTAACCTTTTGTCTATATTCCTATGGGAGATTTTTAAGACCCAGAATTATTTGACTTATTCTTCTCAGTATCCACTCAAGGGATTCATATCCATTTTAAAATTATGAATAACAAAAGTGAACAGCAGTTAGCAGTACCGATGTTGGCCTTTATCTTACAGAGGTTATTCTAAGTATCTAAGAATTACAACTAAACATTACTGTACACTACACAACTGGCGAGCCTTTTGTAACAGGAGGACACCAATTTTTACAGTAGTGGCTGCAGCCGACTGAGGGGGCAGCTGGGTCAGGCGTGGGCAGACCTCCTCTCCCATAGACCTTAGCCACATACACCCGCCACCACCCATATATTCACCACTCACGTCTGTAAACGACCTGTAATAACTATCTCTAGGGAGGAGGGGATAGGGGCAGGTTATATCTGTCCTTCTCACAAGAAGTGATCTACACAGGGTGGAGATCTGCTCTGACTGTAATGGAGCCTTTACCCTGCCCTAAATATCACTCTTAAATATACCTCAACTGTCCTTTCATTTCGGGTGAACTCAAGCGTGAATTTTAGATGCGTCGCCAGTGTCAAGTTTAGTAGAGCATAATATGTCCAGGACGGTGGGTTCTATTTAGCCATTTATACATTTTTGCTGCGTTTTGGAGGGTAGAGACGCGGCCCAAACTCTCACGGATTTACAAGTTAGGTTTTTCCTTCAGCAGATGAGTTACAACACGTCTAACTAGTTCAGAGAAAGTGTGTGTGTGTGTGTGTGTGTGTCGTAGCTTAAATGGGGCAGTTAGATACCTCCTACGCTACTGAATGACCAATTACAAGCCAATGTTAACTTAATGTCAGGATAAGTTAGGTTAAGAATTGGTCAACTTAATTTAACTTCAAGACGGATCAGGTTATAATGTAGGTTAATTTACGTTAACCATAGGTACCATTAGATTGAATTTGGAATAAGTTAAAGCAAATAAAATAATATTAATAATTTTCGACCTGAACTAACAAGGGCCATAAATGATAGCTTGAGAGACACAGTACATTCTCATTATTGTTATAAGAATGAGGAATGTAAAAACCTTCACCCCACACACACACACACACACACACACACACAGGGCCTCGATACGTACTCCTACAAACAACTAAATCTACCTTTAACATGAATACAAAAACGATATGAAGAACGACACAAATTAACGAGAGTAACGACAGAAATACTTAGGAATTTGGAGAATAAAAAAGTGGAATTATTTTGGCCATATAATTAGGGATGTGGAGATAATGGTATGATTATAGGTAGGAGGGCCAGGGGGTAGGAGAGCCAGGGGGTAGGAGGGCCAGGGGGTAGGAGAGCCAGGGGTAGGAGAGCCAGGGGGTAGGAGGGCCAGGGGGTAGGAGAGCCAGGGGGTAGGAGAGCCAGGGGGTAGGAGGCCAGGGGGTAGGAGGGCCAGGGGAGTAGGAGGGCCAGGGGGTAGGAGAGCCAGGGGGTAGGAGGGCCAGGGGGTAGGAGAGCCAGGGGGTAGGAGGGCCAGGGGGTAGGAGAGCCAGGGGGTAGGAGAGCCAGGGGGTAGGAGGGCCAGGGGGTAGGAGAGCCAGGGGTAGGAGAGCCAGGGGGTAGGAGAGCCAGGGGGTAGGAGGGCCAGGGGGTAGGAGAGCCAGGGGGTAGGAGGCCAGGGGGTAGGAGGGCCAGGGGAGTAGGAGGGCCAGGGGGTAGGAGAGCCAGGGGGTAGGAGGGCCAGGGGGTAGGAGAGCCAGGGGGTAGGAGAGCCAGGGGTAGGAGAGCCAGGGGGTGGGAGGGCCAGGGGGTAGGAGAGCCAGGGGGTAGGAGGGCCAGGGGGGTAGGGGAGCCATGGGGTAGGAGAGCCAGGGGGTAGAGCCAGGGGTAGGAGGGCCAGGGGTAGGAGGGCCAGGGGGTAGGAGAGCCAGGGGGTAGGAGGGCCAGGGAGTAGGAGGGACAGGGGGGTAGGAGGGCCAGGGGGTAGGAGAGCCAGGGGGTAGGAGGGACAGGGGGGTAGGAGGGCCATGGGGTAGGAGAGCCAGGGGGTAGGAGAGCCAGGGGTAGGAGAGCCAGGGGGTAGGAGGGCCAGGGGGTAGGAGGGCCAGGGGGTAGGAGAGCCAGGGGGTAGGAGAGCCAGGGGGTAGGAGGGCCAGGGAGTAGGAGGGCCAGGGGTTGGAGAGCCAGGGGTTGGAGGGCCAGGGGGTAGGAGGGCCAGGGGGTAGGAGGGCCAGGGGGTAGGAGGGCCAGGGGGGGTAGGAGGGCCAGGGGGTAGGAGGGCCAGGGGGTAGGAGAGCCAGGGGGTTGGAGAGCCAGGGGGTAGGAGAGCCAGGGGGTAGGAGAGCCAGGGGGTAGGAGAGCCAGGGGTAGGAGAGCCAGGGGTAGGAGGGCCAGGGGTAGGAGGGCCAGGGGGTAGGAGGGCCAGGGGGTAGGAGAGCCAGGGGGTAGGAGGGCCCGGGGGGTAGGAGGGCCAGGGAGTAGGAGGGCCAGGGGGGTAGGAGGGCCAGGGGGGGTAGGAGGGCCAGGGGGTAGGAGAGCCAGGGGTAGGAGGGCCAGGGGGTAGGAGGGCCAGGGAGTAGGAGAGCCAGGGGTAGGAGAGCCAGGGGTAGGAGGGCCAGGGGGTAGGAGGGCCAGGGGGTAGGAGGGCCAGGGGGTAGGAGAGCCAGGGAGTAGGAGAGCCAGGGGGTAGGAGGGCCCGGGGGTAGGAGGGCCCGGGGGTAGGAGGGCCAGGGAGTAGGAGGGCCAGGGGGTAGGAGGGCCAGGGGGTAGGAGAGCCAGGGGGTAGGAGAGCCAGGGGTAGGAGGGCCAGGGGGTAGGAGGGCCAGGGAGTAGGAGAGCCCGGGGGGAGGAGAGCCCGGGGGTAGGAGAGCCATGGGGTAGGAGAGCCAGGGGGTAGGAGAGCCAGGGGTAGGAGGGCCAGGGGGTAGGAGGGCCAGGGGTGGGGCAGGGGTAGGAGGGCCAGGGGGTAGGAGGGCCAGGGGGTAGGAGGGGCAGGGGGTAGGAGGGCCATGGGGTAGGAGAGCCAGGGGGTAGGAGGGCCAGGGGGTAGGAGGGCCAGGGGGTAGGAGGGCCAGGGGGGTAGGAGGGCCAGGGGGGTAGGAGGGCCAGGGGGTAGGAGGGCCAGGGGGTAGGAGGGGCAGGGGGTAGGAGGGCCAGGGGGTAGGAGAGCCAGGGGGTAGGAGAGCCAGGGGTAGGAGGGCCAGGGGGTAGGAGGGCCACGGGGTAGGAGGGCCAGGGGGTAGGAGAGCCACGGGGTAGGAGGGCCAGGGGGTAGGAGAGCCAGGGGGTAGGAGGGCCAGGGGGTAGGAGGGCCAGGGGGTAGGAGGGCCAGGGGGTAGGAGGGCCAGGGGTAGGAGGGCCAGGGGTAGGAGGGCCAGGGGGTAGGAGGGCCAGGGGGTAGGAGGGCCAGGGGGTAGGAGGGCCAGGGGGTAGGAGGGCCAGGGGGTAGGAGGGCCAGGGGTAGGAGGGCCAGGGGGTAGGAGGGCCAGGGGTAGTAGAGCCAGGGGGTAGGAGGGCCAGGGGTAGGAGGGCCAGGGGTAGGAGGGCCAGGGGAGGACAGAAACTGGGATGGATGACTGAAATTAAAAGTCTCGGGAAGATTGGTGAAGACCGCCTGAAGTGGAGGGCCGCGGTCGCCAACCCTCAAACATAAGTATGACACCACAATTGAGTGACTCAGGTTAAGAATAAGCTGGGTTGGGATTAAGCTTTGGTTTGGTTACATATTTAGTTTGCTGGGCTGTCGTGAAGATTAGGCACCCCAGCTTATTTCACGTGAAAATATTACAGTACCTTAGCACTGATGCAACCTAACCTAACCCAAATAATCTAAAGTAACATTATCTAACCTAAGGCTCGAGGTAGAGTTAGGTGCTTAATCATCAGGTAAAATAAGCTGGGATACCTAATCTTCACATAATCAGTTTACTGTAAAAAATTAAAAGAAAAAGTCGGCATGTAATTGGTCAACAAGTTAATTGGAACTTTTGAATCCTTGGCTGTGATTGGTAGTTTATTACCAGGTACAGGCATCTTCCTATCACTCGTAGGAGCCGCTGGTGACGTAAGAGGTAGATAAGAAGGCCGCCAGACACCTCCCTTACCTGTATAATAGCCCTCTCCTCCCCGTCCCTCACCCTACGACTTTTTGCGGTAATGATGTAAGCGAGGAGGAGCATGTCTGATTATCTGATAACACACACACACACACACACACACACACGCCTGGATGTTCAAGTCCCAGCAGATGTGGAAGCATTATGGGTACGTGTCGTGCTACGGGCCCACCCGCGCAACACTGCTTCCATCATAATCTGTGTGGCATACCATCCGCCTCGATCACCCACCAGAGACACTCTTATCAATCATCTCATCACCACCTCAGACCACCTCAGAGTTAGGTACCCATGTGCCAAGTTAGTATTATGTGGGGATTTAAATGAAATTGACACCACTGATATCCAGGACCAGCTATCACTATCACAAGTCGTGACCTTCCCCACACACGGTCAAAATACCCTTGACCTTATCTTAACTGACTTAGCGGACCAGTACCAACCACCTCAACCAATGCCTCCTATCGGGTGTAGCACACACTTATCAGTGCTCTGGTCCCCAGCTGCCACTCCCACTCAAGTACAGAGACCCTACATCAAGACCTACAGGCCGATTACTGACTCTGCAGTGCGCCTATTCGGGCAGTGGATAGTTCACCATCCCTGGACTGAAGTACTTAGCGTGGATGACGTGGAAACCAAATGGATAAATTATACCAACACCACCACGCAAGCTCACCACCACTTCTTCCCCGAGAAGTCCGTCAGATCTCACCCAGCTGACTTGCCCTGGATCACACCTCGGATCAAAAGACTTATGCAACATAGAGACAGAGCCTTTCATCTCAATGACCACATCCGCTACAGGTCACTTCGCAACCGAGTCATCTGCGAAATACGCACTGCAAAGAAGTCCCACTACCCAACCAAATTACAACACCTGAAGCAGACCAACATCAGTCAATGGTATGGTAAGCTTAAAGAACTCTGTGGACTAAACAATAAGACACACCCCCTCCCCTTCCTTAGCCATCTCACTAGTGTTGACGCAGCTGAGCAAACAAATAACCATTTCGCTACTATATGCCAGACGCTCCCACGGCTTGACACAACAACTCTCCCTGCTTACCTACCAGCCCCCCTTCCCACTGACTTAGTAGAAGAATTTGAAGTAGCAAAACGCCTGGACAAACTAAAATTAAAACGCTCTACCACCCCCATTGACTTACCAATGAAACTCTTCAAGGAGTTCTCCCCGGAGCTTGCTAAACCCCTCTGCTCCATCATCAATGCTTCTCTCAGTCAAGCCAGATGCCCAGCTGACTGGAAGACCTCTTATGTATCACCAGTGCCCAAGTCAACCAGCCCACAATCCTTAAATCAGCTACGACCTATTGCAATCACCCCAATACCCAGCCTAATCTGTGAAAGTTTTGTGTTCGACTGGGCTTATGCTGATATTGCAGGAGTCGTAGACCCTCAGCAATTTGGCAACATGAAAACTTCCTCCACCACTCACTGTCTTGTCAGCTTTCTCGATTACATATACCGCCATCTCGAGAAACGAAAAACGTCTGTTGCTGTCGCCTTCATTGATTTCACTAAAGCGTTCGACCTAGTCGACCACAATATAATCATCAACAAAGCTATTGACCTCGGGCTTCGAAGAAGCCTCATACCATGGCTTACAGACTTCCTCAGTGACCGACGCCAAGCTGTACGCTTCCGAGGGGCTGTCTCCACCTTTCAGTCACTCACCTGTGGCGTCCCCCAAGGCACCAAGATGGGACCACTCTGCTTCCTTATGCTCATCAATGATGCCCTAAGAGAAACCCCTGCTCGCTGGAAATATGTCGACGACTCCACCATTGGGATCAGCGTCAACAATTCTGCTCCCAACTATACCGCCCTTCAGGATTTATTGAACAGTCTCCAAAACTGGGCCACCAACAACCATGTCACCATCAACCATACCAAGACCATGGTTATGCACATCAACCTCTCCTCCGACATTGTCCCACCTCCTTCCATTACTCTAGGTCCGAACACACTCCAGGTTGTAGATTCCACGAAGCTCCTCGGCGTCACCATAGACAACAAACTAAATTGGAAACCACACGTCAATGAAGTTGTCAAATCCTCCAGTTTCCGTCTCCACCTCCTCCGCCGACTCAAGTCCCTCGGAGTTCCTGCACACGAGCTCCTCAGTGTTTACACAACATTCATACTTCCCAAGCTCACCTATGCCTCCCCCACCTGGTCTTCCTCCCTAAATGCCACACAACGTAAACACCTAGAAAAAGTACAAAAGAGGGCATGCAAGATTATTCTCTCCCCCTCCTACTCCACATATCAAGAAGCGCTCAACACACTGACCCTTTCGACTCTCACTGACCATCACCACGACCTCATCTGCAAATTTGGTAAGAAGCTTCTACACCATCCCCGACACCGGCTCCTACTACCACCTGAGAGCCCTTGTCCGAGAATTGCTGTTCGACACCACAACCGCATCCAGCCCATACGTGCACGAACTGATCGCTATAAGAACAGCCCAGTCCCAACCATTGTAAAAATTATCAACAACTTGTAATACTGTAACACTGTCGCTATGTTGAAATGAACTGTAGTTTGAGCTTTTCCCCATCTAAGTTATTATATGTCTTATTTGTGTCACTTATGTTACTTGTATATTATTTGTAATTCGCAACCCATTCCCCAAATATGTAACTGTATATTTTCAGCCTTCTGGCTGCCAAGCTCCTTCAATAAACCGTTAATTATTATTATTATTATTATTATTACACACTACTTTTCTGTCACTCGGAATCGAGTATGATGATCATCCAGCTATGATACAATGATATGAGTTATTAAGGATGTCACCTAGGTTGGCGAGTTTTAAGGTGACATAAAGAGGCTGATACGGGACTGGCAGGGTCATTCACAGATGCAGTACATGTGGAGGGCTACATCTAGTGCGGGAGGGGGAAGCGGCAGCGTCTTTCCTGGCGTTTGTCTGTCTCGGTTTGCAGTCGGGCTAACTCGAAAGTATTGACACCTTGTGTGGTGCTCCTCCAAGCGTGAGGGGGTTGATATGGCACTTTTTCAGGTTTGTCTTAAGACTTTCCTTATACCTTTTCAGTTGTCCGCCAGCGCTACGTTTACTATTCGTTAGGTGACTGTAAAGTAGCTGCTTTGGCAGTCTACTGACGTCCATGCGGGTAACATGGCCAGTCCAACGTAGTTGTTCATGGATAATGGTAGCCTCGATGCTCCTTTCTGTTGGTGTCAACAAGAATACTGGCATTTGTTCTCTTGTCTTCCCATTAAACTCGGAGGATGAAACGTAGACTACGTTGGTGAAAGTTTTCAAGTGCCTTGAGGTGTCTCCTGTATGTGAAAAAATAAATAGAAAATCCTGTCTTCCACCATTATTAGATTCACGAACGATACACAACAAGTTCTCGTACCCGGATTCGGATTTTGATGGATTCCTAAATTAATATTTTGCATCACGTGAAGATTAGCCCTACAGCTTAGTTCACCTGATGGTAGTTAGGTTAAGTTAGGTAAGGATAGGTCAGTTTAAGATAAATTATGTTATATTAGGTAAGGTCAGGTTAGGTTGAATTATGTTATGTTAGGTTAGATTAGGATAGGTTAAAGTATGTTATGTTAAGATAGAATAAATTATGTCATATTAGATAATGTTACGTTAGCATTAGGGTGATATAAGCTAGAGTGCCTAATCTTCAAGTAATCATAATATTTCCACACAACATAGGGATTAGGAACACAACTCGTGACCGGATCGTGTAAGTGGCTGTATGACAAGAGAAGGACTTTAAATGGCTGTGTTTATGATACGACGTAAAACTGGCGCTCAAAATGGTGTTGAAATTGTACTGAGACTCGACCGTAATTACAGGTATTCTCTCATATTTATTCAGGTAATAACAAATAACAATTGTTCGAATATCTGAAGAACCGGATTCGAATTCTTTCACGGTAAAAACAAAACATAAAAGGTTAAGAAGAGAAACACTGGCGTCGTCATTATACTTTTGTTATACAGCGGAAGTTGATAACGTGCGGCCTGCCCCTCGCCCCCTCCCACACACACATACTGAAAATCTGGACTAAAAAAAATCTGGACTTAAAATTAATCACTGGTAAAATGGAGTCAAAAAACACTTATACTATACCTGAACTTAATATTTTTCTTCTACCTTAATATACAGCGGAAAAAAAAAAACATTACGAATAGTGGAGAATCCAGACTCGGATTTCATTTATACCAACACAGCGTAAAGATGGTGAATAAAGATGGCGCCGATGTTGCCTTTAGACTTTACATTTCTTTT